>OZ023206.1:29130314-29260206 GCA_963995525.1 Escarpia spicata | reverse complement strand
CTCTCTCTCTCTCTCTCTCTCTCTCTCTCTCTCTCTCTCTCTCTCTCTCTCTCTTCTCTCTCTCTCTCTCTCTCTCTCTCTCTCTCTCTCTCTCTCTCTCTCTCTCTCTCTCCTCTCTCTTCTCTCTCTCTCTCTCTCTCTCTCTCTCTCTCTCTCTCTCTCTCTCTCTCTCTCTCTCTCTCTCTCTCTCTCTCTCTCTCTCTCTCTCTCTCTCTCTCTCTCTCTCTCTCTCTCTCTCTCTCTCTCTCTCTCTCTCTCTCTCTCTCTCTCTCTCTCCCCCCCCCTCTGTCTGTCTGGTCTGTCTGTCTGTCTGTCTGTTTGTCTGTCTCTCCTCTCTCCTTCCCCCCCCCCCTCTCTCCTCCCTGGCGTCTCGTGATCGTTGTTGCCCGTCCTCTCTATATAAGCGCCAGTAAATCAATGCGAGCCGGCACGACAGACCGACTAAGTAGCGAGTGCCGCGGAAACCATCATCGCATTCATTACTCCGGCGGAACGTTGCGGAAAGCTGTGTGAATGACTTCTGACGGGCGCCTCATCGATTTGTCATCTACGAATATAGTAGCCTTGTCTTATCTCCGATTCAGCCGTGTTCCCCACCCTCAGCAGAAACATTCATTTCCCGATAACTAATTGGATAGAATTACCCCTCGCGTCTCCGTGGACTGGTGGTGATATTGTTATCACTCCGGGGATCCATTTGAACATAACGCATTTGAACTGTTCCTATCGACTAATGGGACGGCATCGCTAGGATTTATCAGGGGAAGATAAACCGACGTTGTCTCTTCTTCATTTATCGATACGATGTTCTTAATGTTTTAGTACATGTATTGATGGTTTCGTGTCCGCCAAATTGCGTTTTTTTTTCTCAATTTGCCCACGAAACGTTCAAATTGTATACGAAACATTCAAATAGAGTGGAACTTTATTACTAAGGTCACCCTCTCGACTGGACAAAGCGACGTGAAGGATGAATGGCGAGGTGACCATATTAGCGAGACTAAGAAAAGGCAACACTACAGCAATATAACTGACTGTTCTCTAATCTGTTTACAATGGAGTGCCACGAATCCCATAATTCACAGTGAATGTGAAGATATTGGATCCGATTCCAGTGTTCTTCTCTTCCATATTGGTCGGAGGATCATTGGTTATAATGGATACAGCATTCGAATTAAGAGAAAATAAAAAATAAGAAACACAGAATTAAGAGAAAAAATCTTCGTGTTCGTTGAAGGGCGAGAAGCGCTAGACCACCATTTGAGGTGATGATGTCAGACAAACAGGCCAAACCGTTATTATGTAGCTGGGCTGTGCTGCACGTCTTTTGGTGAGGTCAATCAGCCGAACCTCTCCCAAGAAATGAATATGGTTCATATTTTCATAGCTCGAGGCAAGGTTGCCAGCACCCTTTACAAATCCAGTTGTACCGAAAAGAAGTTCATGTTATTGTGGTATTCATGATCTACAATATTTTAACGCCACTTGAAGACAACGTTCCATGGAAGAGTCCATTCTTGGATATTTCACAAGTCTGGAACACTGTGAGAGGAATGCATGGATAGTGATACCTTTTCAGTGGATGAAGGAGTCGTCAAAGATGAAAGGCGAGTTCCGTGGCCTGCGAGAAGATAGCACGCTGAACGAAGACTCAGTATTCCGACCCGGTAACTTTCTGACAAAAGACTGGTGGTGAATACCTAATTCGATCTGATAGCTCTCATTTTCCTTATTCCAATGTATTGCTGTGGAGAACAGTATTTCTACAAGGATCAACATTAAAACAAAAACACAAATTATATTGGATGTTGGTAATGCCCTGCGATGTGCTCTAACTGTGACAAAGCCATCAAGTCTCAAAGATTATCAAGAAAATGCAACATGAACCATACATGGCTCGCTAAAGGAGTAACAGTGCCAAAAAGGTTAAATACCACTGCTCTAGGAGCAAACAAACAGGATGATTGATATTCGTCGCTCGCGTGCGTTTTAGTGAACATTATTATTATGTCGGACATTGTCATGAATGCGTGTAACGTAAATATATTAAAATATTCTTTACCAAATAATAATATGACATTGAAACGTATTATTTCCTCTAGAAAAACAGGCAACTCAAGAGGAGTTACGACTGTTATCTCAGTAGCTGACTTCTGTCTTGGGAGCCCCGGTCTCGCTATATTTTAGGGTGTCTATCAATGGTGATGTCGTGACATGCAGGTATGAAGCATGACCCGTCAACGTGATCGATCTGTGGCAACAACAGTCGACATTTCCGTTGGGATGTCAACAGATTTCAGATCACGTTTCAATACATCTGTTTAATGAAGACGTGGTCTCTTCATTGATCTTCACCTTCTGCAATAAATAAGACGTGGGGTATTTTCATAGTTTGTTTTACACCCAGCAGTTTTGTCCAATCAAGCCTACATCTACTCTGCGGTGACGCAGAATACCGATCAATGGACGAGGGTCGTACTCTTACAGATTTTGTCCTCGATATATCGTACGTGGAATGTATTTAGTCGTCTCCCCAAACGGGTATGTGTTGGCCAATCTTGTTATTAGTACGTTATTTAAGCAAACTTCGTATATTCTACACTGGTCCGAGCTGTGAGATAGCTTTTTGCCTTAACACGCTCAGATAGACGCCTGAACAAGAAGGATGCCTTGTGCAGGCAAATGTTTAGTTCGCTGTCCAGTGTCCAGCTGAGATAGTTGATCTAAATTAGATAAAATGGCCAACATGTCCTAGTGGGACTACTTCCACGTCTAGCTGATCTGTTTCTTGTCTCAAGATTACTGTCATTTTGATACAGATCGTGAGTCCGGGTTCATTGCGGGACAAGGCAACTGAGTCTAGCATAGTTTGGGATATTATTGTGGATAAGCCAGCTTAATAAATCTCTCTAATGTAGCGTGTTAGCTTTCAATCTGGATAGTTCCTGTCATGACGAATGTTGATCATCTTAATACTAATTTGTTTGAATAAAGAGGAAACGAAGATGTCAGGTGGTGTTGGCGCTAGCACGTTGATGGCAAAGATGTTGGATCTGATGCACTCAGCCTCATACTGGTAACGAAATATGTTATCAGCTCCAAAGCGTCACTCGGTAGCCTACTGTTGTTAGTACGAGTCGATTGACAAGGTCGGACGACTTGGTCAGGTCGACACAAAATTTCTGGACGTGCGCAGTGACGTGGTGCACCATTTCCATTTTCGATAGGTCAGGTGGAAAACAAAGGACTAATTGACAGACAGACAGGCAGACAGACAGACAGACAGAGACAGACAGACAGACATACAGACATGACAGACAATCTTTATTTCACCCGTAGATATTATTCAACAAATGAAAATGTAAAAGTAAGAATATTATAAATATAAGTATACCACACATTTATATATACAATACGGGTGCGGGAGACTCCTATAAAGGACGTGTAGCTGCTCTCACATGAGCCGCACAATGTATAGATAAAATGTATAGATATACAATAATAGCACATAATACAAGTAATGATTCTGAACTGAACACCGCACATGTGACCCAGACATGGTTTTGCCCTGCCATAGTGTATTTTCACCGACAATGCCCTCGACGGTGTCTCCGAGACTTGTATCGTGAATCAGGTGACACACATGAAAGGTCAGATTGTTTTTAATCGAACAGTCGAGTATTAACAAGATTGTCACCGAAAGCGATAGGCGCTAGACAGCAAATGGACAAGGACATCATCGGCTCATCGAGAGTCAAGTAATGTATATACACGCACGCACGCATGCACGCACGCACGCACGCATGCACACTCTCACGCACACTCTCACGCGCGCGCACGCACGCATACACACACATTGACGGACGGACACACGGATGCATGTAATGGGTACACATCCAAGTATGAATATTTTACTTAAGAAAACTCATGTCAACGAGAACTTGTGAAGTGTTTTTCGTTACTTGTTTCTACTCGGCCGGGGCAACTGACAAACCGTATCGACCAGCCACAGGGGGCTAACTCACCCAGCGGAACAACAGACAACACAAGACATCGACAAGAAGAATTATAATTACATACCGGTATTCCCTGCTGTTCAACATTTCGCTTTCTCACTACATGACCCATAAATCCTGCAAACTGAATACTAATATTACTCATGATCTTTCTTGTAATGTTTGCTGTTCTAAGGATTTCTTAGTTATTTTTACTTATATGTCCAGGATACTTTACTCTGCTGCTTCTATAATATATATATAGGTACGACGTGAAGCGACATGACGATGTTAGCAGGCCTACTAAAACACATCGTTCGAGCGCACTCGGCGTTGTTCTGGTCCAGGTCTACGACAAGTACTAGCCAATTGACTCCAATGGTTAGACCACAGTTAACCTTCCTATTGTGTTTCACAACAATATAGTACCTAGGAAAGGGTGATATTTTACAGAAACGTTTTATGGGAAATGAGTGCAGTAAATCAGGCATATCAGCAGGTTGAGTGCTAGCATATATTGGTTGTGAAATGACTCACATTTCGAAGAGTCTAGCTAGCGGAGTGATGTTTTATCATTTTATTTCCATCGCACACGTGGGAGTAGGAAAACAGGGCTATTTTTGTAGATATTGATGAGTACCGTGCATGCACGCGTTTTTAAAGAGCTGGAAGAACGTGATTTTGACGACATTTGATCAGCATATCAATGATATGGTGGCGATGGCCATAAAAAACCTTCAGATTGTTCTTTATTACAGGTTTCTTATAAACTGACAAAACCTTCACATGGCCACCGAGGAAGTCAACAATGTTTTATGCCCTCCAGATACCTTAATTAATATAAGCATAGCATTTGCTTTAATCTACCGCTTTAGTAGTGCACTATAAAGTGCTTTATTACATCATAATGGTCAGCCGTTTGGCGGAGTCATTCGGTCCGAGAGAGCCTGAGACTGTATCGGCTGTGAGGGCTTCGAATGCTCACTGTGAGGCAGTATTGATCCGGGTCCCATTCGTCACTTCCTCCGTCGCGGTCGGGGCTGGCAGCTGAGGATATCCACAAGTCATTTACCAGTACATCTAATACATAATCAGCCTACGATTTGGGCACATGCGTCGTTCTTGGTCAGCTACCCATTTCGTTATCTGTAAATTACAATCGCACGCAGCACGCACACACACGCATGCACGTAAACAGGCTTACGCACCAACGCGCGCACACACGCACGAACTCACGCAAGACATTTGCCTCCAGATGTCTAAGACAATACCTGAAACGTTAGTTAGACCCCTATATAGAATAAGAATAAGAATAAATTTATTATTATTTGCAACTTTTCAGTTGGATTGTACATACATTCACCATAAAAGCCCCAAATCACACAATTCCATAATGTTACAAGTTACAATACGACACAACATTATGTTACAATACTCATAAAACATGTTGTACTAAATAAAATAACGCAACACCAAAGATACTGTTAAGTAAATTACACAAAATCGCCCCGTGACGCAACAAACTCAGTATGAGGCGCTTTATATTAAAACGTGTACATTGCATTACTATCTTTCATTAAAAAATAAGATACTTTAAATATACTAAAATTAAATCATATAGTTTAAATATTAAAATTGACTGTTGAGACATACACTAAAATCATTAAGTGTTATGGCAGTGTACTAAGCACCATGGAATTAATGAGTTTTTGTAGCGATTTGTGTTCGCCATTGGGACGGGTAACTCATTGAATGATCTTAGTGTATACGGCACATTTCGAATATTTGGTAGTAGCGTATTCAGTTTGTGGTCACTATGCTTCATTCTAGCGAAATACGTTTTACACAATTCATTGCGTCTATCATGCAGCGTTGGTAAGTTTACCATCTCCAGAATATCTTCGTACACACAACCAGGAAATATAGTTTTGAGACACCTTTTTTGAATATGTACGACCATTGCCATTGATGGTTAGCGAGCGGGACAAAATATGTTACAAGGGTGAATCTCGGAATTGACCAGTGTGTTCAAGTTGTTGGCATGTTACTCGCGTACCACTTAACAAACATGTTTCAACTGTTGACATGTTAAGATGATAGGGGTGCCAATCGAGCCCCATTGATTCGCCCCTGGGCTTCGTAGTCTCAGTAACATGGCGTATGTATTATCATGCTGTAGATGCGACGGCTCTGATGTTACTCTCGTGACGTGACGTGAATCATCATGGCGCGCCCCGTTGACGTTCGGCGTTCGACTAATCTGCAGACGTGACCAGTATGACACCGGTGCAGACCATACTCCGACGCTGCTCCGTCGGACTGTGGCTACTACTAACGCAGGTTTGCAATACGTCGTTTGATTGGCTGTGCAATTGTTGTTATGCTAGTAGTAGTAGTAGTCTCTAGCACTCGGCAATGTTCTCGCGTAAGACCACATTCAGTGTTCGCTCTCGCTATTGCCATTAACACTTAACGAGTCCCCTTGAAAATATCGTTTTGGTGTAATGTGTGAATAGTTTTAAGCATTTTTACTGCCACATTAGATCTTTCACGAGGTAGCAATAATATACGCTATTGTGGCTATTTTGCAGAACGCACCAATATTTCAAAATCCGTCATCAGATTGGGACGACATTGAGGGGTATCAGATTAAGGTGGATTTTTCTTTAAAAAACGAGGTTAGAAAATGTCACTAATTTTCCAATTAATTAAAGTTTCATGCGCCAGGTTTTGTACCAAACATTAGGTCTATCCATCAAAAATCCAGAACAGTGGCATACAAAGCGGATACACTAATCACTGCACTGACGTACCTCGCCAGATTTGACATTTTGTCGAATGGTGTTTTCAGATAGTGGTTAATTTCAATTTAGATCAACGCCTGGTGAGATTCCAAGTACATATTTTACATCAGCCACACCAAACAGCTCATGGTGGTTGGCAGTATATCAGGATGCCAATTTGCTATTTGAAAAATCGAACAGAAAAACGACTTTTCCGAACATGATTGGTGGTCTACCGCCAAACATGGTTCCCCGGATATTTAACGGTTGAACCAAATGGAAGCAAGTTCAATAGTATTCATTTTGAATCCGCGTGATAATAAAAGATGGCCACTGAGTCAGGCGAATGATAGAATCGTTTATTCTTATACCTTGCGGAGATAATGAGATCTAAGTCGAGATGGAGGTCAGTCTAGGAAGCATTATCAATCAGTTAAGTTCTTTTGTGTATTGCTATTACTGTTATCTGAGAATTATCGCGATGAATCTGCCACGCTTTGATAACTAATGCTTTGGCAACGCCTGAAGAGTGATGTAATTGGCTATACGCGATATCTGCAACGTGTTTTTGCAGCGGATTTCTAGACGAATTTCCACGATTACTTGATAGCGCCAGGATTGCTTTTAACATTATACGTTCTGTTGATGCTATCGTGCGGCTATATAGATCACGTAAATTGCTTGTCATATTCCGTTTCATTTTTTTGGTACTTTCTTTCCACTGGACGATAGACCGAACAGCGGAACCGAACCGCTAAGGAATTTAACGTTCCAGTAAAACGTGTGAAAGTACGACAATTTTTTTATCGCACGCTCAAGTTATATACTGCATATATTTTAGAATCTTCGCCGCCAAAATGAACTGCAATAAACAACAATAATTTGACATATAATTTGACCGCTATCTGTCTTACGAATAGACCTACCAACGTTGCCGTTCTACAAGGACAACTCAGGAGGCGAACCAGAGGGGACGGATATAAATCTCTTGTGGCCATGTGGCAAATGTCATTATAAAACACAAACAATTAAGGGTTTGTCGCAGAGGTCCATTGGTTCATTAAAACCCATTTGGGCGGTCATCTGTTAGAATCAATTGGTTCGTTAAAACCCATTTGGGGGGTCATCTGTTAGAATCAATTGGTTCATTAAAGCACATTTGGGTGGTCATCTGTTAGAATCAATTGGTTCGTTAAAACCCATTTGGGCGGTCATGTGTTAAAATCAATTGGTTCGTTAAAACCCATTTGGCCGTCATCTGTCACAATCAGTTGGTTCATTAAAGCACATTTGGGCGGTCATCTGTTGGAATCAATTGGTTCATTAAAACATATTTGGGCGGTCATCTGTTAGAATCAATTGGTTCATTAAAGCACATTTGTGTGGTCATCTGTTAGAATCAATTGGCTCATTAAAACACTCTTGGGTGGTCATCTGTTAGAATCAATTGGTTCATTAAAACCCATTTGGGCGATCATCTGTTAGAATCAATTGGTTCGTTAAAACCCATTTGGGCGGTCATCTGTTAGAATCAATTGGTTCATTAAAGCACATTTGGGTGGTCATCTGTTAGAATCAATTGGTTCATTAAAACACATTTGGGCGGTCATCTGTTAGAATCAATTAGTTCATTAAAGCACATTTGGGCGGTCATCTGTTAGAATAAATATAGCTTATATTACACGACATGATTTACCATAACTAGTATCTGACAGTGTGCTTTAGCATTGATGTTGATATACCAGATGAATGATTCAAGTTGCTCATTATAAAGAACAGTGCCAGTAAAGGTAACAGTAAATATCTTACATTACCTCCATGATAGGTGTCAACCGTGAGTGGTGTACACCTGTAATACTGGCAGGCAGTGGCGGGGTAACCAATAGGCACGTGCTTAGGGCCCATGAAGGCCAGGAGCCCACGCATATACTCAAGTATATTTTTTGTAGACTGAATATTCCCGAAATGCAGCTAGCAAGACATGATTTGGCCAATGGTGGCTACTGCATTAATTTAATTGGTGTTTCATTTGTACTTCATTGGCCCAACAAATTTTGCAATCTGGGAATAAACTTGATGTAGGTCCTATATATGTCTTCCTGTTTAACAGTACTATAAAGGTGTGATCATTATTTATCGTGGAGCGAGTGGGGGCGTATTGATTGGATTTGAGATCCAACTCACTCCCAAATCCTCTGCACCGAAAACTGAGCCCACCCTTTATTCCTTGGCCCCCCTCATGATAAATTGTGACCGTTCCAAGTTTTCAGCAGTATTTGCTTTCCGAGATAGCAACCACGAAGTGTGAACGCACACGAAACAGTGACATGATCAAGCTCTGGTGACTCTCCGAAACCTAGAAACGGAAGCCCGCTTATACATGTCAATGAACGTTTGACCGAGATTCGATCTCTCGCCGATAGCGATACCCTCCCAAAGTGCGAAGTATTAGGTAATAATATCGAGTCTGATTTTGAGAAAGAATTCCATCTCTTCACAAAATATGGAGACTTTAAGACAGATATCAAGTTGATATAATTTGTTCATGACAATAAGTTGATTACCAGTTTCCCCAACATTCACATTGCACTGCGCATTTATTTGCAAATTTTCGGCTGGGGTAAGACCACGTTTATATTTTTCATAGGCGGCCATTATAACGTTTCCTTCATTTCCTTACGATTTTCTTGAAAATATCACTGCATATTTAACCTCCATTGACACAAGTGCTGTGGAAAACTCGTGAAATTCATATACCTCATTTTTCTGAAAAATCCACCCAAACCTGACACCCCTCAATTTCACCCCAATCTGGTGACGGATTTTGAAATATTGGTGCGTTCTGCAAAATAGCTACTGTGCGAATACGCGAGCGACTAGCGTATATTTATTGCTACCTCGTGAAAGATCTAATTCAGTAGTACATTCAGTATTCACTGGACTAACATGTGCCATGTCAAAGTGCTCGAAAAAATTCACACAGCACACCAAACTTTTCAAGGGCACTCTTTAACTCAATAATGGCGGACGAAACCTTAATGTGGTCTTACCCCGGCTCAAGCTGCATAGGCGAACGATCTCGGTGCTGAAACGTATCAATGACTACCAGCGTTCCACGATCGGTCATTGCGCCTGACACTTTTAGCAATAGCGTTGGAGACGATGACTTAATTAAGACTTAATTTATGGTATTATTACGATTAGTTCCTTTGCCATCAAGAAAATGCGCGAGGTAAAACTGTAGACTATGCTAAGGTGTGAGATGGTGTAAGCCAAATTTGACAATCGCTATCAGCCTACCGCACACCACGACACTGTCCACGATCTGTACCTTGCAATGGCTGATTATTAAAGAAGCTAGCTTTATCAATGACTCATTCATGCACGTTATGCTCATATCCAATATAGTTGTTTAAATATAAATAGTGAAATGTTAACTTGAATACCGTGGGGTGAGTCTACCTACGGCCCACGAACTTGCCGGATGCATATGAGCCCACGAATGTCTTAATCGGCTACTGCTTGTAAGCCTAGCAGAAGTCAGACCCACAAACAAACAGTTTCTATGGTATTCAATTATGACTATCCACTACCGCTAATACGCTCAACATCAACAAGGTCGAAAGCGGGACATTTATTATTGATTGGATCTGCGGGATGTGGGCTCACCCGACTGTCCACAGCTAAACAATTCGTGAGAGTCGCTGTTCGGACCTGTTTGCACGGTTCACGTGTTACTCGCTTACCACCTCACAGTATCTTCTGTGTGTTTCAACTGTTGCCATTGTACGCGCTTACCATTTGAAAGACGTGTTTCAACTGTTGATATGCTACTAGTTTACCCTTTGACATATATGTTTAGATCGTTGATTGTACGCGCTTACCATTTGACAGACGTGTTTCAACTGTTGATATGCTACTAGCTTACCATTTGACATATATGTTTAGATTGTTGATTGTACGCGCTTACCATTTGACAGACGTGTTTCAACTGTTGATATCCTACTAGCTTACCATTTGACAGATATGTTTAGATTGTTGATTGTACGCGCTTACCATTTGACAAACGTGTTTCACCTGTTGATAGGTTACTCGCTTACCATTTTGATAAATGTAAATATTTGTCTTATTCTGATTATGCTGGTGAGAAAGTGATATGTCTTTAATAATAATAATAACATTATTTATATGGCACCCTATCGACCGAGATTGCTCTCGGGCGCTTTAAATACATTCACAGTTGTATTTTGTACAAAAAACATGCGAAATAAACATATTAACCAAAATACAAAAGCAGGGATGGTGGGTGGGAGTCAAAAATTCCCTCACAAAGCTGAGAAAACACAACCGCTAGCGCCGCTGCGCAATTCAAAATGCTCAACTGCAATGACCGCGGTGCCTGCTGATTGGCTGACCCAATATACAGAGCTAGCTACCAAATAAAATACGAACAACAGTGCGACAACACGAACAAGATTAATAAAGTATTAAACTTAATTAATTCTCACATTAATCGTGTCCGTGAGAAGGAAACCAGCTATATAGACAGCTGGTTCCAGAGCAAACCCACTATAACATAAACAAAGACTACACTACTGAAAACAATAAGAAAACCAGGGTAGTGGGTGAAAATCGGCATGTATTTTATTGCACAATGCCCATAATAAAAACATGTGGTTTAATGCACATAATACGTATAAGTCACACATAAAATACATATCCCAAACACACCCAAACCCTGGTAGAAGTAATTAGTACCTTATAGTATGCAAGTCTAGGCATGATACACAAAACACACACTATTTTACATTGCTCCCCAAAGTTGCAGCAAGGTGTCTACGCATTTCCCAGGAAGGGTTTACATAGTTCTCATAAGCATTGCTAGCCCAGTCTCCCTGCGCCTTAATTATCTCTGTGGGAAGACCACATTCCAGCGCAAAGGAAGCCCCCCCCCACGCCTGAAACTATGACCCGAATAATCCGAAGGATTTATCCCCAGCGAAGACAGGAAGGTGACAAGTTTGCTCTGGAAAACTTGGACAGTCAGTGGCAACCAGCCATTACGTGTAGGGTACGTGAACAAGGGGCCACACCCCGGAGAGTTGCATAACCTTAAAGAAAATATAAGAGCCTGTGAAGGACACAAGGGGGAGTCTGGGACGCGTGGCAGTGGAATATGCAAAATGCGCTGCCGGTACTGGATGGTTTTTGACCAATGCACCGCTAGTGTAACCCCATCCTGGGGAAAAGTAGCATCTCGGCGACACAAATGTAGCTTCGGGTTAAAGGACTCCATATACTGGGTTTGCTCTGGAACCAGCTGTCTATATAGCTGGTTTCCTTCTCACGGACACGATTAATACTACGTTAAACAAAATTAGAAATAAAAAAAGTAAAAAAGATCGTAAAGCTGCTGACAAAATAAATGTACTAAGATGCTCTAAAAACTACTTTTAATATTATTCATATGTACACGTGTTTGCTGTTGTCATCGTGCGTTTGTCGTTGCCCCACAGACCATCGCGGTGGCAGCGAGCCCGGACGCCAAGCGACTGTACGACGACCTTCTTCGTAAGGGCGGCTATAACAAGCTGATCCGGCCCGTCGGGAACAACACAGATGTCCTGCTCGTCAACCTTGGCCTTCGTCTCACTCAGATCATCGACGTGGTAAGTGGCGCTGGCGGGGTTTACGTGTTAGCACTCTCGTTGTTTGTCAGGGTCGGATGGAGACTCAAGCCGCTGTCGAAATCCCGTAGGCGAAAGGTGTCGAGTGGTAATGGAATTTGTAAATGCGACAAAGGCGAGGAACTGAGGTGTGGTACGTTGTCAAAAGAAACGTACCCTATAGTGTGAGTGCACCGTAGATGGGTTGTTGTTAGTGTGCGTAGAGTATAAAGACCAGGGATGTATTGGCGGCGCACACAAACGCACGTATATGGCCCCGCAGAAAGATAACTATACCGTCGCAATATCATTTGGATTAATGATGCTTGTTTCACCTCTGTGTCACCATGGCCAACCCATAGCTGGTGACATCAGCCTAACGTATTCACTTTTGTGTTTACATCACGTCTTGCAAGTTGGATTACATCACTATTATTTACTCACCGATCTTCTTCGTCTTCATGTCCATGTATGGCAAACAAGAGTCGCACGGTATACTGCCAGCCCCCCCCCTGTCTTGCTCTCTCATTGCATTGCGTCAGCACAGCAGCCTTTAGTTTTTCCAATGGTTTGCCTCTGTGTTGCTATTCACCAGCAGCTGTTTTGTTTCTCGTCTGCGGTTAGCTGTCAATTTTCTTTTCGCTGGCGGCAGGTCGTTGGTCTTTCTGAAGTCACATCCGGGCCATTTCTATCTTCACCTTTTCAAAATGGCGCAAATATGTCGTGTTTTGTTATTTAGTGGAGTATGGTGTTAAAAAGGTAAAAGTAAGTTCTTATGTGGCGCAGTATCCAGTTCTTTGGACTGCTCAGAGCATTTAATTTTTATACTTTATTCCCTGGCAGATCTGTTCAACCGAACTCCATCTCGACTTGTCTGGGAAACATTCAGCCATGCTACAAATAATGCGCGAAGACCATTCGTACACATATATCCACCACTATCTACACCCAGATACTCATTCATACAGCTGGGTGAACTGGAGCAACGTAGAGTGAACGAACTTGCCCAAGGTTTGACACCGCCGCACAGGATTCGAACCCGGGTTCTCTTGATTGAGAGTCCGATGCTCTATCCACTGTGCCGCTGTGTTGGAAGTGGTCTCAGGCCAATACATTGGCGATATCTCCTTTAAACAAGTAGTTTGGTTACACGCAAGCCTGTCGGTATCTTACTATGCCTCCGCGAGCACTCCGAGCCGCATAGAAGATGTCCATTGCTGTTTCTGAATACGTTATTCGCCTATTTTGTTAATACTTTGCATCAAGCCACATTTCAGTGGCGTATGTTGTATAAATATAGTCAGTCCGTTTTGATAAATGACTAGACTACTACACGCATATCTATATAGTTCAGTAGATTAATATACGAATATGTTGTTCTTGCCAGTTATTTTAAGTAGTTAAACTTTTTCAGAAATTCGCGCTAAACCGACCTCTCACACTGACACTAAGAATAATGGCTGAAGGGTGTATGTTAGCCTATGTGCTTCTTTTACATCCCCAATGAATGAGATTAGACCGAAGTTAAAAGGAGTAACTCCTTTCGTAGTTTGTGTATTAATATAATGTTCTTTAATGTATAATGGTAAAGATATGGAAGGTGTACGGCCCGCCAAATTGTGTTTTGAGTTTCGACGCCGTATGTTCAAGCGGGAAACAAAACATCCAGTTTCGAAATAAGCTTTATTTGTAATACTGCCGAAGCGGCTTGAGTTAACCTCAATACCCTTTGGTGTCCAATGACTTCCCATTTTCCACGTTCAAAACAATGGACTTTTTGTTACAAATTAATACGCTGTCTAATCCCGGTACACGAACAGACTGTTTCCCACCAACGTGGTCTGTCGAGTCACGACTGGTCACAACGTTGAGAACCACTTGTTTACTGCAAACACGCCGTGCTAGGCCAGGGACTGAACCCAATACTGTGGCATGTAGGCCAGATAGGTTGTGGACTGCACTACTACATCTCACAAAGTTCAACGCGGAACAGGATGTAATACTGCTATAGTATTATTTTGTTTACCAACATGTCTGCCAGGGAGTAACGTGTAACGCGCTTTGAGCTGCCGTAAGGACTGCACGGATACTGCACTATACAAGAACTTACCTTTCCCCTTTACCTTTATTTGTCTTGACCTAGTCCCTCCGAAATAAATACGTAAATACTATTCACGAAGGAGAAGCACTCGACAGACGTCGTCAGCATCCGTGTCACGTCGCCATTTATGCAAACAGTTACACACGTCATTTACAACCTCCATTTGCATCCTCTTATCGCCAGTTATGGTCGTCGTCGGTTATTGCGTCACGCCACTGCTAGTGACAGAGATTACTACTTCTAAACGATGACAAACGAAAAACAAGTGACGAGAAATTGTTTTGTTACATACAGCCTGACAGCTTCGGTCTGCATACTCTGATCTACATTTTATTCCCATAGATAAGACGAATGCTGGAACTAGAGCCTTTTCGGTTGCAACACCAACTTTGTGGAACTTATTCACTCCCTATTGGTGTTAAGTCAGTAAGAAATATAGTTTCATTTCGCCGTCATCTAAAAACATATTTACTTAATACTGCACATCTTCTGTAGCTTCTTAGCAGTTCACCCATATGTTATGGACTTTTGCCCTGTACATGTCAATGAGTGCGTTTAATCCTTTGGATTTGTTGCGCCATTGAGCTCGGATTTGTCGAGGAAATTGGCGCTAAAGAAGTAATTCCATTATTATTATTACCGTTACGTGCAATTGACACAACAGCCAGAGCCGCCGTACAATACAGCTCATCTATGGCAGCAACGAGTTTCTTTGGTAATCAATCGAAACAGCAAAAGCCTAGTGAATTGCAGCTTGTGTGACGGGTGTACGAATATCTCACAGGACAACGACGAAGAAACGAGATGTCAAATGTTTCCTGGGGAACGGAGTCCATGAGCGTTGCAAAACCCAGGAGCCACCAGTGTGCCTGAGCGTAGTAAACTGACAGGCGACGAGTGCCAGCGAGGCGCATTAATCACACACACACACACACACACACACACACACACACACACACACACACACACACACACACACACACACACACACACACACACACACACACACACACACACACACACACACACACACACACACACACACACACACACACACACACACACACACACACACACACACACACACACACACACACACACACACACAAGATTGATCACTTTCGTGGACGTTGCCAATTAGCTTAGCTGTTTATGATGTTTTGTCAACACTGTCGCACATTTCAACACGAATAACGCCAGTTATATACATACATATTTACTTCCAATGATATAAAACACTACATGGACACATTATTTAGTGTGTAACGAAACGTTTAAGATAAATAGTGTGGGATGTATGTTAAGTAGCTGTCAGTATTGTATTTAGAACAACTTATTTATACCAATGGTTCATATAGAATGAATTGAAGGAATCACGTTTGTCTAAGACCAGTACAAAATGTACTTTTGTATTTTTATTGATTTGAAAATACATTTTGTACAAGGGTTTTAGAGTGATTAACAATTAGTGGTTAAGCATCTACTTACATGAAATATACTACATTATGTTAGCATTGTAAATCTTTGAATGATTGTAACAATGTTATACATCGAGCTCAGTCACTGTTCAGGCATTAAAACGACTTAGATGCTTATTCGTTGAAGAGTATCAAGCACACAATTATTATTGTTTCACAGGATAATATATATTAGCAAGAATGATCAACTGTTACAGGAAATGAACTTCAAATGTCCCTTTTTTCCACCTTGTTATGCTATTCTGCTGCGACGCCTGCATTGCTGTGGCATATGTGGCGAAGCACTTGCTTGGCTAACGTCCTACTGCAGGACCGAACGTCTGTGATGCGCGTCAAGAAAGAAGTCTCGGAGAGAAGACAGTGTCATGAAGACCGGTGTTCCACAGGGGTCAGGGACCAATACTGTTTAATGTGTACATTGCGCCACTAGTGAAGCTTCTCCAACAACACGGTATACGCCACTGACGACACGCAGCTGCACCTCGACTTCCCACCAACGGAACACGCATATGCACTCGCGCCTGGAGGCCTGTATCCGAGACGTTAACGCTTGGCTCAACGACAATGGGCTCATACTCAATGGGACCAAATCGTAGGCCATTGTCATAAGATCCTCTAGCATCTGTGCACCAATAACAATAACACATATCGAAATCTGCGGCCATCTTGTGGCGACATCTGCCTTCGTCAAAGACCTGGGTTTCGTCATCGACACCGACCTCTAGATGGCGGCACAAGTTGCGAATGCATGCCGGAGTGCGTACAGAATTTCGCGGATACGTAACACGTTAACGACCGAAACAACTGAGTGTCTAGTGAATTCGCTGGTGACGTCGAGAATCGACTATGGAAATGCAGTATTGTACGGAGTGTCAGACCGCTTCCTCCACCGCCTTGATGTGGTCCAGCATTCGGCGGCTAGTAGAGAGACTAATGGAAGGACTAGTTATCCATAAAGCTGAAGCTATCAAACTTATATAAAATACCTGCACCTACTTTTCAGTACCTTACTAAACCTGAACTTATGTATCTGGAAACCAATCAATATTATTATTACAGGACTTCTAAATTTAACATTCAATCAGACATTCTTGCTTCCATGCCTCTAAATTCTGCTTATATAAACGTTCTAAAAATGTCAGCTTTGTGCATTTTCCCCCAGATTGGACATTCAAATGCATTCGAAATGTTAAATCGATGCCAGAAATTAGTTCAGAAACCTCAAATTAGCTGACAAACATGTATCATAACAGTTTCTATGAAATACGGTTCCTGAGCTATGAGTCAGCCATGTTTTCCAAGATGGCCGACAGTGGCCATCTTGGATTTTAAGATACAGCTTGTGTCTTTGGATAATTTATTTTCTATGGCCTTGGGGAGCTTCTATGCCAAAGGGAACCTTTGCATCATGACTTGAAGTCAAACCCTATTTTTTGCACTTAACAAGTCTACTTTAGAGTGGTTCTGCGAATGAGGCGAGGTGACCGGCAAAGCATCACAGCAGCACTGAGGCGCTTGCACTGGTTGCCGGTGAAGTTGGCCATCCAGTATAAGGTGCTCGTACTTGTATGTCGCGCCATTCACGACCGGACGCCGGCTTACCTCGCCTCACCCATCAGGCCCTACGTTCCGCGCCGGGCCCTGCCGATCGAGCGCTACTCACCTTTCCGCGCCACAACCTCGAGCGATACGGCTTCCGGTCGTTCTCTTGCGCGGGGCCGACGCCCTTGAACGCGCTACCAGAAGATCTGCGTTTGATCGAAAGTGTGAACACTTTTAGGGCGAGTCTTAAGACACATTATTTTAAACTTGCTTTCAATGTATATTTGTATGTGACATCATCATATCAGTTTTATGTGACATCAACATTATCATAATATTTATTAGTATATTATTTTAGTTGTGTACTATTAAACTAGTATATTATCTTAATAATTATTTAATAATAATTAACTTTATTTATATACTAGAAAATTATGCAATGACATAGGAAGATGGCTTTAAAACAACATGTTATACATTTACACATTGAAAGCGAGTTTGGAATGGTGTTTTGAGGCGTGCTTTGAAAGCGCCCAGTGAGGTGGTCAGCCGCAGTTTCTCCGGCAGCGCGTTCCACAAATGTGGTCCGGCCCTCCGGCTCGACAGAGAGAGATCGCTCCGGGTTGTACTGTGGGACGGTCAGAGGGGCGCGACCTGCTGATTGTGGAGACCGGCGTGGCACGTGGCGAGTGGTCAGTGACACGGGGTACGCGGGTGTCTGGTTGTGAAGGACGTTGAAGGCAAGGATCACTATTTTATACTATGTGCGCCACTAAACCGTCGTCTGATGTCGGTCTCTGAGCTGGAGCTGTGGAGCTACTCTGACCGCGGAGCGCTGGACCATCTCCGGGTGATGCATCAGGTGCTCACTGATTCCGTGGAGCACCGAGTTGCCGTGGTCTATTCTTGGCGTCACGAGCGAGTGCACTAGAGTCTTACACGTCGGAGTCTTGCGCGTATTTTGGCAATGCGGAACAGTTGGAAGTACGCGATGTGTGATCGAGTGTATCGAAAGCAGATCTAATTTTATTTATTAATATTTTATTATATATATATACACACGTATATATATATTTATTATTATTATTATATATTTTAATTATCCACAATATCATACCGTAATTGTTGTATGTAATGTGTATTGAATTATAGCTTTAATCATGATTGTTTAGCACAGTTTTATTTTAGCAACTTTGTATATGTTTTATTTTATTACTCACATTTTAGTACCGCTATTAATCATTACATGCGTAATAGTATTTTTTAAACATTGTCAACACCATTGAACAGGGTTGTATTTTGGAAATGAGTGTCTAAATAAAGTTATTATTATTGTTATGTCGTTTGTATTTACCTGTAAATACAATTTGAACAAGTTGCGGGGTCGAATCTTCAAAATTGCGAACGTTGTTGTGGCCTTACTAAAAATAATTTGCCGGGTAATATACCTTCAACATAGATATTATAGTCTTGAAAATATTATATTAAATAATAAATGAAACACTAGGAACAAACTGCCTCACTTTAACCTATTTTACCAGGACAAAAACTGTTTTGCAGGTATTACTGAACCCCAGTCCCACCACACACTCCGCGCACTGTACGCATTGAACACAGTGTGAGCCTCGGCGCTGTTATTCGCTTAGTTGCTATTCGGTCTTTGGCATCAATAACACATTATTGGATCCCATAAATTTATTCTCCGTCTACAGGGAAGGATAAGTCTGACTGTGATGCGTAGAGTATAAATGTTTACGTTCAGTACATAAATTCAGGACGATTATCAAGCTACGGACTTAATCTTTCCGGGGGAACTGCATGTCTAAATTTTGTTGTCTCGAACATGACTTCGCGAATCTCAGCAAAGATTTGAAACAATTTGAATCTAGAAACATCATGTATAAAAAACGCATGTCAGGTTATATTGGGACAAATTAGAAATATATTATCAAAGTACGTATATCCAATGGAACGATAGCACGATACACAACCAAAAACAATGCTCAATATCATTTAATGCAGGAGGTGATAACATAAACTAATATCGCTGCGTCCGATGCATTCGAATATACGCGCATTCAAACACGCGTCTTACATAATAATCAGGTTTGTTATGTATTTTCGTTCATTTTTTTTAGATTTGCAAACTTATACATTTTTGGAAATGTTATGATATAGTGAATCTAAAAACCAATGTTTACATTTTTAAAGGTATATATGGCAGCCATCTTGGATTTTTTTAATGGTGGACACTGAAAACCAGTATTTCTCAATATCTCAGCTGCTAAACCACCCAGCCTTTTGATTTTGTACATGTGTACAATGGAAACAAGTATGTGCCTGTATTTTCATTTATTAACATCTTATAACCATCATACCAGCATCACTACACAGTTGCGTGTATTTCACACATATGTCTGGTTTGTTATAATACTGTTGTGACCAGGTATACCGCACATTAGTCATCACTATCGTCGTCGGATACATGATTTTTAAAGTGTGAATCATCGTCACTTTCACACCGTGTGCTACACAAGCAGTGGTATGTGCATCGCAAGTCCTTGCATTAGCAGGAACACCTCTGTGATGAACCGTCTCCTTTGCATTGGCATCGTACCATCTCAATGATGGTCTTGGGTGCTGGAAGGATGTCAGTTTTGGTTGGTGTCAGCTGTCCATCAACAGTCTTGTGGTAGCCATTCTGCAGTGGATCCAAACACCTGCTGAGCATTGCCTGGCCCCACACTCTAGCCTGCAAGTGTACTTTCAGTATGTGCTGGTTGAGCGCCCCAATTGTGGGTGGTAACTTGTCATTATCTGTGTTTATGTCTACAGTGTTTACAGAAGAACTGTCATCGCAGTACTGAAATGCGCTTGTTTTGGAGGCCCTTGGGATAATATGCAGTGCATACGAATTTAGCCAAGGTAGACTGAAGATCTTCTGTCACTGTCGATAACATATTAACCACGTTAGTGCCGACCTCAAGAAAGATCTCGAACCATGTAGCCTTTCCTATTTTTGCAAACTTACCTGTATTGTCGGCCCCAGAGAAGGCATGGAATGCCGGCAATGCCTTGCCACTTTCTGCACATAGAGCTGTCCAGAATGGCTCAATCGGCAGCACACCCGATGCCATCGAGATCGATGTCTTCCTCGGCAGCAGATCATAATTAGTTATGACCAGCACAAGGACATCAGTATCTGGCGAGAAGAACATCGGCCCAACATCTTCCCTTGGGCTCCTTTGTGCTGCCAAGACAACCTGATAGATCAAGTTTTCAAAGTGAATGTCCCTGTTGCTCATTGTTCGCCCAGATGCTGAATTGATAACCAGCTTGGGGAAATCTCGGTTGTACTGTGGACATGGATGAACTTGGACTTGTCGTTGCATGACAACATTGAGCCGGTTGGAGCAAACAGTGCCCTTGGTGTCAGGGTGAACTCATAGTTGCAGATGCAGTGCTTCTGGTCAATATATCTGCTTGACTGGGCAAGAACTATCCGTCTGCCATACATGTCCTTGGTTTCCCGCAGATCTACTGTCTTGTCACGGATCTTGACTGCAAGCTCCTTGTGCCAGACATGTACATCTTGTTGTTTTGTTTCTTATGAGGTGCCCACAGGCTGACAGTCCCATTTATCCTCTCTGCCACATGGTCTTCGTACTGCTTCTGTCCAGTCTTGTCCATGTTCAGGATCTGTGGAACGTACTCGCATGCATGAGTAATCAGATTGAATAGCGTGCGACCTTCAACAGCGAATGGATTGCCATGACTCCTTATGGCAGCCTTGATCTTGCTGATGGCATCATCCTTCCGCTTGACGACATTCGTGGATAGATCATGATGCTCACTAGCCTTGTTGTCTTTGACATTGAACTGACCCTTGAACTCACTGGCCATGCACGACAGTTCGGGAGAAGCTAGGAAGAAGCGTTGGTTTGCATTGGCCTTGTTGGAGATTCCGATGAGACCAGAATGAACCTTCATGAGCATGTTCAGATGTTCACAGGCATGATCTGCACCAATGGAGACAAATGGGATGGCAGTCTTGGTGTCTGATATGTTGCCTAATTCAAGTTCCTTCCACATCTCTGGGTGGTCAGCCTTGAGTGCGTGCATGTCAGCTATGCATTGTGGCCAGAGTCTCTTGTATTTTATTCGGTCCATACCAAAGAACAGCTTGCTCAATGCTTCTCCTGCTTCAAGAAGGAGGTTTAGGTCTGCGTTACGGGATGCTGCTACAAAGAACAAAATCGTCTCCACTCGATGGCATTCTAGGATCTCTGTGTCTCTCACTCCTGGAACTTCTTCACGACATCGTCGTCGGCCAAGGCTTGGAGTAGATAGGTGGTTTAGCAGCAGATATAAATATTGAGAAATACAGGTTTTCAGTGTCCACCATTAAAAAAATTCCAAGATGGCCGCCATATATACCTTTAAAATGTAAACATTGGTTTTCAGATTCATAATATCATAACGTTGACAAAATATATAGTTTTGATCTCAAAATTGAACGAAACACATGTGTTTATACTCTATGCTACATGTATATTATTCAGTTATAACATGTATAACTGTCACAAACTAGTAATGTCATTATGCTTAGGTGATTGTAATTGATCCTATTGGATTCCTTGCCCCTCAATGTGTAGGTTTAGCCACCAAAAGCAAAAGACTGGGTGGTTTAGCAGCTGAGAAATTGAGAAATACAGGTTTTCAGTGTCCACCATTTAAAAAATCCAAAATGGCCGCCAAAATATAACCAGTGGTTTTCAGATTCACTATATCATAACGTTTCCAAAAAAATTATAGGTTTGCAAATCTCCCCAAAAATGAACGAAAATACAAATGTTAACATTGTGAACCTGACTACAACCCACAATTCACGCAAAATGCGAGAGCTAATTCAAATGGCTCGGTACGTAATGAGGACACCTTTAACGCTGTATTATTGTCCCAATATTCAATTGAAACCCAACACGCAGCCAGACAGCATAATTTCGTTACGGAATCTCGCACGGCACACGAGCCGCTACCGTCTGGCTTGAAAATCGTTGCAGCGATGGCCGACTCACTCGCTGGACGCCCAGATGCACGCAGACTGATACGGGCCGGCGTCTAATGGCCCGGCCCCAAGCAGTTCGCGGCCCACAAAGGCGGATGACTTCATTTCGGAATTATATCATGTAGAGGCTTATCCGATTAGTACAGCTGCCGCATGGATCCATTTTATGTGGCTCGTCGGCGCGTCTGTGGGCGGCAGAGCTTCTTGACGACTCGCAGGCTTTGTACCAACTTGTGCGTGTCAAAAAATGGGAGCACTTCGTCGACAACAGCTCGGTGCTTACAAAGTTACAAGAGATGCATTTGATTGAGAAAAGCTTCTTGCTGGACGGAAATGTTTACAACGTTTTGCCCAAGTGTGTGGTTTTACAATAATTAACGTTGTGAATCCATAATTGTGGCTAGACATCTATGGCAAGGCAATATGTGACGAACATAATATTTTATTAATAATGACACACATGTCGTTGTAACACGCGCACGTTTAATAACAAACTTTTAATAGATCTTGTTGGTGTTTATCCGGTTTTCACGGTTTGTCTGGAGGCACAGTAATTCACGAGATACATAGTCTGTAAGTTGTAAACGGTTTATCTAAAGAATTGTAACCACAATAGGCATATCTTGTATATAATGCATGCTTCTTATTTTAATAATATGCACAATTACCCGCAAGCCCCCAAACCATACTATTACCAGAAACACCAGAAGCAAAGCTTCCTTTCTGCAGCTTGAATAATGGAAGTAAAATATTTACATGAAACCGGGATTAACATAGCAGCAGCAGCAACAGCAGCAGCAGCAACAACAACAGCAGCAGCAGCAGCAGCCGAAGTAATACAACAGCAACAACAACAACAACAACAACAACAACAATAATAATAACAACAATCACAAACACAACAACAACATCAACAACAACAACAGAAGCAACAACAATAACAACAATAAGAATAAGAATATGTGGTATGTCTCTTGTTTTGTTTCGGTCGGCGATACAAACAAATGCCGGCGGACAAGATTCAGAGAGTCGTCGCTACTCAACGTAATTCAGCGGCAAACAAGAAATTAGGCGCCGTCCTTTCGACAATAATCGCAGAAGCAAACCCATCCGGCCATTGCTAGTAATCGCTGCCGTAATTCTATCAGTATACACGCGATCTAGTTTATTGGAGTACGTAATTGTCGTCGTGCCATTAGTACAGTACCCCGTAATTTAATAACATGCACGATGCGCACGCTTCTCCGCGTCTCTTCATCCGTGGTGTGGTAAATAGATAGTCATTGTCATATTTAATTATTCATTCCAAGAATGGAAAATACAATTTTGATCATATCACAGCATTAATAATATTTAATCAGAGGTTTTACATAGTCTTAGTTATAGTCATATTTGTTCATCCCAAGAATGGAGAGTACGTCTGATCATGTCACAGCAAATTAATGATATTCAATCAAAGGACTGTATACAACAATATAGAATTACATCAATATTGCGGGGAAGTATACAACATTTAAGAAATAAAATGCTGAGAAAAATGTATTGTTCAGGTATGAATATAGCAAGCAAAACTTTACTGAACATTCTTCAGGATAGTTCTTTTTCAGATCAAATACTTTCATTTTTCATATCGAAAGTGTATTTTACCTGGTAGATGCTTTCGTCTAACGTCTCACGTTGAAATCTTCAGTACCGATGATGCTGAATGACGTCATCGTACACGTGAGGCAGTTCGTAATTGTCCTCGAAAAAAGACTAGAGAATGACAACACACTAAAGAAGAGAACAAACCTAAACGTAGACGACATCATGGAGTTGTTGAAATTTCTCTTGGAAACTACGTACTTTTGATTTGGAGGAGAAATTTACCAACAGAAGTATGGAGTAGCCATGGGCAGTCCGGTATCCGCCATTGTTGGCAACTTGTACATGGAGGCAGAAAATCATAGCCACAACACCAGATGATTGCGAACCGAGAAACTGGAAGAGATATGTGGAGGATGTAATTTGCCTGGTACACACAGGAAAGGCAAAGCAATTACAACAACACATGAACACGGTAGACCCCACGGGTAGCATCATTTTCACGAGAGAAGACGAAGAGAACAACAGCATGCCCTTCTTGGATGCGATGTTCACCAGAAAGGAAGAAGGCAGTGTGAAGTCCACAGCGTACATGAAGAAGACGTACACTGACCAATGCCTGAACGTTGCGTCCCACCACCTCAAACATCAGAAGTTGGGAGTTGTCAGAACTCTTATGAATAGGTGTGAGACAATAACTTCAGATGAGGGGGACAAGAAGGAAGAGGTGGAACACTTGAGATGAGCTCTAAGAGTATGTGGCTATCCGTCCTGGGCCATGAAAAGTGTGACGGATAGCAGAAAAGAAAAAAAAGACCAACAAAAAGACAACGGATATAAACTACAGGAGCCAAGTATTCATTCCGTACGTGGAGGGGGTCTCAGAGAGAGTACATCGAGTACAGAAGAAGTATGGCGGAGCAACAGCCATGCGTCCTCACCACCCCCAGGCGCCTGTTGGTACACCCCAAGAACAAAGTAAAGCTAGAAGAACAGGGTGAACTGGTGTACTAAATACCACGCAAGAACGGTGGTGCTGAGTACATTGGGGAGACAGGAAGCCTACTCAAAACACGACTAGAGGAACGCAGAAAGGAATACACAAGGAGCGAAAAAAAGATGTGTACCATCAAAAAATCCGCCCTTACAGACCATGCGACAACTGAAAACCAAATCATAGACTGGGAGGGAACGAACATTTTAGACAAGGAACCCAACAGAAGAATCCGGCACATCAAAGAAGCCAACTGGATCAGGAAAACCAGAAGACGCATCAACAGAGACGAGGGCAATTACGAACTGCCTCACGTCTACGATGACGTCATTCAGCGTCATTGGTACTGAATAAGTCAACGTGAGACGTTAGACGAAAGCTTCTACCAGGTAAAATACACTTTGGATATTAAAAATGAACGTTTTTGATCAGCAAGCAAAACTGTTTAAGAGACGTGAATAAACAGAAAATCACCAACAAGAATGGGTGCAATTGAAATAATCATCACACATTGTTTGACTGCATATGGAACAAATGATTGTGAATATATCTTTGTTTTGGCTTTCACGTAGATATATTGTTTACCCGACTTTACTGTTACAGAGAGTGGATGCAGGGGGTGATTAGGATCAGTTAGGTTTGCCTTAGTCTTTCTGTCCATGTGTGAGAGATAGATACGATCAAGAGGAGGAAACTCAATCCCAACGATTTTTAAGGATCGGGAAATTGCTCGCTGCAGCTTCGTTCCTTCTTTTACTGTCAGCTGACTGACCCAACCTATGATGGAGAATGTCAATATTGTTTCTACAAGTGCACGGTGAAATTTTTTTTAATTGTGTTGCCCACTTTGAAGCTTCTTAGAGTTCGCGTATAGTCTCTGCTGCCATTTTATCACTACAAGTTTAGTGTTTTTGATTTTAGATGGCGATATTGGCCTACTTTGGGGGTGCATATTGAACGAAGTGCCACTGTGATACAATCCGAATCCGCGATCTTGGTCGCTGGCGGAAACACAAATAGTGATCTATCCCCTGCGACGAAAGCTCGAGAGAGCAACGCATGTTATAATAGCATCTATCAACAATAGGTCGGCGGTGCGTCACATACGTGTGACATCATTCCATTTTAGCACACGCACGGTAATCCGGTGTGAATACACGGGCAGCCATGTTCTCAGACGATACTGTCCTGGGGGAAAGTTGTGTTACTCGGCGAAAATGCAACAAACCTGTAGTCGAACATGACATGTGTTTCAAACAACCAGATCTTATGTTGGCCGAGTCTGGCTTATTGGACGTGCATTCCAAGTACAAGAAAGCGCTACCCTGAATTGGTATGCAGCGCGGATGGTTTTGTTTACCTCTCTTTTACGGACTATTGGATGTTAAATCTAAACTGTCCGTTGGTGTTGACAGGATCTGATCAATTTAACATGGTTTTATTGCCCAAAGAAACGACAAGATTCTCATGGTAACAAATAGAAGACACATTCAAACTGAGAAAGAACCGCGCATATTACTTTCAGTTTGAGGCAGGGGTGTACCACGATCTTTTCATGTGTGTGCTGTGTGTATGTGCGTGCGTGTGTGCTTGTTTGTTTGTGTGTGTGTGTGTGTGTGTGTGTGTGTGTGTGTGTGTGTGTGTGTGTGTGTGTGTGTGTGTGTGTGTGTGTGTGTGTGTGTGTGTGTGTGTGTGTGTGTGTGTGTGTGTGTGTGTGTGTGTGTGTGTGTGTGTGTGTGTGTGTGTGTGTGTGTGTGTGTGTGTGTGTGTGTGTGTGTGTGTGTGTGTGTGTGTGTGTGTGTGTGTGTGTGTGTGTGCATGTGTGTGTGTTTATGTGTGTGTGTGTGTGCGTGTGCGTGTGTGTATGATGATAGCGTGTGCGTGCGTTCGTGCATGCGTACGTGCGTACGAGATGAATGTTAACAAAAAGGTTCAATGGAAATCGTTTGTGTTGTCGCAGGACGAGAAGAACCAGATCATGACGACAAACGTCTGGCTCGACCAGGTAGGGGTGCTGCCACCTTCCTTTCGTTCAAACAATCATCCCTTATTCCTGCCAGCGTTGTCTGCTGGCACACATTAGAAGGTGGCCTTAAGTCAAACTGGTATAAGATCATTCTCATTAATCTGTGATTATATTTTACATTAATTCCGAACGCACATGAAATTCTACAAAATCCACCAACGTTTTATGGGAACAAGTTGAGATGCTGAGAAGATGTAGGGTGAAAACATCACAGAAATGTAATGGATTATGACTACTTTTAAAATGAATGCATACGCTTAGGCACGAGTACAATTATTTATTAATTCAGTATCATCGATTAAAATTATGATTTATTTTGCATGCATTCCTGATTACATTTATGATTACGTTAGCGACTTAACCATTGTGTGTGTATTATGCTTACACTGTTTGTACATTTGTTTGTGATTGTTACAGTATATAGGATAACAAACTATATTGCTTGAACAGGTACAAACAAATCATATTTTTTATGAATCGCCCATATCTTGACTGTTTCATTGTTAGCAGGGCCACGGCAACATACATATGTAAATATTCATAAAAAAATTGTAAAATGTAATCATGATTACGATTACTTTGGTAATATAATTGCATGAGTACAAATACCCATCAGTTATAACCGATTACAATGATTACGAATAGTGAGTAGGATTCCTTCCATCGGTGGTGTTGATCATAAATACTTCTACAAACTCCCGTGTAAAAGCCTCCAACTCATGTATTCCTATTTAGTGCAGACACATCCATCAACACCGGAACAGTCCACAGGGTATCCAGTCAGGGTAGTCTAGGTGGGCCCAGTGACGCGGGAACGAAATCCATATTGGGGGGGGGGGCTAACGGAGCTTCAGCACAACAGACACATTTTGGCCGCTGCATATCTTCACATCTTGCCTCGACTGTGACATAATGGAAGAAAACCGGAGGGGGGGGGGGTGCTGTTGAAAATGTTTCGCCGCTGTAACTTCAGCTTCTCCGCTGTCTCGGCTGTGAACTTATGACAGCCGAACACGGGAGGGACTGTGCTGTTAACATAAATAAATCTTACATCGCGCCGCTGCTGTCAATTTACCTTCTTCAGCTTCTCTCCGCGGTCTCCGCTGAAATGATGACATCCGAAGACGGGAGGGGGTGCTTTTTTAAAAAATTTCACCACCACGCCGCCCATTACTGGGGGGGATAGAAAACAGTATGTCTACCCTCGAATTACACACACCTTTCACAGTCGACAACAATACACATTAATCGTCTCATAAAATTTACATGTCCACCCACCATTGACGCTCGCCACAAAAACACTCATGCTCACATTTAATGGGGGACAGAACCATATGTCTGCCCCCCTTGAAATTTCTGTGGGGCAGCTGCCCCCCCCCCCCCCCCCCCCGTCCCCCTGTTCCCGCGTTTATGGGTGGGCCCCAAACACTCCAATTGCACCCCCCTTCAGGCTCGCAAAAAGTACAACATTTTGAATGCTTAGGGGCACGCTACAAAGGAAATTTCAAAGATGTAGGGGGCACTTGCCCCCAGGCCCCCCTGGATCCGCCTATGGTCCGAAAGGTTATGCGATGATCATTGTTGTCATGGTGACTACAGTCGTCATCGTTCCAGCACAGCTGCTACGAATGATGATTCAGTTGGCAGTGAAGTCATCGAGGACAAGTAATAAAGAAGTCACAGTTAATCAGATTTGTTTGCAATGTCAACGAATGACGGTCGTTGCAGGCCTAGTCCGCCTGAGGTCGTGTTTATATTTCGCAGGTGTACGCCAGGACTACCTCTGCTCTGAACCGGTTCCGCGCGGTTCAAAGTCCGCACTTATTATTAAATCAGTTACTTTTTATTAGACGTATATACACTCTTGATGGTTGAAGTCAGCAATGGGAGACACATGGTCGAAAGCACGACGACATGAACAGAAATGTATAAGACCGGTTAGAAAGGGGAGGTTATCAGACCCGAGGTCATGCCGCACGTGATCGTCATATGCACGTTATTTTTGTACTCGGCGGCGGCGATAAATCCGATTGTATTCATTCACCATGGCTGTGAAAACGAAACATCTCCTCCAGACAGAGCATGTCAGTAGGCGTGATGGTGTCGTCATGGCAACGGCCATTGATTGGCATTGCCAAGTCAAGCCCGAGTGCTTGCTTCATTGCCCCCATAGCGACGGGAGTGACATTGTCGTGACAATCTTATTCATTAGTCTGCAAAAACACCAGAATGGGTTCATAAAGCAGCTAATTTGCAGCTATCATAGGATGCTCCAACAGTCTCGTAACGCTCGTATTGTCTTGCTCGTATTGTCTTGCTCGTATTGTCTTGCTCGTATTGTCTTGCTCGTATTGTCTTGCTCGTATTGTCTTGCTCGTATTGTCTTGCTCGTATTGTCTTGCTCGTATTGTCTTGCTCGTATTGTCTTGCTCGTATTGTCCGTTCACGTAAACACTGAGATAGGACCGAAGAAATAACAGCACTACAACTTGTTCTCATTGTCCATTTATGCAACCACTGAAATAACATCGACGAAATAACATTACTACAAGTTGCTGGCATTGTCCGTTCATTCAAACACTTAAATAGGACCGACGAAATAACATGACTACAACTTGCTATTATTATCCGTTCACCCAAACACTGATATATTGACCGGCGAAATAACACAAAGTTCTACAAGTTACTCTCACTGTCCGTTCACGGAATAACTGAGATGGACCGACGAAATAACAGCAGTACAAATTGTTCTCAGTGTCCGTTCACGCACGCACCGAGATAGGACGGACGAAACACTAACACTACAAGTTGCTGGCATTGTTAGTTCACGGAAACACTGATGTAAGACCGACGAAATAACATCAGTAGATATATAAGTTGCTGGTATTATCAATTCACGTAAATACCGAGATAGAACAGGCAAAATAACATTTAAGAACAAATATATAAACACAACATAGGGCCTACACGTATTACTAAACGGTCGCTACTGGCTACTTGCATGCGACTTTGCGAAGTTCATTGTTCCCACACGCCAAACCACAGTTGGGGCGAACTGCTGTAAATCTGAATCAGCGAATTTCATGCTAATAATTACGGTTATTGCGGGCAACGGAACAACCACCTACCCTATTTTCGAGGTTCGCCCGGGGGCGTGGACATCTTGGGGTGTCACAATTTTAAAAAGACACCTATCTCTACCGGTTTTGCATATATGGGGCTGACATAATGTACTCGGTCTAGCGGGCCCATCGTGGTGGTTCGTAGATTTATATTTTATCGAAATTCGTCCGTGCGGAGGGGTTTATCGGGGGGTTCACATACATATGACTGCCTTTTTCCCGGGGCAACACCGGTTAATTTGGGTAGCATAATGTAATGTGTATTTGTGTGTCCGCCAGCAATGGTACGACTACAAGTTGATGTGGAACCCGGCGGAGTATGGAGGGGTGGAGCGACTGTACGTGCCATCCAACGAGATTTGGCTGCCCGACATCGTCCTCTACAACAGGTGGGTGCATCGGCACAGTAGACACACACACACAACGTCAGTGTTGTCACGCATGTCATCGACGGACGGACGGACGGACGGACGGACGGACGGACGGACGGATCGGAAGCAGCCAGCAGACCAGACAGACCAGACAGACGCGCGCGCGCACGCACGCACGCACGCACGCACGCACACGCTGGTGTTTTTAAATGCACAAGTTCATGATAACATTCTGATACCCCGTAACTTACCTTATTTATTAACTCAAGAAAATATGTACAGCATTTGTGTATGTATATTATATATATATATATGTATATTGTTATTTATATATATACATGTTGTGTATTACATATATATATATACATGTTGTGTATTACACACACACATATATATATATTTGTGTGTGTGTGTGTGTGTGTGTGTGTGCGTGTGTGTGCGTGTGTAATATACAACATGTATATATATAAATAACAATACACACACACACACACACACACACACACACACACACACACACACACACACACACACACACACACACACACACACACACACACACACACACACACACACACACACACACACATCTATACACACACACACACACACACACACACACACACACACACACACACATAGTCAGTTGGTGCTGCTTGCAGTGTAGGTTTTAGTGACGCGTCAAGTGTGGTAGCGGGTAGTCGTGCTTGTCACCTCGTGCCTTCAGCTTCTACCGCTGGCTAAAACGAGACTCCCGTTATACCATCCCAGAGGTAACTGACAGATACTAGTCACCGTGAGGCACCAGGCTAATTAGATGGGGGATCTCGGAGCAGCATGGAGCCCCATAGGTGCTGAGTGCATGACTCACTAGCATGTGGATACGCTCTGCCACTGTTACCAACCCATGTCCTAGCTATGGGCAACTAACAACCGGTGCCTTGTGGTTAGGCTCTTGAGCCAAAGGCAAAGTGAGTAAACCGTGACTGAAAATCTGGTTTGGGATCCACATGTGGTTTGTATACTCCCTGCGCACACTCCGGCACCCTCTGCGACCTACCTGTTGCTGGACGTATCAGCCATGCTTTTCCTCCAGAATACAGCAGTTTGGGTCGAGATAAGTGTCTTGGCTGTAAACCTCCTATCATCGAGTCACAAGAAACAAAGCAGGAACACTTACTGCCCTGGCATTAGCTGCACCATTCTGTCAACAGAGAGGACACTCTACCTGTTCGTGTTCGACTCCATGACAAGAAACGACACGGGAGATGGTAGTACCTGGTTATAAGCCTAGCGCTCGATTGGCGCAGAGCATGGCGCCAGGGATCACCTAGATCTGACAGTGGGAGAGACATTTGTCTTATGGTTAGTATCCGCCCGCTCCAAACTGGACAGCCCCCAGTCAATTTGGATCTAACCCGCCACAGTCTGAAGGCCTTGCTTACTGCACGTAAGCAAGGTATCCTGGATGCACCCCATATCCAAGACAAGATGCAACCTGAACGATGTCACCAAGACTAGATCATACGACAGTGCATACTGCGACACGGATCATAGTCTTGTCATCTCAAATATGAAATTGTCGCCGAAGTCCTACCACAGTGGAAAGAAACACTGTTAACCAAGGGTTGATATAACCAAAACTTGTATCCAGCTACTGCAACGGGTGTAACCCTCAGAAACCAAATCGATCACTAGATGAACACGGAAATGCAAATGATTATTGGCGGCTCCTCAAACAAACAATTCACAAATCAGCCGTGGACACCTTTAGCATAAGCTGTCAAATAATAAAGCCTCTGGTCGAGATGCAATACCTGCAGAGCTGATTAAGGCTGACAGTTAGGCATTGTTACCACCACACTATAGCCTTCTTCTGAAGTGCTGGCAGGAACGCTCAATTCCACAAGAAATGAGGATTCAAATGTAATCACACTGTACAAAAACAAAGGTAACAGAGGCGACTGTAATAACTACAGAGGAATATCTCTGCTCAGTGTTGTAGGGAAAACATTCGCACGTACCATACTCACACGTCTACCAACGTTGACAGAACGGATGTACCCAGATTCACAGTGCAGTTTCTGCTATGGCAGAGGAACTATAGATGTAATATTCTGTGTACTACAAGAGAAAACAATGGAGCAACATATGCCACTCCATGTAGCCTTTGTGGATCTCACAAAAGCTTTTGATTATGTAAACAGAGAAGCTCTCTTCATGGTCCTGAAGAAAGTTGGGTGTCCACCAGTACTACTCAGTCTTATCCAAGCCTTCTACAACAACATGCAAGGCACAATTCAGGCTGATAAAAAATGGTGTGAAGCAGGGATGTGCAAAGACGCTTTTTTGAATATTGTTCTCCATTCTACTCAAAGAAACTATGCAAAATGCCAACATCGCTCATCCTGGGGTGGGTCTGAGGAACAGGCTTGACGCAAATATCTACTCAACCTCACGCTCGAAGGCCAAGAAAAAAACAACAGCACTTCACGTGTGCGAGACCCTCTATGTTGATGATGTTGCCTTCTGCTCCAATTCCGAGGAACAGTTACAACTACTCTTGAACAGCTTGGCAAATACTTGCACAGCTTTTGGCCTCAAAATATCAACGTCAAAAAACTGTCACCGTGAGCCATGGGAATCAAGAAGCCAAAATCACTGTTAATGGTGAACTGTGGAGAAACTGTGGATATTGTATCCTACTTAGACTCTATAATGTCTAAAAACTTTACACTTGACAGAGAATTGAACACAAGACTTGGCAAAGCAGCAATATATTTTTGAAGACTCACGAATCACGTCTGATCCAACAAAAGCCTAACATTGTACACCAAGCTGAAAGTGTTCCATGCTTGTGTTGTCAGCATTTTATTGTATGGTTCAGAGACATGGACAACGTACAGCAAATGGAAACTCAACAGTTTTCATCTTCGTTGCCTGCTAACAATCCTTGGCGTAAAATGGGTGAATAAAATTACTAATCTCGAGATCCTGCAGCGCTGCAAGTCAACGCCACTGACTAAGCAACATCCTCAAACACAGACGCCTACGATGGCTTGGGCACTTACAGCGTATGCCCAGTGACCGCTTCCCAAAGACCATCCTCTGTGGGGAGTTGACTGAGGGCAAACGTCCAGTAGGCAGACCCAAAGTAAGATTCAAAGATGTGGTCAAGAGAGATCTAAAAGACTACGGCATGAACCCTCTTCGCTGGCAGAATTTTGATGAGGACAGGGTCATCTGGCGAGCCTGTCTCACTGGTGGTTCAACAATTGACATCGAAGCCATACCAGATAAATCAGGAAGCCAAACGTGCGAGACTTCATGCCTGAAATCCAAGTCAACCTATCTGATGCAGTTACAACAAGCAATGTCTCTCGAGACAGAAGCTGGCCTCTACTACTACTGTGATATATGTTTCCTATATTGCCAACACACGCCACGCCAGACATATTGCCATTGCCTCGAACGAAACGATGTAAGGAAGATGTTGGATATGCGTCAGTTTGACTTTTCAGATAAATTTGGCTGACCCACTCGTTGGTTTGGAGTGAGTGATTGTTTTATTTCGGAATGGATGCACTCACCAGAGTGGTCAAGTTTAACTTATGTGTTTTTGTAAGCAGTTTACTGCGTGGTGATCCTTACAGTATTAATATTACAGTAAATTCTAAAACATGTCCATGGATTTAACTTTTTGAAGAACGAAATATTTAAAATGGTATCGGAGATGTGTGCCTCGTGTAACTGGTCACTCTAACCGAATCACGCACGCACGTAATACTAAATAAACATATTGTATACATAACTTATGCGCGGTGGCTCATATTCTAGCGACGGCGTGCGTTCGCATTGGTAGTCTCCTAGAAATAAACCATTTCCGAAAAATCGGACTCACCTCGATGTTGTCGTTATAACTAGCGTTTTGTTGTGATTTGTGATTTTTTTCGAGCACTTTTACATGAGACATGTTGTTCCGGTGAATACTGAATGTACTAGGAGCAGGAGCAAAATTGAGGGGTATCAGGTTTGGGAGGATTTTTCTGAATAACAAGGTATGAGAAATTCACGAATTTTCCAAAGCACTTGTGTCAATGAAGGTTAAATATGCTGTGATATTTTCAAGAAGATTGTTAGACAAACTTTGCAGGAAATGAAGGAAACGTTATAATGGCCGCCTATGTAAAATCTAATGTGGTCTTACCCCTGTTGATCGCTCACAATCCCCGTTTCAAGCGCGCGTCGCTGTAACGCAAGGCTGCAGCGGCGCAGACTGGCATCATATGGGCTTCAACATGCGCAAAGACGCAATATTTGTCAGAGTATTCAGTTGCACGGCAGAGAATGAGAGAATCATCGAAAAGTGTAGTGACATTCTGAGTCCCGCAAGGTTCTGTTCTCAGCCCGCTCATGTTCATTTGTTACACAGCACCATTCGGTGATCTCGCACGTCGGCACGGAATCAACATGCATCTATCTATATGCTGATGAAACCCAACTCTATATCGCCTTCAGTCCTTTCTCAGAGGAAGACACAACCCAGGCTGTGAAGCGCATACAAGTATGTGTCGCTGAAATACAAGTTCGGATGCGCATGAATAAACTCAAACTCAGTGCTGACAAAACAAAGAGGCTATTGTGATACGTTCACCGCACACCAAGAACAAATTTTCTATGCCGCACATAGAACTTGCCAATAGCACGGTGCCTACTTCCACTGTGGCCAGGGACATTGGTGTTTTCTTCGATGATGCCCTAAACATGAACAGCCATGTAGCATATTTTCATCTACACAGTATTGGAAGAATTCGAAATCTGCTAGATATGAAAACCACAGAGATAATGGTGCATACCTACGTGACATCTCGTCTTTACAATGGAATGGCCTGCTGTACGGGATTTCTGACCATCTCCTCACCGACTCTTGAGAGTGCAAAATGCTGCAGCCCGTCTCATAACCAGAACTAAGAAACACGATCACATCACTTCTGTTCTGATTGAACTTCACTGGTTGCCAATTAAACAGCGCATCGAGTACAAACTACTCCTGCTGACGTTCCGCAGTTTGCATGGCATGACTGCGTCATACCTAGCGGACCTGCTAACTCGACACCAGCCCACTTGCACGTTACGCCCCGCCGACGCTCGCCTGCTGGAGGTCCCGCGCTGCAAGCTTTGTACTCAAGGCGACAAAGCTTTTTCACGCGCAGCGCCACGATTTAGGAACAATCTGTCCCTTGTCATACGTGCTACAGACAACTGAAGACACTGCTTTTTAAACGTGCTTTTTCGCTTTAGCCTCGGACTCTCGACCGAGAGAACCCGGGTTCGAATCCTGTGCTGCGGTGTCGAATCTTTGGCAAGTTCGTTCAATCAACGTTGCTCCAGTTCACTCAGCTCTGTCAATGAATACCGGGCAGTGGTGGACATTTCTGTACGAATAGTCTTCGCGCATTAATTGCAGCGTGGCTGAATGCTTCCCAGAGAAGTAAAGATGGCGTTCGATTGAACATGTCTGCCAGGGAGTAAAGTGTAAAGCGCATTGAACATTCGTAAGGATTAGATACTGCATGCGCTATATAATAACTTGCATTTACTTTACTTTATTTCTAAATTCGTTTGCTGGCAGTGCTGACGGCAACTTCACGGTGCGCCTTATGACGAAGGCGACGATCAAGTCAAACGGCCTCGTCGTGTGGAAGCCGCCCGCCATCTACAAGAGTCTCTGTCCCATCGACGTCGAGTTCTTCCCATTCGACGAGCAGCGTTGCACGCTCAAGATAGGCTCGTGGTCATTCGATGGTTACGCCGTCGACATCCGTCACAAGGTCTGTCATTGTCCACGCGAAATAACAAAGTGTATGTGTGTGTGTGCGTGCGTGCGTGCGTGCGTGCGTGCGTGCGTGCGTGTGTGTGTGTGTGTGCTTAATTGACGTGAACAAATGTGGTACCAACTACAATCAGAGTGTGTCCGTCGTTAGACCCTACCTACACAGAGTTCCCAGGAAAGTGAAAGTGACGATTGTGAATGATTAGGTCCTATTTTTCAAGCAAGTTCCTATCGCAAAAATTACTAAAGAAAACGCGTAAGCCCGTAATGTACTACAGTCTATCGCCTTTGCAATTTTTGCTATGACTTATCGCGTATTACCACAGTTGCTGTTTTGTTTAACGCCAACATTTCAAAATCACCTGTTCTATTTCATCAACATTTCTTCAAATTCTACAGTTTCGTTTTGAGAAATTCAACATAGTATATGTTCTTCCTCGTTGTTAATAGCAGTAACACACACCCGTCTATATAGCAGCAAGCCAAGCGATCAGAGATAAAATAATTATACACAATTGGATGCGTTGTTTTTTCCAAGAAACGACGCGCCCGATTTGTCAGGAGACACGCTGTTGCACGATTATCGGACAATTAATTGGCAGTGTAAACGCGAATCGTTCGTTTGACAGGACCTGCCGAGCAAAAGCAACGACCTGGACGAAGTGACGAGGGGTATCGACCTGGACGATTATTACAGCAGCACGGAGTGGGACCTGCTGGCGGTGCCGGCCAAGAAGTACGAGAAGTTCTACCCCTGCTGCATCGAGCCGTACCCGGACATCAAGTTCAACATCACGATCCGGCGCAAGACGCTCTTCTACACCGTCAACCTGATCCTTCCGTGCGTCGCCATCTGCTCCGTGACGCTGCTCGTCTTCTACATCCCCGCCAACTCTGGCGAAAAGATCACGATGGGCATCACCATCCTCAACTCCCTCAACATTTTCCTCCTCCTAGTCGCCGAAATCAACCCGCCGACGTCTCTAGCGACGCCGCTTATAGGGAAGTACTTGCTCTTCACCATGGTACTCGTCACATGCTCCATCATCGTCACCGTGTTCGTACTCAATATCCACTTCCGGTCGCCTTCGACGCATATCATGTCGCCGTGGATCCGGGAGTTGTTCCTCAACGTGTTGCCGAGGCTGTTGCTCATGCAGCGGCCACAGTCACGCGGAGACCTCTATCACGCGCCCGTCTCTCTACGGTCATACGACGGGGATCCATACAGGTAGGCTCATATCTCCGTAGCTTGCTAGGCACTGGCAGGGGCTTAGCCAGAGATCCGTCTGCTCTTCTTCAAGACAGGCAGGTGGCTGGCCAAAACTGGTAATTACAACTGATAAGACGGATGGAATTTAGAGGGGCCAGCTGGCGACTAGACTAAATTATAGTTCGAAGTTTAGGGGCCCACATTTAAGATTATCATTGGCACAACTAGTAGTGAGTGGATCAGTATTAATTCAATAAATGGCTGAAATGACACTGGTTTGTCATTGAAAAAACTAAACTGGCCAACAATGGCTGTAGTTGGCGTGAATGGCCGCCACGCAAGCCGTTCGCGCGCTAAAAATCACAATTTTAATTAATTCAAGACTGGTAAAACTAGTTCTGGCTAAGGGCCTGCCTGTTAAGCAGTGGTCGCACCAATCCTCACCAGCGTACGGCAGTTATGTGTGGGTGGTAACTTGGTCGTTACCACAAAAATCAGTACAGTGACGCCACCTATCAAGTGGAACAGGTATTATTGCACACTATAAATGACGAGAACCAGGCATCGTGATGGGTAGTGTCTAGGTACCCGTAAGACAAATATAACCGCAACCCAGTAGTCAAACACCATAAGATACCTCTAAAAAACACAGAACATTCACACGCTACAGGAGATCTCAATATATATATACTCTGGTGTAATATATATATATATATATACATATTACACCATGGTTCATGTTTGTTCATATTTAAAGTAGCTTGTTTAGTGTTTAGTCTATTTTAAAAGTATCTAAATATTATATATGTTTGTTTATTTAAAACAACGTATGTTATCACTTGGTGTTCGTGTTTTTAACCTATGACGTGCCGTGAATAATATTAATTCGATCTGCCGCTATATTAAAATGAGCCAGTATGTTCCTCTTACCGGAATTAGCGGGCGTGGTACTTTATAAAAAGACGTCTGCTCTGTTGAACGTTGAACAAGGGAAATCGTTGAACATCAAAGGGTATTGCAGTTAACTCAGCCCGACCCCGCCGTGTAGCCAATACACTTTGTTTTGAGACTGGGTGTTTTGCTTACCATTTGAACATGCTCTGTCGAATCTTCAAAATTGCGAACGTTGTTGCGGGATTATTAAACACCATTTTTCGGCCAGTATCTTAAATATTGTTCTTACAGTCTTAAGAACATTATATTAATTAATAATTGAAAACACTAGGAACAGGTTCCCTCCATTGAAATAAACTGTATTATTCGTGTTGTGACAGGTGCGAGCGCAGGCGAGGAGACCATTCGACAGACACAATACTGCGCAACCATCGCTACGGCAGCCTGCGGTCGTCGGCGCGAGACGACGGCCTCATGCGGGAGACGGACCGCGCCGTGTCCAGTAACATGCCATCGAATGTCATGCAGGCTATGATAGGGGTGAGCTTCATCGCCGACCACATGAAGCAGCAGGACGAGTTCAACAGAGTAAGTACAACAGCAGCGACTATCTCGTCTAGGCTGTTGTCCGTTATTCGCTGCTCTTGGTATTGACCTGTTTGCAGATCGGTTCATTTCGGTTCTAAGCAAATTATCCTGGGTAAAAATTCGTTCATCGGCATAGCACGAAATTCATTTTAACCAAACAGTAACAAGAACAACTGACAACTGCGTTTGATGTTACACAGGCAACAAATAAATACTTTACCTAGATCATCAACTCGAATCACTATGCAAACAAACAATGTTTGCTATATGTTACAAAACACGGTGTTTTAATTAGTTCTGCGGTGGCTGCATTGGCCGGACTGCGGAAGGTCAGCCTAGTGTAGCTTACAAAACGAGTTGTTATGTAACAAACCAGGTGTGGTGGCTGAGAGTAGACTGGGCGTGACCGGCACTTTGACAATTAGGAGCTCTGCTTTGGCAGAAGATCGAACAGTTGGGAACTCGGCGCGAACGGTGAGTGTTGTGTGTGTGGCTGCAGAACGACGTGGGGCTGCACAGCCAGAGTGTAGTTGACTAAACACGTGTTGTTGTCACACTCCGGTGTGGAGTAGCTCACACAAGTGTTGTGTTGCGGTTTAATTTAAATAACGAACCTGGGATTTCGTTACGTATACAGTAAGCCTCGCCTAAGTCGGATTCAGTCGGACCGGGTGATTTAATCCGAGTTATGCAAAAATCCGACTTAACCGAAGATGATATATCCCAGCGCTAACACCAAAGGCAGCCCTCTAAAAGCGCTAGAAGGTGACTGGATACTGCGGTAATTCTACATATGTTGATGTCCACAAGCAACACACATCATTACGCAGTATTATATCAGTTCTGTGCTTTAATTTGTAACGAATCTCTAATGTTATAGCCTTAATAATAATTAATACTTTTAAATGTCGATCATCTCATCCTCGCGCGCCAGGGGTCGCTGCTGCTGATTACGTCAGTGCCAGCCAGCAGTACCCCCTAGCTGATCGCTTTGCGAAACTCTGAATTTAAGCTCAGCCTATGAAATCGCTTACTAGATTAGTAGATGTAGGCAGGTCAGGTGGTCATAATAAAACTAATTTCAACCAACCGTGGCTCGTGTTACATGCAATGTTTAGGCAGTAGAAGCAATTATTCGAATACACCATACCGCTCAGCTGCTCGTGCTAATGGGCGAACGGGTCATTATATATTGGGATTACCAGAAGTCGTTTATCCGTCTTCAAATTGGGGCGGATATTAATTTTGCGCTGTTCTCACGGGTGATGCACTCGCGACTGGCGAAGTCAATTACTAGTTTGACTCAGCTAACTTCCGCACTTCGCGTAGGGGATCAGCCAAGGCTAGTTGTGCATGGCAAACAGCCCTGGCTTGCGAGGACGAGTCTTCTTGGTCTGCGTGAGTCTTTTTGTAACTGTCTCGAGAGAATGGCTTCACACTTGTGGGTCAACTCTTCGATCTCACTGTTGTCGAGCGTCAAACCATAGTGTCTTAGCCTCTGTAAAGTAGCATGTGCATCATTGAGTTTTGCACCTTGCAGAGCTTTGTACGTTTCTGAACGAAGCAACTGCTCCGTCGTCGCCATTGTCTTGACGTTCAACACCTTCGACGAATCCCGCGTTTTTGTTTAGAAGTGTTTCCAGTTTCACTTTATTCCACGCTGACCTCAGAGCAATGACAGCATCCAAAATAGTCCAACTTCTTGAGAAAATTGTGCGACTCCTTCAGATGCCTCGAGTCAGCTGGTGGCTAGGATGTACCATCCTCGCAAGCCAGGGCTGGCTGGCACTGACGTAATCAGCAGCAGCGACCCCTGCGCGCGAGGATGGGATGTACCGGTAATGGAACGTCATTTTCTTGGTAATACCAACGTCCAATGGCTGAGTGATGGTAGTTGTATTATATGAGTGAAGACGTGACGTCTATGTACGTTGTGGCTGTCTGGTGGATCATTTTCTTGGTAATACCAACGTCCAATGGCTGAGTGATGGTAATTGTATTATATGAGTGAAGACGTGACGTCTACGTACGTTGTGGCTGTCTGGTGGATCATTTTCTTGGTAATACCAACGTCCAATGGCTGAGTGATGGTAGTTGTATTATATGAGTGAAGACGTGACGTCTACGTACGTTGTGGCTGTCTGGTGGATCATTTTCTTGGTAATACCAACGTCCAATGGCTGAGTGATGGTAGTTGTATTAGATGAGTGAAGACGTGACGTCTACGTACGTTGTGGCTGTCTGGTGGATCATTTTCTTGGTAATACAAACGTCCAATGGCTGAATGATGGTAGTTGTATTAGATGAGTGAAGACGTGACGTCTACGTACGTTGTGGCTGTCTGGTGGATCATTTTCTTGGAATAGCTGTTTCACCTTTTAGTTCATCTGGTACATGTCCAAGCAAACAAGTGATTTTTGTTGAATACTGCGTTCCGACTTAAGCTAGGATTCCATATGTACGGATACGGCATGCGGGTGCGGCATGCGACAAAACAATGAATGTAGTGCCCGGTGGAAATTAACATAAGTAGTTACAAACATGCATAGGCGGATGAGTTTTGTTGTGCTGATTCGGATGCGGCTGCGGCAAATTGAATCGCTCCGTGTAGCGATTCGAATCGTATCCGCACACGAATCGGATAGGAAATTCCCAGTAGTGACGTCACTACAGAGCTATTCCCCATTCCACTTGCGTTTCCGTACGCGTTTCCGTACGCGCTTCCGTACATATTGTAGAACAAATTAGCATACCACTTGCAACAGTTTTCAACTTGTCATTAGAAGAGGGAGTGGTTCCTTTAGAATGGAAAGAAGCAAACATTATACCGTTATTCAAAAAAGGTTCGAGAAACAAGTCAGAGAACTATAGACCAGTGAGTTTAACATCAGTGATTTGTAAATTATTAGAAAGACTAATTAAAGATCACATGGTGGATTTTCTTGTTAAACAAAACTTGATAAACCCATCTCAACATGGTTTTTTTAAAGCGAGGTCATGCTTAACAAATATGTTATGTTTTTTGGAAGACATCACTAAGTGGGTAGATGAGGGATCACCAGTAGATATCGTCTACTTAGATTTTCAAAAAGCTTTTGACAAAGTACCACATCAAAGATTACTGCTTAAACTAAAGGCCCATGACATAAGAAATGGTATAATAAACTGGATAGAACAATGGCTGATTGACAGAAGACAACGTGTAGTAGTTGATGGGGAGGCTTCAAACTGGAAATCAGTATTCAGTGGGGTACCACAGGGATCAGTATTAGGTCCTATATTATTCTTAATATACATCAACGATTTGGATGATGAAATAACAAGCAAGGTGTTGAAATTTGCGGATGATACAAAAGTGTTTAGAAGGATTAAAAGTGATGGAGATAGACAGCATTTACAAGATGATCTTGACAGGTTGATCAAATGGTCTGAAAAGTGGCAAATGATGTTCAATTTTGGGAAATGTAAATGCCTCCACATAGGACATGGGAACGAAGAAGTAGAATATACAATGGGGGGTACTGTACTAAGTACTACTGTAAAAGAAAAGGACTTAGGGTTAACCGTTAGTGCTGATATGAAGATTTCAGAGCAGTGCGGAATTGCAGCTTCAAAGGGAAATCAAATCCTTGGATTAATTAGGCGAAACATAACGTATAAGGAAAAAGAGCTAATAATACCGCTGTACAAAACAATAGTTAGACCTCATTTAGAATATTGTATTCAAGCGTGGAGGCCATATCGCAGGAAGGACATAGATATGCTAGAAAGAGTGCAGAGGAGAGCAACTAAAATTATACAAAATCTGAGGGATCTTAGTTACGAAATACGCCTAAAAATGCGGTTTAACAACACTAGAGACCAGGAGATTGAGAGGAGATCAGATAGAAGTGTTTAAAATATTGAAGGGTTATGAAAATATTGATAGAAATATGTTTTTCTCAGTTAAGAAAGATAGAAGGACTAGAGGACATGAACTTGCATTAGCAAAGGAGCAGAGTAGATTGGATATAAGAAAGTTTTCATTTTCACAAAGGACTGTAAATGACTGGAACAGATTACCTGCTGATTGTGTGGGTGCTAGTAGCGTGAATATGTTTAAAAATAAAATCGACACATACCTCAGACGGGCGGGATACACATAGATAAAAGGGTCGGACTCTCGATAAGCCAAAGGGCTTCCTTGTCCACCTGCTACCTAGAGTTAATTCTCTGCGTGGCAATCTTGTTAAATCTTGTTAAATATGGAATTATAGCTTTATGCTGGACGTACACTACTAAACTTTTGTTGCGAGTCGTCTGTTTGATCGACTAAAAGCTGATCAGTCGTGCAATGTACGATGGCCCGCAACTCAACAAAACTCGAGTCGCGTGTTGATTTGACTGATACAACGGTTGTTGAACCGATTCATCATTCGAAAATTGAATAGCAACAACAAAAGTTGCGTAATGTACAATTGTGTCAGATGAAACGTCGTCGTTGCTTGTTGATCAAACAGACGACTCGCAACAAAAGTTTAGCAGTGTACGCCCAACATTAGGCGAGGAAAAATACATTATCACGGATCAAATGGACTGACTCAGTTAGTTCGAATTAAGCAAAGATCCAACTTACATAACATAAGATTTTTATGGAAAATACATTACAAACCAATCGTTCGTCGGAATTCTGTCCGTTGAGTTGAACGTAGATCCGACTTAGGCGAGGTTTACTGTATTCATATGTTTACATTTTGGACGAAATTCTCCCCACAATTCCATGTTCGCACATGAGCAGTCGCAAAAATTGGCCACCTCCGGACAGATCAATGAAGATGGCGGAAAAATGGTTTAAAAACGTTTAACGACAAGAAGACACGAAGGACCGTTAGTAAAGAAACAGTGTCGATTGGATATCAGAAAATATTCCTGCTCTCAGAGGACTTCTCCCCGTGCTGCTTTGCGGGGTGGGGGAGCACCGTTATTTGGTTTGTTCTGCCTTCTTGACGAGTCATCCCGCCCTATCACGATCATCTAGGGAGCTACATCCTACGGCCCTAGGGAGCTACATCCATCATTTTCAATAAACATATATTTAACACTATCTCATAATGCGGTTTAATTTTGGTCTTCCTATTCTCTACCATATTTATGTTTTATTTGTCAGTCTCTCTTCACGCGTTCTCTCTGTGTGTCTTGCACATCTAAATCTGCTACCTTTATTTTCAAGTGTCTTTATTCATCTTCCTTCTACCTTCTTGTGGCACTTTATATATTCGTCGGACACAATAATAATCTGTATTCTATATAGCGCCATATCCATAACGTTCAAAGCGCTTTACATAAAACTAGAACAGAAATAGTATAAATTAAAACAAAGGTAAATATAAAAATATACAAATTAAGATACTAATGTTGTGTGAACATCAGTAGATTAAAAAGAAAACAATTATCATGGTAAAATAAGTACTTAAAATGTTCTTTCGGCTGTTAAAACAATGAAGATAAAATATGAATAACTTAGAATAAAAATGTTTCTGTTGTCTTTCAAGCAGAGTACGGCGTAATAAAAAGGTGAGTTTTATTATATTAAAAACTCCACTTAAATATTTTTGTATCAATAATACATTGCACAATGTCCTGATTATACATCGATTAGTGCATAATAGTGTGCAATTTTGTCTACATTTTTATATCAATTAAGCAAGTGAATACTTTTAAATAGGGAATTAAACACAGTTCTGTATAAAAAGGATGCACACGTTCTGTCAAGAATGGGTTTTTAAAAGCGAGGTCATGCTTAACAAATATGTTATGTTTTTTGGAAGACATCACTAGGTGGGTAGATGAGGGATCACCAGTAGATATCATATATTTAGATTTTCAAAAATCTTTCGACAAAGTACCACATCAAAGATTACTCCTTAAGCTAAAGGCCCATGGCATAGGAAATGGTATAATAAACTGGATAGAAAAATGGCTGAATGACAGAAGACAACGTGTAGTAGTTGATGGGGAGGCTTCAAACTGGAAATCGGTATTGAGTGGGGTACCACAGGGATCAGTACTAGGACCTATATTATTATTAATATATATCAACGATTTGGACGATGATATAACAAGCAAGGTGTTAAAATTTGCGGATGATACAAAAGTGTTTAGAAGGATTAAAAGTGATGGAGACAGACAGCATTTACAAGATGATCTTGATAGGTTGATCAAATGGTCTGAAAAGTGGCAAATGCTGTTCAATTTTGGGAAATGTAAATGCCTCCACACAGGTCTTGGGAATGAAGAGGTAAAATATAAAATGGGGGGTACTGTTCTAAGTACTACTGTAAAAGAAAAGGACTTAGGGTTAACCATTAGTGCTGATATGAAGGTTTCAGAGCAGTGCGGAATTGCAGCGTCAAAGGGAAATCAAATCCTTGGATTAATTAGGCGAAATATAACGTATAAGAAAAAAGAATTAATAGTACCGCTGTACAAAACAATAGTGAGGCCTCATTTAGAATATTGTATACAAGCATGGAGGCCATATCGCAAGAAGGACATAGATATACTAGAAAGAGTACAGAGGAGAGCGACTAAAATGATACCAAATCTGAGGGATCTTAGTTACGAAATACGCCTAAAAGAATGTGGTTTAACAACACTAGAGACCAGGAGATTGAGAGGAGATCACATAGAAGTGTTTAAAATATTGAATGGTTATGAAAATATTGATAGAAACATTTTTTTCTCAGTTAAGAAACATAGAAGGACCAGAGGACATGAAGCTACATTAGTAAAGGAGCAGTGTAGATTAGATATAAGAAAGTTCTCATTCTCACAAAGGACTGTAAATGAATGGAACAGATTATCTCCTGATTGTGTTGGTGCTAGTAGCGTGAATATGTTTAAAAATAAAATCGACACACACCTTAAAAAGGCGGGATACATGTAGATAAAAAGTATTGGACTCTCGATAAGCCAAAAGGCTTCCTTGTCCAACTGCCATCCAGAGTAATTTTCTGGATGGCAATCTTGTTAAATCTTGTTAAAAGTACGTTTATTACAAAAACGATCAAAAATGGTTTGATGAAAATCATAGACATAGTATTTTACGAAGATAGAATGAACCTGAACATTTGACGTGGGAACAAGTATAATTAATTGCTCTATTTAAGTTTGAAATAGTTATTGCTAGAATAATAATTCGATACCTGTAGTACGTAGCACTTACCTACTAGCTATTGGTCGAATCAACGAGTCTGCACGCAAATCATACAATGACAACACACCGACTTCCAAGTTCCAACACTGTTCTTTTGGTGTAAACCGTTTCGAAGTCGTCACTCATACTCATAGTCGGTAATGCAGGCATCTGCAAGGTATGTCATACGGTGCTGTACGGCGGCTATCTCCCTACAGCACAGCGACTTGATGTGCGTCGACTTTAGGACGCAGTGTTCACACAAACACCATGCGACATTATTAAGTCGCGTAACGTCTTCGTCGTCGATAGACCAACTGTCACTGTCCGACTCCCACAACTGAACCTGACCCGGGGCCGGAGCCGGACATATCGGACCGTGGATCGCACACTGGAACTGGGTGAAACCCGTATGGCACAGGCCCTTTGTGTGTGTCAACCGTACCAACCGTAATTTCCGAGTGACAAGTCAAACTAGAGTCTTCATCTGTCGTATCCATTTTCTCCAAAGTGATACGGAAGTTTTAAAAATCACTTTTAATAACTCGTCTCTACCAAAATCCTTCGACGTCTTTGTCAATAACAAAAGAAAAATAGTCCCGGTATGCGCGCGCATCTAATATTCTGACCTTTGCTTTGAAAGCCCCACCCCCTTCTGGCAGCTAAACTATTCGTATGGGAAGTGCGACGTTAACAATGTTTTCATTGGTTATAAATATATAATAATTTCAAATTTTTATTTCGAACGCGTATACAAATTATTTGTTGACCTATAGAACGAGCCATCCTTATACCAATACCGAAAAAAAGCTGACATACAAGAATGCTCAAACTACAGGACTATATCCCTCATCAGCCATGCGAACAAAATTATGCTAAAAAACATAATGAAGAGAATCACAACAAAATTAGAATGTGAAGTCAACAGAACACAAGCTGGTTTCCGGACTGGAAGAGGAACAAGAGATCACATTTTCAACCTGAAGATGTTAATTCAGAAATGCAGAGAATTCAACCATGACCTTAGGATCTGTTTCATAGATTATTCAAAAGCTTTTTATACTGTTAGTCATCAACAACTCTGGAAAACCTTTATACGCATGGGATTTTACCAGAAAATTACATCACTTATCAAAAATTTACATGTTGGACAGCAGTCTGCAGTGAGATTAGAGTGTGGTACCATAGATTGGTTCCCAGTCGGCAAGGGAGTGAGACAGGGATGCATTTTGTCCACCCACCTATTCAGTCCATACACAGAGAATATTATGAGAGAATTCGAGACTGACACGAGAAGCAAGTTTTTTAATGGACTGAAAGTGAATGGACAGGATATATATGAATTGAGATATGCTGACGACACAGCGTTAATATCCGATACAAAAGAGGGATTGGATAAATTGATAACTACTGTTAAAGAGCACAGCGAGATGAAAGGATTGAAACTAAACGTAAAGAAGACTAAGATTATGGATGTGAAGGGATGTCGAGAACCATCAGAAGTCACAGTAGATGGCGAGGAAATAGAAAGAGTGGAAAGTTTTGAATATCTGGGGTCACTGATAGAAGCGGATGGAGATGGGACGAAAGAGATCAAGCAGAGGTTGGCAATGGCGAGTAAAAAGTTGACGGAGATGAAGAAGCTGTGGAAAGCAACGAACAAAGATATGAAACTACGAATTATACGAGTCTGCATATTTCCAACGGCTACATTTGGATGCGAAACCTGGACTCTTAATAAGAACATTACTAAACGTATAAATGCATTTGAAAACAAGTGTTATAGAAAGATATTACGAGTTTCGTGGACTGAACGCAGAACTAACGAATCCATCGCAGATGAGCTTGGTGTTATACACGGGACTTTATTGAACTTTGTAAAGAAACAGAAACTAAGTTATTTCGGCCATGTGAAACGGCATCAGTCTCTAGAGAGACTAATAATGGAAGGAAAAGTGGAAGGCAAAAGAAGCAGAGGGAGACCTAGGAGACAATGGGGGAAGGACATAGAGGAATGGATGGGAGCCGACGTCTGGCCAGTGGGCAGACTGGCAAACGAAAGAGCTGTCTATAGACAATCCATTAAGGCTGCAACGTCCGGAAATGGATAAGCAAACCCAATATAACACCTATCTTGTATAATAGGGCAACATATCTTTGTTTTTGCACAAAAATGTCTACTAATGAAGTAAACCGAAAAAAATTAACATTGATTAGATAGGAATAAATCAAACCAGTCGCTTGGAACAAAGATGGCGATACGCAGTGCTCTATAGCGACGATTTAGGCATCGAACAAAATCGTTTTTATCAGTTTGTTTTATAAATGAGTACGTTTCTGTTACCATTAATGTATACTTATATAGTATATATTTAAATATGTAGCATGAAACAGCTGCGTTTCATTTCCCCTTTAAGGCTGCCTTGAAAGACTGTGGGAAAATTTATGAAGTAACAGTAGTTGGTAGACCATTCCATATTAGGCTGGTTTGTAAACTGACATAAGTCTCTGCATATAACATGGCGAGAATTCAGCATTTAACGCCTTATGTGTAAGTTCTGCTATTTTGTAGGTAATGCGTTGCTGGACAGGCAGCCAGTGGAGTTGGTGCAGTAGTGGTAACGCACTGTCGCATCGCGCACGCCGAGTTATTAGACGAACAGCAGCATTCTGCAGTCGCTGCAGCCTGCCGATGTTCTTGGCAGAAGTGCCACACAAAAGCGAATTGAAATAATCTAAGCGCGATGTAATCATTGCATTGACAACACGTTCTGCTGTCGCCTGTGGCAGGTGACGGTGAATTGGGCCGTTGTTACGTAAATGCAGTGAACAGGTACCAATGGTACGAGAAATCTGCGCAGTCATGTCAAGATGTTTATCTAAGTAGACACCAAGATCTCTCACACATTCGGCAGCACAGACGACTTCAGATCCAACGCGCACATGCAGTCCAGCAACCAAATCAGATGCGGACCTGACTACAACCGGTAAAACGTCGGTTTTTGTATCATTCATCAGCAAGTAGTTGAACGTCAACCAGGATTTGATGTCGTCGAAGCACTGCTCGACAAGATGCACAGCGGTAGTAAGAGAAATGACATTCAAGTCAAAATTATATAACAATTATAAGTTATCGGCATAATGGTGATACGTCAAATTATGGTTACGAATGATGCTACCGATCGGCTGCACATATAAAGAAAACAGCAGTGGATCTAACACTGATCCTTGCGGTACACAAATGTGCCGAATCGTTTCGCTTAAAGTTGCGCTACCATCAACAACACTTTGCCTGCGATCGCAAAGGTATACGACTCAACCCAGCATAAAGCTACGATTCCACATGTACGGAAACGCGTACGGAAACGCAAGCGGAATGGGAATACCTCTGTAGTGACGTCACTACTGGGAATTTCCTATCCGATTCGTGTGCGGATACAATTCAAATCGCTACACGGAGCGATTCGATTTGCCGCAACCGCATCCGCACGACAAAACTCATCCGCCTAGGCATGTTTGGAACTACTTATGTTAATTTCCACCGGGCACTATATTCATTGTTTTGCCGCATGCCGCATCCGCAGGCCGTATCCGTACATATGGAATTCTAGCTTTATACAACTCCGGCGAGGCTATAGCGCCGTTATAGATGATTGATAAGTATCGTGTGATTGATCGTATCGAAAGCAGCGCTTAGGTCAATGAGCATAACGACAGTGCCTGTCTTAATTTCGTTAACCACATAAAGTAGGGCGGTCTCAGTTGATTGGTGTGGTTTGTATGTAGATTGAAGAAGGTCAGTTAGTGATTAATTGACCAAGTGAGTGTTCAGTCTGGTGGCCACCACCTTTTCAATTATCTTTGATAGTTGTGGTAGATGTGTGACTGGGCGGTAGTTGCTTACTGTGTCTTTGCACAGAGGTGGCTTTTTAAATAATGGGTGCATAAGAACACGCTTCAACTCAAATGGCATTTTTCTTTCCGTTAAAAAAGGGTTTGTTAACTGGCAGCACTGATAGCAACTGTGTCAATGTTCTGCTTTACATGATCAGAGAACAGGAGTTCAAGTGTGGACGTTTTACACTTCGCTCTGATGATAGATGTTACTTCACAAACTGGTGTTGGTGTGAAACTGTCAATCGACGTCACATAGCAACGTGGTTCGTGCGGCGGTTTGACACGCTGTCTGGCAACGTGTAACTCACTGCGAATTCCGGCAATCTTAGTTTCAAAATAAACGGCAAATGCATTGCAGCAGTCAAAGGCGCAGGTATGTTCTGGGTACGCAAGTGGTGGCTTCCCACTGAGAGAACTGACGATTTTAAGAGGTTCTTGTTGTCAGCATTTAGCAACTTGTCCTGGTAGCACTCCGTCTTTGTGAGATATAAGGTTATTGCACACATCGCGTGCAGCAACAAACATTTGGCGATGAACTTCCAGTTTCGAACGCCTCCACAACAACTCCATCTTACGCCTTTGTCTTCTCGCATTGTCAATGTCACTGTTATACCACGGATTGGGTTTGTGGCCTCGGACGATAGGCGCGTGCTTGTCTATGACTTTCCTTATGTCGGTGTTGTAGTGTGACACAAGTTCCACAGCGGCTAGCAAATCACATGTTGTTCTTACGTCATGGCTGAATGTGTCAGCGTCAAACGAGCGGTAGTTACGCTTGAGTATTTCTGTTGATGTCTTGGTGGTCTACTGACATCAATGATACAGCGCACGACGTGATGATCAGATATTGATAACGGAACGACTTGCACAGCGGTGGCAAGATTGTCGTCATTGTGCGTAATTACGAAATCCGGTGTGTGACCAGCTGAATGTGTGGCTTCACTGACATGCTGGACATGGTTGAAAGAATTGAGTAGTTCAAGTAGTGGTCGTTTTTAGTCCTTTGGCCGAAGGTCCAAGGGACATCACTCTGCGTCCGCCGTTAGCTGCCGTATCTCAGAAACCGTTCAGCAACTTTTTCTCTAATTTTGCACAGACATATCTTAGGGCACTGCCACTATGCACGAAAAATCTGTATTTGATTGAATCATTCTAAGGGCTCCCTAGGGCCTCCAAGGACCCCAAAACTGGTAAGAATGTACCATTTTGCAAATTTTTTGGTTAAACTGTTTAGCAACTTTTTCTCTAATTTTGCATATACATTTCATATGGTAGTGTCACTGTACACAAGACATCTGTAATGTGATTGAATCATTCTAAGGGCACCTAATGACCCCCCTAAAAGGACCCCAAAACTGGTAATTTTTCACATTTTGCCTATTTTTTCAAAAACTCTTAAGTAACTTTTTCTCTAATTTTGCATAGACAATTCATATGGTAGTGCCACTATACACAAGAAATCTGTATTTGATTCAATCATTCTAAGGGCTCCAAATGTCCCCTAACATGCTAAATTTGTTAACTAAATGGTCTACTGTAGCTTCCAGTCCTTTTGTTCAACTAATCCCTTTTCCCACAATAACTTTCACACCTCTCTGTGGCTGGCTGGTTAAAGTGTGACTAATCTGTAATTGGTCACTGGCAGAGGCTTGAGTCACTGTGGCTGGTGGTAGGAAGTATGACTAATCTGTAATTGGTCACTGGCAGAGGCTTGGGTCAACAAACACAGCACCTTGTACCAGAAACAGAACACTATTCCCCTTCCCAAAATATCTGTCACATGCGGAGTCTGTGTCTTTTATGAATATATATTTTTATGCAGTTGTTTTATATAAACAGAAAGTTAATTGAAATTAGTTATTCTTAGGCCACAGAAAAGTAATTCCCGGTTTCTCATCGATGCATGTATTTAAAAATATGTGCCATAACATTTTATTTTCTATTATAATTATTCATCTAAATGCAAGACGTGGTGCAATAAGTGAACAGTAAACCTGTAAACATTTTACTTCCATCATAACCCTTAATGATCTGTAACTATGATTCACCAAAAAAACATTTGATTAATAATTACCTACAGGGTTGTTTGATTTATGCCGGGCAGAAACTGTTTCTGCCAAAAACATTTGATTAATAATTACCTACAGGGTTGTTTGATTTCTGCCAGGCAGAAATGGCAATGATAGGAAATATATGCCATTGATAGGCAAACGTGTTCTTTTTATAGAAAACGTGAGTTTCTTTCTGTACCTGTCTGCGTATGATAACCATTTGTCTGCCCTGCTCACAATAAACATCACATGAATGATAAAAGGAAGATCACTGCCACTTAACCTGTGGATTATTATTATTATAAACTGTTCTGCTACTGCTTGGTGGACAGTTAATTAGTGGGTCAAGTTCAAATACATCAACACGTTTTTCACACCTGCATGGTAGTTTAGGTTCAGTAGTGTGCTGGCAGCTACTAAACCTATAGGCTTGTGTGAAAAGGATAGTTGGCAGAAGAACTAACTTCAAAGCACCATAGCATCCATTTAGCCAGGCAGTAGTCACACTGTTCCAGTGTCTGCTGCTATGTTTATATAATAATTATATAGGCTTAATGATCCCAATACACCAATCTGTTGGCACAATGTCACATAATGGAACTAGGTTAAACATCTTAACAATAACTATAATTAGTTCTGTGGGGCTGTTTTTTTCAGTAAACATGTAAACATTTTACTTCCATCATAACCCTTAATGATCTTTAACTATGATTCACCAAAAAACATTTGATTAATAATTACTTACAGGGTTGTTTGATTTATGCCGGGCAGAAACTGTTTCTGCCCGGCAGAAACAGCAACAATAGGAAATACATGCCATTGATAGGCAAACGTGTTCTTTTTATAGAAAATGTCAGTTTCTTTCTGTACCTGTCTGCGTATGATAACCATTTGTCCGCCACGCTCACAATAAACATCACATGAATGATAAAAGGAAGATCACTGCCACTTGTGGATTATTGTTATTATAAAACTGCTCTGCTACTGCTTGGTGGACTGTAAACTGCAACTGTCTTTGAGTTTGTTTACATTTTGACAAAATTACTATTATATAGCACTAATTTTTGAATGAATCACATTTTGAGAATGCATGTCATTGTTTGCGGTGTAACTTTTGTATGCTTCATTTTCGGCTGCTACAAGTTGCGTTCGTCTGAAAGATTATTCAATTACCTATCCAATGATAATACATATGTTGTGGTGTTGGAAATATATAGCTTTGGTATATTGTACACGAGGGTTGTGATAAGAAACTATTGGACATTGCGACAGTCCAGAAAGACAGTATGAGATATGTCACTCAATATTTGTTATGAAGTGTGACTTTCAGATACTTCATTTTGTAGTGCTATGGATTATGACGGGCCTATCCATTAGCTCCTTATATATTTATGTGAAATATATCATTGTCATTAAAATATTTCAGAACAGGCTAATGCTAAGCTGCAACTGTCTTTGAGTTTGTTTACATTTTGACAAACTACTATTATATAGCACTAATTTTTGAATTGGCACGACTAATGCTAATATATCCCACAAAATGACTTCTACAGGAAACAACGTTGGTGTAAATTATCATCCCATTATTCTTACTGACAAAGACCTGTAAGTTAGGTGAGTAACACCTTCGAAGTTCTGACAGCAGGACACCGCCTTCGGTGAAGTTGAGACAAAAGTTTGACAAAGGCTTCAAGTTCAAACGGTCTATCACCGTCCAGCTGACCACTTGGCCCATTTTTTTTTCTTTAGACTACCTTTTGCTCACAAATAATCTGTCCTCTTAATGTTATACATAAAGACATAATCTGGCATAACTTTATACATTTTTGTAGCAGCACATTTGTACTTCCAGTGTATCATATATTTATTACTTGTTGTGTATTAGACCCGGCTGTGGAGCTAAGATTCTCTGCCTCCTATTGTTTGATGGAAACTGTGACTAATCTGTAATTGTTCACTGGCAGTAGCTTGTGTCAACAGACAGCATTAAGCCACTAAATATCTGTTAAACTGGACGGTTGCCTGTAGGTTTTAAACTGTGTCAAACAGTGAGTCTACCTTTTGCTCTCAAATAATCTGTCCTTTTAGTTTTACACATAAATACATAATCTGGCATAACTTGATAAGTCTTTGTAGCAGCACATTTGTACTTCCAGTGTATCATAACATACACATTACATATTGTGTGCCACATTTGAATGTTGTGCATGTAATATTTCCATGCAATCCATTTGCATATATAATTTCAACAGCTGTTTTCTTAATTTTCACTTTTTGACCCCTACCATGTTCAATGCTCCATAACTTCGCCAATTTTGTAGCAGTCATAATTTTTGAAACCGTGTAAAGCACCCTACCAAACCTTTACAAGGATGTAAGAAAACAATGTTACAATTTTCCGACTTATCACTCATTTGGTCAGCCGGGGTCACATATAGACGTATTAGTCCAACGGACTTCAGGGCCACTTGGCCTATTTTTTAGTTTTAACGTCATATTTTAAAATCACCGACAATGCATGACGGAATCACACATAATGAGAGCTCTGTAAGAGAAGAAGAAACGTGTTTTACTTGACCCATACATTTCAAATAATACATACAATACATCCATGTAAAAAAGTATATAACCTTATGGTAAACATGGTATAATGTATGGTAAATAACAAAAAGTAGGGTCAGGAGACTCCTCTAAGAATATGGTAGTCGCTATCGAGGAGCCACCTTTTGCGCTAGAAATTTAGCTGAATCAATACATCACCGTAATCAAATTCTTCCAGACACAAAAACAATAGAAATATCTTATTATGTATGTATACGTACGTAGATAAGGTGTGTGTGTGTGTGTGCGCCCGCGCGCGCGCGCGTGCATGCATACGTGTGTGCGTGTGTAAAAAACAGTCTTTGTAGAGGACGATGGCCGGTATAACGTGTACAAGTTAGATTTCCTGGAAATGTCACCAGTGAACTGCTAGCCCATCAGTTCAAATTAAACTTAACTTTGATGAACAGATAAGATACTGCAAAATACCGCATCATATTTAGTTTAGGCTTACAGGGGCGTGTCCGGAGAGGGTAGTCTGGGGGGGGGGGCACAGGAACCTCCACTGGCAGCCGAACAAAATGGTGTAGAAAATGTTTCGCTCCCGCGCCGCCGTAGCTTCAGCTTCTTCTCGCTGTCTCCTATCTACGCTTGTCGGCTGGTGATATTGGAAAGGTGATATCGGGTCTAGGGGGCACGGTCACGTGGACCCATTCAAAGAGTTCTACGGGCACGATAAATTCCAAACGTCTAGGGGGGCACGTGTTGTCCAGGCCCCCCTAGACACGCCTATGGCTTATAATGTCATGTCTGCAATGTCAACATTGTATAACATATATAAAACAGTTAGTCGCCTAATATTTGAAACTTATGCTGCGTTCCAGTGGGCTCATGTTTATTGTAAATACGACTTCGCCACTCGTACTTGACCCAGATGCATAAATTTACCAGTGGTGAAGTCTGGCTGCTTCTAAACTTTCGAGTTCACCAAGTCGTGTCCATGGTATACACGAGATGACCAGAACGCAGCATTACACGCGGATTGCACGTTTGATTGGTGACCGCAAGACCCGACTAGAACAACGTGTTCATCCATATACACTTAGAATCTCATAGTATATATAATATATATTTATATATGTATGTATGTATGTATGTATGTATGTATGTATGTATGTATGTATGTATGTATGTTATAAATAAACATAACAACAACTTTTCCGACGAAATTTTAGTTACCCCCTCTGTTACCCAACTGGGGTGAATGAGATTTATGAAGATTGGGTGGGTCCACATTTCATGAAACTGGACATGTTTCAGGCCAATTCAGGGTAATTGCGGATAGAAAACAAGCAAAAATTAAAAGTAGACATATTTTCCGATATTTTGATGCAAAAAAATCGCTTAACCGGGAGGGGCAACGAAACTCGTGTTCTAGGCAGCTTTTGAATTTCATGTCATGGACTACTTTGTTGCAGGTGAAGCAAGACTGGCAGTTCGTCGCCATGGTGCTCGATAGACTGTTCCTGTGGATCTTTACGGCGGCGTGTTTAGTAGGCACGTTCGGTATAATCATACAGGCCCCGACGCTATACGACAGCAGGCCCGCCCTCGCCCAGTGATTGACACGACGGACCTAGCCTTCTTTGAGTTGGCCACGTCCTCGAACACGCTACTGAGTATAACGGCCAACTCGATCTCACCCTTGTCCGCGGGGCAGACGATTGGCCCCCGTTTCGCGTCAATTTGAACGCGACGATATGGCCATAGACTCGGGTGTTTGACTTCACACTTGCGTTTAAAACACGCCCTCGCTCATTACGTGGTTGACCACGCCCTCGCCATTAGTCACGCCCACACTGTCGCCACTTAATGCGTCTTAGCACGACAGTGAAAGGCGGCAGAAGAAACACTCACTGTTCTGTCCCTCCGCACCAACACAACTTACCGTGGCTTATCGTGCACTGTTACACAATTACACAGTATTACGGAAGCAGGTTTTTGTGCGCTGTCGAGGCAGGTATACTGGTATCCAGAAACTGACCCAAATATATTCCACTGTTTCTACAACTGACGTTCATACGCGACGCAAGAACTTCCACAACCCACGCTGCTACCGTGAGGGTCTGATCACAGATACTTATTTCACATTAGTGCCCGTTTTAACAAGCGTAGGCAATGCCGAGAACGACAGACTAAAACGTTGTAGCACAGCTGTTGCAAGCCAATTTGCGGTATATGAATCACAAAGCCCGTCTCAAAACCAGGCTAAAATAACGTTTTTATTAAATGAAAGTCGATATCGGAGGATTCTTTACGATGACGTGGTACGATGCAAGCTTCCTTTCGGAATAATTGCCAACTATACTGACTCTAGCGCTGCCGTCGAACGTCATTCACAATTAAACAACCGAATTAGCGATAAACCCGTAACTTCTAAGCAGGCTACATATCGCAAATATGCGATTGAAGGTGGCATTGAGCCAGCCATTTTCCAAAACTTAAATTCTGATACCAGCCATTGTTAGGCCATTTTTGTTGCAATGTGTGTAGTATTGTCTTGAATATGAAATTTTACGTGCAGAAGATAAAGAAGTAACACATATAAAACATACATCTTGCACCATGTAGTAGTTCAAACTCAAAGAGTATATTATAACTTTCCTTTTGTGTCTCCGCTGAGCATAGGAAACACGGAAACATGGCGACCACGCAAGAGATGGCTCCTTGCCTAGAACGGTCTGCGAACACCTCGTCTGTGACTGTGATACAGCTAATTGTTGACAGACGGTCGTCCAGTTTTCTGTTGTGATCTATTTCCAAGAACGTTTTCAAACACTCATAGATAGTCGGTTTGTGGTAGTTCCTTCGCTTATTGCCGTATACAAAAATGTGGCGCCAGTGTCACACACTATGCAAGGAACCTTCCCTTGCACGGTCGCCTTGTTTCGTTTTCAGTGTTAATCTACTAATTTGACACCGGAAAAAATCGTGTGTAAATATAAACGGCTTGAGTTGGGCTACAAAATGGAACATGGTGCAATATGTATGAATTTGTGTAGTCCATTTTTATTTACATTCAAAATAGGAACCATGATTTAGGAACACTCTGCACAATATATAACACTTCCGTAGCGCCATAGGCCCCTGCGTCTGAAATGCTACAATATCAGTTATATTTCCAGTTTTATGTTTAAACTTCAATGATGTTTTAGACATTCTATTGACTTGCTACAGCCTATTCGACCACCAAACAACGTTTTCTGGACAGAAGACTTGTTGTACCGAACCGTGTCAAAGGTAACTGGCTTGGGCTTACTCTTGTAATACTTTGCTATAATAGGTAACCAACTGTCTAATCTTAAACAACGTCACTACATCTTCCTGTATTTAATTGACACATCATCAAAGCTACAAGTAAGCTGCAGCAGTCTGCTCATCACACATATCTGGTGGTAGATTTTTCGACAAACCAAAGAATAGCTTATGATGAATTGTTTTGTCGTCAGACCATCAATTGTTTCTGCTGTGGAGTGGCTCGACTGAAGGAACATTTTTGTCCTGATATTAAACATTTCATTGTTTCACTCTTGTTACATGTCTGCGGCTTCTGGTTTTCTTATGAAACAAATCACGTAAACGTTTCCGGGTACATTTCGATGAAGCCAATATACTCACACCACGTTTAGGTATCAGAGGTGTCACGATAATCAGTATGTGCCCATGGAAATTATCAATTTTTATTCAAATTCATCTTGTGGGAAGTGATTGGCTTGAAAACAGAGTCCCATACTAGCGTAAAAATGGGAAACGTAAGACGGACTTGATGTCAACCGATAGACAACTATCTGCACGCAAGGAAGAGATTGTGAACACGTCACTGACATTTGCCAGATACTACATGTAAACCTGACCGAGGTAAACTTTAGGTGGAGATTTGACAGAATGATCAAATGTAAAGATGGACTGATTGCACCTCATTTCACGCATTCTTACTGTCACACTCGCAGAACACAATATAAGACAAAACACGTGGCTTTTTGATTGATAACAATATTTATATTATTAAACAATATTGCTTTCAAACGAAACAAGCTCCAGGTGGCAAACAGACAACCAAGTCATCGGCTTATCAATTCAACAATATACCATCTGTATGTGGTTAACAGCACTTACACAACTGGACAAAATGTGCTTATTCACATAGTGTGGAGAGTTTCTATTGCGAATAATGTGCGGCATTTTATACATCAACGCGACCAACTATCACTACGAGGTTCCCTGTAACTTCAATTTAAAGCGACAGTGGTGCCCACAGTGACTCACCACGTAAGTCGCGGCTTCCATATTTCTCTGATAGGTAAACAAGTAAACACGTAACTTCATAAGTAAATAATCTGAAATATAACTATCTTTGTGCTTTTTAAATACGTTGCCAGTTGTTAGATCAGATGTCATTGGTCCACGGAAGTCAATGAAAATAGAAAGTGGCGAATAAACCTCAGCAGTTGGGAGGAGATATTACCATACTACCCCAAGTTAGCATATTAATCTATATATAATATATATGTTACAACACTTTGGAAATGCTGTCACTTCTTTTCCATATATTTATATGACTATTAATACTTCAAACGGACAATTAAGAATATCTTGGAATTAACACTATATGTGTGCGTGCGTGCGCACGCGCGGGTCTTTAAACGGGTAAGCGTATATTTTATTGAATCAACTTTTTGTAAATATTTGAAATTATTAAATAACAACAGGCAACAAGTTTTATATTAATGTTATGTTAACCAACTTAGAAAAATATAAATTTATTTAGTATCGATATGTCACTGAAACATTTTTAGTTTATCAATGTTAATGACAATTATGGTACATTTCCTTTAACCTTATTTTGCCACTCACGGATTATTCCCAGATGTATTCGATCCCACCTTAGCTGAAAATCCTCGCTCTGACGATCATGTTAAAAATACAGTTCTACCAAATAAAATAAAGTTTAGAAGCTAAACGTGTGCCACGTTTGTCTTCGGCGTCTCCAAGCAGATCAGCAACGCCCTCTACCGCACAGTGCATTGTCATTCCTGAATCAGGCTGGCGGCGCCATCGTCTGGAAACATTAACAACACTTGCAGCTTCAATTATGTAGTGCAACCTACAGAACTATAGAAATCAGCGTACATCTCAGACAGTGTATGTATTACCGTACTTACTTTTTGGTGAAACATCTTTCGGTTATGCAGTTACAATTGATTTAATTTTAAAAGTATTGTATATTAAATGTGTAAACATACATTGTATTTATTATTAACTAATAAACAAAATATCCAGGAAAATCTACATGTCCCACAATTTATTATCATTTACCTTGCATTTGGGTAAATTGTAACTCTTTAGGAGACATCAGGCAATGTATCATCGCGCATATGTATACAACATAAGCATTAATTGATGCACTTGCTATCTGCATGGGATATTTGTGTTTTAATGATATTCAAAAGATTTCTATTGGGTAACAATCCTGGCACTGTTAAAACCAGCCCTTATCCCCTCTGCCATCTTACCCTGGTCTGTTGAGAAGCAACTACTACTGGCGGTACCACATTTGATTGCGTTTTTCCTGTTTGACTTTGCGTAGAAGTTGCAGTACAGAGTAGAGCAGGGCCTCAGCTGTTGGGGGGCAGCCAGGTATGTAGATGTCTACCGGCACGATGCGATTGCACCCTCGTACCACACTGTATGAGTGGTAGTAATACCCACCTCCATTGGCACAGCTTCCCATCGATATCACCCACCTGTAAACATTTGTACACAAATATCCACTTACTCATTAATAAATGGAACAATGTAGAGTGAGCCCAAGGTTTGACATGGCAGCACAGGGTTTGAACCTGGGTTCTCTTGATGGAGCTTCTGGTGCTCTAGCCACTGCACCATTGCACTCCACATAAACACAATCTCTGCCTCCCTGTCTTGTGGACAACTAAAAAAATAAACCGCTAAAAAATATATTCTTGAAGAATAACAATTATGTAATTAAACTCTTTATTGTTACGGAAAGTGGAATTGATTTCACTTTTGCAATTCATGTATATTCTTTAGTTACAAATATGATACTATACGCATTTATGGTTACTATTAATAGTATGTACACCTTATATTGATGTTGCAGGAAAGTGCTGATAAACTGTGCTTCAACTTTCTCCCTTTCCATTTGAATTTCTGAAATTTATCATATGTACATATATGTTTCTTGTAAATAGAAATGAATGAATGAATAACAGGAGTGATTACTTGAAAGAATAGAAGTGCTTTAGAGCCAAGTTATGAAAGTGACCATTGTTGATCCTAAGCATACAAAGCTATTGGAATATAGTGGAAACATATGTTCAGTGATTAAAAAATCATTAATCCAATTGGGGTATTCTGGTATGTCTTTTACTAATATTTAGTAGTGTTCTTAACACTAGGGTAAATAATATTGAAGCTATACTGTCAGCCAAATTGAATTAAGTAATAAGCCTGAAATATTGTTTGCAAGTTGAATGTTGTGTTTGTGAAACATTCAAGTTGTTTACAACATATAACATAAGTAAACACCGCTATAAAAAGAGAGATAGACAGGGCTAACAGCAAGTTCCAGGAATAGATCTTTGGAGATGGACACAAGTGAATCTGCAAGCAGGACAAAGTACAGCTGATTCAATGAACTTCCTGCTAATAATTACCATACCTGGCTTGAAAGGCTGATTCCTTGAAAGGATGGTACAGACAAGGCTGCTTTAAACACATCGGTGAAGTTTCACACCAACCTTGGATGTGGCATCTGGTCGTAGATCTTGCGGAAGGCTGGCGTCATCTTATTGGTAAGTGTGCCAGCGACAATCATGACGTCAGCCTGACGTGGCGACCCGCGAAAGACGACACCATATCGGTCCATGTCGTAGCGTGGCGCCGCAAAGTGCATCATCTCTATGGCACAGCATGCGAGGCCAAAGGTCAATGGCCACGTGGAGCTTTTATGCGCCCAGTTCACCAGGTCATCGATGCGCGCCATTACGTAATCCGTCTTGTTGTTCATTGGATCGTCAACACGGAATGGCGAGTATGGCTTCCGGGTGTTTTTTGGATGCCACTTTGATTTGTATGAACAAACAAAATTGTTTGTACAATATTTGCAATTTGCAATTTTACATTAAAAAAACTTATACAGTGTATATGCTAACATCACTCAATCGATAAATCAATAAATTGATCGATCAATCAATCAATCAATCAAATAGTCAGTCAGTCAATCGACCAATCAATCATTCAATCAACCAATCAACCAAAACCGTTTATTCAAGCAAAACAGACAAACACATAATAGGTACATATTAAGTGTATAAAACATGTTGATGAAACGTTTGAAGGGAGTAACATTGAAGTAAAACTTCAAGGGAAAGTTGAAACACTTTTCACATCAAAATGTGCCATTTTGAAGGCCCTAGTCTTTAAACAAGTGTGGTAGTGTATGTTCCAAACACCCCCCCCCCCCCCGCAAGCTGCACTTTGCCATTGAAGTTCTCACTTCCACTGCACCATCGTGCAAATCATTTTATCATTGGAAAACACTGTATGACAGCCATGACAGAATCTGATCATTTGACCTGAAAGGAATTAATTTTTTGACCTACTGATTTACCGGGTAGTCTAATGTTGGTTTATTAGGTGGCTCTTTGAGAGTAACTATCATGAAAGTCTTAGAGGAGTCTCCTGACTCATATTTTTTGCAATTCTACTGTTGTTATCAACACTTTGCTTTAATGTTTTTTAAATGTAAAAAATAGGAAAAGAAAACAAAAAATATCCCTATCATTACCTTAACACTGGCACTAAAGCCCATTTATGAATTGCATGTCACTGTGTCAATGCGTTGTATTGTCTATTTATACTATATAATGTCATTCGTGTTATATGTCTTTATACTTCCATTTTATCACAGATACTCAGTTGACAACTATTTTCCAATGCAAACTATACCATTTAATTATCATTTTCCCCCTGGTATTAGATTGTGTAAGTTTATATTGGATTGCGATGCCTTGTCATTTTTTATTTGCGTCAAATCTAAAAAAATGTACAATTATTACATTACCTAATGGTGGTTCTCGAAATAAGCCGCCATGGGTTTCTAGAGAATCTTGTGAGTTACTTGGTGAAACCATACTTATGTTCATATTTGTAATATTACTGTAACCGAGTAACAAACTAAACTTTATTTCATTTCATTTCAATTACATATCATGTTTATCATAAGTCTATAATTTGTACTATATAAAATTATAATTCGACATGGATGTATTATATGTATTATTTGAAATGTCTGACAGGTCAAATAAAATAAATTCTTTTTATCTTCTTAAAAGACTGATGGGAGGTTGGCTAAAAAAATTGGCGGGAGCTTGACTTCTAAAATTTTTATGGGAGGTTGGATAAAAAATGTGGGAGTTTGGGTTAAAAAAATTTATGGGAGGTTGGTTCTAATGGTAGGTTGGTTAAAAATAGTGGGAGGATGGTTAACAAAACTGATGGGAGGTTGGTTAAAAAATATTGATGGGAAGTTTGTTTAAAAAATTGGTTGGTTGGTTGGTTGGTTGGTTGGTTGGTTGGTTGGTTGGTTGGTTGGTTAAAAAATAGTGGGAGGCTGGATTATAAATATTGATGGGAGGTTGGTTAACAAAAATTGGTGTGAATTGTTTGTAAAAATTGACTGTAGGTTGATTATAAACATTGGTGGTAATTAAGTGGCATTGGTGGGAGGTGGATTAGACCTAAAATGATGGGACATTTGCTGTAAAAGCATGTGGGAGATGGGAGGTTGAGACCCCTGCTTACACCCCCATCTAATCTTAAGCACACATCTGTGACCTGCCACGACAAAGTGGGTATTAACATTAAGTATGCAACATTGTGGAGTTTTATACATTTTGGGATTCCAAATATCATAAGCTTTAAAATGAAACCTCATATGTTGGAATATCTTCAGTAGTTTTCAATTTATTACTAAAATGGAAGCAAACTTTAGAAAAGTAATGTTTTGAGAAACAAGGTCATTTTGATCCATATTGTCTGTTGGTTTTTAATGTGTGCGTTCTCTGATGCATGTATTTCATAAGTTTTTGATTACTTGTTGAGGAAGATAAACTCGATATTAAAATGTGATATTATAAGATCTGTATTTTTGCCTAAATCAAAAAATTGCTCGTTGGCTCGTGTGACGTAATACCCGATTCACTGTGACAGCTCACACTTATGGCAATGAAATGTGTAGAATAGATCCAACACACCGTTGTCGTTGTCTTATTGCTGGCCTCTCTGTAAGGGATGAGACTGACACATTCTGGTGGCGTCACCTGCTGGAGATCATGTAAACCACGACAGCCAGCTGTACTCAGTAGAGGGCACTGTCTGAAGCACGTGGCGTGGCTGCTTCGTAACAGGGACAGCCCAGCCCTCAGCATGGCTGCAATATAGGCAACGGTAAACAACATAACATAATCATCATTGCTTGTTCAGAACAATTCTTCTTACAACCTGTTCTTATAGATATCACAAGTATTTCAGAGAGATGATGTTGTTGAACAAGGGATGGGTGGATGGATGAGATATGAGGGTGCCAGTGACGAATGAACGAGTGATAAAAACAGAAGTATTAGAACAAGCAGGAATGCAGACAGACACACATTGAGACTGCAACTACTGGCTGGTATCACAACAAGCAGGAATGCACACATTGAGACTGCAACTACTGGCTGGTATCACAACAAGCAGGAATGCACACATATACACATTGAGACTGCAACTACTGGCTGGTATCACAACAAGCAGGAATGCACACATACACATATTGAGACTGCAACTACTGGCTGGTATCACAACAAGCAGGAATGCACACATACACACATACACACATACACACATTGAGACTGCAACCACTGGCTGGCATCACAACAAGCAGGAATGCACACATACACATATTGAGACTGCAACTACTGGCTGGTACCACAACAAGTAGGAATGCACACATACACATATTCAGACTGCAACTACTGGCTGGTATCACAACAAGCAGGAATGCACACATACACATATTCAGACTGCAACTACTGGCTGGTAACACAACAAGCAGGAATGCACACATACACATATTGAGACTGCAACTACTGGCTGGTACCACAACAAGTAGGAATGCACACATACACATATTCAGACTGCAATTACTGGCTGGTATCACAACAAGCTGGAATGCACACATACACATAGTCAGACTGCAACTACTGGCTGGTATCACAACAAGCAGGAATGCACACATACACATATTGAGACTGCAACTACTGGCTGGTATCACAACAAGCAGGAATGCACACATACACATATTGAGACTGCAACTATTGGCTGGTATCACAACAAGCAGGAATGCATACTTACACATATTGAGACTGCAACTACTGGCTGGTACCACAACAAGCTGGAATGCATACATACACATATTGAGACTACAACTACTGGCTGGTATCACAACAAGCAGGAATGCATACATACACATATTGAGACTGCAACTACTGGCTGGTATCACAACAAACTGGAATGCATACATACACATATTGAGACTGCAATTACTGGCTGGTATCACAACAAGCTGGAATGCACACATGCACATAGTCAGACTGCAACTACTGGCTGGTATCACAACAAGCAGGAATGCACACATACACATATTGAGACTGCAACTATTGGCTGGTATCACAACAAGCAGGAATGCATACATACACATATTGAGACTGCAACTACTGGCTGGTATCACAACAAGCAGGAATGCATACATACACATATTGAGACTGCAACTACTGGCTGGTATCACAACAAGCTGGAATGCACACATACACATAGTCAGACTGCAAATACTGGCTGGTATCACAACAAGCAGGAATGCATACATACACATATTGAGACTGCAACTACTGGCTGGTATCACAACAAACTGGAATGCATACATACACATATTGAGACTGCAACTACTGGCTGGTATCACAACAAGCAGGAATGCACACATACACATAGTCAGACTGCAACTACTGGCTGGTATCACAACAAGCAGGAATGCACACATACACATATTCAGACTGCAACTACTGGCTGGTATCACAACAAGCAGGAATGCATACATACACATATTGAGACTGCAACTACTGGCTGGTATCACAACAAGCAGGAATGCATACATACACATATTGAGACTGCAACTACTGGCTGGTATCACAACAAGCAGGAATGCACATATACGCATAGTCAGACTGCAACTACTGGCTGGTATCACAACAAGCAGGAATGCACACATACACATATTGAGACTGCAACTACTGGCTGGTATCACAACAAGCAGGAATGCACATATACACATAGTCAGACTGCAACTACTGGCTGGTATCACAACAAGCAGGAATGCACATATACACATATTAAGACTGCAACTACTGGCTGGTATCACAACAAGCAGGAATGCACACATACACATATTGAGACTGCAACTACTGGCTGGTATCACAACAAGCAGGAATGCATACATACACATATTGAGACTGCAACTACTGGCTGGTATCACAACAAGCAGGAATGCATACATACACATATTGAGACTGCAACTACTGGCTGGTATCACAACAAGCAGGAATGCATACATACACATATTGAGACTGCAACTACTGGCTGGTACCGCAACAAGCTGGAATGCATACATACACATATTGAGACTGCAACTACTGGCTGGTATCACAACAAGCAGGAATGCATACATACACATATTGAGACTGCAACTACTGGCTGGTATCACAACAAGCAGGAATGCATACATACACATATTGAGAATGCAACTACTGACTGGTATCACAACAAGCAGGAATGCATACATACACATATTGAGACTGCAACTACTGGCTGGTACCACAACAAGCAGGAATGCATACATACACATATTGAGACTGCAACTACTGGCTGGTATCACAACAAGCAGGAATGCATACATACACATATTGAGACTGCAACTACTGGCTGGTATCACAACAAGCAGGAATGCATACATACACATATTGAGACTGCAACTACTGGCTGGTATCACAACAAGCAGGAATGCACACATACACATATTGAGACTGCAACTACTGGCTGGTATCACAACAAGCAGGAATGCATACATACACATATTGAGACTGCAACTACTGGCTGGTATCACAACAAGCTGGAATGCACACATACACATATTGAGACTGCAACTACTGGCTGGTACCACAACAAGCAGGAATGCATACATACACATATTGAGACTGCAAATACTGGCTGGTATCACAACAAGCAGGAATGCATACATAAACATATTGAGACTGCAACTACTGGCTGGTACCACAACAAGCAGGAATGCACACATACACATATTGAGACTTCAACTACTGGCTGGTATCACAACAAGTAGGGATGCACACATACACACATTCAGACTGCAACTACTGGCTGGTATCACAACAAGCAGGAATGCATACATACACATATTGAGACTGCAACTACTGGCTGGTATCACAACAAGCAGGAATGCATACATACACATATTGAGACTGCAACTACTGGCTGGTATCACAACAAGCAGGAATGCACACATACACATATTGAGACTGCAACTACTGGCTGGTACCACAACAAGCAGGAATGCATACATACACATATTGAGACTGCAACTACTGGCTGGTATCACAACAAGCAGGAATGCATACATACACATATTGAGACTGCAACTACTGGCTGGTATCACAACAAGCAGGAATGCATACATACACATATTGAGACTGCAACTACTGGCTGGTATCACAACAAGCAGGAATGCATACATACACATATTGAGACTGCAACTACTGGCTGGTATCACAACAAGCAGGAATGCATACATACACATATTGAGACTGCAACTACTGGCTGGTATCACAACAAGCAGGAATGCATACATACACATATTGAGACTGCAACTACTGGCTGGTATCACAACAAGCTGGAATGCATACATACACATATTGAGACTGCAACTACTGGCTGGTATTACAACAAGCTGGAATGCATACATACACATATTGAGACTGCAACTACTGGCTGGTATCACAACAAGCAGGAATGCACACATACACATATTGAGACTGCAACTACGGGCTGGTATCACAACAAGCAGGAATGCACACATACACATATTGAGACTGCAACTACTGGCTGGTATCACAACAAGCAGGAATGCACACATACACATAGTCAGACTGCAACTACTGGCTGGTATCACAACAAGCAGGAATGCACACATACACATATTCAGACTGTAACTACTGGCTGGTATCACAACAAGCAGGAATGCACACATACACATATTGAGACTGCAACTACTGGCTGGTATCACAACAAGCAGGAATGCACACATACACATAGTCAGACTGCAACTACTGGCTGATATCACAACAAGCAGGAATGCACACATACACATATTCAGACTGCAACTACTGGCTGGTATCACAACAAGCAGGAATGCACACATACACATATTCAGACTGCAACTACTGGCTGGTATCACAACAAGCAGGAATGCACACATACACATATTGAGACTGCAACTACTGGCTGGTATCACAACAAGCAGGAATGCACACATACACATATTGAGACTGCAACTACTGGCTGGTATCACAACAAGCTGGAATGCACACATATACATAGTCAGACTGCAACTACTGGCTGGTATCACAACAAGCAGGAATGCACACATACACATATTGAGACTGCAACTACGGGCTGGTATCACAACAAGCAGGAATGCACACATACACATATTGAGACTGCAACTACTGGCTGGTATCACAACAAGCAGGAATGCACACATACACATAGTCAGACTGCAACTACTGGCTGGTATCACAACAAGCAGGAATGCACACATACACATATTCAGACTGCAACTACTGGCTGGTATCAAAACAAGCAGGAATGCATACATACACATATTGAGACTGCAACTACTGGCTGGTATCACAAGTGTCCAAGGAATCACTGACTGTTGTAAAGAGAATTGTCACTATATGAAACTGTCCTTTCGTAACTCTCTGAACTGGCATATACTGAGCGGAGCTGCTTCCCTCAGGGACTGGAGCAGTTGATTCATTGGATGAAATTCATCACTTATGATTGTTTTTGCCTTTTACAGTTGTTCTAAGGAAGGGGAGATGAGCCGATAATCTTTAAAGACAATCCTCTCCAGTTTCTTCCTGCTTTCACTGAGAATCCAACATACCAATTCAGGAGTCCAACGACCAGTGTGCTCTCTACTGCTGCTCTATACAACAACATTAAACTTCTTAAGCTGCCTCAAAAAGTAAATTGTTTGCTGATATTTGTTCAGTGTTGAGACACAGTGATCAGACCAAGTAAGATCACTTTTGATAGTAGTACATACGTAAACAAAGCTGTTCACTGTGTCAATGGTTTCAGTACCTATGTTTATTGGGCCATGTTCTTTCTTCCCCTTCTTGAAGTCAATAATTAGCTGTTTTGTTTAATTTTTGTTTGTAATTGTGCTGGTTGATCCAGTTCTCAATTGAGGAAATTTCTAGTCTAGAGTCACTTCATTACTTCTTTCCACGGAGTGCAAGGTCAACTGCATACATTATTTTGACAACTCCAGAACACTGAGAGGCACAGTCGTTGGTAAAGACTGTGTATAGCACTGAGGAGAGAACACTTTGCCTTGTGGTGCCAGTGATCAGGATAGACATGTATCTGATTTGATCCTACTAACAGTAATTCACTGAGGCCTGTCAACAATAAAGTTGAAGATCCAGCAATTTAGTTCACGATGAACATTAATTTAATGCTCTGCACTTTGTTGTACAGGATGGCGGGCCTGAGCCTGATCGTGTTGAAACTTGAATGCAGAGCTGTAGTTCACGAATACGGAATAGTATACTAACGTAAGTGCCGGATTGTCTAGGTGGCTGGTCACTCGCTGGATCAGGTAGATGGTAGCATCATCAACTCCACACTTGCTACGGAATGGAACAAGCTGTTCATTGACACTGTCTATAAGAAACAGTTACGTCATTAAGCATGACTCTCTCCAATCCACACAATATCGCTCAGTCAAATGCGGAAGGGAATTTGCCATTTGGATCGCTAAAAGTGCACTTTTTGATCACAGTATCAAAGCAATGTTTTACCTTAAAAGCTGCGTTGTAACTAGCTCATTGGCATAGCCACAGGATAGCCATAGGCATAGTCAAGGAAATTAAAGAAACAATGGATGAATGATGTAACTAAAGAAAGAATGTCGACGTTGGCATTAAGTTTAACCATTGCATTGACATTGTCATTGTTGTTACGCCGGTTGCAAATAACTAATCTAGCAAATCTAATACACATTTACTTTACCTACCTAACTACTGTCAGCTTACTAGCACTCATTGCCCTTATATCGTATAATAACATTACCTGAAGTATAACGACTAACTGCAGTATGTCGACTGTACCGTACAGTTAAAGCGGTGCTTAAGTTGATGATGCCCAGCCACTTTTTTCAAGACGCATAGTTTGTCGCTTTAGCTACTGCAGCACCACATATCGGGTTTTGATGTACTAACGTCAAAGGAATTGTTCCGCCAGGGGGCATGGTGGTGTTGGGGGTTTTCGAGTCTCTGTATAACGGAACCGTGGGTGTTTTCAGAGATAAGATTCCGTGGCGTAGGCCTATCTCTAAAGTCGCGGCAGCGACGGACAGTTTAGGGTTTAGTTAAGACCCACTGGTGCATTTTCTGGAGTGCATCCTATATTAAATTGTATCTAAGTGGAATCGGAATTAATTGGGTTTAGGCTACATTACATGATTTTACAACCTAGAAATTGCTATTTAATTTGACGGTAGAGTTTGGCTCGACGAAAGGTAGGTAGTTCGTGATATTTCGTAAGATTCAGTAACTACAGGTAAAGCAGTAGTTGTATTGGTTTCTCGGATAAAATCCAAAGCTCTTTAACTTTGGCAGACACGCGAGATGAAACGTCTATCTGAGGTCGTCCAATGGGTGATGTTGGGCAATCCTCTGGCTGTCTCGGTTGACGGAATACTGAACCAGCAGACCGCTCTCTTCGTGATGATGTAGGTCTACATAACGTCACATTGTCAGGATATTGACATATCAATTAACTAGCTTCACAACTGCAGTTTCATTGCTGGTGCGTGCGTGCGTGCGTGCGTGCGTGTGTGATGTGTGTGCGTGCGTGTGTGTGTGTGTGTGCGTGTGTGATGTGTGTGCGTACGTGTGTGCGTGTGTGCGTTCACAGTAGAGTCAGGATTATGTGCTTTGCTCAAGAGGCACTTAGTTTGTCCGATGATTGATCTCTGTGGGACGGATAAGACGTATCAGAAATGGTCGATATTTAGGAAATGGTTCCGAGACGAGATGTGCAATACAATCAAATTGAGGATTTTTTTTCCTGTTCTAAATTCGTTTCCAATTAGTCATTCCAGGAATTACAGTTCACCATGAGTGTCGATCAGTCCTGTAAAATTAGGACAATTAAGGAGATAATTACTAACATGCGCCTCGGTTTGCAGCATAAATAACGATCGAATACCGAACAAGGACGCAGTAAATAACAATGGTGTCCACGTTGGGACCAACTGTTTCTCAGAAGTATTGTGAAATTGGCACCACTTGGTGGTTTTAAGGAGAGATTTGGTGCACAACCGATATATATATATATATAACTGATCGGTAAGGTGATAGCCTTTAATACCGCTAATCGCCGACAATTTGATAATTGCATTGAATTACTCCAATCGCTTTCAATGCAAGGCGATTAGCCGGATAAGGCAAAACTCCTTGCCAAAAGTCCAACAAAGGGCGCATAATAATTACTACGCAGACACTGTGTTGACAACTGGTATGGATTGGCTTCCTCGCGTGATTAGAGTTCCGGACATGGACAATGCTAATTAAAGGAACGCATCGAGGCGTGAAAATGGTCTTGCAGGAATACAGCTTTGCAGTGTATTGGCATGCGCGCTTGCAGACGCCATGTGATCTGGCCTTTCCAACCGGTAGGTAAATAACCTTTCCAGCTCTAAACGTAGCCTATGGACTTGCATGTTTGTTCACTGGCATAGGAGGTTTAACATTTGGATGAAGGGATGATGAATCTATCGGCCAATGATTCTTGCGCCATTATCTGCCACGGTGACCCGTTGATGTAGTTTGCATTACGGTCGTTTCTTCGTCTGGTTCAACCAAGGCCACGACGTTGTTGCCAACTGTTACTACTGTCACACAGCCACCGGTGGTTGTAAGTTATATTCACAAGACGTAGCTTTTGCCAAGTATATATGTCTGTCGGCAACATAAAACGTCCCCGCTGTGTATGAATACGGTGTCATTTGTTAATTGTACTACCAACAGTATACCAGTCACTACGTCATATAATTTACTACGGTATTTCATGACTTAATCGATTTTCGTAATTACAGATAAAGTGGATCCCATTTGATTCAGCGCTGTCCAACACAACCAAGGAACTGTTTTGTGTAGAAATGGTTGGTTATTGTGATTTCTCTTTGTTATGAGTAGAACGCGTGACGTTTCTCCAATGCACTCAGCGATTCTCTGATTTCTTAATTTCTATTCAGGTGGCAATAAATAGCTTTTTGTTTCCTCGTTTTGGAATATATTCTAGCTGTTACGGGGTTTGCCTAGTTTTCTTTTTCCATGTATGTTCCCACTAAGGTTTATTTTTTAGAGGGCATGTCCAACCCATGTCCACTTTCAACTCATTTTCTATTGACAGCCAAACCGTGTGTTTTCTCTCCTTTATGCCTAGACATTCTTTGCGAACATCCTTTTTTCCAAGTCCCTTGCAGTGTGTCCAAGATAGTGTGTGTGTGTGTGTGTGTGTGTGTGTGTGTGTGTGTGTGTGTGTGTGTGTGTGTGTGTGTGTGTGTGTGTGTGTGTGTGTGTGTGTGTGTGTGTGTGTGTGTGTGTGTGTGTGTGTGTGTGTGTGTGTGTGTGTGTGTGTGTGTGTGTGTGTGTGTGTGTGTGTGTGTGTGTGTGTGTGTGTGTGTGTGTGTGTGTGTATACACACACACATATATAGACCACATGACCATTGAAGCACACGGAGAAGAAGTATATTGGAGACACGGGTGAACAGAGAAGCAGTTAAGAACACTGAGAATTAATTAATTAATTAATTGTCCTTCAATGGTTATGTGGTCGATTTAGTTCTCTGTCTTCTCATCTGGAAAGTGAGACCCGTGTTGCTTTGTGTACTGTATAGTGGGGAAACCCCTTCATCAACATGTTATCCATTTTCTCACACAACTCCAATTCCATGTTTTCCAACGACTTCTGTGTTGTCTCCGCCATCAGTGGTACTGCTATAGCCAATTATAGTTGTCTCTCCTTTGTACAGGAATAGTGCAGGAATAATTGAATAGTAATACTGAATGAAGCCTCGCTCGTTGCAGTGGTGGTTTGCGATCAGATATATCAAACATTGTGTCAGTGAATACGGAGGTTTTTGCGATGCCTATGATAACTGATTATGTTTTGTTTACGTCCCCACATCCTTGCTGAGATGAAATGATGCCTAACCTCATCGTCCCAGTGCAATCATTGCTACACAGCATGGCACAATAGTGCGTCAGGAGGCCAGAATAATGATTCCTAAATCATATTTGAAACTTGTCTATCAACCCACTGTGCCTGTGTCTTTCGGATAAGAAACTGAGGAACAAAGGTCTATATCTACAATTATATAATCTGTCAGTTGTTAGTCCTACCTCCTCTCTGAAGGCGATCAAATCAAGCGTAACGTAAAAGAACAATGCCGACTATACAAAATGGGTTTATAACATTAATTGGTGGCCTATTGCTGCAGATAAATTATATGTTTGCAGTATTAAAAATAGTGAACGAGTTAACCGAAATTATTAAGCTCCATAACCTTCGTGCATGGAAGCACTAATATGTTATGATACCGAAACAAAATGGGGCCATTATATTTGTTATATACCTTTTCGCATTAAACGCCTTAGTGCCATGTTTAATAAACTTGTTGCTATGTGATCTTTCAAAATAAATTAGTATATGGATATCTCTAAAATGCTACATACACAGAGTTACTCCTAATAGGCGAGCGAAGGCAACCACAATAACATACTGACTTAAATATGAGGCATGTCGTGACGCCGTCAAGAGGAACAGTAAGGATGAAGCGAAGGTCAAACAAGGTCACCGCCAAATGATGATTGTTCAAAAGTGTGCAATTCGGCAAATGTCATACAATTAAGCTGGTTACTCGTCTGCTTTACCTTCATATCACAAAGCCACATCGTACATTACTAGAAGGCTGACTCTCGAACTGAAGAAAGCCTATGACATTGAGTTGTCATGTGTTTTATTAAGTGCAGAGCTGCATCTAGCGACCCGCGAGTGGCTGCTCAACAACACTACAAATCAAGGCTGTATAGACAGACATACGGCGAGAAAAGGATGAAATGTTGAATGTTCGAAAATGGGGCATTCTGCAAACGTAGCATTATAATGGTTGCTATTTATTGCCCCCATCAAGCAAGGCCATATGTGGGCTGGCCAGCAGAATGAATGTATAAATTCAATACGTCATTTCCAATTGAACAAAATGTATTCAACGAATACTATGTGCATAGTATAAATTAAAACAAAATTCAAAGGGAAAGAGAAAAAGTTGAAGTGCATTGCTTTTTGATTTGCTACTTTTCCCCAACATCAATATGCCAAAATATAGTACATTTTTTGTAATTAAAGAATATGCTATTGTTATACCAGTACTACATTCATATTGCAAATATGTTCTGATCTATAACAATAAACAATTTAATTACATAATTTGTACTCTTCTTGGAAGTAATGTGTATATCGTTTTTTTTCTTATTGAAACTGACCAGTTACTTTAGGACGAAGACATAATATTATTATTTCAGGCCACACATGACAAATGACAGCTTCTCTGTTGATCTTCTCAGCAATGATAATGTACTATTTATCAATCGTAATTTGCTTGTTGCTGAAAAGACGGATACCAAAGCGAGTTGTGTAAATTAGGTTGCCCAACAGCGTAAGCCAGTACGGTAATCTAAGGTCAACACTTCTGTTCTCCTTACTGTTCAGCGGCATAACTGCTGGTGTAAGGCCAACATGTTGTTCGTAGTGCCGGTCAACAGCCCAATAGAACGGAGTCCGGAGAAATCGTGAACTGTCTTATGCGCAAGCGAACTGAATCGCTTTGGACTAACACCCCGGTGTGAATGAAGCTTATGCTTAGCCGTCTCTTCAGAGTTAATGATTGTAGATGCCGGGTCGGTCGCCTGTAAGATTACGTTTAATATCACCATAGCACATGGACAACTACTCAAACACAATACCGGGAGCGCCCTTGGTGGTTGCTGGAGGATTATTGACAACTAATGAGTAGCGATTGTGGTAGTGTGCCATTTAGCTGCCACCGTTGTTGTGGCATTGGCAAGAGTGCGAGAGAATCCAACAGTCTCATTTGGACGTGACCCAAGAACGATATCTGGGCCTTTTGAGGACAACGCGTAGGCGCTGTGTAGACTGCATGTTGTTTGACATTGTCGATTTGAAACTAGCCTCCGTAATATGGCGCCACCGTTTATTGCCCCGAGTAGAGAGTGGCTTTACGTACAGTTATCATTGTTACAAATACCCGGACGATTGCCAGGAATTTGAATAATGGGTACTTCTAGATTTACAGCATATACTTATAAGATATAGTAAACAAATTTCAATCGCACACATTTCAAATTTCAATCGTGTGTGTGTGTGTGTTAGCACGATGCTGAAACCATCGAACATACTTCAACAGCACACCCTCAAATGTTCCTTCCTTCCTTCCTTCCTTTGCATACATACATACATACATACATACATACACGCGCACGCGCGCACACACACCCGCACACACACACACACACACACACACACACACACACACACATACATGTGTGTGTGGGGGGTGGGTGTGGGTTGAGAGTGTTTGTTTAATCTAAATGAACAATAAACCAATCAATCAATTAAATTCGTAGTTTATGAGTAAATATGTTATAAGTTATTACAATGCTTTCAACACAGTTTAAAATATAGATTCTTCATATACAACGCATATGGTAAAATAGAGAAATATTAATAATTGACACTCTGCGCGTTATGTCTTCAGTATAATAGCGAAACGAGATTTCCAACGCAGACTGTCGAACATGTGTGGTAGTTAGCTACGGAATGGCTAATCATTTGGTCGTATTTTCAGAAAAAATTATATTGCTAATTGGAACACCTTTTGTCCGTGTTGTATCGCTCTGTCGTCACACCAACATGTCATTTCGTTTTAAAGTATATAATTATCATTCCAGGTATACCAAAATACTTATAATAACATAATTATCATCAATTAGCGTTACTGGTTCAACATTTTGGGATGTTATTAGTTGTATTTGTAAATAAATCATTATCATATAAATGTAAGGTTTACTGTACTTACATCAAGTCTATTGTATATCTAAGGTTTACTGTAGTTATAATAATAATAATATTAATAATATACTTTGTTTATACACTCATATCCTGAGTACTGTACTTACACCAAGTCTATTATATGTTTAAAGTTTACTGTACTTATGCCATGTATATTGTATATCTAAGGTTTATTGTACATCCATCAAGTCTATTATATGTCTAAGGTTTAATGTACTTACATCATATCCTGAGTACTGTACTTACACCAAGTCTATTATATGTTTAAAGTTTACTGTACTTATGCCATGTCTATTGTATATCTAAGGTTTATTGTACATCCATCAAGTCTATTATATGTCTAAGGTTTAATGTACTTACATGAAGTCTATTGTGCATCTAAGGTCTACTGTACTTACATCAAATATATTGTATATCGAAGATCTACTGTATTTACACCAAGTCTATTATATATTTAAGATCTACTGTACTTACATCAAGGCTATTATATAGCTAAGGTTTACTGTACTTACACCAAGTCTATTATATATCTAAGGTCTACTGTACTTACATCAAGTCTACTATATAGCTAAGGTTTAATATACTTACACCAAGTCTATTATACATCTAAGGTCTACTGTACTTACATCAAGTCTATTATATATCTAAGGTCTACTGTACTTACATCAAGTCTGTTATATATATAAGGTCTCCTGTACTTACATCAAATATATTATATACCCAAGGTCTACTGTACTTGCACCAAGTGTTGTATACGAGTACAAGGGAAACAATGGCTTTGCTGTAAGCCGATAGTTGTATGTCACGCTGACCGCCATTATGAAATAATCAGCATCAGTCCATTTTCATTCAGCTCGGACTAGTCGGATCTACACGCATGCGTAACAAATGAAGATTAACTGACCCCACAGAATTAGTCACTGACCTCCGGTTTATAGGTTGAACTCGGCCTAGCAACACGCGGGCCATTATAAGAGTGACCAAAACTCATTGGTAAATCACCAGTGGATGTTTGGCGAATATGATGAGAGAACGTTATGTGTTACAGCGACATGGATTGGTGCTTCTTGTAAATGTAATAAACATTTACCGAAGAAAGGACGACCACGTACTCTAGTAAAAAGTACGAAAATATACGTTGTGAAGGTATGATTGTTTTTGTATTGGTCTGACCGCCTACTAATAGTGTGCGTGTGTGTGTATGTGTGTGTGTGTGTGTGTGTGTGTGTGTGTGTGTGTGTGTGTGTGTGTGTGTGTGTGTGTGTGTGTGTGTGTGTGTGTGTGTGTGTGTGTGTGTGTGTGTGTGTGAGTGAGTGTGTGTGGGGGTGTGTGGGGGTGTTGTGTTGTGTACGAACGTCTGAGCATTCATCCCACAACTACGTTTATACACATGTACACGTGCAATAGTAAGATGTGATGGGAGTGCCAGAAGCAGAAGCCAGGATGGTGGGAGCAATGTATGAAAGAACAAAGGGAGAGTTGTGGCTGGGTCTGGAATGTCAGAAGCGTTTCAAGTTAACATCGATTTGCGAAAAGGAAATGTTCTAAGCCCATTACTATTTACCATGGTGATTGAACTTATCAGCAGGGAGATCAGCACGAAGGGTGTTCTTATGAAAATTATGTATGCAGACGATCTGGCCATAGTAGCAGAAAGCAAACAAGGGCTACACGATGTGTTGGAGGAATGGAACATGGCGTTCAAGACCTCGGACTGACAATGAGCCTGGAGAAGACAGAAGTGATGTGGGTTGGACAATAGAGAGAGGAATTGGACGTCAGATTGGAATGGTTACGGCGGATGGGCTTTCAGAGGTGGATGTGCGAATACAAGATGAGCGAATGCTTGAGAAAAGATGGACAGAGAGTCGTGATGGATAAAAAAAATCTCGAAAAAGCTGAACGGGAAAGTCGTGAGAGTGTGTGTTACACCGACATGTAGTAGACAGTCTGGAGACTGCCAATGATAGAACAACAAGTTTGCGAGAACAACTGGGTTAGAAGAATAACAAGAACTATGAGGGTAGACAGAAGAAGGATGCATGACCTAAGAAAAGAGGTTGGAATGCAATGCAGCCTAACAGGCGATTATTGAGAAGTCGAATGAGATGGGCAGGCCACTTGGCAAGGACGGATACAGGAAAAATTGCAACGAAAGCATAGGCGGGACAACACAAAGGTCACAGGAAAAAGAGACGGCGACAGCTGAGATGGGAGGACTGCGTGAGGAGGGACAAGAGAAGACCAGGGAGGATGAAAGATGGAGAGAGGGAGCGATGGGCAGAACACTTTGGAAAGAAAACACCGAGCGAGTGATTCGGTAATATTTTATCTGATCCTCACCCCTGTACATCAGGGAACAAGGAGGAGAACAACAACGTGCACCTATAAGCGTATACTGTATTGTAATGCATTGTGTGTATGCGTGCGTGCATGCGTGCGTGTGTGCCTGTCGGTCCGTCGGTCGGTCGGTCGGTCGGTCCGTCCGTCCGTCCGTCCGTCTGTCTGTGTTGGGAATGGTTGCATGGGTGGTGATTGCTTGTGTGATTAGGTTTGAGTATGGGTATGTGCGTTCCCTAGCAAATACTCACAAGCGCGCATCTACATAAGTGTTCATTTGAAAGAGCTGTTAACGAATACAGGTGGTGCTACATTTACGATAACAATGTAAGTGAAGTGTCGGATTCTACATGGACGGCTCCAGTCGACACAATTCAATCGGCGTCGGTGCCGCATAGATGCATAATTAACGTTCAATGCAGTAGCGAATTAGTCAAAGCCACTTCCAATATGTGTATGTTGATTGTTGTTAATTAGTCGCATGGTAATGTTATGTTTGTTGTCGTTAGCTAGTCTGGTAATACGTTGTGTATTGTTGGCAAACAATGCAACGACCTGAGCGAAACATTGGAACGACTGGGTCTTTCTCAAGTATGCGGAGAACAACAACCGTAGTCATGTACACACGAATAACACAGAGTATTTAAATTACTTTGCATTACACACACACACACGCACACGCACACGCACACGCACACACACATAAACACTCAAACACACACACAAACACACACACATACACACACACACACAAACACATACACACACTCACACACATACACACACACTCACACACACGCACACACAAACACATACACACACACACACACACAAACACACAAACACATACACACACACACACACACACAAACACTCACACACATGGTTGAATTAAATTAATGCAGCAGGTAGAAACAAATTTGGCGATGCAATGAAATGTGGCACCAGAATGTGTCGACCTTCAGAAGGTAGTTGGTAACACCAACGCTGAGAGCACATGAGAATGGTGATCTTGCCATAAACAAACGTTCTGACGATAGAAACTGTGTGCAGTGTTCAAAATAATAACAGGAAAAGCAGTAATGAGACATGGGGATGCTGGGTGGGTTTCATGTTAACAATGATGTGATCTGGGCCATTGCTGTCCATCACATTGACACATATATATAACACACTTTTTATCCACATACATACTTACATCTATTATAATATTAATACGCCAACGTTAGCGTATTATAAGTGCATCTCCTCCCAAGTGCCGCTGTCCACTTGAATCTTTCTACGTTCGTTCCCTTCCCCGCTGGCCTCTGTTCTACCAGTTGGCGGTGACTTTCAGAAAACGCCACGACAGTTATTTAGAGTAATCTACTTATGTGTTCTTGATATGATTGGCTTTACTGGAGGGTCTTTCTCCTACCTGAAGCAATTGAGCGGTGATGTGATCAATTAACCAGATGTCATAAACGTAAAGAAATGGTTGGTTGTTCCACGCATGGGTGTAGTTGTAGTACCGTATTAAACTATGATTAATATAATATAGTGTTGTTTGTTAATCACGTGTCGCGGTAGTGGAACAGTTGGCAGTATGCCATATCGGTTCGCATTGTGCAACTCAACGGAAAAACGCAGAACTGTTCCGTGGTCCACTGCGTAGGTACCACATGTAATTGTTTAACGCACGATTGCTCTCTTTATTGAGATGTCAAATCGTTCGCCTTCTATTATTGTGGAGCGCGGTGACACAATGTTTAAAGCATCGGTCTCTCAACCAAGAGAACCCGGGATCGAATCCTGTGCAGTCGTGTCGAACCTTGGGCAAGTTCGTACACACATACACATACGCACACACACACACACACACACACACACACACACACACACACACACACACACACACACACACACACACACACACACACACACACACACACACACACACACACACACACACACACACACACACACACACACACAGCCGTGTTTGTGTATTGGAAGTCTACAATTCACATGCGTGTACGGGCCTATCGGATGGGTAATGATAATGATACTGTAACAGTGGCCTTCTTCGAACTCTGTCAGCGAGTTTTGAGGTTATCTGTTACAGCAGTGTTGCGAAACTTCCATGTGCTGTGTTGGGGCATTTTTGAATGAGCTACGCTACGCATAGTTCCATGTGCTCGATGTTGAACTGGCAGGACTGTTGCATCTTGCACCGACTTGAGCCAAACTTGTTGTCGTCGACGGGCTCAGTTGTTGGCATTTGGCAGTCTACCTCACACAATTATCGCGGCATCGTGATTTTTGCCAATTACACGCCCTTCCTTTGACCGTGCCCTCACGCCGACCGCGACGTTGAGCTAAGAAGGCATTAATTACGTCTATCAAGACCGTAACAGTTCCACAGAGCGCGCCTGTACACGACCGGCCCAGACACTAGTGCCGGCAGATTACCAACAAAGGATCGCGGGGCTTGTGTCCCGACGCAAATCATTCTCGGTCAAGGCAGAATGCGGTTGAGTAATGTGCAAGTGCTCGTCATGACAAAACGGCTCTTTAAGACGAGACGAGGTGGCAAATTGGAAGAACGTCGTTCTCTCAACTGAGAGCACCTCGGTTCGAATCCACTTACTAATGATCAAAGCGTAGGTAGTTTCGTTAAGTTCTGGTTGGCTTGCTTCATTCGGCTGTACAGCGTATACAAGAGCTGGCAGTGGTACAATTATAATTATAATGTGCTTCCAGGAGAAGTTGAATCGGTGTTTGGGTGAGCATTTCTGCCGGAGGCCAAACATGTTGAAGGAGCGCAGTATAACCTGAAAACTTCGCATCAATCGCATGGCTTTTGACTTACTTCATAATAAGATTCTAATTATTTTACCTGGTTGGATTATTAAGCCTATATCAGTAGGGGTTGTATTTAACTGGCTGGATTATTAAGCATGTATCAGTAGGGGCGTTGTGTTGGATATTAGTCGGCGTCACGGCCGAGTCATAATCGCCGTCGTGAAAGCGATATCAATCTACTGGCGACTTCGCCGATTGTTTGAGACGGCGTTTGATTAACGACTCGACTACAATGCCGAACGCGTGCCGGTAATAATTGCCGGCAAACTGCAACCGTGGTTGCTGTAGGTTCTACGTAGAAGGCATTTCAGGCTGTAAACGTTCGCCTACGCGCTGCGACAAAAGTGGTGTTGAAGTTAATGCACGGTTTTGGCGTTTGTGAGAACTGGACTGTGGTCTTTCAGACTTCGTCGAATTGAGAAGTGACGGTGAAGAAAGTTGAAGTCGACTGTGTTGCGAGGAGGATGAGCGGCATCATCGACGGCGTAGCGTAGACCGAGGACGAACCAACGCAAACAGGCTCGACTTGGAGTAAACCGGAACCAGTAATCGACTCCAGGTAGGCAATACGTTGGTCACTCGGTCGGACAATTGGTGCGTTAGCAACGGGAGTGGTCAGTGGCTGATTGAAAAACAATGACGATAACCACGCGTGAAATACACCCGACTTGTCAAACAAATGTGATATAGTATAATGTAATGTTATATTTTGTGCGTGTGTGTGTGCGTGTGTGTGTGTGCGTGTGTATGTGTGTGTGTGTGCGTGTATGTGTGTGTGTATGTGTGTGTATGTGTGCGTGTATGTGTGCGTGTATGTGTGTGTGTGTGTGTGTGTGTGTGTGTGTGTGTGTGTGTGTGTGTGTGTGTGTGTGTGTGCGTGTGTGTGTGTGTGTGTGTGTATGTGTGCGTGTATGTGTGCGTGTATGTGTGCGTGTATGTGTGTGTATGTGTGCGTGTGTGTGTGCGTGTGTGTGTGCGTGTGTGTGTGTGCGTGTATGTGTGTGTGTGTTTGTGTGTGTGTATGTGTGCGTGTATGTGTGCGTGTGTGTGTGTGTGTGTGTGTGTGTGTGTGTGTGTGTGTGTGTGTGTGTGTGTGTGTGTGTGTGTGTGTGTGTGTGTGTGTGTGTGTGTACCCTCATAACAGCAGCATGCGCTGACCAAATATGCACATATAGCCATTAGACAATTAAGCAGACTTTTAATGATAAGAATAATAATTTGCACCAACAAAATATTTTTTATTTATTTTTAGAACACTGCTTTCGGAGGTTGTGAATAATTGTATCTCTCGTAAAGGAGCGGTCTAAGCATTCTGCCTTTAGGAATGTGCATGTGTGTATGCGCGAGCATGCGTGTGTGCGTGTGTGCGTGTGTGCGTGTGTGCGTGTGTGCGTCTGTGCATTTGTGCGTGCCTGCGCGCGCGCGCGCGTGTATGTATCACACCAGAACTGTATTTACGAAGTCAAAGTAGGCCTTTTATTCCATGCCTTTCACGGGAGGGGGGGGGGAATTTCTCCATTGTAATATTGCTTATTTCATTTGATTTCTGTTGCATTTAAACTACCTGCTAACTCCTGAAATCCCCAATAATCAAATTATAAAATGTTTATGTTATTTATACTATCGAATGCATGTTAATAACAGTTTATCTACGTCTTATTAATATATATATATATATTCAGCTGTATGAATGAGTACCTGGTTATAGACAATGGCGGATATTTGTACGAATAATCTTTGTGCAGTAATTGTATGGTGGCTGAATGCTTCAAAGAAAAGTCGATATGGTGTTCGATTGAACAGGTCTGCCAGAATAAAATGTACAGCGCTTCGAGCAGTCATGGAGACTGGATACTGCGCTATATCAGAATATATATATATATATATCATACACACACATACACGGTTCCTTTGACCAATTTTTTTTATCTACAAATTGGCGAAGTATTTAAATCAGGTAGCTGCTTAGAGTAATTTCATATGATGTGCCTTTCAGCTGGTTTGTGTCTTGCCTGACAGTGTTTATGGTACCTGAGAGTATGTACCCGGGTGTTGCGACTTTAAGATCTAAAATGCTGTAGTGGTGATACCTGCCGCCCTTTCTTTGTTGTCCCACGGATGGGTGCAACTTGCTGCTGAGTTAGTATTAAACAAACTGCACAATTATACCACTATTAAACCACAGCTTCTAAATCATTAGAGGAACCCTCTCCATTATTTATACCAGGTGTCCAATTTTGCTCTGTGATATTAATGGTCTTTCATAATATTCATGTTATTATATTATGTGTCGTGAATAATAACCTCATTCGCACTGCAGTACAATACCAACACACCCGTTTCGACCTCCTCAACGCTCGTCTAATATCACAAATGAAAAGACACGCTCGGTCGCGTCAAAGATGCCACAGCGGAAACAATTCATCACAACATAAGCGTAATTTACATTTCTTTCTGTCGTTGTTAAGCTTACAGCTATCAGGTGTGTTCTAAGTACAGGGGGTGTCAGGTAACATTAGGGTACCCACGTAACGAGACATCGTCGGTGTAAAGTGTAAACAGTACTCAGGGGAACCACGCCACAGTCGTAGAGCGGCCGCAAGTGAGCGAGGCGTATCTGGCAGAAAGTTCTAGGTCACGTGCCGAACCAAAGGTCCATTTGCCATGATTCATTGTCTTGGCACGAAACTATTATTTAGATATTATCTAGTACATCAGATGTGATCGACATGAGTCCACCGCATCAGATATTTAGCACTGTTGGTCGTCTGACCGGATACGGTTTTATTAAATTGCTGTAACTATTGTCATGTGGAATGAATTTATTGTCATTGTACTATTGGCGTAATAACAGACCGCTCACTGTTAGGAATGGCATGTGGAATTTGCTGTAAATGTCGTTGTCATCATATGAATCGAACTACATGATTCGACTGAAGTGTACTAATTCAAGACTATTTTAGTTGTTTCAATTACCTGGCGTTTTTAAAAGGCACGGCTAATAGCCTTGCCTGCGGATAAAGTATTATGGCAAGGTGACAGAAAATCCTTACTACATGGTCTAAACGAATACTTTGCTTTGATATGGTGCACTGTGTAATGTAAAGACACACCACTGGCATATAATTGTTTGTATTGCTTCAAGTCACGATTCTAGTGCGTAGATCTAATTTGCGGCGTTTGAACGCGTCGTGTCCAAATAAACATAAATTCAAGAAAGTACTAACATGTTAAGTTTAAACCACAACATTCTTATATCGCTTTTGTATCTGCAGTAATTGGATTCCTTCAGGCGGTCTTGGCATATTATTTTCATTAATTAGCAGTGTCTGATGAAATCCTTATGTTATAATAAATAAGTGACTATCATAACTGGCACGTCAGTTCAAAACGAGGTTGTCGAATCAGTTATTCGGAATTAGCAGGGGTGGTCATTATTAGCAGGAAGTTCAGTCTGAGTTAGTTGTCTTAAATATTGGGCCATCGCGAAGGCACCGAACACCAAAGAGCGGAGCGGTTGAACCAGTCGGTTTGTGCAGTATAGCAAATATGGCGTATTAAGAACCTGACTGTTCGTTAACTTGGTTAACATATTACAACATATACCACATTCTTTCAATCTGTTACAATCTCAATCGGAAATGGGAACATCACAGTGATTTAACCCGTTTCCATCCGTTCTTCAGCTTTGTGGCGTGTCTTTCTAGAGAATGTAGTTTCACCAAGGCATCGGTCATATTTTCAATGCCCATTCTCTCGTTATGTTCACAACATGAGCGGCTGTGTTGACGTGATCTGAACATTATTTGTGGGATCCAAACCAGCTCGAGGATGAGGTAAAAGTAAAAGTAAAGATAAGTTTATACCAAGTGCAGTATCCAGTCCCTAGGACAGCTTAAAGCGCTTTACACTTTACTCCCTGCAGACCTGTTCAATCGAACACAATCTCGACTTTTCTGGGAAGCATTCAACCACGCTGCAATTAATGCGCGAAGACTGTTCGTACACGAGGTACTCATTTCTTACAGCTGAGTGAACTGGAGCAACGTAAAGTGAACGAACTTGCCCAAGATTCGACACAACAGCACATAATTCGAACAAGGGTTCTCTCGATTGAGAGTCCGATGCTCTGGTAGCTGCGCCACTGCGCTTAACATGTATACTTAAATCCTTCGTGATACAAAGATAAGCGTACTACCAGTGATGAATCAACTGGATGGACAGCAGACACGAGAAACACAATCTCACAGAAACGTTGTCAAATTACCAGTTAATCGGGTGGAAATTCTGTAAAGGCACACCACCATAGATCAGGTGGACATTCTAATTGCTGGTTAGAATGGGAGACCATTAGAATATAAACAATGCTCTCACCTATCACGGCGACGTTTAGGGCATATGGGGTCATTCGTAAAGTATATCACTCTTATGGGCGGGTGGGGGATCTCTGTGTTAGCACGATGCTGAGACCATCGAACACACTTCAACAGCACACCCTCAAATCTTCCTTCTTTCCTCCATTCCTTCCTTCCTTCCATTGCATACACACATACATACATACATACATACATACATACATACATATACACACACGCACACACACGCGCACGCACACATGTATGTGTGTGTGTGTGTGTGTGTGTGTGTGTGTGTGTGTGTGTGTGTGTGTGTGTGTGTGTGTGTGTGTGTGTGTGTGTGTGTGTGTGTGTGTGTGTGTGTGTGCATGCGTGCTTGCGTGCATGTGTGTAATATTATCATATATATATATATATGCACCATGGGGGGTCTTTGTCAAAACGAAGTTAAATTTGGAGAGCGTACACGCCAACGTTATAAAGCGTGACAAGTGAGCGGGAGGTCTTAAAGATATCCACGCATAGCATGACGTATTTTGTGGATGGACCAGTTAAAAACGCACGTAGCATAATGTTTGTAAAGAACGCATAATCGTATACACGTGGCATTGGCCGACACATCAAGCCCGTACCGTGGTTTATGTTTTTTTGTGGAGCAGGTGTTTTCGGCGTGATACACATTTCTAACCAACATCGCCGAAGGGATAGTATTGAAGGTTTTCGCCATAGAGGGTGTCGTGGTAGAAAGTTTTGCAGTCGACGTGGCAGAGTTGGATTTCGTTAAAAATGTGTTTACATCAGAATTTAAATTAAGACACAGCTACTTGCCTACTTCTAAGGGGAATCCTTCCCCTAAAAGGAACTCTTTTGCCTCGGCGAGGGGAGGAGGTGTGTAGGGGAGACCGGGGCACCACGCACATAGCTTTTTTCAAATTCCCCCAGTGTCCAAACAAAAATCGACTTTACAAAATGGAATACTGTATGTTAAACTCCTCAATAATCTTTATAGTTGGCTGACATATCATTTCCAAAACGTATCACAAATAATGAAAATTGTAATGTTTTCGTTAAAAGATATTTGGGGCACCATGCTCAGTAGTGGGGCACCATGCTCAGTAGCGGGGCACCATGCTCATGTATATGGGGCACTATGCTCACATATCTAATTAAGCTATACATGACAATAACTGTTTCATATACCAACCGAATAGGCTATTTTTGTCATTGTATGACTTAGTTGTAAATATAATTTGGTTCTGTTTTACAAACTTATGTTGGCAGCGTCATGCAAATAATCACAATATTTGTTTTCCAAAAAAAAACTTTTGTTAAAAAAACTATGCAATGTAGATTTATTTATGTACTCTTATACTTTGTTCTAGGCCTGTTCATAGCGCGGTATAAAGCAGATTAAAACCTTCCAACAGCATCTTAAATTACCATGAAATGAACAAATAACACCCGGTGAGCATGGTGCCCCACCATGCATGGTGCCCCGGTCTCCCCTACGTACACACCAAGTGTATAACTTCACCGTCTGCAACCAATTAGAGCGCTATCAGCTCCAGACGTTTTCTTACATGCGTCTGCATGCGCAAACCGCCTCATTAAATGCCTACAATCAGATCTGCAGCGTCGGGCGACCAAAACGTGCCCATTCTTTCTCGGTAAACAGCCCAGTGTAACAGAGGCGCCGCCGCCGCCGCCACCGTCACCGCATACTGTATCAAAAGCGGATCCTGGGTGGGACCTATGGAGCATGTGCCCCCCTAGACCTTTGGAATTTGACCGGGCTAGAGTGGCGGGCCCCCCTAGACCTTTTGAATGTGCCCCGTTACGTAGCTCCGCTAGACATTCTGAAACTATGAACGTCGCCGCGAAAAGTTTCCAACAGCACCCCTCCCGTCTCCCGATCCGACAGCGCGCTGGCGGAATGATTCTGAAGCCATCGAACATCCCTCAACAGCACACCCCAAGTCTTCCGACAGCGGAGTTGTGCTGAAGCTCCGGCTCAGCCCATCCAATATGAATTTGGTTCGGCCGCCAGTGATTTTTGTGAGTCTTAAGGGGGTGCAATTGGAGGTTTTGGGCCCCGTAGACTAGCCTAGATCCCCCTGCGTGTGAGTGCATACGGATTTGTGCCAGTTGGCACCATTCGATATCGATATATAGCCAAATCTCACTTTGCCCAACTCACTTGTTGTCCGTCTTTCCCTATAACGACAACATTCACCAATTGGCATGGTTGTCGGGACGGATTACATCTATTGGCGAGTAGATTACAAATATCGACGCAGCTTTTTGTTGTTGCTGAACTTGGATTACATTTGTGGTTGCTACATTCGTCTCAGTAGGTGGGGCTGGGATGGTTGTTGATAAGGCAGTAATCCGGCTATAATAAGCGGAACCTTTCAATATTCAAAGCATGAGTAGGCCTACTACATTGGCCGACAGACGTCAAATCAGTTCGACCCACATCATGCAGATATGATTCCAATATGCAGATCGAGAAAAGGCGAAACCAGTTAGGCTCAGAGTGTGCCTGGGTCAACACTTATTATGACCTATGTACGTGTAGACTAAGATGTGATGAAGACAGAACATATTCGATCTTAAGAAATACCCGCGCACGCACATACACACAGCCACGTGCCCACCAATGCTGACGGACAAGTTAACTGTGATGCGAATTAACCATTACCAGTTATACTTAATAAGTTATTCAAACAGAAAGGGTAAGTAATCACCTTTCGGGCGAAACACAGTCATTGTAGTTGCGCTATGTAGCAGTAAAACATAGACAATGACAATACAAGTCACAGCAATACATATTATTATACGTGTGTTATGTAGACAAATCTGAATACAACTTTAAACAAAGGAGTATCACATTGTGTTGGCCATTTCCCAGTTAGTGTGCCACTTGCTCGAATATTTAAGTAGCTTCTCGATGTATCGGGCGATAATATTGATAACAGGAGTTTCTAGGAAAACGAAAACACCAGTCTCTAAGTCCTATGTATGATCAAGCAATGCGTAGTCATAGACATTTTGAAAATGTTCTGCTGATAAAAAGAGCCTTATACAGTCCAAACGAAGCATTTCAACGACACCGATTCACGTCGTGGAGTTACAACTCTATGACACAGCCAGGAATAATCGATCGTTGCTACCAGAAGACGGCCAGTGGAATAACGGGTATGTCTATACTTGCAGCATGTCGCGCGTGCTCGTGATCGCCGCGTCAATGGCGCAGGCGGAAGACATGATGAGGCAACACGCTACCCACAATTACAGCGACATCGAGTTCCGGTATCCTGCCAACATTAGTGTCAAAGAAGCCAGTCTACAGGTAGGTATTAGCGCCTCGGCAATGTCAAGCATCCATACTGACATTATTAGTCATATTTGTACTTTATTTTTTTATCCAATCTTAATGATTAAGCCTCTTCACTAATCGATAGTGGCAGTTTGCGATTAAAAATAAATAAAAGTATCAACGATTATGTCAACTCAAAATAGTAATTAGTAACCTAGTACACGCAGAGCATATTGATGACACCTAAGCGAAATTGATGTACGGGAAAATACTTAACAGCAACAACTATACATACAATAGAAAGTGCTCAACTACTGAGTCAATGTTCTTGATCAAGTACAAATAAAACTACACTGTAGACACTATCATTACGAGTTTGCGTTTTAAAACACACGCGCACGCTCGCACGCACGCTCGTATGTACGCAGATATTTTTAGAATCTCAACCACAAGTTACATGTTAGACAATTTTAATCAAATACACGAATGAAGATTTGGTCCCAGACAAATTATAAATTGTAGTACACCATTGTAATAATAATTATAATTATAGTTGTTATTATTATCACAGTAATAACAACTAACGTAAATTACTATGCATCATTATAATTAATAACATTTTAGTAATACGTATAACCACAGTGACATTCGTGTTTCCAACAGGAGTTATACGAGGACTGCTGTGACGTAATTACCGAGGAGGATATTTCTGCTATTTTGAGTTCAAAACCGTCTTTACAGGTACGACCTTTAATAGTTACCTTCTCTCCTCTGCTTTTTCCTTCTTTCTGTTTATCCCACCCTTTTCCTCTCCTTACCTCACTCAATTCGTTCCTCCCTTCTGTTCCTTCCTTCCTTCCTCCAACTCTCCCTTCCTTCCATTTTTCCTTCGTTCGTTCGTTCGTTCCTTCCTTCCTTCCTTCCTTCCTTCCTTCCTTCCTTCCTTCCTTCCTTCCTTCCTTCCTTCTCCCTGCCTTCTTCCCTCTAACCCCCACACTCCCCTACCATCCCCATCTGTTTGACTAAACAATTAGTCTAAGTATCACACATGCACAATAGCTGAAACGTATAATTAACGCTAACTAAAACGTACGTTATTCCGCCCAAGATAAACTCATAGTTCAAACGAATGATATTTGCCCTCAGCTGGTGCACTCCGCGCTGCTGTTTGACTTCCCGCAGTTGCGAGGCCCGTCGTTCGAGTCATCCTTCCTCCTCCTTCATCGTTACTACAACAAACGCGTCATCAGCGTAGACTTCAGTCCGCCCTTCAACATCATCGACATCGACGACGTCTCGTCCGAGACTCTCGCGAGTGTTCTCGAGGACTCCGGCTCGGCGGCGCTGCAGCTCAAGGTACGATTTCATTGGTTAAATGGACGACCGTTTTACGGTATTCTGCGACATTTATTGTATTAGTATGTTGTAACATAATCGTTTTGACATATTATCGTGTTCGTTCATGTTTTAATATTTCTGTAGATATTTGATTTGGCGATAACATAAAATAGGCTTGTTTTTCGACATACAATAAGATCACTGAACTAAAATTATTGATAGATTAGATATAATGTTGAGTGATTGTTCTGTCTAATGTTCCGTGTATACAATTGCCAATAGTAGCTGTATTGCAGCATAAGCGCCGGAACCGGGGAGCTTGGATGATGAGTCCCCCAATATTTGTTGGTGGTGTGGGATGCTGGAGATATCATTAGCTCCTCGATAGTTTGGCAAGGGGGGTGCAATTGGAGGTTTTGGTGAGCTTAAAAAAATTGTGAACGCCACCGCGAAAAAAATCATTAGCAATCCCCTCTCCTTTCGTCTTCCGGTGTCATGGTCTGACAGGCGTGCGGAGCTTAATCTCATTCCGGCGCCAATGTACAGGAATAAAGATTAAAACTTGAAGTATAACATGGCTAATTCAGTACGTGCCCTACTTTTGTGTGTATTTATGAGAAAATCCCAGTTAGCTCCGAATAAATCAAGCAATGAAAATTGTGCACGCCCTTTAAATGTTTTAATGCTGATATGCATGTCAGTGCTCCGAGTACACACATGCAGTTTAAAATTATGATTCAAAATTATTATGAATTTATGAAAACTTTATTCATTAACCAATAACCAAACTGTCAGTACGACTGGTATTTATATTTACCTGCTGACACCGAACGCCGCATTATATATGGTAACGGATTATACCTATCATTAATTCATTTTGACATGGCAATTCATGGCAGATCACTGCGGCGTGAATAAGCTACGCTTGGCGGGAGGCTTAGACAACCAGCACGCTTTCCCGTGCCGTCACAAAACAGTCTATATATAGTCAGTTGTGGTTTCAAAGGTAGCTCTACAAATAACCCATTCATAAATATCAAAGGAAATACACAACCACGCACTATGCGACCAGCTAATTTCCTTTCAGTTGGTTCTCAATTAGCGCGGTTTATCGCGCTATGTTTGTGTTCAAATGTTCATGGTGGATGAATAGAAACATGTTAAAATTGAACCACGAAAAAGGCGAATTCGTTGTGTTTTCGTCCAAACATCGAATTCGTCAGGTGAACGACTTGTCTCTCATGATCGGAGGCAGACTACTACAAGCTGTGCAATCCTTGAGAAATCTTGGAGTTATCATGGACAGCGTCTTGACAATGGAGAAACAGGTGAATCAGTCTCTAAGTCCTGTTTCTACCACATCCGAAATTTTTGAAAAGTCAGGCAATACACCACAAATGACGCCTGTAAGATTCAGATGCAGGCACAGGTAACATCTCGCCTGGACTATGGAAACGCGCTGCTGCAAGGTTTGCCTCAGGTACTAATTGAACGATTGCAGCGTATACAGAACTACGCTGCTCGCCTAATCACCACGACACGCAAGAGTGAACACATAACGCATGTGTTACGTGAACTACATCGGTTGCCAGTGAAATACCGGCTCCGCTTTAAGGTCAACACTTGTACGTATAAAGTGCTCAACGGATTGGCACCGGCATACATGAGTGACATTGTGCAGAAACATCAACCAACTCGTACCTAAAGATCAACGGAGAAGACACTTCTCGTCGTACCTGTGTTACGGACTGTAACTTATGGTGAACGTTATTTCAGCGACACGCGGCCATACTGTGGAACAACTTGTCTGAGAACATTAAACAACTGTAGACTCTCAGATCTTTAAACTGGCGTACGACTGACGTGATCGAGTCACGCTCTCGTTTTAATGACATTGCTATATACTAATGATTTATTCGTAATGTTTTATTCATGTGCGTATTATAGGTGTAATTTCTATGTGTTTATTTATTCGTTATGTTTAAATCAGCTCTTTTACACTATTTATTTTTAAAATAATTTATATTTTATAGTTTTATTTAATTTATGCAACTTTATGTAAAGCGCCCGAGAGCATTTGATCTCAAGTGGATTCGGCCGCTATATAAATTCCGATATATTATTATTATTATTATGAATTTTAGTTTCAATATTGGTAATTAATTGAGGAAATAGTGTATGTTTCAATAGCAAAACTGAGATATAAGATTGAGGATTATAATTTATGACTGAAATTTGAAACTTTTTCAAAGGATATGTGGAAATGCTAGCAGCATGACTATGTTACAAAGAATTAACTTACATTTGAGGGGAGCTGAAATTGTTCCCTTGTTTTGAAAACTGGTAATTACTTAACCGATGTATGCCCTAAATAGTATATATTTGACTGACAAAACTGAGATGTGATTAAGTGTATCATTCCCAACTAAAATTTAAAAACACCTTCTTCTTCTTCTATTTGGTGACCACCTTTATTTGGTTGACGATTTGTACCTTACATATTGATGTATAAGTTAACATATATAATTATATCACACACGGGAAGGCTAAACAGAATTATTAATTGTGGACTTTGAATAAGGTAATGGCCTCCTAATCTGCATGCCACCAACAATGTATAACACCATATAGCGTGAGCGTCATGGCGCAGTGTGTAGAACGTCGGACTGTCAGTCGAGAGAACCCACCTTGCGAACCTTGAGCACGTTCGTTCACTCTACGTTGCTCCAGTTCACTCAGTTGTACGAATGAGTACTGGCTAAAGACAGTGGTGGATATTTTTGTACATATAGTATTCGCGCATTGATTACAGCGTGGCTGGATGCTTTTAAAAAACAGTCGAGATGGTGTTCGATTGATACCGCCAGGGTGTAAAGTGTAAAGCGATTTGAGCAATCCTAATGACTGGATATTGCACGATGTAAGAACTTTCCTTTTTGTAGACGCTATGTTTCTACTCTAATTGCCGTCAATATCGTCCCTCTGACAGGACGTGTTTGCCACGGAAAATGCTCTCTGCAAGCGCCTGCGCACTAAGCTGCCCCCGTCACGTGATCTGACGCGGATAAAGAAGCAACTGAACGAGAATGGCGACCGTATCCGTCGTTTCGTATCCGACTTCCTACAGAAGGCCAAGTATCCGCTTGCGCTCGACCCCATCTGCCTGATCGACGAAGACTGGGACCCACGTAAGCGGCCCGTCACCATCCACTATGTGGAGGGCTGCGTCACCGACGGTATCATCGTACCGTGGGCCATCTCCGATGTACAGTACTGCCGCCACAAACCGACCTACTTAACGGTCGTCGGCCTACCAACGGGGCTCGATGAAGAAATTCAAATGGGGGTACGTATCGGTACCTCACATAATAAAAGAAAGGGGGGGGGGAGAGGAGAGATAGAGAAGGAGTGAGAGAGGAGAGATAGAGAAGGAGTGTGTGTGTGTGTGTGTGTGTGTGTGTGTGTGTGTGTGTGTGTGTGTGTGTGTGTGTGTGTGTGTGTGTGTGTGTGTGTGTGTGTGTGTGTGTGTGTGTGTGTGTGTGTGTGTGTGTGTGTGAGAGAGAGAGAGAGAGAGAGAGAGAGAGAGAGAGAGAGGGGGGGGGAGGGAGAGGAGGGAGTGAGACATATTTCGTAAAAAGAGAATGCGCTACCGGCTCACATCAGTGAAGCAAAAACACTGAACACTTTCAAGAAGCTGCTAAAACACATTTGTTCCTGGCCCGTTTTGGTGCTTAACTCTTTCTAGTCAGTTTTTATTACATTTTAAAATAATATATATATATATATATTCATCTTATTATATCCAGTCTTCTATGATATTTCATTTTTTTATTATCTTATCGTTTTTATACTTTGTTTTACTGTCTATGATTATTCTATTGATTGTGTACAGCGCTTTTGAGCAGGCTTTTATGTATGAAAAGAGCGCTTTATAAGTTCGGTATAATTGTAATAATAATATCTCAGGAGAAGCAAAGTACCTCACACAGGGGTAAATGTGTAACCTGTCGTTGACTCACAGAGTGGTGGTCTCTATCTCTAACTCACTGGATCTTGCTCCCAGAGGTCGGAGTTGCTTATTTGTTGGGCTTGTGAGAGACGCCGAGCAGGCAGTGTATATACCGTATTATTGAACCCACTAGGTCCTGTGCGAATGCACATACATTATTATTATTATTATCGTAACCACCCCTGACCGTGCGCGTTCGCCCCGCAGGTGTGGGCCGTGTTCCGAGAGACGGTACAGCGGCTGATCGAGCGCGGCTTCCAGGACCAGTTCGTGCATGCCAAGGTGGCCGTGCTCGACGACGGCTCGGTTAAGGTGACGGACATGGGTGGCTGTCTGCTCGCCGACAACACGGCCCTCTACCGCCACGTCCTCAACCACGGCGACAACTGGCGCGCACAGATGGACATCGGTCTGGGTGACGCGATGAGCACCCCGCGGACGCTGCCAAAGAGATACGCCATGAAGGTATATATCGCGATCAATTAGGAGAAATCCGCGATTTTGTGTGTTATCAAGTTGCAGTGGAGCCTCACTATTTAGGTCACCCTCTGGACTGGCCGGAAGTGACCTGAATAGCAAGGTGACCGTATTATAGGGACTATTTTCCAGTGCTTCATCATTATAAATATATGTTGGGACTGTCTGACAAACATTTCTGAGAGGTTGGTTACACATTAACAAAGTCAGTTGGATTCTCTATGTTACATATGCCTCATTGTCCAATTGCCATCTGTATATGATCTAGATGGCAAACTTGCTAAATAAGGGTTTCCAACGTATTTACATATACCGGAGGTTTGGAATCTTAGAAAGTATCGTAGATGAAAAAGTAATAAGTAAGTTCTGGAATAATATTTAATGGAAATGCACAAATGAATAAACGAGCTAGCTTTAGATGCATCGCGTGATCTGATCGTTTCCTGCAAAGTGGGAAGTGTGAACATAAAACACTGTCATTTATCAGTTTCTCTCACCATATTTTTCTGCAAACAGGTGCATTGGAAACTGTAGGATCTAATGTAATTAGGCTACATTTAACGTCAATAAACACATCAATACTGATTACATATCATTATGTTGTCCATTCTCAGGTGCGCGTCGTTACGTTTGCAAATGGTCACGAGGTCGGTGACGTCATCGATATCCAGAAGGCCCGGACATTGTCAGAAGTGGACCTGTTCGCGAAGAAAGAGGACGCAGTCATTAAGATGATCGACGAAGACGACGGGCTCCACCTGGCGAACATCTACCTGTTTAGTTCCTCCTATGATCGCTGCATGGAGCAATTGACGGAGATCACCGATCAGATTCTGAAGAAACCGCCGACACCACCGCCCGGTGTTACGACGACGATCGTAACGACGCCGGCGAGTGACGACGACGATGACGTCACCGTGGAGGACGATGACGTTGACGAGCCTGTCATACCGACGATCTTCTGCGGGAGGGCGAGGCGGGGTTCGTTCTTCACGCTGCCTTCCCGGTACGACGTCGAACCATCGTCTACGCCAGACGAGGTCGTCGGCGGCAACCTTCTGATGGCGCCGCTTACTGCCATCCCTATTGCGCCGACGATCCCCGAAGAGCCTGAGAGCCCGGGACAGGAGCAAGCACCCGCGGTCGGAAGTGAGCCGGTCGATGAAGGCCCCACGACTGACGTTGTTGCCCCCGCGAACACCAACACAGCGGAACGCTCTCCGCTTCAGATCGGTAACACAGCGGCCAATGTAAAATTGCGCTTAACGGGCGCGCCCATCAAACAAATCAGTCTCACTAACGTCAGTTCTACCAGCGCGCGCAATCTGAAGCCGGCGTTCAACAAGCTACCCCCTGGTACCCCGCGCACCCCCTCGATCGACTCTCGCTTCGGCTCGTCGATGACACTGGGCCTGGGCCAGCGGCTGACGGTAGAGGTGCCGGCGGTGATGAAACCGAGGGTTCCCGGTAAGCAGGTGAATCACCGTATGGTCAGCTCTGTTGTGCCCGGAGGACTCTCCATGTCACACCTGACACAGAAACCAAAGCCGACGTCGATGGCCATCTCTGGCCAACACGGATCGCTGAAGGTTCTTAGTCAGCCGTCGAAACCGCCCAAAAGCAGCGTATCTGACACAGAACCCGTCAGCTATCGCCACGCCAAGGCACTGCGCGAAGCGAAGGATACGAAGCAACGTCTCGCCGTGACGAATAATTCAGTGGAACAGACGCCGCCTGCAAAAGAAACCAAGGTGACGTTTGCCGACAAGTTGCCGTCCGGACGTGAGGGCGATATTATGGCGCGGGCAGGTATACCGACGACGCGTCGATCCACCATTGCCCCCGACTCTCGCGCGGCAGGACAGCTGTCCATGGGCGAAGGAGACGCCCCAAGACGCCCCAGTGGCGTGTCACACAAACGACAGAGCAAAGACAATAAACGCGGTGGCACAGCGAGCGATAAGACAATATCCAATAGGCGACGCCAGCCGTCGAACTCAAATGAACGGACCGGGTCTGTGACCTAAGCACTGACTTGTAGCGGTGTCGAGTTGTCGATAAAGATATATGTATATAGATATCTAACTTATATTTGTAAATGAAGTTACGTTGTCAGCAGATATACTGACTCGACGTTTTCCTGCAGCTTCATGTTCATGAGACGTTAGTTCACCCTCCACCTGTGGCGGTGATGTCAGATATCAACACTAAACATACATTGATGTATTACTGTGTGTAGTAACTCCCGTTTTTCCTGGTCTCGAGTGAGACTATATGCTAAAAGAAAGTGCATAGACAGAATTGATGTAAAGCTGGCATAAATAGAGGTCTACGTTATTGACGAGCATGTTCACTAATAAATCCATTATTCTTGCATTTGACTAATGTAAATAGTGATAGGAACACTCGTGACTATCCATTTGACCTGTTACTACAGCGTAACTACACACAACGAACCTTCCCACAATGATAGCCATTCTGCACAACGGAAGTTGCTATAGGTGTATCAGACGGTGTGAGTGCAGAGATGCTGAAGGCTGAAGGACAGGTCACCGCTGGAGCCTTGACAGAGATATTCGAAGGTACATGGGAGGCGAAAGAAATACCTGGTGACTGGAAGACGGGGCTAATTGTTAAATTACCTAAGAAAGGAGACCTTAGCCATTGCAACAACTGGAGAGGGATCACTCTTTTGTCCATCAGTAGTACATTTTTCAGTAGAGTAATCCTTGGCAGAATTTCAGCAGCCCTTGATCCACAGCAAAGAACAGGCTTTAGGAAAGGAAGATCTTGTGGGTATCACAGTTTTACACTAATACAGATCCTGGAACAATCCCAGAAATGGAACACTCCTGTCTATGCAAACTTCGTCGATTTTGAAAAGGCTTTCGACAGCATTCACAGAGACTCTCTCTGGCGTATACTCCGGCACTATGGAATCCCTCCAAAGATTGTGACCATAATCAAACTGCTTTATGGCAATTTTAGGTCCAAGGTCATCTGCGGCGAATACCTGACAGAAGATTTTGAAATAAAAACCGGAGTGAGACAAAAATGCATATTATCCCCTTTTCTCTTCTGCCTTGGGATCGACAGGGTCATGAAAGAAACAACACTAGCAGAGAAAAGTGGCATCAAGTGGATACCACTTGATGCCATACATTATAGATACACTAGGTGATCTAGGCTTTGCAGATGACATATCTCTCTTGTCACGTCGCTACGGAGACATCCGAAGAAAAAGTGAGGAACTTGCCAGAAATGCAGGAAAATAGGGCTAAAGATCAACACCAACAAAACAAAGGCGCTGCGAAACAACAGCCAAACAGCAGACCCAGTCACAACTGGAGGAAGAAATATTGAAGAAGTGACCGAGTTCACCTACCTTGGGGCCAAGGTGACAACAGATGGAAACTCGGAGTCTGAGGTCAGGGCAATGATCAGCAAGGCAAGAGGGGCATTTGCGGTACTTAAGAACATCTGGAAGACCAATAAGATCAGCAACAGAACCAAAATCCGCCTGTTAGAGAGCAAAGTCCTGAGTGGGCTGTTATATGCGGCGGAATCATGGAAGGTCAACAAAGGCATATGCCATATGTTGGAAGTGTTTCAAAACAAGAGTCTCAGGAGGATTCTACGAATCTACTGGCCAAATGAAATATCTAACACGGATCTCCATGAAAGGACAGACATGCAGCCCAGCTCTCTTGAAGTTAAACGCCGCAGATGGAGATGGCTCGGACATGTCTGCAGAATGCCGCTGACATCCATTCCAAGAGTGGCCATGCGCTGGACCCATGGTGGCAAGAGTGCGAGGGGGAGACCCAAGGAGACATGGAGGAGATCAGTGGAGCGGGAGATGAAGACACTCGGGTGGAGCTGGAGCCAAGTAACGAAGCTGGCAGCAGACCGACAACATTGGCGTTCTTTGGTGTCGGCCTTACGTGTGAACCCACACGAAGAGGACTTGTGTAAAACGTAACCTAACAATCGCAGGAACTTTCCCGAACTACTTCGTGAAAATGGCCCCTGTGTCATGGACTTAGTAATATTAAGAAGGCGTTGATACAATAATGCCTACAACAGTTACTCTCTACCACCATGCCAATCGCGTAGCAATACGACTATTATTTTACAATTATAAACTATCACGACTAGGGCCTATCGATTGACGTGAACTTCATATTCTCTCCGAACCTCGTCATTTTGAACAAACAACGAGTATCTACGAGCGCGTTATGGTGTTTATCTAACGGTGCTGTGTGTTTTCTAACATTTTGTAAATATTGCTATCTTGACTGTCATTAGAGCAAGTGGCTTAGCAACAGCTAATGCAGAGCCTCTGTGAGTTATCGTAGATTGAGACTGTTGATTCTGCGAGTCCACGACAGAGGTTTTACCAGTTGATATATATGGGATACTTTACTTCCCCAGGTGTATAAACCAGGTAGAAAGACCAGCGGCTTTCGCCACGGAGACGGTTTCTGTCAATTTCCCTTTTAGGTGAACTGAACATCTGACCATTAGGCGCGGGGAATTGAGGGCCAAAGGGGCAGCTGCCCCCCAAGAAGTGTGCAGTGCCCCCTAGTAAATCTGAACCTTAATGTTGGTCTATTGGTGAGCCTCAAGGGGGTGCAAATCGAGGTGTTTTTGGCGAGCGTCGAGGGGGCAATTTTAAGTTTGGAGGTTTCTGGTGAGCTTTAAAAATGTTGAACGTCGCCGTCCCGTCTTCTGATGTCATGATCCGACAGCCGACAGCGGCGTGGTGCTGAAACTCCAGCTTTCAGCTCCGTCAATATTAATTTTGTTTCCGCGCCAGTGGATCACACTCAACGACTCAAAGGCAGACATGTGAACCGTTGGAGGAAGACTCACGAAGAAAACGATTGGTACTATCGACCGCAACCGTATGCACAGAACTTCGTCAACACTGATTAATTTGTCTCTTCAAACAACAGTTTTTTTTTACAACGTTAGCATTGGTAGATCACGGGTGAAGCAGAGCAGCGGAACGACCGGTCGCGAAATGCGAAGAGGTGACAAAACTTCGTCAACACAGTGATTCATCATTTTTTAAAGAGGCAATGGGCGATGTACATGACTTCAAACAAACGTTATTCCAGCTGACCCGGCTGGCTATTTGCCATTAGATGTTTACGATCAATGAAACTGTGGTTTGAAGACTAACGTTGTTAATAATTTACTGAGATGCCAATGAAAATGTCAGTTCAATGATATGCCATTGAAATTCCATCAATAACTTAAGGTACTTAATTTATATATTTAGCTATACTGCAATCATACAACATGCAAACAACCAGACATACACTTATAATTACATGTCACATTTATATTTTAACCACATAACTTCAATGCGTATGTGGTAACATTGATTTAGAAAAGGTAACAACTACTAAAATACTAATCGATGTAAACATTTATTAATTTATATTGTTACAATGCGTCGTCAACAAAGAAAGTATTAATCCGACATAGATATTAGCAAGGGGAACATGCATCCTTTTCATACATTATAACAGCTTAATTTGATTTATTGTGATACGCAGTAGCTTTTAGAATTACGAATGTCAGTAACGATCTTTGGAAGCATTTTTCGTCCGTTCCTGTGTCTGTTGCGAGCTTAGTCGATTGTGACCAACCGTTTCTCGAAATCACAAGTGTCTTCAGTTGATTCTGCTCTGGATTCTCCTAACTGCTCTTTTAGTAATTATTCTTGCACTTTCCCGATGTTGCACACGGTCGTCCATGTTACTCGTATGACTTGTTTGATCCGAATTTGGTAGTGATCTTCACTGCAAGTCCCCGTGTAGGCGTCGCCTGAAATCAGTCCAACAGAAGATTTCGTACAAAAACTTCGCGTCGAGCATCAAGAAAATCAGCTCGACAAATTGGTCAAGAAAAAACGGCATGACAAATTGGAGAGTAGTAGAACAAATCTGTATTATTTATTTAACAAATAATAAACATCATGCGAAAACTATGCCATATGGGGAATGACATAGCAGGATGTAAATAACTGAACATCGTGCAATTAGTTGGACGCCGCTGTTGTAATTGTCCCATTTCAAATTCATTACGTTTGCTTTCATATTCATTACGTTCAGTAATATGCAGTCAATCAACGCGTCACTGAGTAAATAAGTTGTTCCTTCGTAATCGCTCGCCCCTTTTGTTATGAAATCAGAACAACGACAGAGTATTATCTAATACACGTAGATAGTGAACACATGCACTGCTGTGAATCCTGAACCACATAACTGAGGGACCCGGGGCCCGGAAATCTTTTGTTTGGCCAGCAGCTATCGCATGTCAGAGGCCCGTATGACATCCGTAGGTTTGGGATATATCTGCTGTTGAGGCCATAATGTCGGGATAAAACAAGAGTACAAGAGGCGCTGCAAAAGTGGAAGGAGGAGACGAGATGGTCTGAAGGTCACCATTGATAGCTCATAAATGTTGTGATTGAACACCAGAAAGAGGGATGGATATTATGTTGGAGGTGAAGGAGATCAAGGATGCAGGTGACTATGTATGGCGGAATGGTTTTGGATAGAGGGTGTCTGTACACAGAGGTGCGCCGAAGATTCGAATGCATGGGGAAAGCAGACAACTCCACGACAGACAAGAACAAAATCAAGAAATTTGCGCAGCGGGAAAGCCGTAAGATTGCGCATAACGCCGGATACCAATATGGACTGGAGCCTAGGTGAATTGACGGAATATACGCAGTTGAGATCAGAATGAAGAATAACAAGAAACCAGATGCTCCATATAATTATGTAATATGTGATACTGATCGAGTCACGCCGACTATAAACAAACGGAGATGGTAAAATACTGATACCGCAGGAAAAAAGACGTGTGCCATATAATATGAGACGAGACGATGCCCTGAATCCACCCACCATTTACATTTGTAAATTTACTGACGTGAAAATATACCCGCTTGTTGCATTGTTGGGTACGTGTACACTATGTGGTCGCTACAACTATTGTACAAGTTTCAATGGTGAAACAACCCAGAGGAAGACAAACATTTTATAGAGCTTTCTCACTCTTGAGTAGACGATGGCGGCCGTCTACTTGACAACTGTGACAATATCAAGTTAGTGGACCGACGAATTAGTCAAATGCGTCATCTTACCTGGGTTGTACTTTATTCGGACTTGAGACGTTCTTTTCCGTCTACGTACGGACGGGCGAGCTTCGCTGCCAGTTCCCGTCGTTGTGTTTCTCTGATCGCAATGATCCGCTTGCGGTGACCAGCCTCGGTGTTATAGAACGCATCGCTGATCTGAATCAGGAAAAAAGCAACGTTGTTATTGTAATTTTTTCCCTGTCGTCGTCGTTGTTGTCGTTGTCGGTGTGATGATTATTATCGCTGTTGCTGCTGTTGTCTTTGCATTTGTTGTCACTGTTGTGTCTGTTGTCGTTGTAGTAGCAGTTGCTGTGTTGTTGTTGTCGTTGTTGTCGTCGTTGTTGTCGTCGTAGTAGCAGTTGCTATGTTGTCACTGTTGTCGACGTTGCTGCTGTTGTCTTTGCAGTCGTTGTCACTGTTGTGTCTGTTGTCGTTGTAGTAGCAGTTGCTGTGTTGTTTTTGTCGCTGTTGTCGTCGTAGTAGCAGTTGCTATGTTGTTGTTGTCGCTGTTGTCGATGTTGCTGCTGTTTTCTTTGCAGTCGTTGTCACTGTTGTGTTTGTTGTCGTTGTAGTAGCAGTGGCTGTATTGTTGTTGTCTTTGTAGTAGCAGTTGTTGTGTTGTTGTTGTCTTTGTAGTAGCAGTTGCTGTGTTGTTGTTGTCTTTGTAGTAGCAGTTGCTGTGTTGTTGTTGTCTTTGTAGTAGCAGTTGCTGTGTTGTTGTTGTCTTTGTAGTAGCAGTTGCTGTGTCGTTGTTGTCTTTGTAGTAGAAGTTGCTGTGTTGTTGTTGTTTTTGTAGTAGCAGTGGCTGTGTTGTTGTTGTCTTTGTAGTAGCAGTTGCTGTGTTGTTGTTGTCTTTGTAGTAGCAGTTGCTGTGTCGTTGTTGTCTTTGTAGTAGCAGTTGCTGTGTTGTTGTTGTTTTTGTAGTAGCAGTGGCTGTGTTGTTGTTGTCTTTGTAGTAGCAGTTGCGGTGTTGTTGTTGTCGTTGTAGTAGCAGTTGCTGTGTTGTTGTTGTCTTTGTAGTAGCAGTTGCTGTGTTGTTGTTGTCTTTGTAGTAGCAGTTGCTGTGTTGTTGTTGTCGCCGTTGTCGTTGTTGATGTTGTCACTGCTGTAAATGTTGTCACTGCTATCGTTGTAATCGTTGTTGTTACTTTTGTCATTGTTGTCTCAGTTGTGACTGTTGTCGCTCGCTAGTGTCGTTATGAAAACCATAATTAGAGACACCGTGGCTTTAGCCAGGATGATGAAAACGGCTCATGCCTGAGCAGGTTGATTTAAAAAAATCAACGCCATCGTAATGCACATTCATAAATTGGATACAAAATACTTGATCAACTTCGACAGTAAGATTGTTTTCTAAAAACACAGACAACTATTGATACATTTGAATTTTGGATATTGTACAATGTAGCATGTCTGGTATTTATGTATTTTCAGAATCTATTTCCTGGTAATTTTGACTCGACATTTTGTTAAAGTAGAAAGGTCAGGCAGGAGTTGCGTAATTAATTATAGACTAGCGCAGGTGTTCAGGTGTGCCCACTGAAGCGTGGTACGCGTAGTTATAATTAGCCTTTAATTAACTGGCGTCGTCCTGGACGAGTACGTTACTATAGTTATAGGGGTGTTTTCATGATTCATAAATTAGGTATGGCTCATTATCGCATTCTTGTTGATTTCATTGGTTCAACCCGGTCATGTGTTATGCCTTTTAGACTAGGTATTTGGGCTAGGTATAAAAGTCTATGACAAGTAGGAAATATCATATTTGGCAGAGATCGGGCACGTGTGAATTTGGAAGAGATAACGGGGCTGAATTGGCGTGGTGTCACCCCGATGCCCAGAAGGGTCTTGCAAAGATCGGAGCACGTGGATAAATGTAGAAGAGATAGAGGGCTGTAATGGTGAGTTGCCACCCTGATGCTTAGAGGTAGGCAGTGTGAAATTTAGAAGAGATACGGGGCTGTAATAGCGAAGTGTCACACCGGTGCCTAGAGGTAGGCAGTATGGAATTTAGAAGATATACTGGGCTGTAATGGCGAAGTGTCACCCCGGTGCCTAGAGGTAGGCAGTGTGGAATTTAGAAGAGATACGGGGCTGTAATGGCGAAGTGTTACCCCGGTGTCTAGAGGTAGGCAGTGTGAAATTTAGAAGATATACTGGGCTGTAATGGCGAAGTGTCACCCCGGTGCCTAAAGATAGGCAGTGTGAAATTTAGAAGAGATACGGGGCTGTAATGGCGAAGTGTCATCCAGGTGCCTAGAGGTAGGCAACGCGAGAAGGTGCTAGGTTGTGTGGGAACCAGAAAAGGTGTTGTGTCCATTATAAAAGTGTACGTGTGGATGCGTCTGCAAGAATGCAGACCGGGGTCTCTACACAGCGAAGGAAAGCGAACGGCCAGCGACAGCTCTGCATAGCTGGCCGAGAAGGCGCGGACGTAGCGAGCGCGTGGCGAAGATTCGTGGCAGGCGAAGCGTAGCGACGAGACGAGACGAGACGAGACATCGCGAAGCGAGACAGCCGTGTCAACCCGACCGAACGAGCGCGTGACAGCGATCGGAGCGGCGGACAGCGGGAAGAACACTTCCGGCAAACGGTCGGCCGAGCCGGGTCAGCGAGCTGGCGGGTTAACGAGCTGGCGGGTCAACGGGAGCGCGTACGGCGTGCAGGCAACGAAACGGACATTGCCGGCGAACGGTCATCGTGCGATCTTGTGACATACTAGCCAAGTCGGGCTAACGGAGCGTGAACGACGAACATTTGTTCTACTACGCGGTGAGACCGTATGTAGGGAAATGACAATTCATAATTATATCTTGCTGTTAGAACCGACTAGTCTACTGTGAACTGACCATATATTATATGTGATTAAGAGATTGTCTCACCGTATTCTGGGAATAGCAAAGATTCTCGATCTATGTATGTAATTAAGAGACCAGTTTTCCCTATACTGGGGATGGTTTTGGGATTTATATATGTAATAAAATTAAATAATTTTTTATTGTTCCTTGTGGCGTTGATCACGGTTGCCGCCCGCATTCGCAAGCGTTGATATAATTAACATTGAACCCTACTAGACCTGAGCCATCTAGTTACGGGGATCTCGCCGATCTGTGACATACAATACTAAAAAAGTGAAGCAGCGATGTATATGGTAGTAGAACAGACGTGGTATTTTGGATGCTGGTGTTTGTGAATCCGTGCTAACATTGATGACAACACCACACTCAACAACAGCAAACAATAGCTGCAGAAAAAAGAAAGAGCAACATTGTTTACGTAGCAGCCTGTTGTGGGGAAAGTTCTGGCTAACAGAATTATAACAATACTAATAATAATAATACTTGTTAAATGGGGTGAGAATATATAGGAATATACTGATTATATATGTTACTGGAACGATACAACAAATGCCACACGGAATTGGAACTCGCACACGAATCTGAAGTCGTAAAATAACACCAGCGAAATGTGGCATACGAGTACATTAATCAGAATCGAGACAACTAATAGTCTGAGACAATGCCATTGTCCGAGACAATAAACGTCGGGACTTCTGCCGTCGCGAAGTTGCTTTGCATGGACCGGACGTTAGGCCGAGACAATAAAGTCGGAGACTTTAACGCGATTGTCCCGACGTTTGGTGTTGGACTAATTTTAGATGAGGGGATCCCGGGAAACCCCAAATAGTTTTGCGAAGAGCGCAGGCGCCTCCCGTTACTTCCTTCCGGGTAACATTCGTCTGCTTCGAGTTGTAGACACACAGCTTAGAAGTGCCTTATTATTTACCCTGATTTTAAGTTGATCTTCATGTTTTACAATGTAATCGTGGATATAACAAGGAAGGGAGTAAGACATTGATTCGCGTACTCCTTTCCCTATTCCTGAGGTGTATGTCTTTGTGTCCTTTTTTGCTGCAATGTTGCCATTGTTGGTTGACATTATTATGTCTTTGAATTTTGATTATCATGATGATATGAACCGCTGTCGCTGGCGCTGCCTCCATAAATGATTTCTCTATTCCATTCAGTCACAGTGACAGGTCAAAATACGTGTCACTGAAATCTCTTCACACTGTTAGCCTATTTTAATATACTGTCTGGTCTTGCAGTGGTTCAAGTGACACGTTCTGGCCAAAGAGCGATTTATACAGCGCAAATAGGACGCACGATTTTTGGCCTAGTCCGACGTGTCTTTGTCAGTTTGTGACTGAGTAAATTACGATATTTGTATTCCGCCTGTCTATTTTCGTAAGAACTTCACTCAAAACGATTTTTCTAACTGTTTGTTTTCACAGCATTGAAAACACGTATTAAAGATTTAGAATATTGCTAAATTGATACGGAAATATTAATTTTTTTTCAAGTTCAATCAAAACAGCATAAAACATTAGGACGCACGATTTCTGGTCCCACCAGTATACCATGTCTCAATTGACTCAAGTAGTGATGTCAAATGCTTTCAATCTCTTAAATAAGTTCATATTACTCAATTCATTCCAGTATCATTCTGGGCGTCCTCTGTTCATCACTCCTTCGTCTTATATTTCATGGCTCAGTGTTCACCATGTAGATGCACCTAGCATAGAGTTTGCCTTCTTGCAATCTTGGGTGGCTTAGTTTAGGCTCAGCACACTGCTCTGTTACTTCCAGTTTGTCTGTTAATATTACTCCAAAGTCTTTCTCTTTGTGTGATATTTATATGCATATTTATATTTACACATTCAATGTGTGCCCCATCTATTTGTAACACAGGGTATTCTATTTTCTTTTGAGGCATATGAAAAATCATGAATTTAGTCTTTTTGGCATTTAATGACAGTTTATTAGCTTTTAACCAATTACTAATCTTTGTTAGTTCTTTGTTAATATTTTCACTTCGCATTTGGCCTTCTGAATCATTAAATGTTTTTAGTGTACTAGTAAGGGTGGTGTCGTCAGCATATGTTATGAATTTGAAAAGGTCACTAGAAAGTGCTATATCATTTATATATATATAATAAATAAGAGCGGCCCTAAAATTAAACCTTGAGGGACACCAGTGTTGATGACTATTTCCTTAGACTGAACATTTTCAATTTCTACATACTGCTTACGATTTTGTAAATAACTCTTACAAAGGTCCAGAGCCTTGTCATTTAATCCATAGTAATTTAACTTCTGTACCAATATATTATGATCAATTGTGTCAAATGCTTTTGATAAATCAAGGTATATATTTATTGGAGTAATCGATTTATCAAGTTCTTGTATAATTCTGTCTATGATTTCGAGTGTAACAAGCTCAGTAGCTCAGCTCTTTCTGAACCCATATTGGCTATTGTAGTATAACGCTTTAGAATGGAAGTAATCGTGGATTTGATCAAACATAATCCTTTCAAACAATTTTGAAATCACTGGCAGGATAGAAATAGGACGGTAATTGTTAAAATCAGAAACATCACCTTTTTTGAAAAGGGGTATGACTTTTGCAATTTTTAATTTGTCTGGAAATATACCAGTTATTATTGATTGAGTGACTGCTTTGCTGATATCATTTTTGATTAACCCTCTCAAGGCCAGATTAATGCAAATATGTGCCTGTTATTGAATCCTATTAAATCGAGAGAATGTGCTGTGAGTGAATCATGTGATATACTCGGGTTGCATGAATGCAAATAAATAAATAATTTTTGATCCGACTCAAGGAAAATTTTCACTACATTTGAAGAACTAGTTCCTGGTGTAATTAGCCAAGTATGTGACATATTTGTCAATTTATTACCCAAATATGAATTGCTAAAGTTTGACAAAAATTAAATACTTAAATAATTTTCAACAATTAATTTTTTTAATATTTTTTATTAATAATTAGCGGTTACATGCTGCGTATGAAATGTTCATAAATAACTATGCTACAGAATGGAAAACTAATTAAATGTCTATGGTAAATAAAACTGAAATAATTTAAGTTTTTCAGAGTGCATGTATTTTCAAGATTTTATAAAAAAATGGCGTTCTTTGTGATCATAGCCGTCATCCCGTCTGAACTATTAAGTTGGTGTTATATTTAAAATGCGTAATCATAGTACAAAACATTCCCCTTCTTCGATGGCAGCGTTCGTTATAAACTCGATTCGAAAATCCCATCAAAGTCCGAATTACTGGAGTTCGACATAATGACAATGTCGAGAATTACAACAAAGCTAAAAAACACCACCAGCTTCGTTGCGCGGCGCATTAATACTTTTTTACAACAAAATAGACCGCTCAAAAGTTAGCATTTAATCGTAGAAATCGCCTGCGGACGCATGTTTTGGAATAATTCATGGGTGCTTCCATGTTTATGCCCGCAGCAAATGTTAAACTTTAATCTCATTGGCTGAAAATCACCATTAAAATATTCGCTGCGTGGCGTAAAAGAGGGACCGGAAATTGTGTGTCGCTGCGTTCGACTACAAAACCGCGTGGTGGTTGGCGCTATTTAGTCACTGAAATCGCCATCATATATCACTTTTGATGCTTCCCAGTGAAACTTCAATATTATTATATGCTAACTGCCGAAATAAATTGCCGTTATTGGATGACACTGTTTCGCGGTACCAGTTTAAATGTGCCCCTGTATTCGGGTTGATTCGGGCGTTCTGGCCGTGAGGCATACTCGGGTTGATTCGGGCGTTCTGACCACGAGAGGGTTAATTTGAGTAATTGTGTTGAAATACCGTCTTTTCCACAACTTGATTTTGGAGGTAAACGATCAATTGTATTAACAGTATCGTTAGTTTCCATGTCAATCGGATTAAATCTGAAAGTGTGAAATATCGGGTTTTTCAGGTAATCTTTGTATGATTTATCTCCACTAGTAGTTGTTTTAGAGGCTAGAGTAGGACCAGCATTAGTAAAAAAACGTGTTAAATTTGTTTGCAATAATGCATTTGTCACTAATCATTTCCCCATAAACTTTGAACAAATTTGGAAATTGTTCTTTCTTTTGACTTTTCTGAATAATTTCTTTAATTAAACACCACGTCTTTTTAACACTATGCTTATGCTTTTCAAAACTGGATTGGTAATACATTTGCTTAGCTAATCTAATATTACTCTTAAGAATTTTATTATAAGTATGTAAGTCAGTTTTAAGTTCATGATAATGCTCTGTATTTACTTGAGTCGTTTTCATTCTCGAATACAATTTGTTTCTAAATTTTATCGACACAATAATGCCATTGGTAATCCAAGGAGTTTTATGTTTATACTTGTTAAATTTGATTATTTTAATAGGTATAAATTTATCCATAGCTGCAGTAACAATTTCATCGAGGATATTGTAGTTTTCATTCGGATCCGCATGAATATCTGTGTTAAGTTTATTATAAATATTTGAGTTTATTATTTCAATTTTAAATTTATTGAGCGAGTTAGGACTTTGTTGTTTTATTTGTATAAACCTTGGTATTGCACTAGTGGTTTTAACATAATCCAGACTTAGAAAATAAGGAAAGTGATCAGAAATATTGCTCACTAAAATACCAGCTGAGGATTTGAAGAATCCTTTTGACAAATTGCATAAAAAATTATCAATGAGTGTTCCATGATATTCTGAAAGTCGTGTTAGCATAGTAATTTTAGGGAAGAAACCATGTGAAACGATTGTGTCAAAATAGTCACATATTATGGGTTTTTAGTTAATTTTAAGCAAGTCAATATTGTAATCTCCTGCAATTATTATTTCACTTTGAGATTTTTGTAAATCGACTAAATTTGATGCAAATTCTTTTGTAAATATACGGTAGTTTTCGATAATATCTCTAGGTGGTCTATATTTATTTCCAAGAATTATTTTTTTCTTCATGGAACAACATGTTATTTCAATAAATTGACCTTCCCAAGTGTCTGTATTAGCACGGATATTTACAGATTTGTATTTGTTGCTGAGGTAGATTGCCAAGCCGGCATGTGCACTACATATTTTGCCTTGGCATATTAATGTATATCCATCTATTTGAAATAAAGAAGTGTCAGCCTCTTCATCGAGCCATGTTTCCTGTAAACACAGAGCACTAATCTCACAGCCACTACTTCTGAATGATTCTAGCTTTATTTTAATTTCGTCAATTTTTGCATTTAAACTGACAGTTTAGGCTTAGCACGATAAATTTGCTTTGTTTGTTCATTAAATGGTTTATTAAATTATCGTCGTCGAAGTATGGTGAATGTTGAAGTGGTTCAGTATCCCCATCTTCATTCATTTCATCCGTTTTTAATATGTGATAGAGAGAATTTTTCTCTAGACCACCAAATTGCGCTAAGAAATAATTGTTATCAATCATATTGGAAAATTTAATAAACAATAGTGCTCTGTGTTTACAGAACACATCATATAAACATAGATTAGACGTTGTGAAAGAGCTGCACAAGCTATACCCTGAGCATTATACAAATACATTTTAGAAAAGAGAATATTACGAATAGTCCGCATGCATATATAACACAATGTACTTATTGCATCAGCGCAAAAAAAGTTAAAGTAAATTACAGCAGATGTATTGCCACAACATGAACGTAGAGTGAGAATAAGCAAATAAGTATATCGAACAAAACACAACATGATTATTAAGTGGACACTAATGTTTGAGGAAATGATATACATAGTGCATTGTCCCAACAAAATTTAAATGTAAAGTAACTAACACTAAACGTTGTGAAAAGAAAATGTATAAACATTGCCCTCCCCAAAAATGAAAACAACGTGAATATAGACCGTACATCAATACACATCGATGCACACCATATAGCTGTAGACTAAAACGTCAATGATATGAAATTGCACTATTTAAATAAAACGTCATTTCATGTGGAGCAGTTCGCTCAAGAGTAAATGTTAGCAAAACAGCATATATCAAAAACATTAAATGCTTTATAGAAAACATAATTGGTACTATAAAGTCCTTTGATAAAATTTTGTAAGTGAGCCTATGCAATAACGTTAACATAGCTAAAACGAGTTTAGACATAGCGTTAACAAAATCGTTAAAAAAGGTCACGTTTGGTATTGTAGTATTGACATTCAAAAGCAATTTACAATTAAACGTTACTTTGATTAAACACAAGTGAAGGGTAAGAGGGATAATAAGGAAAAGAACAAGTAAGGAAAAAACACAAAACAGGTGACTAGGCATGTTAGTCACACTGGAGTCTGACTCACAGCATAACTGATTATAATAATAAATGCACCAGAATGATTACCGCTTGGAGAAAAAAACCGGCCATGAAAAGCCATGGGCCATACGGTATACTGACCATAAGATAGTTAAGATCTCCCTAACGACGCTGAAGTTGTCAGGCTGCTGGCAAAGTAACCACCTGTAGTGTCCATTGGCGGGAAATAATTGTTCAGATCACAACTAAAAGTTGTACCAATGTCAAGATAGATTCACTTGGAGATACCTCAAATTCTCTGCATCCGTCTCATCTTGGGCGATCCATGGAACTCTCTGTTCATTTCCAGGGTCGAACATGAAGTTTAACTACACATTTCGTTGCTTATTCGAGGAGGCACTGTTGTAGCAATGTAAATAGTGGGCGACCTCTGCCAGATCACCTCTGTTTGCTAAGATTTAAAAGAGTAATTACATTTCGAAAATGAAAAAAGCATAGGATTTGCCTTTTTGGATGTTTTGGCACACACTGCTTTAATTAAAATAGTATCTCAAATTTGTTTAGTATTATCAAACCTAAGTCGTTATCTTTGTGTCATGTTTCTGCAGGGTAATTTACCATGATGCAGTCGTAGTATTATAATATTCTTGTGGAAACTGCTGTTTTGTTAAAGGAAGTTTTTTCATTTTCGAAATGGAATTACTAGTGTTGTCACCACTGCTGTCACTACTACTTTAAATACTGTTGTCACCATTACTGTCATTAATATTGTCACTAATGCTTTCACCACTGCAGTCACTATTGGTGTCACTATTGTTGTTACTGCTGTTATCCTTACTGCTGTCGCCACCTTTGTTAATATTGTTGTCACTACAGTTGTTTCTACTGCTGTCACAAATGTTGTCATTACTGTTGTCACTAATAATGTCACTACTGTTTTTACCACTGCTGTCAATAATGTTTACACTATTTTTGTCACTACGGTTTTCACTACTGTTGTCACCACTGCAGTAAATAATGTTTACACTAGTGCTGTCACTACTGTTGTCACTACTGCTGTCATTAGTGTTATCACTACTGCTGTCACTACTGTTGTCACTACTGCTGTCACTACTGCTGTCACTACTGTTGTTACTACTGCTGTCACTACTGTTGTTACTACTGCTGACACTACTGGTGTCACTACTGCTGTCACTACTGGTGTCACTACTGCTGTAACTACTGTTGTCACTACTGCTGTCACTACTGTTGTCATTATTGCTGCCACTACTGCTTTCAATACTGCTGTCACAACTGCTCACTACTACTGTCACTACGGTTGTCGCTACTGTTGTCACCATTGCTGTTACTACTGCTGTCATTACTGTTGTCACTATTGCTATCACTACTTTTATCTTTACTGTTGTCACTACTACTGTCACCACTGCAGTCAACACTGCTGTTACTACTATTGTCACTACTGCTATCACTATTTTTGTCATTACTGCTGTCACAACTGCTGTCACTAATGTTGTCACTACTGGGATGGGATTACTACTGTTGCACTAATACTATCACTACGATTGTCACTATTATTATCACGACTGTTGTCACTAATGTTGTCACTACTGTTGTTACCACTGCTGGTTTCGCCAGTACTGCCACTAATGTTGTCACTACTGTTATCACTAATACTGTCACTACTGTTGTCACTACTGCTGTCACTATTGTTGTTATTACTGCTGTCACTACTGATGTCACTACGGTTGTCACCATTACTGTCACTAATGTTGTCATTAGTGTTGTCACTGCAGTTATCCCTACTGCCGTGACATATGTTGTCACTACTGTTGTCACTACTGCTGTCACTACTGCTGTCACTATTATTGTCACTACTGCTGCCACTACTGCTTTCAATACTGCTGTCCCAACTGCTCATTATTATTGTCACTACGGTTGTCGCTAATGTTATCATTACTGCAATCACCACTGTTGTCAGTATTGTTGTCACTACTGCAGTCCCTATTGTTGTCACTTCTGTTGTCACTACTGCCGTCACTACTGATGTCACAACTGCTGTCTCCACTGTTGTCACTATTGGTGTCACCAATGTTGTTACCACTGCTGTCATTATTGGTGTCACTACTGTTGCCAGTAATGCTGTCACTACTACTACTACTGTCACTACTATTGTTACTACTGATGTCACTAATACTGTTACTACTGCTGTCAGTATTGTTGTCACTACTGGTGTCACTACTGCTGTAATTTCTACTGTCACTACTGCTGTTAGTACTGCTGTCACTACTGTTGTCACTACTACTGTCACTACTGGTGTCACTACTGCTGTCACTACTGCTGTCATTACTGTTGTCACTTCTAAGAAAAATACATATATATAATCTAAATATATATATATATATAATAAACTGTGCGCGCACACACACACGTGTGGTGACTAATAGTGATAATGTGGATCAGATACGATGCTGCTGCATAAAACGTACTTTGTAGCCGGTAGGAAAATCATAAATAATAAACGTACCCGACTTTACACACACGCCTGCACACACACACACACACACACACACACACACACACACACACACACACACACACACACACACACACACACACACACACACACACACACACACACACACACACACACACACGTAGACGCGGACAAGATACAATGCCGCTGCATAAAACTTGCACATCTTAAAGTGGTTCACAGGGTCAACACAGTCATAATAATTATCTTACTGATGCTTTGCTAAACCTCCAGCTCAAAAAGCAGGACGTCGACGAAACTGTGTGACGTTTTAACAAAGCTGATTGATTGCTTGGCATTAATATGAACACACTGGCTTTCGTGGAAAATACCTACTTGTATCTAAACTTTATGCACTTCCGATTGTTTCCCATACAGTGTGGAACATTGTAGATCCACAATTCTAAGGATGGTAGTCGACGAAACGAAAGAGAGAATCTATAACAGGAATAAGAGCAAGATGTTCATCCGACACCAAATTAAATTGCAAAGTGTAATGTATACAAATCTTTTATTGTATTGTATTATACACTTCTAATTGTGAAAAGGTGTCAGTGACTCCTATTAAGACAAATATCATACGAGCTACGCATTATGTCAAAAATATGATTGGCATCTCTTCGTTTTACATATATATATATAACGAAGAGATAACATAGACATGCATATACACATACATATACAAACAATGTATGTACAACAAATATGTCGCTATCATACGAGCTCTCTTCGTTTTATATATATATACGTGTGTGTGTATGTATATATGTGTATGTATGTGTATATGCATGTCTATTTTATGTCTGTATGATGTTTGTATATATGCATGTATGTATGTATATACCTTGATATATGTATATATTATAAATATATAATATATATATATATAAAGGTATATGCATACATACATACATGCATATATATATATATATACACATATATATAATATACATATATAAAAGTATATACATACGTACATACATGTATACATACATAAAATAGACATGCATATACATATACATACATTATATATATACATTTTTAATACGATGTCTATCTCTTTGTAATGTATGTAACGGTATGCTTGTTTGAGTACATATATAGTTAATTTAGTTATTCCTAAATACGTGTATGTATAAAAATGTATATGTGTATTTTATTAGTTTTTAAGATTTTGCTGATATATATAACAATTTGATAGCGTACATATTTTTCATATTTTTGTAATCGGTAACGTTTTATGTACACTGTAATTGAATATTTGTTTCTGAAATTAATTAATTGTAAGGCATGTTTTGCACAGTCATGTCTTGTCCTAGATGTTTGTATATATGTAACGTAGTGAATATTATGATTATGTATATTTATTTTATTTAGGATAATTATTCAGTTTAATAAATAAATTGAGAAGTTAGTGAATATATTTATAGTAAATGTTAAGATTTTGTAATTTGGTTGATCTTCTATTTTCAATATTTCAAGTTTTGTGTGTGAATTATGTAAATACACGTTCTATGTTATTTTCCGAACTGCCATTTTTGAATTGTCATTAATATATGATAATACTAAAGAATTGCGTAACAATTTATTTATTTCTAGTGGTAGTACATGTTTTAAGTTATTTAAATAAATAAATAAAAATACTTATAGCGCCCGATCAATAAAAATTGCTCTCGGGCGCTTTACATACATACACACATATATAATAGTATTTTACATAAAAAGAAATACTAACTAAGAAATAAATATGCATGTTGCTGTCCTGAGCGTAGGAGACAAATTGTTCCATATTTAAGTTACTTAATATACCAGCAAACTTGGAACATGTATTTGAAATGTTGTCTAGGTGTTTGTCCATGTTGGATTTGAGTTAATTATAGGAAGTTAAATTCATCCACTCGTTCAGTATTGATGTTATCTATTTTAAGAGTAAGAATTGCCATATAATTTTGGGTACATGGAACATCATATCTTTATATTTGTTTTATTCAATGATAATTTATTAATGTTTACCCATTCAATAATGTTACAGAGTTAATTATTTATTAAATATTCTATATTTTTATGTTGTGTGCTATCACTAAAATGTGTTAATGTGCTGAACAGTGGTATAATATCACCATACCTAATGACGTTAGATGTAGTACTGGTTTGCGGAAAATCATACTTTTGCTTAAATACTTTTCATATACAAGAAGAAGAAAGAAGAAGACGAAATGTATGTTCGTAACATCAGTCAACACAAACTATAAGTGGGCATAATATGTGTCATATAATTTCTATTAAAGGGGACAGTGACTTCTACTAAGACATAACAGTCGCTCTCATAGGAGCCACTAAAATAATTGTTCTATTAATTGATACCGAAAGAAGTGCGATGTGCCGAAGAAGAAAGACAGATAAAAATGGGTGCATGATTACATGTACGTGCATATGGATACTTTGGAGTATTTGTGATACTATGTTATAATAAATGAATGACAGTTTTCGTACATTAATATACAAGCATGTTCATGCATAAACATGCATGCTGTATTGTGACTACCTGACATGGAAGTTTGAACAATCCATCATTGTCTTTGATAGATATCACAATCCATCCACCAAGCATGGTAACACAACTTCCCAGCTATACGGCCTTGGAAAAGGAGCATCTATAAAGAGCATTGGCTCCAGCCAGCACCAAATGCCTGCTAAACAGAGCATGTTGTTGCAGAAGATGAGATGGTGCTTGTATGCCTTTACAATGGAAACCGGAACACAATGTGGATTCTTTGAGGTACAGAAGGTTTTGTGACAGTTAAGAGTGTCAAAGACACTCTTGACTGTCACATATTCAGCCAAAGACTTTATTTCCGACGATTGCAGCACCACGCTATATCGGCATGCGGGTGTACCAGCAAGTGCAGGAGTGGATGGGTGTAAACCACTTCAGACCAGAAATTTGGGGATGGAAGATGAGCGACAGTTATCTTCTTCCCGTCACAACAGACCTGCCTCCAGCACCTGATGCCCTGTTGCAGGTAACCTTGATTGTTCCCTACACGTGTCAAAGCCGTGGCACAGGGAGCTCAAACTATAAATCTAGAGTTACGTCAGCAATGAGGAAATGGATGATGAGTAGTCATATTTTTGTCGATGGAGAAACAAAATCAAAACTAATGTTGATAATATACTACTATGGGTTTTAAGTCTTATATTGTTAAGTTTTAATGATTTCATGACATTCAGATGCTGGTTCTGGTTTAAAAAAACATTTAGGCTGAATTGATGTGAATGTTTTAGTAATTAGCATAACATATTACCACTTTTGATTAAAACGATCGTAATACAGCGATTATACCTCAATTATTTTGTGTGTGGAGCGGTTTCGAATCATGTTATGCCGTGTCGAACCTTTGGCAAGTTCGTACACTCTACGTTGCTCCGAAATCGTTCAGGAAAGAGCTACCGAGGGGGTCCCAACATTTGCGTAATTTTGACAATGTTCCCCAATCCCTAGAGCTGTATACTTTTGATACGTTTTCAAGGATATATGCCTGCTTTCAAAACTGCAAGAATTGCTTCTGTTCCAATTTGTTACAAAATAACCCCATTTTGGTCATAAAAGTCCTGGACTATTGATGCCCAGGGGTGGATCCAGAAAGCGAGTTTAGGGGGAGTGCAAAAAAGTCTCCACTGGCGGCCGAACCAAATGGTGTAGTAGAAGTTTGTCGCTGCCACGCCGCTGTAACTTCCGCCGCTGTCTCGGCTGGACTGGTGACATTGGAAGACGGAAGGGGGAGGGGTGCTGTTGAACATTTTTTTCGCCGCCGCATCGCCATGACTTCAGCTTATTGTAACGTGAACAGGGACCCATTAGAAAATGTCTGGGGGCACGCCAAATTCCTAAGGTCTAGGGGGCACGTGCCCACCAGCCCCCCCTGGATCCACATGTAATGCATGTATTTAAAATATAACTTATATGCATGTAGCTTCAATATGCCATCTATTTTAAAACATATTTTTTTTAAAGAGGCGCTGTGAGAATTGTATTTATTTATGGTTAAACTTTTCATAGCTTTCTAATTCTTTTATATTTCCATAATTCGGCTATCTTGGTTTTCCCACGAAATAATAGTGTATTATATAAGATAATTTTCGTTTCTAAACGAAACACACATCTTAGTTTGTTTAAAATACCGACAGTTTTGTAAAAACTTGTTTGATATCTTTTCAAAAAGTTTTTCCAATTTAACTAGAAATTACGTTTGACAGATTAAGTATATCAGGGCATATGCCAGTATTTATTACTTGGTTATATTGATGGGTTAATGACTTAATGATTGTGGGTTCAATTATGTTCAACAGTTTGGAAGACCTACCACCGCAACCACTACAGTTTCTTTAGTGGAAGGCTTTCTATAATTTCCTTGTTTATTTAATTGTTTAGACTAAAAACGAAGTGGGCGTGTTCGTTTAAATAGTAGCTATAATCCTGATTCCCATCATAATGAACGTATTCTGCTGTAAACTGACCTATACCTGTAAATGGTCATGGAATTGATTTGCAATATCCGTTTTATGTGTTATGATTGTGTCATTACTTTTAAACCATGGCCCCACATCTGCAATTATAGCCCAGCTGGTCAAAATATGCCATCAGTGTCACATCTATTTTATCAATGCCACTGTGTCGCTATTGCAAGAACAATTGAAAAAGCGGATGTAATAACAGCGCAAGCTCTTAATACCAAACTTGCTAGAGAAGCAAACTTCGGCAGGAGTGATCCTAGTAACATAAAGGCTCACAAACATTACCAGGAAGCATCAGTAGTTCAGTCGTGGAACGACATAAAATCTAATGAAAACCAGTTATTAACATGGATCACTCTAAAGTGGGAACATCTGTTGTTCAAGTCTGCTCAGTCCTGCCCACCTAGAAGAGTCGGCCCTCACATGGCTTAGTTACATATATTGACTTTCTCGCTACGCCCTAAGCTTTGCAGCCAATGCATCCATAGACGCGCTTTCTGCATTACAAAATTTGAAATTCCGGGACAAAAAATGTCAGCGAATGCAACTTATGTGGCGACTCCCAAACTCTCCTTCATGCGTTAGCTGGTTGTAAGAACACGTTGGAACAAGGCCGCTGTACATGGAGACATAACTGTATCCTAATCCACCTCGGAATGTTCCACAGCGATCTCATGCCCAATGCTCATGTTATTAGCCAGCTTCCAGGTAAATCTATTAATGTAATTACCATCCCTTCCGAGGTGTCAACCGCCTCTGATCACCCAGACTTTGTCATCTACCATCCACATGCTAAAGAAAGCAATCATCATCATTGAACTGTCTGTACCATTTGAAACAAACATTGAGAAATATCATTTATTCAAAATTAACAAGTATGCCACACCGATCCAAAATAAACATAACGGATTGACGTTGATAATTCGTTGATATAGGTTGCAGAGGCCATGTTTCTGAAGCAGCTAATCTAGACTGAAAACGTCCTTAAATATGTTTTAATAAAACCAACAATAAAACTAACCCAATCGATAGTTATTTAAACTGGCCCTGCTGACGGCATTCATCGTTTTCAAATGCAAAGATGAACCACGATGGTTGACTGATTCTCCCTGAAAGCCAGTGTGGGTTACGCGCCATGCCCTCTACATTTAACATTATATTCAAATTGCGGCAACTATAAGAAAAACTGTCGAACATCAACCAAGCCTCTACATGGTGTTTATTGACTTATCAAAGGCATTTGACACAGTGAACAGATCAACCATTTGAATCTGACATAGGCAATATGGCTGCCTTGAGACGTTTGTCAAGCTCATTCAGGAATATCATGATGGCGTACTGAAGCAGTGTATATTGGTGGAACAACTATAAATTTATTTGAAATCAGTCACGGACGCAGGAAAGAATGCGTTTTGGTATCCACCTTGTTCAGTCTCTTTATTGGAGCTGTGCTGTCTGCAACATGGGAGTGCGGGCTTTTCCATCCGCATTAGGTCTGATGGAAAGTTATTCAACTTGGCCAGATTGAGAGTAAACACAAAAACTGGTGAACTTTGCATTCGCCCACTGCTATTTGCGGATGATGCAACTACAATTGTTACGTAAACACTAGGAAACACCAAAGATATTTGTAAACACGTTGAATAAGCTGCAACTTTGTGTTGACATTATAATCAGTACCAAACCAAATGTAACAGTCTACCAATCTCCAGATTTCAATCGATCAACACATTGAAGTCTATGTCACCGCACTAAAGTAAGTCAGTCAAGAGTTGCATGTACTTGGGCAGGACGATTGCTTCTGACAACACCATCGATGTGGAAATTAACAACCGTATACTTGCTGCCTCAGGAGCTTTTTGTGAACTCTGGAAGCGCATATGGTCACAACATGGCATTACAGTCTCCACAAAGTACAAGGTGTACAAGGCGATTGTTCGGGAAGGTTTAGACCCACGCGCACGCACGCACGCACGCACGCACACGCACGCACACACACACACACCAGAAGAGCTGTTGATACGTAGATGTAACAATGTATATATCACCGTCCACTTGACATCTGTGTGGAAGGTAAACTTGATAAATCTGGTTAAATTTTAATACCCTTGAAAAGGCCCCAGTCTTGTAATATATGAGTGGTGTGTATTCGGAATAACATCGACACATTGTTGTCGTCTTCGCCGACGTACAAGACTCTCACCAATCGTAATGCCCTTTCCGCACTTGCCGTTGCCAGTGGCGGACTTGACTCTTTCGTAAGTATTTCGTGCTTTGTTTTTTTCACAAACGACCCGTTATTGAATGCATTGCAGCACGGTGCGAGACTGTACGTGCAAGCAATAACAATCGTGTACCCTGAACCATGTTAAGCTTTGACTATTTGTGTTTACTAAATCAACTACTTCAAGTAGCAGACTATTAAATTATAGGCAAGTGTGTGTGCGTCCATGTGACTGCATGCGTGTGTGGTCCATGCCATTTTGTTTATCGTTTGTATTTACAGAGCGTGTTTTGGTGAAGGACAGTAAGAAATTAATACATTTCCTTGAATCTGTTTTGTCGACTGGTTTAGCGGATCATGCAATTTCTTTGATGTCAAAGTACATAACGTGTCAATAGTTGACAATAGTTTGTACGTTTGTTTAATTTATTACAGGGCAGGAATTAAATATTAAGTAATAGTTTACGTAATTTATCAAAACTACACATAAACGTTTCACAAATTAGCTAGCATTTCTTACGGGATACTACGTACGTTTTATTTTCCACAACATTCATTTGAAATGAGACGATTGAAACATCTTTTTGAGGAAGCACCTTTAAGTGTTGCAACTACAGCAACAAGAAGGGTTTTGAACGATACGCCGATCCAAGCTACGGACATTCGCAAAGTAGAAAATGTTTCGGCGTGGCATTATGTCAGCATGCTGCAGGTGTACGTGCTGTCATTCGTACTTGATACTGTTTGACTGATATGCACTGCCTCTAACAAATACTACTTTGTGTTCAAATGCCATGAACTCGTCCGGGGTTGCTGTTAAGGCCGAACAAACAATGCAGCAATCATAAACATCGTCGGAATTGGGGAGGGGGGCTTGGGATGCGCGCGCACGTGTGTGCGTGCGGGTGCTAACCCTCATCTATGATTGAAGTACTCACTCACTCACTCACTCACTCACTCACTCACTCACTCACTCACTCACTCACTCACTCACTCATGTCGGCCACTTGGGTTGAACATTAGTGGTTACAATAATCCGTCTCCAGGTCCCTCTCTGCCATCTCTAGACCCACATCTTCCTATAAGCAGTCGATGTAAGTTGCGAAGGACAAACAACAAGATACCGCGTCAGTCGCATTACACAGTGACAAACTCGGGAGAGATTACACTTCCAGTTGTTCCTCTGCTGCATTGTACAATTTACACCATTTCTTATGTCTTATTTATATTATAACTCACCGCATTACAACTCGTTACAATCGTTTGTGTCGCCCTAGAGTCTAACGGAAAATACGCGGCACAGTTTCCAGTCGGATCGTCCACTCTGAAGCTAAAACACTAATGTTTTGATTATTTCGGAAATGTTGCGTCAAATGTATTTTGTTGTTTCGTAGTCCGCACTCGCGAACAATGGCAATTATAAAGTCTTTCTCTTATCGCCGTTATTAGATTACACTGGCGATATGGTGACCACTCTTACAAAGGCATTCGTACGTACTGTATGCATGGCCACTTTCGTGTAAAGCGAGCCTCAAGATTTGCAATTGGAGGTTTTGGGCTCCCTTTAGACTACCCCCCCCCCTCTCTCTCTCTCTCTCTCTCTCTCTCCGCCCATTTAAATGGGACGTCTTTACAAAAACGCACTTTCTCCATTGTATTCAAACAATTCGTGACAGCGTTAATTCAGTGTGGTTATTACGGAGTGGTTATAACAGGGAAGCTATAGGCCAATTTTCATGAAATTTGCATTTTATGCTGTTTGGGTTGTTGTACATATTTCTCAGTCAGTTTCATTTCTACAGCTTATGTTCATGTATTAAAACCTGGATTACAATACTGTCAAGCGACTCATATCTGCAAAAACGTATCTTTTAAATTGCTTATTAAACAATTAGCTAAACGTTACAAATGTCGTGTAGATTAGAGTAGTATTTTCGGTAAAAAGGTCTGGCCCAACCAGGTCTGGCCGGCGGATTAATAAACATATGACGCGCGGATATGTTTCGTATTTTGTGCCGTTTCATCTTAAAGCAATTCTCTGTGAGCTGATATACTTTCGCGTTGTACCGTACTAAAACGTAATCATTTCCTATAAGTAGTTTCCCATCATTATATGCGCAAAAAGGCCGATACATAATTGTGTCTACACGAATCATTTTGAGTTTGCTGCCACGTGGATGATTAATTATGCAATCCGTGACAGCAGCGGGTGTTTTTTTACCCCATAAACTCAGCGGCGTTAACCGAAGTCTGACGGACGATACCGAATGTACACGAGCGTGCCTTACAAAAAAAATTATGGATCGTGAATGCCGGCGCGAACTGGAAACTCCGCGTACACTGATTTATGATATCAATATATTTTCATGGTCATTAGTGATTAATGAAACAGTAATTATAATATATGCATAGAATTACACGAAGTAGTCATATTAACAGGATTAATGAATAATTGTGTACATTATAATACATATAACAAAATTTCAAAGAATTTTCTTAAGTTGCATATTATATGTAAGAAAGTTTGCATGGAGTTGACGAAAATGACAAATAGTGGTCGGGCCTTATTGATTTATTGGCCATTTGTAGTAACGAGATGGATAATCTCAAAATGCCACTTTAATCACTCCATTATATGTATTCGAACCAAATGAAAAATAATATTATATTGAAGTGATTCGCATACTAACAAAAATGGAATTATAAACTTTCTGAGTTCGCATCCCAAAAATGTTCGTACACTTTTTAAGGCATCTTTTATATTGTATAACAACAGTAATTATAAACAAATGTGTTCGTTATACGTATCACACATGTGTAGCATTATTTGTACAAATCGCCAAATGAAATATTCCGACTAGTGGTGCCATCTGCAGGAAACCGTCAGCCATGTTTCTATGGTCATTATGTTATTATCTTCTTGACGAGTTTGTGAACGAGGAGACATTTGTCTGAGCAAAACTACAGTAGAACCTGTATTGGGCAAAAATCATTCTAGACAGCTGATGTGCTATTTCAGGTTAGGAGGTTTCCCATGGAAATTTGCAATCCAGGACGTTTTTGGTGAATTTATACTGGGAGCAATATCCGAAAAGGGCATTTTCTACGGTAAAAGGGCACAGTTTTCAAGAAGACCTACAAGTAGGCGCGCACACACAAACAACACACACACACGCACACGCACACTCACACACACACACACGATGACGGTGTTTCTTACATCTACATCTGATCAGCAAGACGCATACAATGAACAACACATATCGTCTATATGACTTTAATTGCGGCTGAATGTGATCCGACGCTGGATTTGTAACATGTGTTCTGCAGGGGACAGCGTTATCTTCTACAGATGCCCATCGCAGATTCACCCAGTGCAACAGGTGCGTCCATTTTGTATCAAGAAACACACCTTTGAGTTATTTTGGCAGCTCACACCTATCGTAACGGTGTAATAACATAATCCTACTGCAAACAAATAAACATTTGTGAATGAACGAATGCAATAAGAACCTATCTTCATGATCACTTAGCGAAACATACTATACACTATTCTATAGGCTTTATGCGGATGGTTCTCTATGGAACATAAATGCTGTTGAATGCTATATAATTATATAGAAATCGAAGTGGCCATAAATTATATTGATTTCTATAAAATTATATACAACAGTCTTTAGCATTGAATAGAACATTGAATGGGCCACACGAATTCTATATCCAATTCTAATTATGTAGAATTATACATGTTTATAACAAATTATATATAATTCTAAATATATATATATATTATCTAAATATATATATATATATTTAGATAATAATTCTAAATATATATATTTATTTAGAATTATATATAATTGTTTATAAACCTGTATATTTCTACATAATTAGAATTGGATATAGAATTGATGTCGCCTTCTATATAATCTGTTGCTAAGATCAAATATTTTGTTATCGCCGGCCCTACTTACTAAATCCACCCGATAGATCAGTCATGAATGTACTGCATTAAAAAGTAAAGGAAAGTTCTTACACAGCGCAGTATCCACACCTTTGGACTGCAGCATTCAGAAATTCAACAATTAATTTTTGAAGACTATTCGTACACAAATATCCACCACTGTCTATATCCGGGTACTCATTCATACAGCTGAGTGAACTGGTGCAACGTGGAGTGAACGAAATATTCGAACCCGGGTTCTCTCGATTACGTGTCCGATGCTCTTGCCACTGCGGTTTTCATACCAGTTTTCCATTGTCCAATAAATCACTCTACTAGGAATTTAGTGTCGTGTAAAATATACCACGGGACACGTGGCCTGCGTCTGCTGAGGGTGTACGCACTGGTTCGCCCGTACTAGCTCGCGTCTCATAGCAGCACGTGCATGAGAAGGCTCTTTCTGAAGACAGACTCTTCGGTGACAAGAACGAATGCGGTCGACGTGTGGCGGGTTGACCCCGCCGGAAGACGAGTTGCCCTCGCCGGAACTGTTTTCTGAAACGGATTTTGTCACTTCAGGGCGTTTTAACGTATAATGTAGGGTGACTGTCCCCCAGCATTTTTATTTGCCGACCAGTCAGGCCAATTTGTCCCCAGTTATGTCCTTTTTGTTAGAATATTTAGAAAACGTACTATGTGCAACATTGTCCATAAATGGCAAAATCCTGGAGGGGCTCTTTCGATGGTGAAAGGATAACAATTCTTTAAAATTGCAATTTATTGAGAGGAAGATCCTTTTTTTTATCTTAAAAGACAACTAATTGGGATCAAAATCTGAGTGGAAATTAGACAACTTCACCATAAAAGGCAGTCCAATAGTGACGGCAATGTGTTAAAAAGGGGTATTTTTCTTACAAATCTTACAGAAAAGTAACAAAACAGCACAAATATATTTTGTTTAAAAGGACAACTATCAGGGAGCTAATAAGCGAGCATATACTTACTACTGCAGGCAGGGACACATTCTCTATAAAAGGACAAATTGCTGGGGCACAAAAACCCATACAGTCTCATAACAGACTTCCATAGAGGAGGTAGACTTGCAAAGTTCAAATATTTGCTTTCGTATACAATTATTTAGGTGTGTAGTCACTTTTGGCTGTGGTTATAGTCAGATTGTGTTAATTGGCGTTACGGTTAGGCTTCCAACGATTACGCAGTCGACCATCATTCTACTACATACATCGACACTTACCCCAGCTGGTGTGGCCGCGGTCGTGAGTCGGTCTTCAACAAAATGTAACTCGATGTTTCTGCGAGAAGCAGCAACAACACCAAGAGCCTTGACATCTTCCCTTCTGGAACTGACCTTTTGTGGGTGTCTTCTGTGGTCGAACCACCGAGTGTGACCCTGGTTTTACAAACAGCTAAACAGCCAGCCGCTGAAGGAAGTGACGTCAGAGACGACACCGGATGTATAACTGACAACTCCCGAACGTCAACATAGTTCGATGTCGGTTCTAGACACTAATGCGTTATTATATGTAATCAACCATCATTGCGCTGCTTTGAACTCTCACACAACTACTACGCCGAAGTAGCTCCAAATATTCGCGTGCTAGGAAACGACGGCGATCGATGTAAATAATGTGCTTGGTAAACTGTGTTGGCTACGTTTGTCATCATTGTCTATCTTTGAAGAAACGTGGATGATCGGTCTTGGTGTCGTTTCAGTTAATCATGCACAGCGGTCACCATAAACACCCCGGCTGGCGATTACTCTAAAGCTATAATGAGCCAGGGCCGTGAGTTGTCAATGTGATGCAGTTATAGTAACTCCCTGGGGATAGTTCGTGAGGAAGAATGATGGAGAATTGTAATTTGACGTAAAAGGTAGGTATGTCTTTCAGCCTCAGCGTCTTAGAAAACATACATAATGTCCCTCATTCCCCTGTACCCTGTTTACTAAAATGTGTGCGTGGGTGCGTGGGTGCCCGCCCGCCCGCCTTCCTCATGTAACATGGATCACACTTGACCTGATGCAGATTTATTCGCAGGACATCACTACACCCAACTGCGGTAAACTGCATTTGCATGGTCTATTCGCCAAGTTTACTATTTACCAACTTCACAGAACATTTTATTTTCCGCTCCATATCGATAATTGTTAGGCCGTGGTGAAGACATCGCCCATTGTTGAGCAGGGTTCTTAACGCCAAGCTGGCATTTTTCGGCAAAAGAATTATCAACGTTTGGATATAAACGGAAACAGTGAGTAAAACATGTCCAATTAACATTGCCGCCTGGATACATTACATGACGTTGCTCACAGGTAGGCGACAATACAACATAAACAATGACAGCTGTATAGAATATCATGCCATTGAAAGGATAATAAGAGTATGGCAAAATTAAGAGCATGACAAATGTCAACCCCCACTGCAGAAAGTTCCAACGTCTGACGCAAGAGTTGACGGAGATTGGGGCAGCACTCGTCTATCGGAGGAGAGCGTCGTCTTCAATGGGCGGCATTGCCGATGAAGATGCCGAGCTTCGGGTTGATCATTAGGTCCATCGGGTACCAGGCGGTGCCGGTGCCGTGGGGCGGGCGTGTGACGTGAGTGCCAAGCGCCTGCTCGGGGGTCGGTCTGTGCGGCCGTCGGTGTGAGCGCATCGGGTACTCCCCGTACGGCCCGTACGGGTAACACACCCGCGTCGCCAGCGCTATAGACATGTCGGACTCATTGCTCACCGGTCGTCCCTGTATGTACAACGGCAGGTCCGTCGTCGCCTCCGATCTGGTCGGTGGCTTGTAACCGCACGGCGAAGGAGAAAGCGGCTGGGCTACCCTGGGAGACCGCCTGCTCGCTGACGACGCGGGCTTCTCCGGGGTGTTGGCACACGTCGTTGACAGCAAGTTCGCCGGCGCGCAGGGTTGCGGCGGCGACATGACCGCCGGTTTTTGAAGAGGCGCTTCTCTGGCGGCGCTGGCGGTACGGCTGGTAGCATTCGGAGGTACCGACCTTGACGAGCGACTGTCGGAACACAGGGGCGACTCGGCAGAAGATCTACGCGCCATGTTCTCCTGGACTCGTAGCGTCGCTACCTTTGCGAGGGCTTGTTCCTCCTCGGTGAAGGGCGGTGTTCTGGCGGCTGTCGGAGCAGCTGCGGGAACTGGCTTGCCTGCAATCACAGCGACAGAGCATTTCACAGTATTGCGGAGAGTCACACGAATAATACTGCAGTGGTTTACGCTGCTGTTTTCCTGTTCTTTTCTTTAACTGCACAAACTGTTTTCGTTTTGTTAAATTGGTCAACTTGCACCACAAAATTGCATATGTATTGAGAGGTGAAATCAGCCACTCGTGGCTTATCTTATAGGAACTACGATAATATATGTATACAATGTACCATTGCTTGTATGGTATCCCAGTTTCTCTAATGAACCATAGTTATCATAATCAGTTTCTCTAATGAACCATAGTTATCATAAGCAGTCTCGGCTCTAGGTCTACATGACATTTTAGGAAGAGAACGTTGCAAAGAATATGGGAACTGTGTCGTTTTGTGTTGTAAGTCATACGGACGTAATCGTGTTTCACTTTATCGAGTTGTTTTTGTGTTACATGTCACTTGAATGTTCCATCTTTTGGTTGGACCGAAACAGAGAGCCAGAGAGAAGATGAGAAGCAAACGCAGAAAGACGCAGATAGACGCATAATGAAGCAGATACATACAGACAGACGCCAAGAAACGCAAAGACACAAAGAGGGATGCTAGGAGACGCAGACAGACGCAGAGATAGGCAGATAGGCGGGGAGGCAGAAAGGCAACACATGTTTGTTCAGTATTTGTACACGTGTGATCATCAGTTAGTGTTTGGTTGGTTAATATGTCAGAGTGACCTCCGTTGGCCCATTTGATCCAACATGTTGCTACTGTACTACTGAAGGCGACGCCAGTGCAACTTACAATCTTCCGCACAGACAGTGCTGCGTTGGCTCGATGACGGAGGAGGCGATGTTCTCGCTCCTGCATCTGCGGTCTGCTGCTGTGACATCTCCTCTTTGTACATCTCCCGGACTTCTTTAGCACACTTGCACAGCGGCTTCTGCGGGCATAGGAGCGACACTCAGCACACAGCCAGCGGAGTCATAAGCGGTATGGCGTGAGTCAGTCGCGAAGTCATGTATACGTAAGGTAAATACATAAAATAAAGATAAGTTCTTATATCACGCAGTATCCAATCCTTAGGACTGCTCAAAACGGTTTCCACTTTACTCCCAGGCAGACATGCTCAATTGAACACCATCTCGGCGTCTCTGTGAACATTCAGCCAGACTATTCGTACCTGCATATCCACTACTGCCAAATACTCGTTCATACAGCTAATTTAACTGGAGCAACGCAGAGTTAACGAACTTGCTCAAGGTTCGAGACGACAGCACAGGTTTCGAACCCGGGTTCTTAAGGGATGATCGCATAAGTTCTCAAAATCCAAACAAAAACCTATATCATTATATATGGATTGATGGTGGTTTGGTCGTTTGGCCACGTATCGCTAGGGAAATAAATACAAACAATGGAGACACCTAACGAGAGTAACATGTATTATTGCACATTGGTACTATTATGGATATCAGTAATACCTTGACAACCTCCAGTTCACTCAGCTGTATGAATGAGTACCTGGCTATAGACAGTGGTGGGTATTTGTGTAAGAATAATCGAGATGGTGTTCGATTGAACAGGTCTGCCAGGGAGTAAACTGTAAAGCGCTTTGAGCAGTCCTGAGGACTGGATACTGCGCTGTATAAGAACTATATTTACTTTTTTTCTGTCACGTCAGTTGAACCCAGTTGTTATTGAATATGGTGTCGCAAGTCACACCTCATGTGTTGGTGTGTTGGGTGTTGGTGTGTTGGTGTGTTGGTGTGTTGGTGTGTTGGTGTGTTGGTGTGTTGGTGTGCTGGTGTGCTGGTGTGCTGGTGTGCTGGTGTGCTGGTATGTTGGGGTGTTGGGGTGTTGGGTGGTTGGATACAGTACGAAACGTCACATGTTTATCTGGTCTCGTGAACTTGTGTGATCACACCTATAGTCACTCGCTGCCACAAACGCACCCAAACAGAGTATAGCG
>OZ023206.1:28872814-29120314 GCA_963995525.1 Escarpia spicata | reverse complement strand
AGGCGGTTCGGGTCAAGTAGGACTACGTGCAGGGGATGCTAAGAATCTCTGAGTCAAGAAAAGCCGCCGAGAGAAGGTAAGTAGACTGAAGATAACAACATATAACGTAAGAACAGTACTAAGAGATGAACAGATACAAGAACTGGAGGAAGAACTTAGGGAAACCAAGTTGGTATGGGATGTGATCGGGATCGGAGAATTCAGAAGAAGAGAGGAATGCTTCACTACCTTACAAAGCGGCCTTCTACTATACCATTCCACAGCGAACAACGGCCAAGCAGGAGTAGACTTTCTCATAAACAAGAAATGGAAAGACAATATATACAAGCTGAAAATAGTACAAGTATATGCACCAACAACATCAAACTCAGAAGAAGACACAGACAACTTCTACAACGACGTGGATGATACCTTAGAAAAGCCAACCCACTATACGATAGTGATGGGAGACTTTAATGCGCAAGTATGGAAAAGAACAAACATTTCGGAAACAGCAACAGGCAAATTTGGCCTAGGTGTGAGAAACGAAAGAGGCGACACCTTGGTAGAATGGGCAACATCAAGAAAGTACAACATCCTGAATACCATGTTCCAGAAGAATGTTCGAGACACTACAGGAACTAGACGACATCGACACCATGAGCGAAAACATCACTGCGATGAACCAACTAGACGACATCGACACCATGAGCGAAAACATCACTGAGATGAACCAACTAGACGACATCGACACCATGAGCGAAAACATCACTGAGATGAACCAATTAGACGACATCGACACCATGAGCGAAAACATCACTGAGATGAACCAATTAGACGACATCGACACCATGAGCGAAAACATCACTGAGATGAACCAATTAGATGACATCGACACCATGAGCGAAAACATCACTGAGATGAACCAATTAGATGACATCGACACCATGAGCGAAAACATCACTGAGATGAACCAATTAGATGACATCGACACCATGAGCGAAAACATCACTGAGATGAACCAATTAGATGACATCGACACCATGAGCGAAAACATCACTGAGATGAACCAATTAGACGACATCGACACCATGAGCGAAAACATCACTGAGATGAACCAATTAGACGACATCGACACCATGAGCGAAAACATCACTGAGATGAACCAATTAGATGACATCGACACCATGAGCGAAAACATCACTGAGATGAACCAATTAGATGACATCGACACCATGAGCGAAAACATCACTGAGATGAACCAATTAGATGACATCGACACCATGAGCGAAAACATCACTGAGATGAACCAATTAGATGACATCGACACCATGAGCGAAAACATCACTGAGATGAACCAATTAGATGACATCGACACCATGAGCGAAAACATCACTGAGATGAACCAATTAGATGACATCGACACCATGAGCGAAAACATCACTGAGATGAACCAATTAGATGACATCGACACCATGAGCGAAAACATCACTGAGATGAACCAATTAAGTGCAACAAGTGTAGCCAAAGCAATCAACAGGCATGTAGTGACGAGAATATCGTCACCTACACGAGCACTAATGAAGGAACGACGAGAAATGGCGGATAACGACGACCGTAAAAAACAAATAGAGTACGCAGCAAATATGCAAGACCATAAAAAAGAAAGCGAAGGAGGTCATCAGAAAGTACAAACAAGAGATCATACGAGAAACGATTATGTCATCAAAGAGCCTGAAGAAAGCGAGAAGAACGCAGGCACTAGGCCGAGAGAGACTGATTACACTTCTAGACAAGCAGGGTAGAGAAATACAAGACTAAGATATGATCATGGAACGAATAGACGAATTCTACACCGAGCTATATGACAGTGAACAGAGTACCATAATCCACACCGACCCGAAAGAGGTACCAGAGATAACACCATGGGAAGTGGAAGCTGCGCTAAGAGAAATGAAGAATGGAAAGATATCAGGCAACGACCATGTAAACATTGAAACATTAAAAGCAAGAGAAGATATCATCTCGAAGACACTGGCTAAGATGTATACTAAATGCTTATCAGAAAGACGAATACCCACCGCTTGGAAGAACGCAAAGATGGTGATAATCTTCAAGAAGGGAAATAAGAAAGACTTAAAGAACTACAGACCGATATGTCTGTTATCAAACATCTATAAATTACTCACAAAGATTCTAACGAATAGACTAGAGAAGACACTGGACGAAAACCAACCACGAGAGCAAGTAGATTCAGAAGCAGGTACTCAACGACAGACCACATACATGTCGTAAACCAACTGAAAGGGAAGTGCCGAAAATATAATATCCCGCTCTGCATCGCTTTCGTCGATTACGAGAAAGCTTTCGACTCGGTGCAAACTCAAGCAATGCTGACCTCCCTTCAAGAACAGGGGATAGAAGATGTGTACATCGATCTCCTAAAAGACATCTACACCAACAGCTAGGTGACAGTCCACCTACTCAAAAAGAGCAACAAGATCTACATCAAGAGAGGAGTACGACAGGATGACACCATATCACCCAAGCTGTTCACGGCAACACTCGAAAGCATATTCCGAAGACTGACCTAAGAAACCAGAGGCTTGATGATAGACGGAGAATATTTCAACCATATTCGCTTCGCCGACGACATACTCATATGCGCTACTACAGCTGATAAAAGTGAAAAACAAGGTCTCAAGATGAACATGTCGAAGACAGAGGTGATGCTAGAAAATTACACACCAATATATATCAACACGACGTAGATAGAGAACGTTTAAAACTACGTCTATCTGGGACAGCGATACAGTATCAGAGACAAAAAACAAGACAAGGAGATTCAAAGAAGGATCACTGCCGGCTGGACTGCATTCGCCAAACAAGACATCTTCAAGGGTAACTTTGGAACCTGCTTGAAGAGACAAGTCTTCAACTCATGCGTACTTCCAGCGATGACATACGGCGCGGAAACATGGGCACTCGCCATCCAGGCAAAGAACAAGCTAGCAGCCGCACAAACAAAGATGGAAAGAAGTGTGTTAAACATCACATACTGGTAGAGAAAAACAAGCATCTGGGTAAGGCAGAAGACAAAGGTCATAGACGTGATAGAACAAATCAGAAGACAGAAGTAGGGCAGGGCACATCAGCAGACTACGAGATAACCGATCGACATCGCGTATCACAACCTGGAGACCTTACGAAGGGAAACGATCTAGAGGAAGACCGACGAGACGGTGGAGAGACGAACTAGACGAGTACTGAAGGGCACTATCTGGCAGAGGATAGCGCAAGACAGGCAGATTTGGAAAACGACATGCTGAGGCTTTTGCCCAACCACGGGACACTACGGCTGCACAATGGTGATGATATATATCTATATATTGATACACATACACATACACACGCAAACGCACAAACAGTGACATACACACACGCGCACGCACATAGGCACACACACACACACACACACACACACACACACACACACACACACACACACACACACACACACACACACACACACACACACACACACACACACACACACACACACACACACAGACAGACAGACAGACAGACAGACAGACAGAGGCACGCAAATGCACGCACACACAGGCACACACGCAGGCCCGCACGCACACACACACACACACACACACACACACACACACACACACACACACACACACACACACACACAGACAGACAGACAGACAGACAGGCATACAGACAGACAGACAGAGACACGCACATGCACGCACACACAGGCACACACACAGGCCCGCACGCACGCATACACACACACACACACACACCGAACCAGCCACTCAAGCATTGTGGAAGTTAAACTGGATTGAAAATGTACCAAAAATACTAATTGTATACAGTGACGCATTTACACACGTAGTTGAGCTGACACCGAACGGAAATACGCGAATTTGTAAGTGACATAGTAATGTTCATTCATATCGTGTGTGTGTGTGTGTTTGTGCGTGCGTGCGTGCGTGCGTGCGTGCGTGCGGCCACTTACGTCATCATACTCGCTTGTGTCAGCATATACGCGCATATCACCGTTTAATCTGGAGATGCCCCATATTTTGTGGCAGTCCTCCACTCTGCCAAACAAATGTTCATTTTCAAGTGGCGGTCTCCACAATCTAGTTACGTTAACTTTGAGCTAGTTTCTCACCCCAGGCGCTGGAGTGCACTCCTTGTTTCTGCGTGGATACGCTTCCTTGGATCAATCGCGTCTGATATATAACAATAGGCGATGCATTTAAGAAAACACATATGTGTGTTTGATCCTCTGCTGTTATGTGGAGCCTTTTTTCTACATGAGAGGATTATTGTATGAAGAATATTCGTACACAAATATCCACAACTGTCTATCTACACGCATTCATACAGCCTAGTGGACTGGCGCAACGTGGGGGGAACGAATTTGCCGAAGGCTAGAATGGACAACAAGAGGTTTCCAACGCGAAAACTCCTGAACAAAAGTCTGATGCTCTTAACATTGCGCTACCGCGTCCCATGCAACTACTACCTACCCACACTTGCAAGGGGGTGTTGGCACTCTGCACGCGATTGGCTTAAGCGCCATCTCGATCGCAGAAAGTACAAATTTGACAGGACGTCTTCGGAGAATAGATTTACTCAAATGTCTTTGTAAACTCTGGCCAACAATGACGTGACGTTGTCGTAACGTAATTTACGGGAATGGCTGACATGCTTTCTATGAGTTGGGGAAGGTGTGATCCGATGCGCCATGTTGTTCACCTTTTCAAAGATAAACCAAACACAATTATACCGTTTTAACACTAACATTACTCTATCATATAACAAAGATTGTCATCCGTAGGTTCTTGAAATTGGTATGGTTAGGGTGTCTCCATTTCCAAGCATATGTAAATTAAAGAAAGCATATGCCGCAGTCGCGTAGTGAATCGTGGTCCGAAGTAGTTTAGTTAACGAGAATCAACTAACTGGCAAGACCCGTTGATGTTGATGTCCATAGCCAAGTCTTTGACTGAAGCCCCTACGGCACGTGTTTTTGTGAAGATGCCCATCATCACTGGAGAAATAGAAACATTATGCTTAGATACTCCCGTTTATGACTTAGTCACATGGAACGTTGGTGACGTTCTGGTGACTGTCACAAACAGTTTACAGCAAGCAGGGTATTGGTTACAACATCCAACTTTAGTAAGACACGCGATGACGGCAACCCAGAACCGAGAATTACTGTCAGAACTCGCGTTCGTCAGAGGAGGACAACAATCTAGAATTGGTTGTTTCGTTCTGATTACGACATGAATGCCAGGGAACATCCCGGAAATACGCGAGAGAACAGCGTATGAGTTGGGGCAGGTTGCGCGAGATAAACGCAACAGTTCAGCGAGAGAATCGCGAGACAAGTGCGAAGGTGTCTGCGAGTGAAGTGCGAAAGATGCGCAAGAATTCCGCAAGCGTAGCATTTTAAAGACCTGTGCCTACCTACCAGGCACTTTCATGTAAGCAATCAGCACGTTTACATTCATTGCTTACTCCTGTCAAAAGCCTAGCCAGCTTCGATCATCTGGTTCCGATTTACGTTTTGTTCCTAGAGCCAATAATAATATTGGAACAACATTTTCTGTTGCTGCACCAGCTCTTTAGAATATATTCCCTCTTAGCGTTAGCTCTGTTTAAAATATTACACAATCGCGCCTTCTTTTAAAACCTTCAATTTTGTTAGCTTTATAACCTTGCGTATCCACCTTAGCTCCCCGGCGTACCGATTCATATGTTAATTCCTTTAATATGGCTTACCGGTTCTGAGATTGACTAACCCTTTTGTATTGATGCGCCTCTGAGCTTGATTTCCGAGGATTTAGGCGAACAAGAAGTTATCTTCTTAAAAATGTAAGATCTTATATAGCGCAGTAGCCAGTCCCCAGGACTGCTCAAAGCGCTGATCATCGAAAGAAGACGTAATTATATAGTAGGGGTATTTCTGGAAGGACTTTTAGGGCTGATTAAAGTTGGTACGAACCGAGATTCAGTAAGTGGATTATTTTGGTCACGTGTTATATATTTAGGCGACCAGAAATGCCTTCTGGGGTAAGACCACATTAAGGATTCGTCCGCCATTACCGAGTTAAAGAGTGCCCTTGAAAATACCGTTTAGGTGTCATGTGTGAATTTTGTTCGAGCACTTTGGCATGGCACATGTCAGTCCAGTGAATACTGAATGTACTACTGCATTAGATCTTTCACGAGGTAGCAATGAACATACGCTAGTCGCTCGCGTATTCGCACAGTGGCTATTTTGCAGAACGCACCAATATTTCAAAATCCGTCACTAGATTGGGGCGAAATTGAGGGGTGTCAGGTTTCGGTGGACTTTTCTGAAAACTGAGGTATGAGATTTTTACGACTTTTCCACAGCACTTGTGTCAATGGAGATTAAATATGCTGTGAAATGTTCAAGAAAATTGTTCGTCAAATTTAGCAGGAAATGAAGGAAACGTTATAATGGCCGCCTATGTAAAATTTAAATGTGGTCTTACCCCTTCTATTTTGCGGGAGATTCGCCTGATCGTGACAGCGCCACATGGCGGAAACTTGATAATTGAGTGGGCTTAGTTGAGTTAGTTCGCAACAGAGGGCAGTATTGCTGGCATGACTCCATTGGGCGCGGAAAATGCAGTCAAAACGAGCATTATACAAACCAGCATGCCATGAAGTTGGAACTAGAGAAAAAAGGTAGTGATCTAATATATAGAACAGCATAGCTGTCAAATGGCCGTCGTTCCATAGTGTGTTTTAACAGTTGTGTTCGCGATAATGGGGGTAACTGATCCTGACTTCTCGGAAGTGTTGTCCCCCGGCGTGACCAGTTGTAACTTGCAGACCCAGGGACGGTGACAAACTCGCACTGACTTAGTAGGTAGAACCAACTAAAATTTCACCTTCAAAATATCTAAAAAGTAATTAAACCATTTAATAGAACACGTTAACCTGAGTTCTCTTGCAAAATGTTATTGCAATAGCTTTAATAGTTTCTGAGAAAATAAGGGTTGAAAATGCCTCAAAACGGTATATTTTGACATATTTAACGATTCGCCATGTTTACACCCCCTTAGATTTGTAAAATGAAGACTTGGAACACCATAATTTGCAGTAATTATTACCATCACTGCATCAGTACCTAGTTTGTGCATAATTTTTTTTAGCTTGCACAGCCACAGGACTATACTTAATCAGATACAGAACCCTGGAAATACAAAAATCTTCAATTTTGACAGGCGTTGAATGACCAAATTTTACAGTGCAGCACATCCCACCTGAAAATGGCCATATCTAATTAATTTTTCATCATACAGAAATATGTCAAGTATCCAAATGATCAGGATAACACAGATTCCATTTTGACATGCAAAAAAACATTGTCAACACATACCTACTTCAGGGTGACTGTTCAAACCTAAGGATGACAGTTTGATAAAAATACTGTTGAATTTTATCCCGATACTCTGCTATTTAGGCCGATTTCTAGTGGTTTTAGAAAACTTGCAGGAGAGTTGGTGAGCTGCAATCTTGCATGTAGCAAGATTGCAGAAAATGTCTTGTTTAAGTTCTAATTTTGCCCCTACCACCCTCCCCCAGAGTGGAAATAACAAAGAGATGAACTATGATAAAACTTTATTAGGTACATATACATAGCATGCGTTTTGACTTAAAAACACTTAAACAGTAACAATTAATGACATAATACTGATTGAATTTGGAATTAATAGCTGCAACATGTATTGCAAAACATCTGAATATAGTTAAACTACCCTAAGATACGTCTATGCAAAATTAGAGAAATAGCTGCTGAACGATTTCTGAGATATGGCAGCTAACGACGCACGGCGGACCGCACACGGCTGATCGCCGTGGACGACGCACAGCGGACGGTTAGATCGTTAGATTTGCGAGACATACGAAAATTAAATACAAAAAGATAATTCGATCAAACACTAAATAAAGAAAATGCCACAGTTAGACACCTGTTATCAGAATCCTTCATCAGCAGAGCCGGCTGCCGTCATTGGCTACGTCCGATCCGGTCGATCACGCGACAGACGTTTCGGCCTCCAACTTTCACGTAGATACATGTCACAATATGAATTTATACCTAAAAACAGTGAACGCCACAAAAAATACTAACGCTCACCTTTCATTTGCTTTTTATCGCTAGTTCGTCTACAACAGAGCCAGAAAAAACTCCATCTACTTCTATCCCATAATTAGAAAAGGAATCCTTTGGCGATCCCCACATAAAACCCACCAATGAAATCGTCGGAATCCGGGCTTTCCGATGACGTTGTTTCTATAATTATATACACAGACGCTGAAACGCGCGAAAAGTATTTTTAGAACCCATTCTCAGCGTACCGCACAAACTGCTTCACGGACGCGATTCACACTTGCAAAAACCAGCCAACACCATTTGTCTCCCAGCGCCTGGCACACGTAAATACTTTATTCAATGAACAACAAAACACCACATTCTGAAAGATAAGATAACAAACTTTATTGCAGTATAAGTCTTGATGTAATATTCTCACATTTACTGAGAGAAATGTCGTGTTGGAAATCAGGTAAAATCGGCTGACACCAGCTCTGTTAGCCACTGCTAGTGTGTGTGTGGGCCTACCTACTGTTTGCCTATATTTTATACCTCACTCAGTGGGTAAATTCATCATTCGACATCATCCCCTCCCCCTGGCATATTTATGTTACAAAAATATTGTGTCTTAGGCTTAGCACAATTTTGATGCTCAAATAGCGACCAGGCACTAGTGTGAACTGCTGTGGCCGCGCATTACTTCACCGCATGGTAAAAGTGCGTAATATACCAGCAGGGCTTCTGCCAGAAAAAATAATTTCAGGTCACTGCATTGTATGTCAAGTGTGTGACTATTGTAATGCTAATACATGGATAAATGGTTGTTGAAAAAGAATCCCACACCGGAAGATGATAGTAGCAGCAATCGTGATTAAACAGACTAAAAAAAAAATTAAAAAAAAACTGGATTTATTTTGGGTATGTATCTGTACCCTGGAATTATTTTTGGGTACATAATTTTACAATGCTGGCAGAAACACTGAGCAGTGTGTGTTGACACAAACCAGGACGCTATTTACTGATTTTACTCCTCAAAAGTGCACTAAGACGCAATATTCTTAAACATAAATATGCCTGGGATGATGTTGAATGGTGGAACTAAAGCATTGAGGTATAAAATTTAGGCAACTCAACTTATAATGGCGAAATCGGGGTGGATCCGGATTCTACACAAGTGCTCGCCTTTCGCTTGTAGTTTCATTCACTACAAGCGAAATGCGAACCCGCCAAAACTGTCCTTTTATTCTAGTAATAGTAAATAATAAAGTTTTGAAAGCGCCACGCCCATGGGGAATCTATCCCAGTTATTTTTAAATGAAGCAATTTGACGATCTTTTACTTTCTGACCTAACCACAAAAACGACCACCTAGAACCACCAAACATCTCACATATCTACACATTCCACCTTATCCAAAAAACTTCCATGACAATCAACATTCATGAACAAACTTAATTAAAACTCAACATCTCTGGTGGTTATGCATAGCTCCACAGCACAACTACCGTAACATTTATATTGTGTTGAGGAGTCGCTATGTAAATGAGGTTTGTCAAAACCCTGAACACCGTTGTTACTAGATAGGAGTTGAGGCATAATTTTATGTGTGTGTGAATGTGCATGCACAGTTTTATTGAACTGCCATACTTATAAAGGATCCATTGCTAATTTGCTATACAGCTGCAGACAACTTTTAACTAATTTTTTTTAGTTCAACTTGAAATCTTTGGGTGGGTTATTTCAACGACCCGTAACTTTGCCACAATTCGACCTACACTGGTATCAATGTAAAACTGAAATGTTGCCCATTTATATGATGCTCAAAACTCCATTACCGTATACTGCCAAAATGTCTGTCACAATGTATCCCATGTTTCAGGAAGCCTTTGCCACAAGGTCGACTCTTCCTTCAGAAAGGTCCAACAGTATTCAGTAGTGAAATTGAATTTGAAAAGCCAAGTAACCAAGGTAACTTGATAATTTGAAACTGTCCTGTGTAAATGTATCACATAATAAGACTACTACTACTAGCCGAGTTACCCAGCATTTCTCGGAGAAAAAGACAGTGATGTGTCTTCTAATATAAGCCACACTATAAAATAAATTATATGAGAGATTTTTTATTTTAAGTATATATATATATCTTATGTCATCAATAATACCAAAAAAATTGGGTCGAGTATGGGTATCGAACTGATTACATGCTAAATGAGCACTTTGCCAATAATAATATGTCACAGTCTTTATAGATCATGTTCATTTGAACATAAACATGTAAACTTGTATCAATTTGATATAACTTTTGACAATCATTTTTGTGGTTTTCTTGGCTTCATCAATGCTAACTTCATCAATGCTATGTGTAGCTCTTGGGTGACAATTGGGACACTGAATGACAAGTAGCCCTATCTGTAGTAAATTGTCAAATGCAAAAGAGGGCACTACTCATATGCTATGCTGCCGATACTTCTGTTTTGAAATTGTGACCCCCGAGATCCCCATCCCCGGAAAAATTTAGAAAAAATATAAATCTTCGAACCACCTCAATGGGCCCACTAGATGACAGCTTTAGAACCATATTGTTTTGTAATATAGATATGTTACATCACCATGGATGAAAATGTAAGCATTATAATTTCAACAATTACCCGTATGTACACCAACAGGGGCAGACTACTTATTTACATATGCATAGATACATTATTAGTGAATTGTTGTATTTTTATAAACTGGTATTATGCACTATTTACACTAACAGGCAATGGTTTTCATATGAAATTGTTCATCAATTTGGGAGCCTGTGTTTTTCAACAACTATCTTTGTAACATGAAGTGTAGATGTGTTATATTAGTCCAACATATTATAAAATTAATTCACTCCACTTTGCTCCAGTTCTGGCAGTCGTGGATATTTGTCTACGAATAATCTTCATGCAGTAATTGTTGATTGGCTGAATGCTTCCCAGAGAACTCGAGCTGGTGTTCGATGGAACAGGTCTGCCAGGGAGTAAAGTGTAAAGCATTTGAGCAGCCCTATGGACTGTTAACTAAATAAGAGAACTTACCTTCGTTTTTATAGATCTGCACACAGGAATACCTGCTACCAGAGACCAGAGTGTCACCCTTCTTTCTTCGCCCTGCCAGGGGTCGAGACATGTGGGGGATGACACACGAACTGGGGATACAGCATCGCAGATGGGGAGGAGGAGACTGGCTACGCAGAGCAGTGAGACATCCCTGAAGGACATCCCCCGATAGTAAGGAAAACTTGCATGTATACAATCAATTTTTTTAGTCCCACAACATTGTTTTATTAATGTGTCTGTTGATTTTATGTTAATCTGCACTGTATATTTTACATTTCTATATTTGTATGTATATCTGAATAATATGTTGGTTTTTTTGGTTGCTGTTGGAACTAATAAATGTATCCTTATCCAAGTGATGCCCTTTGTCAAGTTTTAAAACGAGGCAGTCTGTTGTTAGTTTTTCATTTGCCAAGTATTAATTAATGTAAATTGTAGTGTTCTTAAGACCATAATAGCTATGTTGAAGGTATACTGTCTGCCAAATTGTGTTTAGTAAGCCCAGTCTGCAGAGGCCCGACTGAGTTAACCCCAATAACTTTTGAGACTTAATGATTTCCCATTTCGTCATGTTCAATACATGCTTGGTGGACATGGAAATAGATAACAGGATGTAATATAACATGAATTCAAGCACTATATGTTTTTATTCCTTTTAATAGCCTTGTTTCTATGCATTTACATGATAACAAAGATGCGTTGTTGTATGGTATCGTCACTATCGAGTTCATCCTCTGTCAGAAGATGGTTTGAAATTGTCCTTGGCTGAATAATCACATTTATATTGATGATTCACTGTTCACTTTTCGTTTTTTAATTAAGAGACGTTTGATGAAAAACACCCACTTTCAGACATTTGGGGATACTTGGTCATATAACATCTATGTGATTACACTTTCCATGACTGAATGTTAGCACCGTTGTATACTGTGTGTTTGTTGATAGTGAGACCCCACAAGCCTCGTTCACAGACTCTCCGATGGTGGCGAGACCATCTCACTCGCTTGAGTTGTCTGACAGCGACAGTGACATGGCACACAGGGTAAGTTCCCTTCCCATTGCAATGAATTAATTGTTAAGGAATCGTTATTAAAAAAATTGCGACAATGACTAATTAAACACCATTTTAAAACTCTCGTAACTTGTTTTAAACTGATGGTATCCACACATAATTCACCACCAAAACGTGTAACCAACTAAGAACACCATGCCAGTACAAAAGACCAAACACCATGTTTTGGGCATGTGTGTGTGTCAGTATTGAACACGGGTGAATGAAAACAAAAGGCCACAAAAGTATCGCTTTCTAGCGTGAGACAATGAAATTGTTTTGGGAACCAAAGAAATTCACTGTAGTGAATGTTATGGGTGTGCAGTTAATGGAATGCATTTAAAAAAGTATTTTCACATGTAAGATATTTTTATGTATACTGTACACTTAACCCTCTCAAGGCCAGATTAATGCAAATATGTGCCTGTATTGAATCCTATTAAATCGAGAGAATGTGCTGTGAGTGAATCATGTGATATACTCGGGTTGCATGAATGCAAATAAATAAATAATTTTTGATCCGACTCAAGTAAAATTTTCACTACATTTGAAGAACTAATTCCTGGTGTAACTAGCCAAGTATGTGACATATATGTCAATTTATTACCCAAATATGAATTGCTAAATTTTGACAAAAATAAAATACTTAAATAATTTTCAACAATTCATTAAAAAAAATATTTTTCAGTAATAATTAGCAGTTACATGCTGCGTATGAAATGTTCACAAATTACTATGCTACAGAATGGAAAACTAATTAAATGTCTATGGTAAATAAAACTGAAATAATTTAAGTTTTTCAGAGTGCAAGTATTTTCAAGATTTTATACAAAATGGCGTTCTTTGTGATCATAGCCGTCATCCCGTCTGAACTATTAAGTTTGTGTTATATTTAAAATGCGTAATCATAATACAAAACATTCCCCTTCGATGGCAGCGTTCGTTATAAACTCGATTGGAAAATCCCATAAAAGTCCGAATTACTGGAGTTCGACATAATGACAATGTCGAGAATTACAACAAAGCTAAAAAACACCACCCGCTTCGTTGCGCGGCGCATTAATATTTTTTTTACAACAAAATAGACCGCTCAAAAGTTAGCATTTAATCGTAGAAATCGCCTGCAGACGCGTGTTTTGGAATAACTCCTGGGTGCTTCCATGTTTATGCCCACAGCAAATGTTAAACTTTAATCTCATTGGCTGAAAATCACCATTAAAATATTCACTGCGTGGCGTAAAAGAGGGACCGGAAATTGTGTGTCGCTGCGTTCGACTACAAAACCGGTTGGTGCTATTTAGTCACTGAAATCGCCATCATATCTCACTTTTGATGCTTCCCAGTGAAACTTCAATATTATTATATGCTAACTGCCGAAATAAATTGCCGTTATTGGATGACACTGTTTCGCGGTACCAGTTTAAATGTGCCCCTGTATTCGGGTTGATTCGGGCGTTCTGGCCGTGAGGCATACTCGGGTTGATTCGGGCGTTCTGACCACGAGAGGGTTAATATAATTTGGATTAACAAACAAGCCACATCCTGATAATAAGGAGAACATTGCTGAAAGAAATATTTTTTTAAAGATGTGACCCAAGATGAAAACCAAACAAATGGCAGAGGAAGAATGAAAACATGATAAAGATGTTGAAATTCAGTAATTTTTAAATACATAATTATATTACATCTTCCATTCCTGGCAAAATGTATTGTTTTCTTTTGGAACTTTGTTTCTCAATACACAAATTTTTGCATTCTGCAACTTTTTTCCTAGCAAAACCAGTTGCTTTTTGTGCATTATTTGTTTGTGTTACTTTCTTTGATTACCTCCGTGAATACAGGTTTGAGAAAACTGAATGTTGTTCGTTTAATTGCAGCGGAATCTGTCTGAAGTGCTGCTGGTGGATGCCACGAGGCAGACGAAAGGACCCGATGAGTCGGAGGTGGACATTCAGGTCGGCTATGTGCACTCGCCAGCCAAAGTCATATGTCACGCCACCGCAAGTCACAAGTGAGTCACACTAGTATTGTTGCTCTCCTCCTTGTTCCCTGGTGTACAGGGGTGAGGGTCAGGTACAGTATTGCTGAACTACTCTGTGTCTCCTCCTTGTTCCCTGGTGTACAGGGGTGAGGGTCAGGTACAGTATTGCTGAACTACTCTGTGTCTCCTCCTTGTTCCCTGGTGTACAGGGGTGAGGGTCAGGTACAGTATTGCTGAACTACTCTCTGTGTCTCCTCCTTGTTCCCTGGTGTAAAGGGGTGAGGGTGAGGTACAGTATTGCTGAACTACTCTCTGTGTCTCCTCCTTGTTCCCTGGTGTACAGGGGTGAGGGTCAGGTACAGTATTGCTGAACTACTCTCTGTGTCTCCTCCTTGTTCCCTGGTGTAAAGGGGTGAGGGTCAGGTACAGTATTGCTGAACTACTCTCTGTGTCTCCTCCTTGTTCCCTGGTGTAAAGGGGTGAGGGTCAGGTACAGTATTGCTGAACTACTCTCTGTGTCTCCTCCTTGTTCCCTGGTGTACAGGGGTGAGGGTCAGGTACAGTATCGCTGAACTACTCTCTGTGTCTCCTCCTTGTTCCCTGGTGTACAGGGGTGAGGGTCAGGTACAGTATCGCTGAACTACTCTCTGTGTCTCCTCCTTGTTCCCTGGTGTACAGGGGTGAGGGTCAGGTACAGTATTGCTGAACTACTCTCTGTGTCTCCTCCTTGTTCCCTGGTGTACAGGGGTGAGGGTCAGGTACAGTATTGCTGAACTACTCTCTGTGTCTCCTCCTTGTTCCCTGGTGTACAGGGGTGAGGGTCAGGTACAGTATTGCTGAACTACTCTGTGTCTCCTCCTTGTTCCCTGGTGTACAGGGGTGAGGGTCAGGTACAGTATTGCTGAACTACTCTGTGTCTCCTCCTTGTTCCCTGGTGTACAGGGGTGAGGGTCAGGTACAGTATTGCTGAACTACTCTCTGTGTCTCCTCCTTGTTCCCTGGTGTAAAGGGGTGAGGGTCAGGTACAGTATTGCTGAACTACTCTCTGTGTCTCCTCCTTGTTCCCTGGTGTACAGGGGTGAGGGTCAGGTACAGTATTGCTGAACTACTCTCTGTGTCTCCTCCTTGTTCCCTGGTGTAAAGGGGTGAGGGTCAGGTACAGTATTGCTGAACTACTCTCTGTGTCTCCTCCTTGTTCCCTGGTGTACAGGGGTGAGGGTCAGGTACAGTATCGCTGAACTACTCTCTGTGTCTCCTCCTTGTTCCCTGGTGTACAGGGGTGAGGGTCAGGTACAGTATTGCTGAACTACTCTCTGTGTCTCCTCCTTGTTCCCTGGTGTACAGGGGTGAGGGTCAGGTACAGTATTGCTGAACTACTCTCTGTGTCTCCTCCTTGTTCCCTGGTGTACAGGGGTGAGGGTCAGGTACGGTATTGCTGAACTACTCTCTGTGTCTCCTCCTTGTTCCCTGGTGTACAGGGGTGAAGGTCAGGTACAGTATTGCTGAACTACTCTCTGTGTCTCCTTGTTCCCTGGTGTACAGGGGTGAGGGTCAGGTACAGTATTGCTGAACTACTCTCTGTGTCTCCTCCTTGTTCCCTGGTGTACAGGGGTGAGGGTCAGGTACAGTATTGCTGAACTACTCTCTGTGTCTCCTCCTTGTTCCCTGGTGTACAGGGGTGAGGGTCAGGTACAGTATTGCTGAACTACTCTCTGTGTCTCCTCCTTGTTCCCTGGTGTACAGGGGTGAGGGTCAGGTACAGTAAGGCTGAACTACTCTCTGTGTCTCCTCCTTGTTCCCTGGTGTACAGGGGTGAGGGTCAGGTACGGTAAGGCTGAACTACTCTCTGCGTCTCCTCCTTGTTCCCTGGTGTACAGGGGTGAGGGTCAGGTACGGTAAGGCTGAACTACTCTCTGCGTCTCCTCCTTGTTCCCTGGTGTACAGGGGTGAGGGTCAGGTACAGTATTGCTGAACTACTCTCTGCGTCTCCTCCTTGTTCCCTGGTGTACAGGGGTGAGGGTCAGGTACGGTATTGCTGAACTACTCTCTGCGTCTCCTCCTTGTTCCCTGGTGTACAGGGGTGAGGGTCAGGTACGGTATTGCTGAACCACTCTGTGTCTTTTCCTTCCATAGTTTTCTGTCCATATTTCATAGTCCCCCTTCTCATGTCTCTCCTATTTCATTCCTCCCATCTCAGCTATGGCCTTCCCCTTTTCCTGTGTCCATTGTGTTGCTCCGCCTCTGCTCTTTGCTATTTTTCCGGCAGTGACCGGCATCCATCCTTGCTAAATGGCCTGCCCGTCTCATCCAGCTTCTCAATAATCCTCGTTTTATGCTGCATTGCATTCCAACCTCTTTTATCTCCCATATATTTATTAACGTGCTAACTTGGAGACACTGTAAATGTGTCTAATCCCAGGTGTCAAGGTTCATTAGTCTTCTATGTTCATTCGCATCCTTGGACTGTCGACTTCTGATATTTAAAGTAGCTTGATTTTTCAGAGGACAAATTGAGTGGTCAGCCATTCTCCAGGTGGCACTACTGTGGAGTTATGCTGTAACTCATGACAACAGAAATTAAGTTGTCCCATGAACTCATTCAAAGTACTGTAACGGCAATAATTGCTGCCCTTGATTTGCTGCTCCACAGTTGGGTGTAAATTATTTCACAGTAGAAATGTTGTGCAATGCTCTATATTCTATGAGATTTACACGATTTCCTCCACAGTTTATTGTCAAAAATTCCATCAGTTTAATACAAATATATACTGCGAATCGTAGTATAAATTTATAATATAATTTATTTACAATATAATATTGCTGTCAATGATATTTTACCATAATGTATACTTTCTCTCACTCTTTGCTGTCCAATGTGTCCAGTGGTGACAGTAATGAAGGGTGACATGTTTGTGCTTCGGTGAGAGTTAGTCAACAATTTATTATTCCATATATAAATCAGGGTGCACGATGGCTTTTGCTGAGAGGTAGTCCGTCGGACTGGCTGACACAGAAACAACTAGTCCTGATATTGTTTTACTAGTCCTTAAAACTAAATGTGCTAGGTACCATCATACTGTTGTATCATGTACAGTATAACCTGTATTAGCGGCCACCTGTCCATAACGATAACCTGGATATAATGGTCACTTTTGAAAGTCCCAAATGACTTCCTATCCTATTAGTTTGTCCACTACCTGTCCATAATGGTAACCTGGATATTACAAGATTTAACAAGATTTAACAAGATTGCCACCCAGAGAATTAACTCTAGGTAGCAGGTGGACAAGGAAGCCCTTGGCTTTTCGAGAGTCCGACCTTTTTATCTATGTGTATCCCGCCCGTCTGAGGTATGTGTCGATTTTATTTTTAAACATATTCACGCTACTAGCACCCACACAATCAGCAGGTAATCTGTTCCATTCATTTACAGTTCTTTGTGAAAATGAAAACTTTCTTATATCCAATCTACTCTGCTCCTTTGCTAATGCAAGATCATGTCCTCTAGTCCTTCTATCTTTCTTAACTGAGAAAAACATATTTCTATCAATATTTTCATAACCCTTCAATATTTTAAACACTTCTATCTGATCTCCTCTCAATCTCCTGGTCTCTAGTGTTGTTAAACCGCATTTTTTTAGGCGTATTTCATAACTAAGATCCCTCAGATTTTGTATCATTTTAGTTGCTCTCCTCTGCACTCTTTCTAGCATATCTATGTCCTTCCTGCGATATGGCCTCCACGCTTGAATACAATATTCTAAATGAGGCCTAACTATTGTTTTGTACAGCGGTATTATTAGCTCTTTTTCCTTATACGTTATGTTTCGCCTAATTAATCCAAGGATTTGATTTCCCTTTGAAGCTGCAATTCTGCACTGCTCTGAAATCTTCATATCAGCACTAACGGTTAACCCTAAGTCCTTTTCTTTTACAGTAGTACTTAGTACAGTACCCCCCATTGTATATTCTACCTCTTCGTTCCCATGTCCTATGTGGAGGCATTTACATTTCCCAAAATTGAACATCATTTGCCATTTTTCAGACCATTTCATCAACCTGTCAAGATCATCTTGTAAATGCTGTCTATCTCCATCACTTTTAATCCTTCTAAACACTTTTGTATCATCCGCAAATTTCAACACCTTGCTTGTTATTTCATCATCCAAATCGTTGATGTATATTAAGAATAATATAGGACCTAATACTGATCCCTGTGGTACCCCACTCAATACCGATTTCCAGTTTGAAGCCTCCCCATCAACTACTACACGTTGTCTTCTGTCAATCAGCCATTGTTCTATCCAGTTTATTATACCATTTCCTATGCCATGGGCCTTTAGTTTAAGCAGTAATCTTTGATGTGGTACTTTGTCAAAAGCTTTTTGAAAATCTAAGTAGACGATATCTACTGGTGTTCCCTCATCTACCCACTTAGTGATGTCTTCCAAAAAACATAACATATTTGTTAAGCATGACCTCGCTTTAAAAAAACCATGTTGAGATGGGTTTATCAAGTTTTGTTTAGCAAGAAAATCCACCATGTGATCTTTAATTAGTCTTTCTAATAATTTACAAATCACTGATGTTAAACTCACTGGTCTATAGTTCTCTGACTTGTTTCTCGAACCTTTTTTGAATAACGGTATAATGTTTGCTTCTTTCCATTCTAAAGGAACCACTCCCTCTTCTAATGACAAGTTGAAAACTGTTGCAAGTGGTATGCTAATTTGTTCTACAATTTCCAATAGTAGTTTGGGTGGAATACCATCCACTCCAGGTGATTTATTTTCCTTCATAGCCCTTATTTTCTTAGCTACCATTTCCGGGGTTACAATTAATTGTCCTAAATAGTCTGAATCTGCCCCCTTGAACTTAGCCTTTGGTATTGGCAGTGAACTAATATCTTCCCTGGTAAACACTGAACTGAAGTACTCATTCAGGTCTTCTGCCATTATGAATCCCTCTGATATCATATTTCCAGCACTATCTTCTAGAGGACCGACCTTATCTTGAACTTTCTGTTTGCTTCGAACATACGCATAAAAACTCTTGCTGTCATGTTTTATATTACTAGCTAATTGTTGTTCATAGCTTCTCTTTGAATTTCTAATTTCAGCTGTAGCTTGGTTAAGTGCTTCTTTATAATTGTTGTAGTCTTCATCATTTCCAGTACATCTATATGACTTCCACATCATTTGTTTATACTTAATTTTTCTAATGGCTTCTTTCGATAAGTGTTTCTTTTTGGACCGTTTTCCTTGGTTTTTGAAGGGTACAAATTTATCGATTATGCACTTAATTTCACTCTTTAATATATTCCAGCATTCTGTTGCCGTCTTATTTTTCAGTGTCTTATTCCAGTCTATCTTTGCTAAATATTTCCTCATGTCCTTATACCTTCCTTTGTGGAAATTTCTCCTATACTGCTTTTTGCTATTCCTTTCTGATTTTACTTTGATGGTAAAATGTATCTGGTTGTGATCGCTACTCCCCAGTGGCTCACATATCTTGACATTGTCAACTAATTCATTCTGTGAGGACAAAACTATGTCTAACACATTCTCACCCCTGGTTGGTTCTAGCACATGTTGAGAAAGGAATGTATCTTGAACTAAAACTAAAAACTTGTGGTCCTCTCTCCCCATACTCTGTAGAGATTTCCATTGTATATGCCCATGGTTAAAATCCCCCATAATAATACAGTCCCGTTTGCTTACTTCCCTTATAGCGTTTTGTATTTTTTCATTCTCTTCTATGCTTATGTTTGGACTTCGATAAACTAACCCAACTGTTAACGTTGAGTTTCCTGTAACTATGTTACACCAAACAGCTTCTTCGCAATCTGCTTCTCTTTCTAATTTTATTTCATAAGCCTGAATAGATTCTTTAATATATAAAATAACTCCACCTCCCTTTCTTCCTATTCTATCTTTTCTAAACATTACATATCCTGTCAGTCCCAATTCAGCATCTGATATATCGGTGGTGGTCCAGGATTCGGTTATACCTATTATATGAGGGTCAATATCTTCTACCATAATGTTTAGTTATTACGTGTAATGGTCAGTTAATTTGGACCTAACCATTTATAATCAACCTGTTGCTTGCGGGCAGGTCAAAGGGAATCAAAAATTTCCCTGAATAAAACATAATCGCGTGTACGAGGGACTATCAAATTGCAATCAGTCGAGTTGCACGTGGCATCATCAGCTTGTTGTGGCCGCTATGTGGCTCCTTTACTCCAGCAAAGAGGAGTAGAATCAGCTTTGGTGTCCAAAGAGAGCTCGAAGAAGCCACAGATGGGACCAGGCCGTTGTAATATTTACCTAGGTGGCTTGGCATAGCTGGAGAGACTGCCTAGGTAAATATTACAATGGCTGTAGCCGAAATTGTATTGATAATCCTCTGAGCAAATCTGGGTTAACGCTTCCTTGCACTCGTTCACACCCTCGTGTTTCCTTTTGGACACCAAAGCTTTTTCTGTACGCCTTTACTTGAAGGGCGTGATTGATTTCAACATGGCCCAAAAGAAAAAGGAACATCAATTAAACATAGCGAGTTGTGTAGTGTATTATTTAATATTATTGTTAACTCTAGGTTTGTATTGTTCACGAGAGTACCAACTAGCAAAGGGCAAAGTAACCATTCATAATACAGTGACTCCACCCAGTGAGTATCCAAGTCATGAAACTCTACATAACGGCAACCTGCCTGTAACGGTAATTTTGCGCAGTCCCGACGATGACTGTTATGGACAGGTTTTACTGCATATGAGTTATGTCTCATTAATAGAAACATACATATGATTTCGTATATCCAATTGCAAAGTCATCAGAAGAAATGACTGCTTTAATCATGGACAGCAAACAGCAGTGGTGGACAAGGCGATGCCAATAGAATTTGAAGCCGACGAAGGGCTGACATTGTTGAACTAAGTTGCATCATTTGGGCTATACTTGTCATTAGCGTTTCCTTTCCCGAAGCCAACTGAACAATCAGTAACATTGCTGGCGTTTCATAACTTGTTAAAATAAAAACCCGATGTTGGAATAATGCATCTATGATGGGATAGCAGGTAACAATGTCTGTAACCAACGCATGTATGTTTGTCCACGTTGCTCATCACTCATGGTCACCAGGTGGCACTACCTCTAAACATGGACTAGTCTGGTCACTGAAACTACTCATCCGGGACGATCGTACGGGCCTTACTTCGCAGCTTGTATAAATATAAGATAAAACGGTAATTATTATAAAAGTACTTTGAACCCTTTAGACTTCAGCCGTTTTTTATATAACTTATTAAAAAGTCACCGTTTCCCCACTTATTTGACCCAAAATATGAAAATTTTTCATCCAAACATTGTACCTGATGTGTTTTCACTTCACAAACATCCACTAGATGGTGCCACCAAACAATTCAGCATTACACGATTATTTTGGGCTGGGTCTGGCTGACTTGGAGTGTCGGTCTATGGTGGGTTTGACCGACTTGAGTTAAGGGTTAAGTACAAGTTTCGCATGTCTACTTTGTGTTACCTTAAAGTACTCTTTGTTGTCGTATATGTTGCAGGAGTTCCCCGGAAGGTGACGTCACTCGGGCCAGGCAGATTGACGTTGATCTTGTACCTGCCATGAAGAGGTTCGACCTGTCTGAACACAGTGACGAATCTGAAGTTGGCATCTCAAAGTCTCCTCAGTCAAAACCACAGGACAAGCCTCGGTCACACAGGACTGCTGCTCTTGGTGTGTTGGCAAACTTACATTTATATCAAAAGGAGCCAGTCAGTTCCTCTACCAGGAATTACTGGGCATATTGATTTCTACAGCGAAGTCACTATGCCCAGTAATTAACCGACAGCGGCACCTATTTTCGCCCATGACGCATTTTCGGCGACAACAAACTTAATGTTGCTTTCAACGACAGTAACTGCTTCAAAAATAAATTTACATCAAAATGTTGAACAAATTCACTACTTTAGTTTGTTGGTTTATTTGTTATAAGAAATGAAACACAAAAATAGATATCGTTGACAAAAGGTAATACAAAAATTTGCATAAATCTGCTCGGTGACGACACACAGAGTGTTACTACAGAATTGTACATAATGAGATAATTATCCAAGATACGTGAACAAGTTTTATACCATTGTTTTCAGGAGAGAATGGTGTATAAAATAAAATCAACTTGCTCATTGTGATGTTGCCTCCTTCATGGAGAAAATGTCTTGTGAAAAGTACCATAAGTGACAAAACGCAACACAAATTTGAATTTGTTGAGAAAAAATGTTTCACCATATGCCACATATAGTAAATGTTATAAAACAACTAATTTGTCAATATAACTTCATAGCTTATTTTATGTGATTTCTAATAGTCATAATAATTAAAAAATTGATTGAGAAATAATAAAGTTATGTCCATTTTAAATGAATGCCTGTAATTTTCTGATGCTGACAGCGATTTCTTGGATATGGTCAGGAACTGGCTGCAACTTGTCCGGCACTAGCTTCAGGATGAAATGGGTTAACTGTGTTACATGCGAGATTGCAGCTCACCAACTCTCCTGCAAGGTTTCTACTACCACTAGAAATCGGCCTAAATACCAGAGTATCTGGATAAAATTCAACAGTATTTTTAATAACACAAACTAATATATACAATCTTCACGAAACGGTCTACTCGAATATTTTATTTCCAGGTGTATCTTCACTGGCATGCATATAGTCTCCACTAAACATGTCAACATTTTACTTCCAACATGACCCTTAAAGATCTATGATTCACCAAAAAACATTTGAGTAATAATTACAAACTCACAATATAGTCAGAAGGACTGCAGAGCCTCTTGGCCCATTTTTAGATATTGTTATTCCTGCCACATTGGTGAGATTCAAACATTGTATTGATAACATTGCCTTGAATGCAAAGAGCTGCTCTATCATGTTATTGGTTTTATATGTGTAAAGAGCTTCTTATCATTACACATTTTCTGTAATCATTTACTGAAATTTACTTCAGATTACGACATTATGCAAACTGCCACTGTACTATGGAAATAAAAATGTCCAAAATAATACTCATTACAAATCTGCTAAATCTATAAACAATGCTGCTTCAGATGAAGAAAATGTCATCAGTCACTTGTTCCTGTTTATTTAAAAAATGACACTGCATCGGAGGAAGTGCTAAGAGGGGGGTAGCAGTGGAGGGGGTTTTAGATTGCACAGGTTGCGTTGTTACGAGTGGAATCATTGCTGAGGGTTGTTGTTGTAGGAAGGAACAATTGCAACAATGGTGACGGTCAAGATGGTAGACACAGACATCAGTGTGATGACAACATGGCCCACAGAACCACTTCGAGGTACTCTTTAGTGGTTCACTATTACACGGTTTGGATCACTTCTATTTTTTTTAATTCCTGTTGGTCAGGGTTTTAACTCTAAGTAACTCGTGTTTTCTGAAATACATCACCAACAATGGTAGATCAAACGTCCAAGGCAGCGAACGTATTCGATTTCCTTATTATATCACCTCACGTTTCCTACATTTCAGATCGATCAGTCAAATGGCGGAAGAGATAAAAGAAAAGGTGAAGAAGACAAAGAAGGGTAAGTCCAATGACCATTGTAACTCCTATCAATCTTGCTTTGTATTGGTAATTTTATTCAGCTGTGTACATTGTCCATACTGGACTACACTCAGAAAGACCTTACCTAATCCCTGTTGACTTAATTGGGACCAAATACTGCACACACAAGAGTCCAGTATTTCTGTAACTGAAATCAAGCTAGCAGGGGTGTGTGGGTGTGTTAAACGGACGCAGTCTGTACTTAGTATTTTATTTATTAATATAGTGTTCTTAAGACTACAAAGTTTAAGGTATACTGCCCACCAAATTGTGTTTAGGAAACCCGTAACAACAGTTGCAATTTGAAGGTACGACCACGGGAACATGTTCAAATAGTAAGCAAAACATCCAGTTTTAAAACAAGCTTTATTGGCAATACGGCCGAGTCGGGCTGAGTTAACTGCAATACCCTTTGATGTTCCCACGTTCAACACAACAGACTTCCTGTTACATATTACTGCGCCCACTGATTCTGGGTAGACGAACAGACTGGGTCCCTTTAACATGTTCCTCCTAGACAATTTGCATCTAGGGTGCCAAGCTTTCATCTATGACCCTTGAAAGAAAATAATTACCGATACGTTAAGGATTTGTACCGGACGTTAGGTGAAAGTGTTTACAACATTACACATGTTTTCTGCAATTGTTCCAAGCTGTGTAAATGGACCACTGACGAGTTAAGGATTTTTGTGTAACTAGCGTTGCAAAAAACAGTATGTGTCATAAGAAATGTCACAAGTATACTTTGGGAAACATTCTTCTGTGTGTATGTACAGTATCTGAAACATGGACATTTTTGATAATATTTGCAACTAGCTAACGTCTACCCATGGACCAACAAACCAAGGGCAGCATTAATCACTATTAATGTGGTATTACAATATGTTTTTAAAATTTTAAACCCATTCACAGTGGTACCATCTGGAGAGTCATATACCACTTAACACCACAGTTTCCATATTTCTCAATTAGGTGGCACCACAGTTACATAACTTTGCAAATAAATAACTTGAAATAACTACGTTTGTGTTTTTTATATACATCGCCAGTTGGTAGATCAGAGGCCAATGGTCCAAGGAATTGAATGGATACAGAACCAAGGCAAGTGGATCTTGGCACCCGGGAGGGGATACACTTACAATACTCGAAGATTAGCATTTTAATATATATATACAGGTAAAGGTAAGTTATTTAGTAGCACAGTCAGTGTCTGTGTTTTCTGTGTTGCTGCAGCTATCCGGGTGTCGTCAAGATACATGCAGACAGCGAAGATAAACGAGAGTCGCGGCCCAATGAAGGCTACAGATAGGGTGAGACATCGTCATAGCAAATTGCAAAACATGTCAACAAAACACATCTGACGCAAATGTACAAACAATTAAAATGTAACAAGTATATTAACATCCATATGCAACACAAAACAACCAGATAACATGCACGCATGCACACACACACACAAATGCACAGACATACACACATGTATGTACATGCACACACGTGTATATACATGCACATACGTGCGATAAATGTTATTGTTGCTTTGGCTGCAGCCATCGTTTCAAGCCAGTGGTAGTGTGTTTTCTATTAATGACTTCTGCTTTCTAAACACTACATGTAACATCAGCCATGACTGGCCCAAACCCCAACTGGCCAAATATAAAAGACAACGACATGATTTGATAACCAATTCGTCCATAATTCCATGTTTCAACAAGACAATATCCTTGAGAGTACCAAGACTCATCTAACCAGCAGCAGAAACGGTCCTGTTTGTACCTTCCCAGTTCAAGAGTTGGCTGCGTGTGATTATGCGCATTAGCCTCAGTTCTCTGGACTCCACTAGGTGACGCCATTGCGTTATTGCCCTAGCTACCATAATAACAGTATATATTCGGACACTGTTTTCAGATAACCTGAAAATCTACACAAATAATTATTATAAGTACTGCAAGTTATCGGACGTCTATTATTTTATGTGCCCGGATACAAATACTGCATAATGACGGCATGTTTTCAGACACCAAAATAATTATTTTTACTGTATGTTTTCGTGCAGCTACGAGTTTATTTACATTTAGTTGTCCGACTACAAATAGTCATTAGAGTAAGTCCACTGATGTACAATGTGCATGGTGACGCCACCATACAGGTATACCGGAACTATATGCTCCCTCTTAGTGTTAGATCAATTGAAAATATTACACAATTTCGTCGTCATTTAAAAACTTACCTTTATAACCTTGCGTATCCACCTTAGCTCCCTGGCGTATCAATCCATCTGTTGATGAGTTTAATACGGTTTATAAATGTTGACATTGACTAACCCTTTTGTATTGATGCGCCTCAGAGCTTGGTTTTCGAGGATTTAGGCGCACAAGAACTTACCTTATTATTATTAAAACAATAAAACTGTTCTATTGCAGGGAATTATGGGTAAGGTCGTGAACTCAAGACTCGGCAGGTCAGGGGTCAATGCGGCGGGCCGCCCAAACATGACTGGTGGGAAGGGAAGCACTCCAGGGGCTGGGAAATACTCGACCCCCACCAGAGGGCGTGCCAACTCGTCAGGACGGTCGGTAGTTTAGTTGTTTTTTTTATATATTCTAATTACAATTGAGTTAGTGTATTTATGTGTTTGGGTATTTTCTCCCAAACACAGTGCACCAAAACCTTAAAAAATATGTTTGTCCATTTTACAGTGAATTAATACCTTATATATCAGTTCAGTCACAAACTTTATTTTGCTCAACTCACTCTTAACATGTCCTAGAAGTCACACCAACCCCAAATTGAATACCATAACCAACAGTTATATAAAACCAAACCAGAACTGTGACACGTGTTATACAACAGGTGATATTATAACTTTGTCAGGTCGAACAAGTCGACAGGCAGCTCGGGCAGTACATCGTTTGGTGGCACGACTCGCAAGGCAAGTGGCAAGAAGTCTACGGCAACCAGCAGCAGTTTCTCGACGCAGTTCAGCAGTACTCCAGAGGTCAGGGGTCATGGGGGGAGCATGTCAACCTCGTCTACTGACACCTCCATGTTCCACGCCCCTAACGGAGTGGATTTGTCTGCGATCGGTCCCCCTTGCCTCCCACATAGTTTCACTGGTGTGTACCATAGGTTTGTCTCAAGACCCATCCACCCATCTTTTGGATGGTCTCGGTTTGTTTTAGACGGGTAGAAATTTGAGGTCGAGCGGGTGGAAATTTGAGGAGCAAAAACCTTATATATTATTGAATCATGCTGCATGTCAATTATGCTTTAACATTTGTGTCACTTGTGTATGGGTGAATTAGTGTACACACATGTATTTATGCATATAATTATATATGCACGTTTGGACTGGATTGTATGTGTGTGTGTGGATGCGTGTATCTACCGGGACATTTTTGGCCTGGTAAGAATTTGATCCTGCATAAAGGCTTGGTGGGTACTTGGGGAAGATTGTGGTGTAGATTGTACACAGACGAAAATTATGGCGTAATGGTTAGGGCATTGGACTATCAGTCAAAAGATACCGGGAATGAATCCTGTTGATGCTGTTTTGATCCATGAGCAAGTTCATTCACTCCACCATGCTCCAGCTGTAAGAGAGAGTACCTGGCTGTAGACAGTGGTGGATGTTTGCTACTTGCAAACTAAAAATTCTCTACAATTGAGCTAGCGTGTGTCAATTTTTTCCTCCAAGACACTGTAAATCAGTGCCAAACTTTCGGGGGTTTATGTGCGACTCATTGGAAGAAAATTAACACCTTTGTTTTTTCCAAAATTCCCCAATGCTTAAGGGTTTCTAACGGTTTTAATGTTCATACCAGATGTTAGGGGTCAAAAAGTATGTAACTTTGAATTCAATAAAAAACATGTAAATAAAAAATGAAAGCAAAGTGAATTGATGTAATAATGCAAAGAAACTATTCACGTGAATGAAATTAAAATGTGCTGGTGTTGATTGCAGAAGGGGGTTCGATGGAAGACTCCCGGTTCCACCAGTCCGCCCCGAGGGGAAGGGGTGCAATGGACAGCATGTTTGACCACAGCCACAGATCGTCGGGGTCAACCAGGATGAAGACATCGAAGGAGTCGGGGACAGTGACAGAGTCAATGATGGAGTCTTCTGCCTACCAAGCCCCCCACCACACTAAGGCGGTCAGTGACATTTTCATATTACACAAAACAAAAGTGACCCTCCACTGCGACCTAGGTATTAAGGCCAGACACACCAGGTGAAATAGTTTTTTTGACCAAAAATACTAAAAATGCCATATTATGATACCTTTGTATGCATACTGACAATAAAGTTCACTTCTATGACAATTACGTACCTCTGAGTGAATTTTAGTCACGGATCAAGCATGTCGATATCATGTAATCAAATTCATTGTGCAATCCTTGAAAGACATCTTCTCCAAAAAAATTCTCAAATTTCTGCATTTTGAAATGGGATATCTCTGGGAGTAATACCTATCGTGTCTGGCCTTAAGGTATAAATAATTATCTAGGTCATGTCCCATCAATTTTGTGATTATGGCAGAAATGCACCCCTTACAATCTCATCTGGCAGTGTCCAGTTTATTTTCCTCGACAAACAATCCAAAACTAATAAACTACCGGTACATGCATTTATGAACCCATATATTATAAAACAACAGACGATGTGTGACCTTGTTTCTCAAAGTGTTGTTTTTTAAAGTTTCCTTCAAGTTTAGCAATATATCAAAACAACTGAAGGTATTTCAGTAAATGGGGTATCATTTTAAAGTTCATGGTCTGTAGAATTCAAAAAGGCACAAAAATTCATTTCACAGTATTGCGCCTTACTGCCCACATCCCTGTGGCAAGTTATAAATGTGTTATGGCTTTATGAGAGAAGACTGGATGGTTCAGATGGGTAATATGGTTTACTTATTTTGCAGTCGGTTTACCTTTTTTCCCATGGCGTTTCGAATGCTATCGCCAATCTTCAACAGGCGGCTACTGCTAGATAGTACACAAGTATACAAGATCATTGTTAGGGAGTGGAGTGGTTTTTAATGACCAAAGTCAGTGTTAATTAAATGACCCCTGTACCCGATTTAAGTGGAAGTTTTCTCTGTATTTTGTGTACTTTTTCTGAACTTTTAACCAAATTTTCAATGTCTAACAAATAGAAGTGTGGTTGGCACCCCAATGGTACACAGTGAAGTGATCTGATAATGCAATAAAGATATCAATATGAACAAGTAAGTCTGTCTGAAATATCACCACATTGTATCTACATGTCTACCTATCCAAGTCCTTCATCGCAACCATTGTACTTGGGAACTGTCCAAATTACAAAAGTTTTGTTTCGACAGCTAGATGATTAAACTTAATTCTGTTGCCATAGAAATCACCCGGAGATGTCAGCCAATGGCAGCTTGACCTGAAACATGCCCGCTATATCCAGTGGGTGTTTCTTGAGTCAAAGTTACGCAAAGCTTTCCAGGAACAGGACCGAGAGGCAATGGTGAGTGTCTTCTTAAAGCAACTCTTTGTAAGCTAATAACAGATTCAAGATGTATCAAAACGTTATATTCTCCCAAAAGTACATTCTCTGCCACTTATTTCTTGCATTTTATGCATAATTGTGGTCTTATAAGTGCAACATGACTGATAAATAATTGTGTTTACACAAATCATTTTAAACTTGTTGCCACGTGGATGATTAATTATGCAGCTCGATTATAAGTGCATGCATGCACAGTGAAGCATACTGTTAAATCAATCCATCCGACATGGGCCGCCGCTATAATTCACTCTGTTTATTCCATAGATTGTCCTTTTCGTTGTTGAATCCATGACATAAACAGAAGCTGGATGTTTTTCTTGCCCCATGTAACTCGGCGGAGGTAACTGAAGTCTGACAGACAGTACCGAATATTCATCATCATGCCTTATATGGATCGTGAATGCTGACGCAATTTGGAAACTGCCTGCATGCGGAGTTATATCGATATAATGTCATGATCATTTGTGATTAACAAAACAACTCTAATAAAATAAATGCACAGAATTACATTAATTAATCATACTGACAGGATGAATAATTGTGTACATTAGAGATTAAAATTCTCAAAGCATTGCTTTAAACAGTTGACAAAAACAGATACAACTCCACGTTTTTTGTGCATATGACAGATAAGTTTTATGTTCTCCAATGTGTGCTTGAATGTATGAATTAAAAGTAATCATAATCTGATTCTAATCACAAATAAGGCATCCGTTTATTATATTCCCCCACAGCTGCACCTAAAGTGTTTGTTTGTTTTGTATGAAATCATTCAAATGCATGAACAGTTACTGTATTTTAATAACATGTTTGATTTTGTCTTTTCTAGAATTGGTGACAAAAATAATAACATGACGGTTTGTTATGGCAATTATTATATTCTTGAATGTAATCATACAAATGAAATTGTAATCGCGATTATGCTCATTTTCTCATTAATTGTAGTAGTACTCATGATTTTTAGCAATAATCGGATACATTTGTGGTGTAATCAACTCATCTCTGTTTCATTTGTTTACGATGTAATCATATTTAAAAGTAATTGTAATCATAATTGATTATTTGCATACATCAGTAAGTCAACTTGTAGTGCGATCATTCTAGACAATGGTCCATTGAGAGGCAATAAAAATGCATTAATGCACAAACTAGTTAGATAAATAAGTGATAATTAATTGCTAAAACTGTGGTGCATAATGCATAGGTAAATAAGATTATGTGGTAAATGGAGATAACGTTAATTAAAATATCACATAGTTTGAGCATTGTATAAGTTAGTTAAATAATAATAAATTACTTTAAAACACTGTCATGTTTGAATTTACACACTAGGCTAAGTTGAATGTTACGTGGAAGAGGTTTTTAAAAATTTTATTCATAATCTTTGACAGTAATTGGTTACATTTGTGGAGTAATTGCCTTGGTGTTTTGTGGCATCGCACTCACTGCTGTATGTATGATCGATGACAGAAAGAAGTGCACGCCCTCTGGCAAGCGACGCAGGAACTAACTGTCCAGTCGACCAAGCTTGATATTGAGAGGAACAAACAGAAACACCTGAAAAATGTTGACGAATCTCTTAACCTGCAGGTTTGTGTCTGTACGTTTATACTGTAGCGTATGCTTATCAGAGCGAATAATATCTGAGACGTGGAAATATGAAAAATTTTGCATTTCAATAAGCGTACAGGGATGTATACCCATTTTCTGGGGTTCCTGGGTACAGCCATCCCAGCAGTTGTGACAGGCAAGCGATTTATGCATCTCACATATGGGCAACAGGATATCAGAACACTGTCTGATAATTTAGGTGAAACATTCAATATTTTTTCATCACCGAGCTTTGAGTCTCGTGTGACATTGCAGATCACGTTGTCAGATGCTAAAAGGAAGGGTGCACACTAATTAGGGCATATTTGCTTTATTGAACAAATATGGTATTTGTATGTCACCTCTCTTTGTATATGTGACCTGTCATAGTAAACCGGGTATAAAGTAACAAAATTTTTAACTATAGTTTTTATCCCTTTTGGATTTCTCAGATTTTAAGCTTTAAAATGATACTCATATGTTGAAGTATCTTCATTAAAATTACGCGATTTTTAAACAGCGACATTTAGAGATAAATACTAGATTTAGAAATTGGGCTACGCGTGAAAACAGTGCCCATAACAACTATACTTGTAGTATTTTATAAGTTATGGTATCGCGACCGTCAGGTGCTGCCACCAAGCATGCATGCGTAGCTTGTCTGTTTTTATAGGTACAACTATTTCTAAGTGAACACGAACATGTGAAAGAGAATAAAAGGACTGTTAGACTATGCTGGTGTTTTAGTGAACATTTGTTGTAAGTAATAACGTACAATACGAGTATTTGTTGAGGAAAATGAACTGGATTTTGAAAGATGAGATTGTAAGATGCACTTGTTCCAAAATCACAAAATTGATGAGATGTGATGTACTCAGCTATTTTGGCCTCACTTGCAGAATAGGTCACAAAAATATGGAAACACTGCAATTTTTTATTGAACCTACATATAGTTGCAAATCCATATTCTCTATACAATCTATTGTGCAATGATCAGAGCATATTTTTTAATGTTGTGTATTTATTTAAAAAATAATTTTTGGGTAAAATACAAAGAAAAACCTTGTTTTTGGCAACAAATATAGCTATATCTTTCAAACTATTCATGATTTAAAAAAGTGTCGAATCATTGCACACAGTAGAGTATGCTGAATGCGACATTGAAAACATTTATATAGCATAATTACTCCCCGAGATATCTCGTTTCCAAATGCAAAAATTTGAAGACATTTTTTTAAATACCCAGTTTGCTGTCGCCGGTCACATGTCACCCCTGTTTATGTCTGGGACATGATGGTCTAGTGGTTGGAGCACTGGACTCTTGATCAAACGATTCAAACCTTGAGAAAGTGTGTTCACTCTACATTGATCCAGTTCACTTGGCTGTACGAACGAGTACCTGGCTATAGACAGTGGCGGGTATTTGTGTACGAATAGTCTACACATAGTTATTACAGCATGGCTGAATGCTTCCCAGAGAAGTTGAGATGGTGTTTGATTGAACTGGTCTGCCAGGGAGTAAAGTGTAAATATATCATACCCAGTGTTACATGCTAAAAGTATTCCATGCCAGAATTAGATACGTACTTTCAGCCCAGGTCGGGCACAGGCCAGACGTAAGATTATGCCAGAACTAGGTGTTGTCATAAGATGGTTTGTACCAATAATATGGTTCAGTTTACCACTCTAATTGTTAATATGCATAATACACTGAAATTTGATTTCAGCTGTCAGGGTTGTGCCCCATTGCAGAGGTCGTGGGTCGTCTCACGAGGGAGTACGAGACCCTCGCTGCCGCGCTTGACACCACCCGCCACCAGGTGGCAGTGAAGGGCATCAGCGTGCCACACGACCAGCAGCAGTTCGCAGGTATTGCATCTATACTAATTATCAAACAGTAGGATTCTCTGGCTGTTTATCGACCCACATCTCCGTTAATTGATTTATCCAGTTTCGCATCGCAGTTTCATACATCACAATCAAAATTTTGTTAAGCTTTTCCTTTGCCAACGATGTTAATAACTGTCAAATATATGACCTACGTTGCTATTGCAGCATGACATCTCATAAATCAAACACAACCACATACAATTGTCACCTTAAAAACTGCCTGATGTTTTTGTCATAAAGAAATACTTCTGGGGCCGCAATTTCAAAAAAATGTATGGCTGAATGCACAAACACACCACGTTCGACATCCATTTTATGATGGCTTGACAGAGGTTTTGCTAGGCAACAGGTCACGTGATGGATAATTATTTTAAACTACACTATACCAAATATGATATAAGTGTACTGCAGAGAGCCATATGGTACATACTACACAGCACAAGCTTGTATTGATTGGATGCTTTTTTTATCAATATACAGTGACTACCTCAAACCATGTTTCAATTGTGAATTGAAATTGAATTTCTGAAAAAGAGTGGAATTTGAAACAGGTTAAAGTGAATTGTAATTGATTGAAACAACAAATTAACTTACAACTTTTTATACAAATTTACGTGTATGAACTCATCATTTTACTCATGAAAGCAACAAATTTACGTGTATGAACTCATCATTTTACTCATGAAAGCAACTAATTTTTGTTTACTGAACAATGATATTTTGACATCACCACTTAATCCATCTGTTTGCCCCAGATGGCCTGCAAAGGGCGCTGTGTGAGACACAACAACTGCTCGGTGAGCTGAGTCACATGACCCGGCAACAGACACCCTCTGTGACGACCTTCAGTGAGACGATCAGTGCCGTCAAGGACACAGTGTCCTCTGAGCTGCAAGAACTGGCTAGGTGACGTCTCTTTGTATCTGTCCTTGTCACACACGTGGCACTATTGAGAGCGTAACAGGTTATTTCAGGGGAAACAGCAGCTTATTTTAGCTACCGTGAATGGGACTGTTGACATTGCAATTTTGGGGGCAGCTTACTGATTTTTGAATGAATCGCTAAAGCCAGTTTACGGGTACAAAAGTATGTTAATTTTTAATGCAAATAATGTTAAGGATTGGCTCAAAAGTTTGCAGTCTAAAAAGTTATGCATTTTGTTTGCATTGTTTCAAACCACCCCACTCCCACCAACACATGGTATGGGACTGCGAGTTTTATGATCCAAAATAGCTATTAGACATAAGGTTGTAATAACTACAGTTGTGTACCATATGGGTATATGCGGTATACAGTACGTGTCGTATATTTTATATGGTTCACGGTACGGTATACAATTTTTTTTCTACATGAAATTACGTGATCGCCCACAGAATCGACGTTTTGAAACGTTATTAATTTCTCAGAGAAAAATCCATTTTGCATAGACAACATTCAAACAAAATGAAGGACAAATGATGGGAATATAGCATCGTTCCACACTGTCCGCAGGTCAATTATTCAGGTCAATCATTGTTTGGTTGCCCGCTAGATGCAACGACATGCACAGTGCGTGGATTTACTTGGACTGTGGTTCATATTCTGTGACTTTTGCGATGTTTGGGTGTATTCAAGCGTTATTAGTTGACAATGTATACATGCTGTATGTTTGGGTGTATTCAAGCGTTATTAGTTGACAATGTATACATGCTGTATGGAGTATCGGTTTGGCTGAATAAAAAACTTTTCAAAACCGTATAGAAAATCAGTTGACCGGTATACGATACACAGCTCTAGTAGTAATAACCTATATTTCACACACAAGGTGTTACCGTTGTATCAGTGTATTTCCCTTGTAAGTTGTGGTGACAACCAAGCCACCTCACATGTAATGCTTAGCGTATTTTATGACAGCGAGCGTATATGACCATCCTATATGTAGCAAATATTCTAACACTGTGATCATCAAACTGTATGACATTACATATTTTGGACGTAATCGCTTGTTCATAATATAACATTTGTTTTCTACAATTGTTTTGAGGTCTGCTAATCATTGAGGACTTTTACGTAATTTGCATTTTGAAACACTGCTCACATTTGCGTCATAGCAGCCGATGTCATATAGGAATAACTGGGGAAACCGTCTTCTACATCTGTGTGTAATGCCCGTCTACGCACCCAGAAGATGGGCACTTTTACTAGAGATGATAACAATGTTCCTCTGTTCCCAGGTGTCAGGAGTTAATGAGTGCTGCGAGCTCATTAGCTACACATGAGGCATCGTTACTGATCCAGGGTATGCAGTCGACAGCCTCGTGACTGCCACACGCAAGTTTGTGGACGGAGACTACATGAGATCACTGCAAGAACTCTTGGGTCACTTCTGCACTAGTTCTGCATGCCTGTGCCCTTGATTGAAGACACTTTTTTTGTTCATTTGTTAAATCATTATTTAAACTATTAAAATCATGTTATGCATATATATATATACTACATCTATTATAACATACTGAGCCCCCATATTTGTAGCCAAGCATACCAAACTTTAGAATTCAACAGTTCAATGTTTACAAAACTCACTCAAATCGCTAGATAGTGGACTCTAGTAATCCTGAGGAAGTTCATGACCTGATGGGGGCAGGGCTTCTAATGTTAGTTTGCTGTCGTCATGGCTTCGGTCATGATGTGGTGTATCGCCGTTTACACAGTGTTTCCGTCGTTTGTTTTTTCTTCTGAAAAAATCCAATTCTGTCGTGTTCTTTGTGTCTAAACCAACATATTCAGGGTCAAGGAATCCATTTCTGCCATATGTTATATCCTTAGACGGCCATATTGAAATTCAAGATGGCTGCCATGCGTAGACGTTTTATGAGCATCATTTTAGTGCCACTTGATACTGAGGACTCCATATGACGAATCCATAGGTGGTTCAAAGAATCCAGTCGTGCCACTTGCATTATTCTCATATGATGGCCATATTGAAAAACAAAATGGCTGCCATGGAAATCATCTGTCCGAATATCTCAACTTCTACACAACATAGAAACATGATATTGATGTCTATACCAACATATTCAGGGTTAATTAATCAATTTCTTCCACATGTATCCCCAGATGACACATATTGAAATCCGAGATGGCCAACATCCATATAATCATATGTTGGTTTAATTCAGCTTACGCGCAACATAAAACAGACTGTGTTTAATCCGGTAATACAGGTGTAAATAAATATAAATAGACTACAACCATCAAATGATAGCCACACAGAATATCAAGATGGCTGCCATGCATATATATATATTATGTTCTAGGAACATGATCTCAACGTGTGTTGGGTTTAGGAATCCATACCTGGTTTATGGTACATATCTTCACGATTACAACCTTTCAGGCTGTTGCAAAATTTTACTCAGTTATATTCTCAACCATACACCTCACAACATACATATGCATGAAAAATAATATATAAATTGGACTACACTGCAATGCATGTTTTGTTGGTGGGGTATTCCAAATCGTACCAGATCACTGGGCAAACTTGTTTCATCCTGCTAAATGCAAACGTCTTAATGAAATATTTGGCGATTAACCTCTGTATCTCATTTAGTGTACATGAGTCAACTTCTTATAATTGTGATGACAGGGCGAGTAAGACATCTGTAACAGCAGGGAATGGAGTTCATGCTAACCAAGCCAACTACTTCCCTCGACCAAGGAAACTGGAGACTATGTCACACATCAACTCGGGACACAGCATAGCATTAATATTTCCGATATCACTGGTCGTTGACAATGGCATGGTTGCAATGGAACAATGGTGGGTTTCAATCGCAAAACGTTCATTTATTTCAACAGCAAGGAATGCCTTACGCCCAAAATAACCACATCTGTAAACACTACCGGATATCCACTTAGGGAAATCCTTGGTGAACACATTGTGCTACATAAGTACATGTAATATGCAGCCGATGTCCGCCTCCTCGTGTGTTCACGGCTGAAGGGACTGCAGGTCGTTGGTAGCTTTATGGACTGGTCACAACTATCTCATCTTCGGTGCTAATAATTACCTATCCGCCGGAAACAAATGACCATCTACATTGTAGCAAATAATGAAACAACTTCTGAGTGGTTCAGCTGTATATTCTGCATTCTCTCATTGGTTGCTTGAGGATGTCACCAAAATACCTACTAGATACAAAATATTATCTTCCGACAGTTGCCAACTGGGATGTAATGTATATGATACATTACTGCTGGGCGTCATCCACACTGCACTACATGCACTGCTCACACACTGCACTACATGCACTGCTCACACACTGCACTACATGCACTGCTCACACACTGCACTACATGCACTGCTCACACATTGCACTACATGCACTGCTCACACATTGCACTACATGCACTGCTCACACATTGCACTACATGCACTGCTAACACATTGCACTACATGCACTGCTCACACATTGCACTACATGCACTGCTCACACATTGCACTACATGCACTGCTCACACATTGCACTACATGCACTGCTCACACATTGCACTACATGCACTGCTCACACATTGCACTACATGCACTGCTCACACATTTGTGTCGAGGTATGGAGCAATCTGCAATGATGAGAAGTACTAAATTTGGTACACCAGTCGGTCTGATTGTGATACTTGTCATAATTGGCGTTTTTCTGTCGTTTTGTCCGCATATCTGCTCTACAGTATTTCCATCTGCCCTTAAAAGTGCATTCCGTTTGCATTACATAGTTTTGTCCATAACTAAGTTTGTACTTGGAGTTTGCATATATGCGCAAATTCCATGATTGTTGGATTACACAAATGTTTAAATGTTGACACTGAAGATGATATTTATTTAGCAAAGTTGTTTTGTGTGCCAGACTGTAGTACATTTATGCTTTGTTGAGTTTTTAATTGGCAGTTTAAACACTACCGTCCAACTCCATCTAGATACCTGTGATATATATGGCCCTGTCACCATCCATCTCTCCCAGGATTATGGACTTCTATTAAACTAACAGCACAACCGTCACTCTTTGTGGGTGATTGACTTGATCTTGGCATCGGCCTAGTGTTATTGCTGAGAACACATGTTGTGGTTTCTGCACAAGAAAATGTCCATTCGTAAGTTGCCAGTAAACCTACGATGTGGAGTATATTTTCTATATCGCTGATGTGAACTTGAAATGTAACCATTTGTGTTGTCCATTCTTAACCAATGACATATTTATCTTCACCAGTATATGCACCTCTATTTATCTTATTGTTCAGAATATGGCTCATAAACAACTGTCAACAAAAATTGACATACCCGTGAATATATACGTATTCATATATGAACCTCGTATGGATTCCTCAACCTCAAGAGGCGCTAAAATTATGTTTGTAAAACGCATACGCCACCTTGAATTTCAGATGGCCGTCATCTGATGATATAGCATATGCAGAAATTAATTCCTTGACCCTGAAAATGTTGGTTTAGACACAAAGAACGTTTTTGTATGTTGCTTAGAAGCCGAGATATCTGGATAATGGATTTCCGTGCCGGCCATCTTGAATTTTTATATGGCTATCATCCTTGGATACTGAATATGACAGAAATGGATTCCTTGACCCTGGAAATGTTGGGTTAGACACAAAGAACATGATTTTATGTAGCTTAGAAGCTGATATAACTGGATAATGGATTTCCGTGGCAGCCATTTAAAAAATCAAGATGACGGCTAGGTACCATGTCGATAGCGATGGGTACCTAGCTTGAAATGATTCTATATATCATAATCTACACGTGTGCCAATTTTCATGCTTTTTGTCAAAAGTGCACAATCATGTCCCTTAGCTGCTGTACTATAATTGTATACTTCAGTAAATGTATTTAGCATGCCAAGTACTTAAACATGAGTACCATTGCCTGATGGAAGTTACTGACAGCTACATCAGAATACTGCAAGAACTCTTGTGTGCCTTTATATTGGTTTTGTCACTTCAAGTCTGTAGTTGTTATATATTTGGTTTTGTTATGTCTTATGTTGTAGTTATGGTATTTGCACATTGTTGTATACTATGCAATAATTATTTTATTCTTCTGCTAGATTTATCATTTTTCATTGGGCCATCACACATTAGTGTGTTATACTATACTATATTTAGTAATGGTCAGGAGAAATTAAATGGTAATCAGAACGAGTTAAACTGCTGCTCTTGGCTTGTTGCTGCATGGATGGATGTAAGCTAGCATATATATGTGTATATAAAGTCAAACCTTACTTGATCACCTCAGTAATACAGCCACCTCACAATTAAGACCACCTCAGTAATACAGCCACCTCACAATTAAGATCACCTCAGTAATACAGCCACCTCACAATTAAGATCATACCACCTCAGGACAGTCCCAAATTATTTCCGTAGCAGTCGGTAACAGTAAAGTATAGGAAATTAATCTCGCTTTTCACTTTTGTCCAGTCCCAAGGGTGACCTTATTAGTGAGGTTCCACTGTGCACACAGGCCAATATGTTGGGCCAGCCTGCTTTCAGAGACCTACCTATGGCATTTCAACAATGGAAAACTGGTCTCGCTCTACACACAGAATAACTCGGCACTCGTGATTCTGTGCAGTGTTACGGTTTATGATGGACATACTGGTGCTCAAGAACAACCAAAGTGTTGATGACAGCTGGCGAAGACACTCATCAAATTGGAAGAATAAATGAAATAAAATTTTCTTTTGATCACAACTAAAACGTAACAACAAAACGATCGATTGTGAGATCAACAGGTGTGTGCGTGCATGCATGAGTGCGTACATATGTGCACCTATGAGAGTTTAAGGAGACAGAAATAACACCAACAATAAAGCGTGACGAGGGGGATACCGACGCGGCCACCTGTGGACAACCTGCTCGCCACACCATGAAAAACTTGGTGAAGGCTACTGATGGTAGATGAAACAAAACGCTGAAGTAAGTTAACCGTTTGGTTGTGATCGGAAGAAAATTTGCTTTCGTGTGTATGACAATTCCAGACATGTCTCTGGTTCAAGGCCCTCGAGGGTATCATTACCCCATGCTTCGCTTGCTTTTCTTCAACGTCTGATTTTACTGTTGATACCAGATAAGTATGTTGAGACAAAGTTAAACACCAGGTGCACTTTTTCACGTCCTGGCGATGACTTTTTTGAGCCAGTATCCCCTTTCATTTTCTTGGCGGCATTTGGGTCAATCGCTCTACAGACCAACACAAAGACAATACTCAAGTCGTAATAATAATAACTTTATCTATACACTAAAATCCAACCTCTGTCTCTATTCAATAGTGTGTACAATCTACTAAAATGGAAATATAAAACATTAAATAAATAAATAAAACAAAGTAAACCATACATATAAAGTCTTCAGTACCAATGGTAGTTAAATAAATAAATACACATTGGGAGTGACATTCAGATAAAATTAATAAAATAGGATAACTAGTCTGTAAAATTTAATTAATAAATAACTAGACTAATAAAATATTAGTTGTCGATTAAAAAGAATTAAATATTCATGTTTTGATAATAGAATATGTGACATTAAAGATTGCATAATTAAGGCGATATAAAACAGCACAATATAAGGCAGGCTTTGAAATAGTTCATCTTTCCGTGATGCTGCCATAGGTGTTATCATTATTGCCACTTTAAGAATGATGTAAACAATAAATGCTAACTCCAAAAAATGTTCATGTGACACTGAATTCACGGAATAGTAGTGGAAATGTGATGGATCACCAAGGTTTTGACTGTATCATATGCTCTGAGAAAAATGTATGAAATCATTATGAAATTATTTTCCATTTTTAGAAGCAAAACAATTTACAAAGGTTTAAATAATATAATTTAGAAATGGTGTCTTGAAAAAGTGTTTCTGATCCATGGTTTAGATTGAATGGCATTCGATTTGAAACATAATAATATATAACTTATACGAACAAAAAAATCTACAAATCACCCAAAATGGGCTCACTAGCACACCTACAAAAGTTCAGTACCATACATATATATATATGCTTGGATATATATATATAAGTCCTTGCATAAAGATACATACATACACAGATGACAGAGAACTTCAATCTTTTATAATGTGTGCCCCGTCACAGAACAGTGAAAAATAATGAAATATGGTTTTGTGAATTGTTTGACTCCACAGATTATGTTTTAAAGTGATATCTTATATGCTGGAATATTATCGGTAGTTTCTGATTTTTTGTTAAAAAATAAGCAAACTTAAAAAGCAACGTTTTGAGAAAAATATGTAAAAAATTGGGCTTTGTGAAAAGCAACGTGAACGCCCTTAGCAACCATACATTTAGTATTTTATTAGTTTTGGATGATTTGTCAAAGAAAATAAACTGGACACTGAAAAGATAAGATCATAAAGTATGCATTACTGCTAAAATAAAAAATGATGGGACATGACCTAGATAGCTATTTTTGGCCTATTCATGCAATTTAATACCTAGTTTGCTGTGGCAGGTCATATGTGTACAAGTCTCCAATATTGAGCAAAACTGGATCTACGGCTTCTACATAACTTACATAATTACATTCGGAATGCACACATATAACTCTTGGGCCAGTTAAGTAGTCTTGTTTATAAGGAAATGTGTGAACTTTAAATGTACGAATGTGTGAACTTTAAACAGTAGGAATTTACATTTTTACCGTCTTCTCAGCCGTATGGATTATTGACACCAATTTGAAATTCAAAGTTACAATTTCCATCAATCCTTTCTAAAAACAATTTCTGATTTTTTTCAAACAATAACTGCTCAAAATCAGCACACAAACAAATTTCACAAGCATACGTTATTCTAGTAGTAACGTACTACCACAGTAATTAATTGATGCTTAAATCCGTCTAACATGATCCGAGAGCAAAGCGTAGTTAAAAAACAAGTGAGAAGATTTCTTGGTGTTTTTATCATTAAGTGGACATGTCTAAGGATCTAAGCCTCACTAGGAAATATCTTTTGGGCGTTTTCTTGCATTTTTATATTGTGATGCCCACGTCCCAAATCTATGGCCAAGTATTGGAGATGTTGAGATAATAATTATAGGAACCGATTTATCGAGTACATCGTGGTTTGCATACGTCACAATAAAAATATTGCACATGCCCTCCCTCAAGCATAACCCAAATTAATGGTCAAGTATATATGCGATTACATTATCACTGCAGCATGATGTCTCATAAACCACACATTCCCACATATATTTGTTACTTTAAACTGTGCCTTATGTTTTTGTTATAAAGAAACACATTTGTGGCCAGAATTTCCACAAAGAATGTTTAGTGTTTTTTAAATAAGAAAAAAAAATCTACCATTACCCAATACCTGGCAATAAATTGCCTTTTATGATTTCCACGACACTATGTCTATCAATATTATTCTATTTAATGTCATATGTGTTATATGCCTTCATAATTCCATTTTATCACAGATACTCAGTTGACAAGTATTTTCCAAACCACACTATAGTATTCAATGATCACTTTGTCTCACAGTGTTAGATTGTGTTAGAATACATTGGATTGCGATGCCTTGTTGTCATTTTTTATTTGCGTCAAATCTAAAAAATTGTACAATTATTAGATTACCTAATTATAGGTGGTTCTAATAATCGTAATTTGGCTTCCAGAGAATCTCGCGAGATACTTGGTGAAAATTAAAATAATTACGTTCATACTTGTAATATCACTGTAAATGAGTAACCAAATAAATTTTCATTCATTCAAAATGTACAATGAAAAGCACGAATGCACCTGGGGCTGGTTTCATGAAGTGCCTAAGAACATTCTTAATGCAAAGCTCGTTGATTGTCTTAGTAAGTGACGTGATTTTTTTAATATAAGCGAACACAGGAGTTTACGCAAACACATGATGGTAGGTAATTGCATAACTTTAAGTACTTCATGAAACCACCTTCTGGTGTTCGGCATCCATTTTTTGATATGAGTGTTGAGTGTTCCTAGGCAACAGGTTATGTGATGGATAGGTGAATTGTGAGGTTATACTCACTCTAACTCTGCGATGTCGGGGATGGTCATGCAGTGGAAGTGGGGGGCCAGTAGGAAGTTGATGGGGACACATGCCATCATAAAGATGCCACACCATACCAGCGACATGCCAAGACCATACTGCAAGAGACAAAATACAAACCATACTTCAACAGGAACACCAAAAAGGTTACTGAACATTCTTCAGTATAGTTCATTTTTATTGAACCAATTTCTTTTTAACCTGTCCAAAACATCAATTATCTGGTAGAGGTTTTCGCCTGCATATCACCCAAGCTTTGCGACGTCCTGGTCGAATGACATCATCAAACACATGACAGATCATAGTTGCCTTTTTCTCAATTGATCAGTGTTTTCATTTATCATGTCTAGATGTACTGACACAGCTTGCGTGATTTGCAGGCAAAACCTTTTACAAGGTATTGACGTTTTGGGTTCGTTAAAACGAAATTGATTCATCAAAAGCAAAAAATGGTTACAAAAAAAAACGCGATAAACACAATTTCTGAAATTACACCCGACCAAATGAGTTTACAAGCATTTGTTGGGCTAGTACAATATCAAATGTACATCAGCATGCGACAAATCCCTGATAAATAACATTCACAAAAGAGCGTTTGTTATCAAAACACAATAAATGCCTTCTGTCTTTTTTAAACCCCAACTCTATATATCCTTTTCATCCATTCATCCCCACCGTCTCTCTCCTACTGGAATATATTGCATTTGGATAAACATTTCACATTTTGAACAACAAATCTGCAATATAAACATTTATGCAATAACCAACACAAGCCCATTGTAGTTTGAGAATTGAAATTGGCCAAAAGATGACGTTTTTTATTGGAAAGTGGATTGCTTCTAATGCAGCCACTTTTGGGCATAAAGATAGTAGGAATGTGATGTCTAACATGCAAACCAGATGGGAAACTGAACCATTGTACAGCCCCATCAAAGTTTCTCAGGCACACATTCCTACAACATGACGACAATATACAGACATACATTATTTGTCGCTATAGAGGTATAAAACCACTATGAATATAAACCTAAGCAAACAATACAAACATTCCACCACCAATAGACACATGCAATTACAAAAAGGTGGGGCCATTCCGCCACAAGGTCACCAAGAGGAACCTGTGACCACCCCACCGTATGAAACAGGTGGAAAATGGCAATACCCTTTAATTACATGTAGTCAATAGTAATGTAAATGGTAAAGACAGACAATGGGCATTGCCGTCAACTTAGATAGCAAAAGGCAATTCCCCTTACAAACGTAGATGAGTCGTACATATCTGTCGATGGGGAATGCCAATAATTAACTATCTAAGCGGAATAAATGTGGGACCCAGAAACCACCATCCAAAACACTAGGGCGAATAAGCTGGAGTAGTTGGGGAAGGAGGGTGGGTACAACAGAAAACAGGCAGCAGAGAGCAAACAAACTTTCTCTGTGACAGAGGAATTTAGACCGAGTTTCCCCAGTTGAGATACTGGGCAGTGATTGGCTACTGCCTGGTCACTGCCTGGTTACCAGAGTGGGATATTCCCTTATTAGGATATAGGCTCTCTGCGACCTGACTGTGACCCCCTCTGTTGTATTCCCCAAGGGATAGCTGTATCCAGCTTAGTACAGAGACAACATCAATGGTGACATTGTCCAGATGTGTCTGGCCAATGTTTATGTCTCAGTGCTGTGAGTAAAATGTATTTAATTCATGCTGGATTAAACACTTATTTTATTCACTGCTCCTCGCCTCATGTATAGTGTAGTTATAGGATGTGATGTGTATTGGAATCTGCTGCGCGTTGCTAGGTTTATGAAGAGAAAGAGAGTCACAGAATAAGGGTGGAAAATGGTAATGCCTTTTAATTACATGTAGTCAATAGTAATGTAAATGGTAAAGACAGACAATGGGCATTGCCGTCAACCTAGATAGCAAAAGGCAATTCCCCTTACAAACATAGATGAGTCGTACATATCTGTCGATGGGGAATGCCAATAATGAACTATCTAAGCGGAATAAATGTGGGGCCCAGAAACCACCCAAACAACCCCACACAAAGCGCAGTCTATATATTCTTTTCATCCATTCATCCCCACTGTCTCTCTCCTACTGGAATATATTGCATTTGGATAAACATTTCACATTAAATCACATTTTGAACAACAAATCTGCAATATAAACATTTCAGCTTTTGCTACCATTCTCGTTTACTTATGATTTGGATTCTTAACATATCAACATCATGTATTAGTTTCCAGTTAAACTTTGAGGATGAAACAAAGAAGTTAGTCTTTCTGAAAACCAACAAAATGGATATATTGCATTTTTCAGTGACACCTTTCATACATATCTTACTATATATATATTTTGTGACCTTTTCTGTTCTGTTACCAGGAAGCGTCCTGTCAAGCCACGTGTGGTAATAGTATCAGACTACCCATGGTATAGAGCCTACACAAATGTACACAAGTTCACTGAATCTATTCTACTTTCTGCCTGTTGCTGTTTCCGCTGGACTTTTACATCTCCATTTGTCAGGATATTTATACCAATGGGAGTATACAGCCTGAGATCCCATCTCTGTGAGTCCATTGCAAGTTACACATTTACCCGCCGTGTATGTGGGGTCTCTTATTCCCCTGGCACAGACACCAGGTAGAAGGTATAATGTCGCTTCTGAAAGTCAGTGGGATGAATGAAATTGCCAAGGTTTAAAAACGGCGGTCGGTAGTAGGATTTGAACCCCGGTCCCTTTGATTGACAGTTCGGTGCTCTATTGCTCGACTACAGCTCCCCTGACTTAAAGGAACGTAGGCTGTTCGTCTGCCCGGAATTAGCGGGAGAAATAATTTCTAACTGGAAGTCTGCTGTGTTGACCGTTGGAAAGGTACTATTGCTGAACAACAAAGGGTATAGCATTTAACTCAGCCCGACTGGGCTGTATTGCCAATAAAGCTTGTTTTGAAACTGGATGTTTTGTTTACTATTTCAACATGTACCCGGGGTCGTGCCTTTCAAATTGCGATCATTGTTACGGGCTTACACAACACAATTTTGTGGGCAGTTTACCTTCAACCACGTTAGTATAGTCTTAAGAACATTATATTAATACATGAACAACTTAGAAAAGACTGCGTCCTTTTCATTGGGGAAACAGATGCACACACCCAAAGACAATAACAAATTCAGGAACTTGTGGTCAGCCCTCATGCCTCCACAGTACTATTTAAATGTTTCGTTTTCCGTGTGCACATGGTTCATGCAATTGTTAAGTTACATTTTACGTGCATGTTATAGTAAATTCTGAGAAACTTATTTCCCCGTAAAAGATGAGACTCTTGACATATGTGGGGTATTTTGAAAAGGTTTCGGTCTTACATCCTATTCTAGGGGTTGTAGATTAATCCCTGAAAGTTTGGCACTCGAGGTTCAAGCTGTCTACAAGGAAAACATTAAGCTACCTGCATACTTACATATGCAAGCCTGATAATAAGTAGATGTTGGAATTTAAACACTGAACTGGACATTTGGACTGTTTATGGTCTGCAGAGTGATCAAGGTCAGAACTATAATTTTATGTTACCCCTAGGGTAACAAATTGAATCATTTCTGATAAGTATTTTAAAACCTCCGATTAAACAATGACAATTGTATAGACAATCTGGAAGTAGAACTTACAAATGGTGTGATGAATTGACTACACACGCCATCCTCGGCAAATTCTCTGTGTTTCTTGTAGAGCGTTCCACATTTGCCAGCGTTGTACTGTGTAGGGAATTTGTTTACATTAATTATGCATTTTGTGCTGAAATATGGTTCAACCAGTATCGAATATATATAGTCTATAAGTTAGACGACAGACAGAATTGCTAACTCAAAAACTCCTAATATAAAGTCTGGCAATATAAAGTCAGCCTACAAGGAAATCCCTGGGACAGAGCAACTTGTGATAATATTTGACTTAATAATATTGGACTTCACTAAATGTTTCTTGACAAAGGAAGACAGGTGCTTTTATTATACGGTAGGTCCAAATATTGTAAGACTTGGACCCAGGTCCAAAAATCACAGGGTCTATATTTCATGACATCTAGCTTATTCAACTCAATCTGGCAGGCATTATTCCTTCAACAAATATATTCAAGTCATAAGAACATTTTATCAATTAAAGGGGCACTGCATAGATTGCACTATTCCATGGCAGAAGTATTTTGTCTGCCGACACTTGTCTTGTGTTCCCGAGAACTAACAACGACAAACATAACACCTGCCCGAGACTGTTCTATAAAATAGCCGCAGACGCCAAGCGTTTGCCGACAAAACACCGGTACTTCTGCCGTGGAATAGCGCAATCTATACAGGGCCCCTTTAACATAAGAAGCGAGGTACAGACATCCTCCCTTTAAGAAATATATTATGTTTTTCATGCTTGAGGCCACGTACAACTTGGTTAGTGTTCCTCTTGTACTGATTCAGAATGTTGTTCAGTCTTCTCCTGAAGTTTCTTAGTTGCTAAAATTGCACAATGTATATTTGCATCAATAACACTTCTTCAAATGTTTCAGTTGTAAAGTTGGTTACAACTTGCACTAGTTTCTGTCAAGTTACTACACATCTGAGAATGGTGATAAGTGTACACTGTTTGAATGTGTGTGTGTTTTGTGTGTACACTCGTGCGTGCGCGTGTGTACATGTGTGTTTGCATGTATGCATGCTTGTTTGTATTGGTGTGTGTGTGTGTGTGTGTGTGTGTGTGTGTGTGTGTGTGTGTGTGTGTGTGTGTGCGAGCACGTGCACACGCGAATGTCCATGCATGTATGTAATCGGTATGAATAATCCATGCCTGGGCATATGTGTGATCTGTGTATGCGTGTGTGTGATCTGTGCATGCGTGTGTGTGTGTGAACTGTGCATGCGTGTGTGTGTGTGAACTGTGCATGCATGTGTGTGAACTGTGCATGCGTGTGTGTGTGATCTGTGCATGCGTGTGTGATCTATGCGTGTCAGTGTATATGTGTGAGTGTATGTATGTTTGTGTGTGTGTAGGTGATCTGTGCATGCTTGTGTGATCAGTGCATGCGTGTGTGATCTGTGCGTGCGTGCGTGTGTGTGTGTCTGTGCATGCGTGTGTGTGTAATCGGTGCATGCGTGTGTGTGTGATCTGTGCATGTGTGTGTATGATCTGTGTACGTGTGATCTGTGCATGCATGTGTGTGATCTGTGCATGCGTGTGTGTGTGATCTGTGCATGCATGTGTGTGTGATCTGTGCATGTGTGTGTGATCTGTGCGTGTCTGATCAGTGCATGTGTGTCTGTGTTCTGTGCATACTTGTGTGTGATCTGTGCATGCGTGTGTGTGATCTGTGCATGTGTGTGTGATCTGTGCATGCGTGTATGTGTGATCTGTGCATGATTGTGTGTGTGATCTGTTCGTGTGTGTGTGTGTGTGTGTGTGTGTGTGTGTGTGTGTGTGTGTGTGTGTGTGTGTGTGTGTGTGTGTGTGTGTGTGTGTGTGTGTGTGTGTGTGTGTGTGTGTGTGTGTGTGTGTGTGTGTGTGTGTGTGTGTGTGTGTGTGATCAATGCATGTGTGTCTGTGATTTATGCATACTTGTGTGTGATCTGTGCATACTTGTGTGTGATCTGTGCATGTGTGTGTGTGATCTGTGCGTGTCTGTGTGTGTGTGATCAGTGCATGTGTGTCTGTGATCTGTGCATACTTGTCTGTGATCTGTGCATGCGTGTCTGTGTGTCTGTGATCTGTGCAATCTTGTGTGTGATCTGTGCATGCATGTGTGATTTGTGCGAGTGTGTGTGTGATCTGTGCATGCATGTGTGTGGTCTGTGCATGCGTGTGTGATCAGTGCATGCATGTGTGTGATCTGTGCATGCGTGTGATCTGTGCATGTGTGTGTTATCTGTGCATGCGTGTGATCTGTGCATGAGTGTGTGTGGTCTGTGCATGCGTGTGTGATCAGTGCATGCATGTGTGTGTGATCTGTGCATGCGTGTGATCTGTGCATGTGTGTGTTATCTGTGCATGCGTGTGATCTGTGCATGAGTGTGTGTGATCTGTGCATGCATGTGTGTGATCTGTGCATGAATGTGTGTGATCTGTGCATGAGTGTCTGTGATCTGTGCATGCGTGTGTATGATTTGTGCATGGTACACTCACAGGATAGACCAAGATATGTCCATGGTCTATGATGGTGTTCTGAGTGCGTACCATCGCGGACCTTGTACTCTGTGTGATAGGCTACAACCCCAAGTAGCTGCAGTCACTACTGGTGTCATGTGATATTATTACACTACTGGTGTCATGTGATATTATTCGCATTACCAAATTACATGCAATCCAAGATTGTTGTCAGGAGGTGCGAGTAAACTGGCGTGGTCTCCATGCCATATTCCTCGCACCTCATATATATAATATACATACTAACTACAGGATATATGCTTACTATAATTCAGCTAAGGTTAAAATTTTTTGTTTGCTACTCAAAGGATGGACTGCGCTACCGTTCAAACTGTCATTGTTTTGTTTACATTATTGCATCATCATTCAACACACACAAAATCACCTGGTTCTTTTTGGTCTTTGACTGTCTCAATAAATTACCTGTTGTCTCAGTTATCACCACTTTAGCTGTCTCTCTGAGATAAGATGGTAATGGGTGAGAGTGATATGGCAGTGGTAATGAGAATAGCGTGGTGACGAGAAATTGCGAGACTTTTACTTTTGTTCCTATGTAGCCAGACACTGACACAGGAGGTAACTGTAATGAAGTTACAAAGGTCTGTTAATATTAGGATAATAAAACGGGGATGACATGATGTCAAAACTTGTTTGCATACATAAGTATTCAGACAGTGTATATAAGATTTATTTGTGTGCATTATATGTTTTCAGACAGCTATAATTTCAATATTTATAAGTGTCCAAATACATCCAGTCATTACAGTATACTGCTGGGAGTACAAATACATCCAGTCATTACAGTATACTGCTAGGAGTACAAATACATCCAGTCATTACAGTATACTGCTGGGAGTACAAATACATCCAGTCATTACAGTATACTGCTAGGAGTACAAATACATCCAGTCATTACAGTATACTGCTAGGAGTACAAATACATCCAGTCATTACAGTATACTGCTGGGAGTACAAATACATCCAGTCATTACAGTATACTACTGGAGTACAAATACATCCAGTCATTACAGTATACTGCTGGGAGTACAAATACATCCAGTCATTACAGTATACTGCTGGGAGTACAAATACATCCAGTCATTACAGTATACTGCTGGGAGTACAAATACATCCAGTCATTACAGTATACTGCTGGGAGTACAAATACATCCAGTCATTACAGTATACTGCTGGGAGTACAAATACATCCAGTCATTACAGTATACTGCTGGGAGTACAAATACATCCAGTCATTACAGTATACTGCTGGGAGTACAAATACATCCAGTCATTACAGTATACTGCTGGGAGTACACATACATCCAGTCATTACAGTATACTGCTGGGAGTACAAATACATCCAGTCATTACAGTATACTGCTGGGAGTACAGCTACATCCAGTCATTACAGTATACTGCTGGGAGTACAACTACATCCAATCATTACAGTATACTGCTGGGAGTACCAATACATCCAGTCATTACAGTATACTGCTGGGTGTACACATACATCCAGTCATTACAGTATACTGCTGGGAGTACAAATACATCCAGTCATTACAGTATACTGCTGGGAGTACAACTACATCCAGTCATTACAGTATACTGCTGGGAGTACCAATACATCCAGTCATTACAGTATACTGCTGGGTGTACACATACATCCAGTCATTACAGTATACTGCTGGGAGTACAAATACATCCAGTCATTACAGTATACTGCTGGGAGTACAACTACATCCAGTCATTACAGTATACTGCTGGGAGTACAACTACATCCAATCATTACAGTATACTGCTGGGAGTACACATACATCCAGTCATTACAGTATACTGCTGGGAGTACACATACATCCAGTCATTACAGTATACTGCTGGGAGTACAACTACATCCAATCATTACAGTATACTGCTGGGAGTACCAATACATCCAGTCATTACAGTACACTGCTGGGTGTACAAATGAATGTTAATATTTTACGCCATTTTAAAAAAAATCAGAGAAAAATTCTTCAGTAAGATCTCTACATGTACTAAATCTCTAAAATATATTCCATCAAAATTGTGCGAAATTTGTATCATAATATATGCACTGTGTAAATTGCTTTATGGCCAGCGAACATCACATGATCAGCATGAGATTAAAGTATATTAAAATAGGCCAAAAGCATTAGAACACCAGATTTAAATAATACAATTTTAGGTGTGACACAAAATTTATGGACGTAACTAAACTTAAAAATCATCTGAAACTATAGCCACAATTTTTGTACAAAACAGAGAATGCATGCACAAGGCTTATTACATACAATACTTACTGGTATGTCATTTAGTGCATCCTTGAGAATGGACATTGTTTTTGCTAAGTCCACCTGGAATAAAAGGTGTCTAATTTAATCTCTCGGCTTACGTGTCAGATAATTTCTACATTTTCCACCCTCAATAAATATATCACAAAATATAGTAGCACTGTGTTATATCTAACTATAACCGGCCAAACGTATGTATGTATGTATGGATGGATGGATGGATGGATGGTTGGATGGATGGATGGATGGTTGGATGGATGGTTGGATGGATGGTTGGATGGATGCATGCATGCATGCATGTGTTTGGGGTATGTTAATGTTTTCCTCCTAGACGTCGTGGGTGCCAAACTTCCCGAGTTTCATCTATGAACCCTCGAAAGAAAACCTTTTAAATTACCCGTTGGTTAAGGGTTGTAAATGGTTTTAGGGTTTGTACCGGACATTAGACAGATGTCAGTTGTGTGCTCATAATGTTAATTTCAGCATGTTTTCTGCAACTGTTTCGAGATCGCAAGGATTGCCGATGTGTTGGAGACGTTTGATGTAATTTGCATTACCTCATGAGAAATATTAATACAAAGACTTCGAGCAACCATGTTCAGTGTGTGTGTGTGCGTATGTGGGTGTATGTATGTGTGTATATGTCAAGATTGTGATTTTAAGAACTTAACGTAGGTTGGTAGCGTCTGTGAAAGACTGCATTTAGTGTTACAATGAAAGCTATGGTTGGCTGACTGGTGTTAGGGTTGCCCTGTAGGCCATTGATGGCTATCCAGTGGTTACGCAATATTGTGAAGGAACTGGAGTGCATGGTGGCCTAAGGTCAGATTTTAAAGAACTGGGCAAATATCGTTATAGTTAGGGTAGACAGGGAGGATTGTCGAATACAACATGTACTATTTATAACATGATTGGCTGTTCCATCTGAATAGACATGGTGAAACGGACGTAAGTTTAAATCGAATAATACTATGGCGTATAGTGATGTCGTTATAATGAAGATTTTATACTTGTTGATTTAGAGTATCACCTATTGGATGGTGTTGAAATTGTTACAATGGCGTCAGCATCAACAGGGGTCACATGACTGATGCTAGGTATAGGGTGGAGGTACTGAGGTTTGCAGGGAGGATAGAACAGACGAGTCCAGAACCCGACAGAGCAAAGACATGTAATCTGGTCTCTTCTGTGGAGAGAAACCATTACGGTGCGGTTGGCAAACACGAAGTCTTTTTATACCCAGTGGTGGCTTTGACGTTGAATTTCTCAATGCATATATAGAGTAGAAGAAATACCGGAGGTAGGTGGAATATATTTATTATGAGTGAATGTTAGATTAGAGTTATTGGCTTAAACATCTGGTTTTTACATTGTTATAATTGTGCCAAAGGGTGTGGTTAATAATAAATAAATATGGTCAGCGTAATGATACTGGTATCTCGAGATTTATGTGGGGTGGCGAATCATCGCTCTGTTATGTTAGATAGTAACAAGAAGCGAGCATAGGTTGTATTATGGTGTCACAGATAATGGTTATTGGTGTATAGTTTGTTGGGACTTAGAATATGTAAGGTGGTGGGGTTGTTATTACTAATGGGATATTGGGTCCGGATATGTATATATCTATTGCGAACATTAGCTACACGTTTGTGTGTAGGTACTATGATTGTATGTGGTGTTGATGTAGAAACATATGATATGAAAGGTGTAGCCTAAACACCAAGAAATAAGAATATTTGTATTATTATAGTTATCGTTTATTGTAGTGTCGGGGCGGGGTGAAATCTGACAACGTACACTCGAGGGCAGTAGATGCCGAGTAACACCTCGTGTAACAACAGTGCGAGAGTAGACTGCTTACGTGACAAAGGAGAATTCACACCCGAAGAGGGAATTCCCAATGAACTGAGTGAGAACTACTTCGCTCGACTACTGAGGGACAAGTTATCCTCAAGTTGACGGTGATGACGAAATGTGTTATCGTTCATTATAAACATTATGTTCTCGCATCTCTACATTGTGAGGGCCACGCAAACAGCCGTAGGGTGTTGAACTTTTTGTGCCTATATGGCAATTATGTTATAGAATCTTTTGATGAAATAGTATAGGATTGAAGAACTGGTCAATCCTTGTGTACTTATGAAATGTTATGATAGAAATGTATGTATGTCAGATTTAATAATTTGTATGACAAGAGGTTAGGGAGGCTGACGAGTCTTCCTTGAGGAATCGCTGTATTTTGTTTTGGTGTATGGAAGATGGGCCAATAAATTTGGAAAATTCTTTAATTGTGTATAACTACTTCCCTTCTGATATATCTCAGAACCCGGATATCTATTAGCAAGGCCGTTTCACCTGGCGGTTCTTGACAGTATATGTGTGATGTGTCTGTGAGCGTGCGTTCGCATGTGTGTGTATGTGTGTACCTGACGATGTGCATTTTCACTAGTGCTTTTTAATTGTTGCACATCAAGTTAAATTGATAACTTCAAAAGGCTATATGTCCACATGCGAGATGTGTCTGTTGCTGACTAGAAATTCCCCTGCCCTGTTGGAGGACTGCCAGCAGACTTGAAGCAGAGGTAAGCTAATAGAAACATAGTTAAAATCCAATGTCAATAATTCACTATGTAAGATGTTGAACCTGGACAAAACAAATGTCTATTTATACCAACACGTGATGGTGTTTAACGTCACAATTGAACATTATCTTTTTGATTAACTTGTTCAATACTGTATTAGACAATGCGTCATGCAGCAGTACAGACGGGAAGGCAATAATGCTATTATTAATCAACCGTTTACAGCGTATTCGATCAATAACATAATCGAGGAAGGTTTTAACATCCCTCTTTTAGGTCTGCTTGCAGAACCAAGCATTTCCGTTTGTCCTACTTGCCTGAGTTTGTACCACATTTTTGTATAGTTCTCCTTTTGCTAGTGTCTTCAAATCAGCATCGATATTGAAGAGCGCTTGCTAAAACAGAAATCAGTATTGAATCAACTCAGTTTTTATCTTAAAACGAACTTGTCTGTCTTATTAATTTATAAATTAATATTCTTAATACTACAATAAATATGCTGGAGGTATATTGCTTGCCTAATTGTGTTTAATATTCTTTGTTTGCAATTTGAATGTTGTGCCATGAAATGTTCAAATTGTAAACAAAATATTCTAAGAGTTTAGTTACTGGCAGCATTGCAGAGTTCCTGGAATTGAATTTTGATTGATTTCCACTGGCTAACTGACCTATCCAGTACGTCACAGTTTAGATACGTCAATCAAAATGTTGCGCATGACCTCCATCTAACTTTACCTTTACAACCAATGTTAATAACAGTTATACATGTGAATTACATCTACATTAGTACTGCTGCATGACATTTCATAAATCCACCATTCCCGCATACGTTTTTGTATTAAAATACCATTTTTGTGGCCAGAATTTCAACAAAATATACAACAGAATGCACGAACACACCATAGCATCCATTTTGTGATGGCTTGTCAGAGGTTTTGCTAGGCAACAGGTGACGTGATGGATAGGTCAATTAAAAGTATGGGTAATTACGGATAGTTTTACTATTGCAATAATAAAGTGGATCCTCACTATTAAGGTCACCCTTGGGACTGGGCAAGTGACCTGAATAGCCGGGTGACCATATCGGCGGGACTAACTACCTATACTTTGCTATTACAGAAACACTTTGGGAGCAAGGGGCAACATCAACTGAAGCAGTTGATTCCCCAAAACAGTGAATCCCTGAAGGCTGCCGCTGTGGTCGATGATTGTTGATGCTAGGTAGGAAAACAAATAAAATTACAAAATGAATTTGAACTGCATGCTTACGAACATTGTTTCTGTGTGGCACAGAGCTTATCTACTTTTGCCAACTATCACTACTATTGAGTTCAGTGTACTATCAAAGATATTTATCGATAGTTAAATTTAGTACCGATAGTAGACCACTGTCACATTGACTATGATGATGCATCGATAGTTTGATGTATTGTTACACCCTTATTAATAATCCTTTATGTCCAGTGAGTGGTTTAGTGACTCAATTGAGAGCTTCTGGATTTAAAGCCTCTTTCTGCTGTTACAAACTTTTGGGCAAATTCGTTCACTCCATAATGCTCCAGTTCACTCAGCTGTATAAATGAGTGCCTGCTATTGACATAGTCACTGGTCGATATTCATGTACGAATCATCCTCATGCAGTAATTGCAGAGTGGCTTAATGCTTCCCAGGGAAGTTGAGATGGTGTTCTGCAAGGGAGTAAAATGTAAAGCGCTCTGAGCAGGTCTAAGGTCTGGACACCATGCTATATAAGAATTTATTTATTGTGTGTCACTTTGAACTTACCCTAGCTGTGGCTTTTGTATATAAGTCACCAGCGGCAGTCGCCACATCACGTTCAAAGTCACGAAGAGACCGTAAGGTTGTGTTCTCTTTCAGCTGTGTGGGACAGAGGCGAGAGAAATTACTTCACACTGATCTGAGTAAGCAAGACTGAGGCATATGTCTATGTGGCCAGCTGTGTTGAACGTGCATACAGCAGATGTTCAATTTACTCTGATCCGTGTCCAATGGTGTGACGGTGATGCCAGCAAGGACAATTACATTGGTGTGCAAATGTACATATATTGATGTGTCAAAGTATACCCATGGAGTGTATGTGTTAGTATGAGTGTACATGTACTGGTGTGTGAGTGTGCATGTACTGGTGTGTGAGTGTGCATGTACTGGTGTGTGAGTGTGCATGTAATGATGTGTTAGTGTGCATGTACTGGTGTGTGAGTGTGCATGTAATGGTGTGTGAGTGTGCATGTACTGGGGTGTGAGAGTTCATGTCCTGGTGTGTGAGTGTGCATGTACTGGTGTGTGAGTGTGCATGTACTGGTGTGTGAGTGTGCATGTACTGGTGTGTGAGTGTGCATGCAATGGTGTGTGATAGTGCATGTACTGGTGTGTGAGTGTGCATGTAATGATGTGTGAGTGTGCATGTAATGACGTGTGAGTGTGCATGTAATGACGTGTGAGTGTGCATGTAATGACGTGCGAGTGTGCATGTACTGGTGTGTGAGTGTGCATGTGTTGGCATGTGAGTGTGCATGTATTGGTGTGTGAGTGTGCATGTACTGGTGTGTGAGTGTGCATGTAATGATGTGGGAGTGTGCATGTACTGGTGTGGGAGTGTGCATGTAACAATGTGTGAGTGTGCATGTACTGGCATGTGAGTGTGCATGTATTAGTGATTGAGTGTGCATATATTGGTGTGTGTGTGTGTGTGTACATGTATTGGTGTGTGTGTGTGTACATGTATTGGTGTGTGAGTGTGCATGTGTTGGTGTGTGAGTATACATGTACTGGTGTGTGAGTGTGCATGTAATGTGTGAGTGTGCATGTACTGGTGTGTGCATGTATTAATGATTGAGTGTGCATGTGTTGGCATGTGAGTGTGCATGTATTGGCGTGTGTGTACATGTATTGGTGTGTGAGTGTGCATGTGTTGGTGTGCGAGTGTGCATGTGCATGTATTGATGTAATTAGAAGTAATACTTCTAGCAAGAAGCAAGCAGGGCTTACTACGCTGTGAGTGTGCATACATTGATGTATCACAGTATATCACTAGTGTGAAGCCAGCACTGATTACTACGATGGTGTGTGAGTGTGCATGTATTGATTTATTGCTTCATGCTGCTGGGTGAAACCAGCAGGAACTACCATGTAGGTGTGTGAATGCGCAAGTACTGACGTGTCACAAAATTATAATAAACAAATTGCACATATTCCCTACATTGCTCATGCACAACATACTTGTGTATCAATTACGATTGGGCAAACATTTTGTTATAAAAATAAAATTTATCTAATACAACTTTTTTAATTAATAGCTTGAATCTGAATAAATTACACAAGTTCAAGGACAACAAGACATCCAATAAGGGTGCAAAATATGAGTTGGATGAGAATGACTGTTTTTGAGATATAATGTTTTGAAAATGAGGAAATGTGTTGTTTGGGCAGTTAAGCTCCTAATAAGAGAAAAGCACAAAAGGTCGACTACCGGTAGTTCAACCGTCCATTGGGAACATGATGTAGATTAGCCTATTTTGTCGTAATGAGGAGATCTACGTTCAACAATAAACAAATAGTCAAATTATTTGCTACCATTTATCAATACAATATAATATGTTATGATCATCGTATTTGTTTACAATTCAATACCACAAAACACCAAAATAGATTACATAAGCTTAGAATAAAATGTTAGCAACTTACCTAATGGTACATGTAGCGAGCCATCAAAGCTATGCTAAGCGTTGATACTCCGGAAAATTCCAAAAAGTTCACCTTTTTAGTGTTGTCGCCACCACAAATCAAACATAATTTTCACCAAAAAAGATATACTTTTGCCTTATTGCAAATTTCACGCCGAATCGATTGATGCTGCACACTAGGCGTACATTTGTGAAATTGGAAAGTTTTTATTAAAAATATGACCGCCAGGCAAATGTTTAGTTGTTTACATGCAACTGGTTGTGCTGCTGAAGCCGCACTAAGCGTCAACACTCGAGGGAAATTTGCAAAATTTTCAAGTTTTTTAGTGACGGCGTGACCTCAAATCAAATGTAATCTTCATAAAACATCATTTATTTATTGCAAATTTCATTCCGAATCAACTGGTATTACAGACTAGGCGTACTTATGTGAAGTTTTACTAACAGCATGACTACCACGCAAAGGCTTGTATTTACATGTGACTGGTGGTGGCTGCTGATGCCGTGCTAAACGTCGATATGCGGGGAAATTTTTTTTAGTGAGGAGTGGCCTCAAATAAAATGTAATCTTCATAAAAACAACATCTATTTTATTGCAAATTTTATTCTGAATTGATTGGTACTACACACTAGGCGTGAAATGGTGAAGTTTTTACAAAAAACATGACCGCTTGTGTTTACATGCATGTTTGTGGGCAATTTTGCATTCATTCAGATTAGTGTGTATCTCTGATTTATAGAGCAAATATTTATTTTCAAAATAATCTTTATAAGTCTGTGAAGATAGCAGTTTTAGCTAAATTTCTCGATCTGTTTCGGCAGCATTATGCTCAGCGTCAGTGTAACAACATAGCATCTTAGAACAGGTAGCATGTCGGCACGGCCTGTTAATGATGGTTTCATACATTTCTTTGAAAGCTTGCTGATTGCGTAGTTTTGGAGAACGAAATTTGACACATGAACAGACCATATAATGACATTTGTTGAGATGTATATTTTATTCCAATACATGTTTTATGACTGTCTGGAGGACAATCAGAACTACGGTCAATTTCAGTGAAAAATCCATCCCCAAGCCTATATCAGTGAACCTGATTTGCAACTCTAAGATATTCATTTGTTTAGTGAAAACAAAAAACTATTTACCACGAATGTAATATTTTCACTGAATGTACAACTGCCAATTTAGATTAGCAGCAACCTAAGATGATATCTGTAATAACAAATTCACACACCAAGAATCACTACATAACCAAGTAATGCAAACTTGACTACTCAAAATGTCAGTAAGGCTGAAATACAAGCTATTAAAATAAAAATCTCCATCTTACCTTACTGACATAGGTGTTAAAATCAATGTCAAACGCGCCATAGATAGTATCCATAGTATTTTGCAATTCAGTGTTCAAGATTTCAATGTCCGCCAGATTTTCAGTGAATGGCGAAAGCAACTTTGCCATGTCAATTGTCTGTAGAAAGTAACAATTACAATGTCATAAAACTAACCGTGCTAGCGTACGTATGTGTGCATGGGTTTTTACTGTGGAGGTATGTTAAAATTTTCTACCTAGATGGTTTGTATCACTTTTTTCTTCTTCTAAATTACCTGTTGGTGAAGGATTTAACTCTAGGTAATTATTGTTGTGTCTTCTAAAATACATCACCAATGATGGTAGATCAGAGCTAGTTCAAACGTTCTAGGCAGCAAATGGACATAGAAAGAGGCAAACTATTTTAAAGATGGCATATTAAAATGTAGATGTATTGCAAAGAATCTCATCACAGTGAGTTACCTTGGTCAGATGTGAAGTAGTGTCTCTGATATCATATATAGTGGAGTATCGGAGAACATGCATCATGGGTTGGTTGGCCCTGCACCGACTGTAAACAAGCACACCATATGTGACCTGCCACAGTGAATCAAGTATTAAGGGGAGGCTTGGGTCTAAACGGATTGATAGTCCACCTAACGGGAAGGCCTGGAATTTTTTTTCAAAATTTTACGGGGGGATTTTCCCATGGTACGGCAGCCATCTTGGATTTAATGCATGCGTTGAAATATCTTGGTAACTACTGGACTTACATGACTCAAATGTGGTGTGTAGTTACTCCATATAACCCTAAGTGTAACCAGCAAGATAGATTTTGTATAAAAAAAAATGTTTATGATTAAAAAAAATATATATATATTTGTTCCCGATTTTTTTTACTAGCGACTCATTTTATTAAAAAACATGCCCTGCTTTTTAAAAAGTAGCTTGCTGGCTACCAGGGCTATAATGTCAAAATACATTGTAGCAAGTTTCAAGCAAATCTGTCAAGCGGTTACTCAGATCAATAAACAGGAAGACGGCTGGTGTGAGTGAAACCATGTTTCTGAGAAAATCGCGTTCAAAGTTTAGTTACACTTGTACACACTTTTCAACATCTAAAAGGCAACCTAAGTGATTGAAACTTTGTACACATGTTACTCTATGTATAATCTATCAAATGGCATAGTTCAAAATGATTTGAACAGCATAGTAATATGTCAAACAAAGCAATGTAGCAAAAACATTACAGAACAGGAAACTGTATTTGTAAAATAGCACATCATTCCAACATTTATACAGATAAAGTTCACAGGAGCACAGATAAAGTTCACTGGAGCACAAATCTAGTTCACTGGAGCTCAGATAAAGTTCATTGTAACCTAAATATTTTCACTGAAGAAGAGAAGAAGAGCACGGCAAGTTCGCGACAGCAACATGGCGCAGCATACAAGTACAGTCGGCAGATCTGCACAAGTATCTCCTTCATCCTAATCCGGGAAGTGTGAGACCCCCGTCTCATCCAGAAGATCCGTGTAGCCAAACTTCCGCTCAGTCGCAGCATCCGGGAAGTGTGAGGCCCCCATCTCATCCAGAAGATTAGTGTAGCCAAACTTCCCCTCAGTCACAGACAGTCTGAGACGGATCGGGTGACACTGACAGCCAAGTTGACGCTAAGAAACAAGTACACAATACCAATGTATTTCATGAACACAAGTATTACTAACAATAAAAGCCCCTCCCAGTACTATAATTCTGTGACTGTAGTTTATGTTGCGCCTTTTGTTTATTTTATTAGTACCGAATGATATACAGTGTATGTGATAAAGGGACATACCAACGCAAGTTGTACTAATATAAACCATAATTCCATAGAATAATGTACAAAGTATAACTGTCATCCATAAAACAACATAATCTGAGCATGTACATAATTATCACTTTTATTTTATGTCAACTATAATGGTTCTGGCGTGCCTGGATAGCCCCTGGACGGCTGAACATCAACAAGACCACGAATATAAAATTATAGGCAAATGTCAAATAATTTCTTGATACAGGGTTCAAATACTAACTGTGGAGACAACATGAATATATATGTATTATTTACACTGTAAGTGTTATCGAGAACATATAAAACACAGAAATTGTCCTTACTCTGGGTGCTATTGACACAGTCACTGCTCTGGGCCTGTCATCGTGGTTGGATCTGAAGACGTCGTCGTCACATATTCAACAACAAATTCAACTTGCAGTCTTTCTTTCACGTGCTAACTGCAGCTGCGCAATATTGCGTCGCTTCGCGGCACGGAAACCACTCACTCACTTTCGACCAAATGGCATAATGTCGTTTTAGAAAGCTAAAGAAATACTGAGAATAAAATGTCAATCCTGTCGAATGTAGCTGGTATTACAAGCTGACGTCATAGGTTGGACATATTACAACCAATCAGAACATTTGACTTGACGGAATCAGAGGATTCCGTCATCACGTAATGCAGCCTGACCAATCATTGTAGGGTTACCCATTCCTTTGTCCCCGAAGAGGCAAGAGAGGCGGTCGTTTATAGGCTGGATTATTCAGGCAGCAGCGGTGCCATCTTAAAAAAATGATGGAATGGCAGTATTTTTCGCGACGCAATCGATCGCGGATTATTATTCGATTATTCATGCTTCGTTTGACAAAAACAAAGATTTAGCAATGATAGGCATCACACAAAATGCATGTTTTGTGACATAAACAGGTTTATTTCGATAGTTTAACGTATATGAATGGGAAGTTGAGTAATTTTTATACATAAAAATGTCAATAACTCAAAACTCATTTTATTTTAAAAATCCGTAAATTTCGACCCGAGCCTCCCCTTAAGTCGCACAGAACCTAAGAGAACCCGGGTTTGAATCCTGTGCTACTGTTTTGAACCTTAGACAAATTTGTTCACTCTACGTTGCTCCAGTTCACTCAGGTGTATGATTAGTCTTCGTGCATTAATTGCAGCGTGGCTGAATGCTTCCCAGAGAAGTCAAGATGGTGTTCAGTTGAACAGGTCTGCCAGGGAGTAAAGTATAAAGCGCTTTGAGCAGTCCTGAGGACAGGATACTGCGCTATATAAGAACTTACCATTAGACTTATTCTGCACACGAACCACAAATAGCTGTTTAGTTTGTCACACCAATGTTGTCATTTTGGCAGAAATGCAAACTATCTCAGCTTTCAATGTCCAGTTTATTTTCCTCAAAAGTATATTTTACTTCCATCTAACACCAACCCGACTTCTCTGGGAAGCATTCAGCAACACTGCAATTAGTGCACGAAGACTATTCATACACAAATATCTACCATTGTCTGTAGTCAGACACTCATTCATACAGCTGAGTGAACTGGAGCAATTTAGAGTGAACAAACTTGGACAAGGTTTGAAAAGACAGCACAGGATTTGAATCCGGATTATCTCAACTGAGAGTTCAATGCTCTAGTCACTGCACGATCACTCCACCATTTGTGAGCCACATTCAATAGCCATGAGACAAAACATATCACTATTATAGAACTCAGTACAGATATGACTAAAGTTACACAGAAGACACAGCTGTATCTGGCAGGTTTACACAAACCCCCATTTCAGAAATGAACCCCGCATTTCACAGGTCACAAACATAACCACAGATAAGCCGTATGAAATTATCGATCATGTCCATCCTTGAGAGGGGTGCAGTTGGGTGATTTATGTGTCGTTGTTCGTGTGTCTCTTACAAAACTTTGAAACATTTGACTGACACTTTGGCTCTGATGATAAATATGAACCCTGTTTGCAAGAACCTGGTTACGACCCTGGAAGGCAGATATTTTCTGGACATCACAACAGATAGATTTATGTAGAACACCACCTAGTCTAAAATGAAGACTAGGAATCGTGGCTTCTTTGTTGAAGACAGGAGACTTAGGTAAGTTTATATAAGAGCTTTATGAAAAGCCAAACTTGATATGCAGCGATACGTTATGTATACAGTAGATTTAACAATAATTATATGATATACGTATATAATTTAAATATGTACAACATGTCAGCAAAGGTGCAGGAACCAATTAACAGTAAGGTCATGATTCTATTACAAGTAAATATAACCTACCTGATCATCTCGGACAAGTCCAGTTTTGCTAAAGAGTCGTTCAATATGAGACTTCCAAAATAGTATCCCCTGTACTCCAATAATATGTTATTGGGTCCATCTGTCAACTGCAAGTGACATTTATTCAGCACAAACAACAAAGGAAGTCGAGAGAAGTGGGCTACATTAAAACAACATTGTCAGTTCCTCACATATTAACATTTATAAATATAATGTAACACTAGAATATTATGCCTACAAAATTACATTCAATATTTACCACGAAGCACAGTTCACAATTTGAATGTTTTCTTCACAGATCATTCAAATGAATCATTCATAACGTAAAAAAAACAGTTACAGTGGAGGCAAACAGACAAATTCCTAAAATTGTTCTCTGATGTTGGGTGTGTTCAGATAGCTGCTTTCCAGAATCAAGACGGATGAAGACAGCAAGTTTGAGGAAATACAATTGATTAAGCAAAGTGCTGTATATATAATATTACCACCCCTGGCTCAAGAGGATCATTCCGACTAACGCAGCAAACGAGGTTGCTTTATTGTCACTAGCAAAAAGACAGCACCACATGTACACAGAAGACAGTTTCTTGGGGTATTCATAAATGATGTTTCTTAAGACAAAATTTACATATAAGTCTCAAAATGTGTATATATACCCGTATGTATATATATATATATATGCATGATATCAAAAATAGATAAGCGAGTGAAAAATGAACAACTTGGAACAGGTCCAAAACATGAAATTCTACGGTCCCCAGCACCCTCACGGCTCGTCCTATCCCGACGATCTTGGTATCATTTGAAAGGATGCATTTTTTTTTATCTAGATTTCCTGGTAAATGTTCATAGAACACCTATAAACAGACCTACAATCATGCCGTTTTCGGTGTTCTGTACAGTTCCAAACAATATTGTCTTTGGGTACTCAGTACACTGATCTTCCAATTGCGGCGCTGTTTTCCTCATTTGTATAGGTTCAGACATGCGCACTTCACCATTTCTTGATTTCATGTTATAAGCTCCACCAACTTTTAAACCGTGGCGAAACTGATGTGTTTTGATTGCAGCGAAACCGATATATCTCTACGTCGGACTGTCGTCACGATAACGTACGCCAACCAACGGGTCAAAATTTGTTGCGTTGGTTGATATACGTGACTGTGACGTCACGCCTACTTCGTGAATGTCATTGATATACGTGACTGTAATGTCACGCCTACTTCGTGAATGTCATCTTAGCAGCCGTTTGAAAGTGGGTGGAGCTTATACCACAAAATCAGATAGTGGTGCCTCAATGGGTAGATTGGTGAACTGTGTCGATGAACCAACATCGTTCGCAGTGTCTAAGACACCTGAACGGACATGGTTGTAGATCTGTTTTTAATGTTAGGAATGATTATCAGGAAACCATTTATATGTTTGAATAGCAGAAAGCATAAACGTTCAAACGATATCAAGATAGTTTGGATTCAACAAACCATAATGGTTCTAGCAATCATTCCAAAATGCGTTTTTGGGATGTGTTTAACAGTTGTTCATTTTTCGCTCGCTTATCTATTTTTAATAATATAATTATATGTATATATATATATATGTATATACACATATACACAACCCCGTATGTATTATAATGATTTACAGATCAAATGCAAGATTAATTTGCAAGTCAATTAAACTGTTACTCAAGAACAACTAACATTTTTGATAGCTGCTTGTTTTGGATCGAGCAGCGAATCACAGTAGACCTTCTTAAAGTAGCTGCTGCACGGAAACATTATCCATCCCAAGAGTAGCATGAGCCAGGAAATACTGAAGATGATGATCGAAGACCTGAAAGAGGCAAATGGTACTCTTCTTCAATCAAAACTTAAACACAACATATGTAATATCTTTTGATGAATAAACATATTTGTGTTATGGCACAAGTGACGTCTTCTTGGATCCTATGATACATATTTCAGTCAAAAACAACTTCTCAAACATCCTGTATAGAGTACCAGTTGGTGATGTTCATGTTCACAGCAACAGTCCATTTCAGGTGGTATGTAATAAGCCCGAGTTTCAACCGAGTTTCAACTAAACATTTTTGTTTGGGATCTACATCTGGTAGATCTGCAAAATCAAACCGTAAACGTGTAAGTTCAGCGTCAGTGACTTTTTCATCACGATCATATAGACACCCATTTTTGTGTGTAGCTGCCAATGCTTCAAGTTGTTCAGCGACAGTAGTCAAATACGTATGCGTCATCATGCAAAGTGAACAATTAATCGCTCATCTGAGTAGCCGTAAAACTTATGATAATATAGTGTTCCAAAATCTGAGCTATAATGTTTGTACACCCCTATTAACCACCCTGTGTGCTAGCTACTTTAATGAGGGGTGTAGCAGAAACAGGAGGATGGTCATAAATGTTGGTGGGAGGTGAGAGGTTTATGTAAAACACAGGTTGGATATGGAATATAAGCCCCAAAACTGGTGTGAGATGGGATGCTGGTCCCAAAACAGGCGGGAGATAGGAGACCGACACTAAAAACAGGAGGAGGATGGGATTTTAGCCACATTTAAAATAGGTGAGAGATGGAATTTTGGCTCCCAAAACAGGTGGGAGATGGACTGTTGGGCCCAAAACAGGTGGGAGATGGGATGTTGGCACCAAAACAGGTGGGAGATGGAATGTTAGTACCAAAAACAGGCAGGATATGAGATGTTGGCTGCAAAACAGGCAGGAGATAGGAGATTGGCCCCAAAACAGATGGAAGATGGAATGTTGGCCTTAGAACAGATGGGAGATGGAATGTTGGCCCTAAAACAGATGGGAAATGAGATGTTGGCCCCAAAACAGGTGGAATATGGAATGTTGGCCCTAAAACAGATGGGAGAAGGATATTTGCCACAAAACAGGTGGGAGATGGGAGGTTGGCACCAAAACAGGAGGCAGATGGGATTTTGGCCCCAAAACAGGCGGGATATAAAATGTTGGCTCCAAAACAGGCGGAAAATGGGAGATTGGCTCCAAAGCAGGTGGGAGAAGGAATGTTGGCCCCAAAACAGGTGGGAGAAGGAATGTTGGCTCCAAAACAGGTGGGAGATGGGATGTTGGCCCCAAAATAGGTGGGAGATGGAATGTTGGCCTCAAAACAGGTAGGAGATGGGAGGTTGGCCCCAAAATAGTTGGGAGATGGAATGTTGGCCTCAATACAGGTGGGAGATGGGAGGTTGGCTCTAAACAGGTGGGAGATGGGAGGTTGGCCCCAAACTCGTTGAAAGATGGAATGTTGGTCACAAAACAGGTGGGAAATGGGAGGTTGACCCTAAAACAGTTGGGAGATGGGAGGTTGGCCCCAAAACAGGTTGGATATGGGAGGCTGGCCCCCAAACAGGTAGGAGATGGAAAGTTGGCCCCAAAACAGGTGGAAGATTGAAAGTTGGCCCCACAACAGGTGGGAGATGGGAGGTTGGCCATAAAACAGGTGGGATATGGAATGGTGGTCCTGACACAGGTGGGAGATGGGATGTCAGTTTCAAAACAGGTGGGAGATGGAATGCTGGCCCCAAAACAGGTGGGAGACGGGAGGTTGGCCCCAAAACAGGTGGATGACGGGAGGTTGGCACTGAAAACAGTTGAGAGGTGGGAAATTGACACCATAAAAACAGGTGGGAGATGGGAGTTTGGCCCTACGACAGGTGGGAGATGGGAGTTTAGCCCTAAAACAGATGGGAGATGGGAGGTTAGCCTAAAGCTGGTAGGAGATGGGAGGTTGGCCCCAAAACAGGTGGGAGATGGGATGTTGACACCCAAAACAGTTGGGAGTTGGGAGATTCACAACAAAAAACAGGTGGGAGATGGGAGTTTGGCCCTAAGACAGGTGGGAGATGGGAGTTTGGTCCTAAAACAGGTGGGGGATGGGAGGTTAGCCTAAAGCAGGTAGGAGATGGGAGGTTGGCCCCAAAACAGGTGGGAGATGGGATGTTGACACCCAAAACAGTTGGGAGTTGGGAGGTTCACAACAAAAAACAGGTGGGAGATGGGAGTTTGGCCCTAAGACAGGTGGGAGATGGGAGTTTGGTCCTAAAACAGGTGGGGGATGGGAGGTTAGCCTAAAGCAGGTAGGAGATGGGAGGTTGGCCTTAGAACAGATGGGAGATGGAATGTTGGCCCTAAAACAGATGGGAAATGAGATGTTGGCCCCAAAACAGGTGGAATATGGAATGTTGGCCCTAAAACAGATGGGAGAAGGATATTTGCCACAAAACAGGTGGGAGATGGGAGGTTGGCACCAAAACAGGAGGCAGATGGGATTTTGGCCCCAAAACAGGCGGGATATAAAATGTTGGCTCCAAAACAGGCGGAAAATGGGAGATTGGCTCCAAAGCAGGTGGGAGAAGGAATGTTGGCCCCAAAACAGGTGGGAGAAGGAATGTTGGCTCCAAAACAGGTGGGAGATGGGATGTTGGCCCCAAAATAGGTGGGAGATGGAATGTTGGCCTCAAAACAGGTAGGAGATGGGAGGTTGGCCCCAAACTCGTTGAAAGATGGAATGTTGGCCACAAAACAGGTGGGAAATGGGAGGTTGACCCTAAAACAGTTGGGAGATGGGAGGTTGGCCCCAAAACAGGTTGGATATGGGAGGCTGGCCCCCAAACAGGTAGGAGATGGAAAGTTGGCCCCAAAACAGGTGGAAGATTGAAAGTTGGCCCCACAACAGGTGGGAGATGGGAGGTTGGCCATAAAACAGGTGGGATATGGAATGGTGGTCCTGACACAGGTGGGAGATGGGATGTCAGTTTCAAAACAGGTGGGAGATGGAATGCTGGCCCCAAAACAGGTGGGAGACGGGAGGTTGGCCCCAAAACAGGTGGATGACGGGAGGTTGGCACTGAAAACAGTTGAGAGGTGGGAAATTGACACCATAAAAACAGGTGGGAGATGGGAGTTTGGCCCTACGACAGGTGGGAGATGGGAGTTTAGCCCTAAAACAGATGGGAGATGGGAGGTTAGCCTAAAGCTGGTAGGAGATGGGAGGTTGGCCCCAAAACAGGTGGGAGATGGGATGTTGACACCCAAAACAGTTGGGAGTTGGGAGATTCACAACAAAAAACAGGTGGGAGATGGGAGTTTGGCCCTAAGACAGGTGGGAGATGGGAGTTTGGTCCTAAAACAGGTGGGGGATGGGAGGTTAGCCTAAAGCAGGTAGGAGATGGGAGGTTGGCCCCAAAACAGGTGGGAGATGGGATGTTGACACCCAAAACAGTTGGGAGTTGGGAGGTTCACAACAAAAAACAGGTGGGAGATGGGAGTTTGGCCCTAAGACAGGTGGGAGATGGGAGTTTGGTCCTAAAACAGGTGGGGGATGGGAGGTTAGCCTAAAGCAGGTAGGAGATGGGAGGTTGGCCTTAGAACAGATGGGAGATGGAATGTTGGCCCTAAAACAGATGGGAAATGAGATGTTGGCCCCAAAACAGGTGGAATATGGAATGTTGGCCCTAAAACAGATGGGAGAAGGATATTTGCCACAAAACAGGTGGGAGATGGGAGGTTGGCACCAAAACAGGAGGCAGATGGGATTTTGGCCCCAAAACAGGCGGGATATAAAATGTTGGCTCCAAAACAGGCGGAAAATGGGAGATTGGCTCCAAAGCAGGTGGGAGAAGGAATGTTGGCCCCAAAACAGGTGGGAGAAGGAATGTTGGCTCCAAAACAGGTGGGAGATGGGATGTTGGCCCCAAAATAGGTGGGAGATGGAATGTTGGCCTCAAAACAGGTAGGAGATGGGAGGTTGGCCCCAAAATAGTTGGGAGATGGAATGTTGGCCTCAATACAGGTGGGAGATGGGAGGTTGGCTCTAAACAGGTGGGAGATGGGAGGTTGGCCCCAAACTCGTTGAAAGATGGAATGTTGGTCACAAAACAGGTGGGAAATGGGAGGTTGACCCTAAAACAGTTGGGAGATGGGAGGTTGGCCCCAAAACAGGTTGGATATGGGAGGCTGGCCCCCAAACAGGTAGGAGATGGAAAGTTGGCCCCAAAACAGGTGGAAGATTGAAAGTTGGCCCCACAACAGGTGGGAGATGGGAGGTTGGCCATAAAACAGGTGGGATATGGAATGGTGGTCCTGACACAGGTGGGAGATGGGATGTCAGTTTCAAAACAGGTGGGAGATGGAATGCTGGCCCCAAAACAGGTGGGAGACGGGAGGTTGGCCCCAAAACAGGTGGATGACGGGAGGTTGGCACTGAAAACAGTTGAGAGGTGGGAAATTGACACCATAAAAACAGGTGGGAGATGGGAGTTTGGCCCTACGACAGGTGGGAGATGGGAGTTTAGCCCTAAAACAGATGGGAGATGGGAGGTTAGCCTAAAGCTGGTAGGAGATGGGAGGTTGGCCCCAAAACAGGTGGGAGATGGGATGTTGACACCCAAAACAGTTGGGAGTTGGGAGATTCACAACAAAAAACAGGTGGGAGATGGGAGTTTGGCCCTAAGACAGGTGGGAGATGGGAGTTTGGTCCTAAAACAGGTGGGGGATGGGAGGTTAGCCTAAAGCAGGTAGGAGATGGGAGGTTGGCCCCAAAACAGGTGGGAGATGGGATGTTGACACCCAAAACAGTTGGGAGTTGGGAGGTTCACAACAAAAAACAGGTGGGAGATGGGAGTTTGGCCCTAAGACAGGTGGGAGATGGGAGTTTGGTCCTAAAACAGGTGGGGGATGGGAGGTTAGCCTAAAGCAGGTAGGAGATGGGAGGTTGGCCTTAGAACAGATGGGAGATGGAATGTTGGCCCTAAAACAGATGGGAAATGAGATGTTGGCCCCAAAACAGGTGGAATATGGAATGTTGGCCCTAAAACAGATGGGAGAAGGATATTTGCCACAAAACAGGTGGGAGATGGGAGGTTGGCACCAAAACAGGAGGCAGATGGGATTTTGGCCCCAAAACAGGCGGGATATAAAATGTTGGCTCCAAAACAGGCGGAAAATGGGAGATTGGCTCCAAAGCAGGTGGGAGAAGGAATGTTGGCCCCAAAACAGGTGGGAGAAGGAATGTTGGCTCCAAAACAGGTGGGAGATGGGATGTTGGCCCCAAAATAGGTGGGAGATGGAATGTTGGCCTCAAAACAGGTAGGAGATGGGAGGTTGGCCCCAAACTCGTTGAAAGATGGAATGTTGGCCACAAAACAGGTGGGAAATGGGAGGTTGACCCTAAAACAGTTGGGAGATGGGAGGTTGGCCCCAAAACAGGTTGGATATGGGAGGCTGGCCCCCAAACAGGTAGGAGATGGAAAGTTGGCCCCAAAACAGGTGGAAGATTGAAAGTTGGCCCCACAACAGGTGGGAGATGGGAGGTTGGCCATAAAACAGGTGGGATATGGAATGGTGGTCCTGACACAGGTGGGAGATGGGATGTCAGTTTCAAAACAGGTGGGAGATGGAATGCTGGCCCCAAAACAGGTGGGAGACGGGAGGTTGGCCCCAAAACAGGTGGATGACGGGAGGTTGGCACTGAAAACAGTTGAGAGGTGGGAAATTGACACCATAAAAACAGGTGGGAGATGGGAGTTTGGCCCTACGACAGGTGGGAGATGGGAGTTTAGCCCTAAAACAGATGGGAGATGGGAGGTTAGCCTAAAGCTGGTAGGAGATGGGAGGTTGGCCCCAAAACAGGTGGGAGATGGGATGTTGACACCCAAAACAGTTGGGAGTTGGGAGATTCACAACAAAAAACAGGTGGGAGATGGGAGTTTGGCCCTAAGACAGGTGGGAGATGGGAGTTTGGTCCTAAAACAGGTGGGGGATGGGAGGTTAGCCTAAAGCAGGTAGGAGATGGGAGGTTGGCCCCAAAACAGGTGGGAGATGGGATGTTGACACCCAAAACAGTTGGGAGTTGGGAGGTTCACAACAAAAAACAGGTGGGAGATGGGAGTTTGGCCCTAAGACAGGTGGGAGATGGGAGTTTGGTCCTAAAACAGGTGGGGGATGGGAGGTTAGCCTAAAGCAGGTAGGAGATGGGAGGTTGGCCCCAAAACAGGTGGGAGATGGGATGTTGAAACCAAAAACAGTTGGGAGTTGAGAGATTCACAACAAAAAACAGGTGGGAGATGGGAGTTTGGATTGGAAATGTGATGTACATACAATATGAGGATGTCACCTCCAGTGTTGGAGAGTTTGCTGCGAGACGTGGAAGTGACGTCTTTGTAGGAGAGCATGCCAACAGCCAAGCCAGTCGACTCCAGTGTCACTACGACAGTGGTCGCTGTGAGGATGATCACACTGAGTGAATAACTGTGGACAGATTTACCCAGATTCATTGGTGTGACAAACAACAACATTGTCACATGACAGCAGAGCACACAAGGTATTTGTTGTATTTTTCAGCAAAATCTGCCAAACTAATAAAATACACGTACCAGTATGTAGATAGATCTAAGAATCTACATTATATTATCTATATATGTACTACAGTGTAAAAACAATCATACTGCTACATAAATACAGCTACTCTTCCAAAGGGATAGATACCATACATTTTTTTTATAATATAATCTATTATGTAATATCTATCTATTAAATAGATATATAGATATATACAGGGGCCAATTAATTTGTTATATACGAGTAGCTTCTATGATGGAGACATATTTGTCTCAGTAGGAGTCACTGATCCGTTTTCATGGTTCTTTGTTTTACTATATTTTTTTTAATTAGACATTATGAGTTTCGTTTAGCTATTGTTGAAATATATAATACAGTAATATACTTGTATACTGCGTAATTAAATTTAATTTGAGGTCAAATAAACATCTTGTTCTACATTACAAAACACAGCGTGGGTCTGTCCGTTTGTCTGTCTCTGCATGACCACGTGGGCAGGTGAGCAAGCTATTTCTGGCAGTGTGCCAAGGAAAAAATCTCTTTGATCTAGTGAGTTTTACAAATAATACAATGTTGCAAACATGTATCACCTTCCGCAACACAAACAAGTGGGTTTATCCACACCAAGATTTTCATTAAAAAACTATGGCATATGAACATTTAACAAGACAGTAAGTAGGCTCTGGGAATCCAGGGTAGGCACGGATCTGGAGGGTGACATGAGGTTGCATGCCCCCCATTTTGCTGCTTGAATAAGTTTCAATGGGGCGTTGAGGAGGTATTTTGCAGACCCGGGGTGTGCTTGCTTGTGCTAGCCCACAGTTTTGCTGTCAAGGGAGGGTGCGGTTGGAAGGTTTTTGTGAGCCTCAGAGGGGGTGCAATTAGTTCTTTAAATGGGTGCTGCACCTTATCCCTTAGGATGATCCACCCATGTTAATGGTGGATTCAGTTTTAAATGCACTAGATTTAAGTGTTTGAAATTTGGGATTGAGTTTTCAGTATTCAGAAATATGCCATAACCTTTTTGTAAACAAAATGGGTGATCAGATTTCAATGCAATTGAATTGAGGGTGGGGTATAGTCCAGTGCACAGGATTTCTGAAATGGTACCTAAGTTTTTAATTTGTAGATATCCATTTGCATAGACATGACTTTACATCTGGAAAATGCCTTTTCCTCATGCAATGTCAGACAACTTATCTGGTTATTATTGGTAGTAAAAAAACAACATAAATTGAGCATTATAGTTCAGTTGCCAGTGGGTAATTCTCCTTTTTATCACCGCCATATGGAAATTCCAGTTGGCGAATCTCTACAAGCGCTCTCGAATCTCGATCAACAGTGACACTTGCTACAATTTGCACACGATATTCTGGGAATTGCTGTCACGTGACGATCACCAACAGCGTCACATGATGACCGAGAGTGATTTAATATAATGTTGGTCAAGGCACTGTGAGAGTACTAAAGGGCTCCCCTCAAGCCATTTAGGATTCATACAGCTTGCAGTTATGAATCTAAATCTAATCTAAGCTTACACACTGATACACCAGTATTTAATTCTCACAAAGGACTTACCATGCATTACTGTACCAGGCGGCATCATCCATTAGTTTGCCAACTTGCCTCTCATAATATTGCAGGCCCATTATTGCCTGAAACAATTATGTTTTGTCAGTCAGTTACGTCTTCCACACATAGGCATATATATATATATATAGGCTTTCAGGGCAAAATACAACAAACACCAATTCGAGTGGTGAAATTTTCGATTCTGTGAAATTTCAGAATTGAAATGTACAAAAAAGATTTCAGCCCCTGCTATTAGTTCCTACGATGTTGAATTCATAAGATATTCAATAATTATGTACAAATTTTCATTTATACTCTAAGGACGAAACACATAAGTGAATTTTTTTTCCTGAAACCTGTCATATACTGTATTGATGCAGTGACTTTTAGAACAGAATCCATGAGGCTTTTTGCTAGGTGTTATAACACCCTATCAAAAAGAATATAAATAAGCAACACAGATTCATATGTTGGCTATTTATTCAACAAAACAACCCAACAAAATATGGTTAAGTGTGAATAATAACTGTCTGATATTTATTACCAGTCTGATAGCAAAAATGAACAAACCGAGGAAAGAGGTTGATATGCAATGCAGCCAAACTAGAAGATTGGTGAGAAGCAGGATGAGGTTGGCAGGCCACTTGGTAAGGATGAATGCAGGCAAACTAGCAGAGGCATAAAAACATCAAGGACAAAGAAAAAGCGGAGGCCACAGCTGAGATGGGAGACTGTATGGTGGATGAAAGATGGAGAGGTGGATGCTGATAGGAAACTATGGAAAGATTAAGAACAGAATGAGTGGTTCGACAATACTGTATCCGACCCTCACCCAGGTACAGCATGAAACATTGAAGAAGAACAACACAACCTGGATGAGAATAATGTTAATGACAATATAGATCTTGAAACATTGCCCTATTTACTTAGCCTACTATAATGGCACTATACAAAAACCTGGAGCGCAGTGGCTAGACTAGAGCATCAGACTCTCAATCAAGAGAATCCAGGTTCAAATCCTAAGCTGCCATTTTGAACCCTGGGCAAATTCGTTCACTCTACATTGCTCTAGTTCACTCGATCAGCTTTATGAATGAGTACCTGGTTATAGACAGAGGTGAATATTTTGTGTACGAATAGTCTTCACGCATTAACCATTTCAGGTCAGCTCCCCGCTAAAAATTGTCCACAAATTTTGACCTGCTCCGAATATTCCGGACATGAGTATACAATAATTACCCTGCCAAATACCCTATATAATGTATGGAAGTTACTTGAATCATTTGTGCTTTTCCTAGTAACCAACTCTGCCGGTCATGACTGTACCACCCATGAGAACAGTGCAGACACCCACGCCCCATATCAAAGACTAAGGGCTCTGCCAGGGAATCCCAAGATAAATTACCTGCTCAACCATTCCTTTGGGTGTCTCAACGGTATTGTACATTCAAATAATTTATACGGTATAAATTGTATCTAATATGACATGCAGACAACTCAATTGGGTTTGAATTAATAATTTTTGTTACTGAAATTCTCTTGTGTTTCAGGAGGAAAGAATCTGTTTACATGACAGCATCCTGCTTTTAAAGGTGTGGCCTCATGTCTGATTATTAATGAGATGAATATGTGCATCACATAATACGTCATCGCCCCATTGGGCATGACCTCTCTTGGAATTATCTGAGCTTGCTATCCTTTTTTAAACACTGAAACGTTGAATTCAAAAGTTGATTCTGCTTCATTAAATTATATTTGAGCGATAAGTATTTTAGGATACATAGTTTAAGCCAATTTTATAATAAAACTGATGGACGACCTCCCTTTAAATTTGAATTCATTTTGCAAGTGTGTATAGGTTACTTTATTTCGTATAAGTACAACTTACTTTGTTCTGTATGTGTATAGCACACACTGTTCTTGACTGTGTACAACTTACCCTGTTCCTCAAACTCTTTAATTTGGTAAGATTACGGGACATCACCTCCCTGTATTTTTCCTCCATGTCATCGTAATCTGTAAATACCATACGAGGTGTAATACAACCACCCATCCACCCATCTCATACACCCACCCATCCAGTCCCCCACACACGCACACACTCACCCACAAGCCAGATGCATGCACACACGCATGCACGCACGCACACAAACACCTACATAAACGCACGCACACATGCACGCACGCACACACACACAGACACACACACCTACATGCACGCACGCACACCCGCACAAACACACACACCCATCGGATGTAACTGTACATACAGTAACATATTACAACGAACACAATATAGAATGTTTTTATGTACCCATTGTCATATAGTGCAACATTTTATGACAGCTAGGGTTGCATGATGACGTGTATATAATCTATTGTGGTTCCTCATCAACTGGATGCTATATTTGTAATGTGAAGTCATGTTGAATGTATACAGCGTCTCTAAGCGAACATACCTTCAACAATGGGTTCTGCACGTTGCGCTATTCTGAAGTTGACTGCATTAAGAGCAAGTATCCCCTGTAACAAAGAATGCCGCAAGTAGTACCATAAGTGTCTGTATATACAGGTGTAATACAGCCCCACATATAATTTGCAACCCAAGTTTTGCTAAATTATGATAGAATTTCTATATTATCATGTATAACATGCATCCCAACTTTTAGCATCAACCCCTCCTAGTGTGCTTGAAGCGTGCGCGGCTCAGGGTTGGCCACTTTCATTTGCCTCCTAGTGTGCTTGAAGCGTGCACGTCTCAGGGATGGCCAGTCATTTGCCTCCTAGTGTGCTTGAAGCGTGCAAGGCTCAGGGTTGGCCACTGTCATTTCCCTCCTAGTGTGCTTGAAGCGTGCACGGCTCAGGGATGGCCAGTCATTTCCCTCCTAGTGTGCTTGAAGCGTGCACGGCTCAGGGTTGGCCACTGTCATTTCATCAAAGTTCATTTGTGTGATGATTCTTGAAATCATCTTATAATCATAAAAATGTCCCGTACACAAGTAATGGCATTGTGCTGGCTCATCTAAGCATCTTATGGGAGAAATGAAGTACAGCCGTTTTATGCCATATAGTTCAATGTACTAAAGTGCGATTATATTACCTCATGAGTCATATCTGAGCCGCTGTTCTTCCACCTGGTGGATACTTGTACTACAGATAACTCCTAGTGGATGTGTGTGGAACTATAGGGCATCCCTAGTGGACTGTCATCATTACAGTATTCCGTTAAGATGTACATGCCAAACGGCATTACCGTGAAATAATTTTTATGAAACGCACACATAAGACACCCCAGGCACGTAATAAATTGCATGAAGTGAGTAGTGATGTTTTCTAGTTACACATAACAGAGCACTTATCTCTGCCTGGCTCATTTCCGGTCAGAGAAAATATTTAGTTTAATGCTATCACCATGTATAATCCGAATTTTAAGTAAAAATGACGGGACAAAATGCGCATTATTTGCAGCGCAATCGTGGTTACTTTCCTCAAGAAAAGCAATTCAGTGAACTTCCTGTTAATTAGTAACACCCATGCTGATTCTGGGCCGAGGAACAAACAACCAACCAAGTGTCATGACAGTAGTGCCATCGGTGCTGCGGCAGCAGAATTTTGCATTTTAGAAAATGTCCTTAAATTTAAAGGGAATAAAAACATCTATGGCTTGAATTCATGTTATATTACATCCTGCTATCTATTTCCATGTCCACCAAGCCAAAAACAATCAAAAATTTCAATGAATTAGAAATTCCACATTTAATGCTGTGCATCCGGATATTTTCGAATATGCATATTTTTGGTGCACTTTTCGGGATGCCGAGATGTGACATCACTTATGACCCACACTTGCATCAGGCCGACCCTTTCCATGCATTCAGAGCATGTTTACAAGTATAGCTTTCGGGTCGAAATGAGCGTCAGAATGAGTTATTATGCAATATTCCGATGAAATACAAACACTAGTCATCATAGAGGAACAAGCAGTTATCTTACGGTTCCACATGAATTCAATTTTATTCAAAACAATGAATGCGAATGGGCCTCCAAGTCGACTAGGTATCGCCGAGCTTGGGCTCGTTTTCAGAATAATTATATCGAATGCAACCAACAGGAGATAATGTACACCAATATACATACATAGCAAACATATATTGTATCCAGCTACAGAAAGTAACGTGTATAATCTCATAGTATCACTAGAATTATGGAGTTGTACAATTTATCATAACAACTGAAATCAGTCAGCGTATTTCTGTCGGTCCTGCTAGCTCAGTTAGTAAAGGCGTTAGTTCCTTTGCATTTATTTTGCAATCGAGTGACGCCGGTTCAATCCCCACACCAAACCATTGATTTTTTTTAAACTTTTTTGGTTTATGTTTTCACGAAGTAATATAAACCAAATAATTTTTATACTATGGTGCACTGTTTGTAAATATTTTGGTAGTAATTATTTATTCGCCAAAAAAATGAAAATATGGTAATTATATATAACGCAATGTTTCTAAATTTTATTTATCCAGACAGATCACCATTTGTTTTCACATATATAATTACAATATATTACCGTACAATATATATATATATACAATTAATAAATTATATATCCATTACATTATATTTGTTTAGATAAATAAAATTTAGAAACATCGTTATATAATTCCCATATTTTCATTTTTATGGCGAATAAATAATTACTACCAAAATAAAAAAAACACTTACAAACAGTGCATCATAGTATAAAAATTATTTGGTTTATATTACTTCGTGAAAACATAAACCAAAAAGTGTAAAAAAATCAATGGTTTGGTGTGGGGATTGAACCGGTGTCGCCCGATTGCAAAATAAGTGCAAAGGAACCAACGCCTTTACCAACTGAGCTAACAGGACCGATAGAAATTCACTGACTGATTTAAGTTGTTATGATAAATTATACAACTCCGCCTTCATACATCGATATTCTAGTGATATTATGAGATTATACACGTTACTTTCTGTAGCTGGATACAATATATGTTTGCTATGTATGTTTATTGGTGTAGATTATCTCCCGTTGGTTGCATTCGATATAATTATTCTGAAAACGAGCCCAAGGCCAAGCTCAGCGAAACCTAGTCGACTTGTAGGCCCATTTGCATTCATTGTTTTGAATAAAATTGGATTCATGTGGAACGGTAAGATAACTGCTTGTTCCTCTATGATGACTAGTGTTTGTATTTCATCGGAATATTGCTAAATAACTCATTCTGACGCTCGTTTCGACCAAAAAGCTATACTTGTAAACATGCTCTGAATGCATGGAAAGGGTCGGCCTGAAGCGAGTGTGGGTCATAAGTGACATCCCGATACCATGTGATCGCCTAGCTCATTAAATGTTTATTTTCCACGGGAATCGCTACACAGACGGGTTTAAAATCAAATTTATGCTACAAATGTATTTTTCTATATATTTTTAATGTTCTCAAATGTTACATACAAGGTTAAACTTTGTGTACACATGGAAAAGGATTTTAGCTAATGCCTTATTTTTATTTCCTTTAACAACAGATTCTGTTGAATTATGGATTGTCCTTGTGAAATGGTCGACAACACATGACACAACCCTGAGCAGTGGTGAGAGGTGAAACACAAGTACAGACATTACCCCCATCAAACTTCGGTGTATACGTCCAGGATAACGAGTAATATTTTGAAGAAACTTCAATGAGTGCGTCATGGATGGCAGCTGCAACAAACCATCTGATTATTTATTATGTAAAATCCAGCGGAAATACGTTAACACTTAACACGTAATCCTCGGTACAGAATCATGGCTGACCCCACTGCATACTAATGTAGAAATCTTCTCCAGGGGTTTCAACATTTTTGTAGAGACAGGCCAGGTCAGGACGGAGGAGGAGTGTTCATTGCTGTCTCAGAAGACCTGACCTCCCTTGAAGTACCCGAATAGATCACGGACTGTGAAACCCTGTGGGTGGAGGTAAAGTTACATGGACGTCGCACACTGCTGGTCTGCTGCTACTACCACCCCCACACAGAGGACACCAAGAGCATGAAGGCCTTTACTGAATCCACCCACATCTAGCACCAAAAACGCCATCATTGTAGCAGGCGGAGATTTCATTCAACTTCCCTGGGTGGCACTGGCCCACCAAGACCATGAAGAAGGGATCTCCAAGCCCGAACAGCCACTACTGAAGTAGGCAGCGCGCCAACTGAACAATCGCATCATGACCACATGTGAGGAAAATAGTGCAGTTGTAAAGATCTGGACAGAACTCAGAAGCGGCCAGAGTCAAGCCCTCTCAGAACATGTCCCTCACAAGCAAACCAAGTCCAAACCAAGTCACTCCTGGGTTGACTATGAAACCAAGAAGCTCATTCAGAAGAGAGACAGGACCCACAAACACTGGAAAAAGTCTGGATATGAGGACCTGCAACAGAAATTCAAATCACTGAAGCGACATGCGAACCCAACCACCTCAAAGAAAAAATTCTGGAGCTTCATCAAAGCAAGAAGAACTGAGAGGGTGGGAGGCTCTCCACTCATAAATGCTGGGAAGCTCATCACAAACCCCAACGAACAAGCCAAGCTTCTCAACAACCAGTTTCGCTGTCTTCAGCCCCAAAGACACCGTTACAGCTGAGGAGTTTAAACTGTGCAACCCTCCACAGCCAGACCTCCCAGATTATCCAGCCACATCATCACCAGCCACATCATGTCGCACCTTAAGAAGAACAACATCCTCTGTCCCGAGCAGCATGGCTTCCGACGCAGATGGTCCTGCGAGATGCAGCTCCTGGGGTATGTTAATAAAACATCCGAATAACTAGAGAGGACACCAGGAGGACACTATTGTCCTAGATTTCTCGAAAGCCTTCAACAAAGTCAGCCATCCCATGCTGATCCACAAGCTACATCACTGTGGCATCGGAGGTCGCCTTAATGCATGGATCGAGAGCTTTCTCGAGGGCAGACGGCAGGCAGTGGTGGTGGAGGGAGAGAGATTTGACTTCATGCCAGTGGACTAGGGAGTCCCTCAAGGCTCAGTCCTTGGCCCCAGGATATTTGTAGTATACACAAATGACCTACCCAAAGGCATCAATTCCAAAGTCTGATTGTTTGCGTATGACACCATGTGCTGCAACACTATTAAAAAGAGAGAAGATCAACAAAAGCTGCAAGAAGACCTTGATTCTCTCACCACCTAGGAGAAACAGTGATCCATGAGTTTCCACCTGCAGAAATGTTCTACGTTGAGTGCTACCTGTGAGAGGAATAAGATCACACCATCGTATGAGCTCCAAGGACTCACTTTGGAGAATGTCAGCACCATAAAATATCTTGGTGTCAACCTACAAGACGACCTAAAATGGAGTTTCCATATAAATGTCACTACAAACAAAGCCAATAAGACCCTCGGCTTCCTTCGGCGCAAGCTGAAGATCGGAAGCAAGAAAACAAAAGAAACCACATACAAAGTCACACCATGTGGGACCACTACACTGCAAGTGATACCCAGACCATAGACAAAGTTCAGTGCAGAGCAGCAAGACAGGTCTCAAACTGACACCACCAAACATCCTGTGTTGACTCCATCATCGACTCGATCCTTGACTGGCCCACACTGCAACAGAGACGCAAAAGAGCTCGGCTAGAGATGTTTTATAAATTCCACCATGGCCTCATCTCCATAAATTCCATCTACCTGCCAAAACCAACAGACAGCAGGCTGAGCTCCAGGAAGAACAACACCTGCAGCTACGACATCCCCTATTGCAGGAAACAGTACCGGCAGATGTTGTTCTTCCCGAGGATAATTCCAGAATGGAACAGTCTGCCCCAGGAGGTAGTGACAGCTGAGTCCCTGGACTGTTTCAAGTCCAGGCTTGCTGCCTACCTATAAATACCACACCCCTACCCTTCCCTACTCCCCCTTTCTTCTGCCTATCACCCTACGTGCCCTACCCCTACTATACCACACCCTCTACCCCCTTTCCCCCATTTAAGAGATCTTAAAACTGCACTGGCCATCTTCGCAACCTCCATACGACATAACCATCAGTATATTGATGTCGGCCGTAAAAAAGTAAAAAGAAGAGGACACAGTGTTTCAGTGAACCAAAGTGTTTTGGGGGAACAGATTGGTTGTATGGTTGTGCACTGCTTTTGAAGGTGTGGCTTAAGGTTCGATTCTAATGAGTATTAATAATGCGTGTAATGTTTTCACACTCCATTGGGTCACAATCTTTCTCTGGATTATCCGAGCTTACGATTCGGGGATTTGAGTGAGAGCTCTGCAATTTTTGTCAACATTGAACTGTTGAATTCAAAAGTTGTTTCTGCCTTGTAAAAACATATTTGGGCAGCATTAAAAATAGATAAGTGAGCAAAAAATGAACAACTCAAAATTCGTCCCAAAAACACATTGTTCAACGATTGCTAGTACCATTACGGTTCATCCAATCCCAACGATTTTGATATCGTTTGAAAGTTTGCACTTTCTGCAATTCAAACATTTGGTTTCCTGATAATCATTCTTAAATAAACTACAAACAGACCTACAACCATGCCGGTTCTGGTGTCTTAGACACTGCGAACGATGTTGGTTCGTCGACACAGTTCATCAATATACCGATCGAGGCACCACAAATTTTGACCCATTGGTTGGCGTACATTATTGTGACGTCATACCAACGTAGAGATATATATGGGTTTCGCTGCAATTAAAGCACATAAGTTTCACCGAGGTTAAAAAAATGGGTGGAGCTTATAACATGAAATCAAGAAATTGTGAATTGCGCATACCTTGGCCTATGCAAATGAGGAAAACAGCTCCGCAATCGGAAGATTAGTGTACCTGCCGCCAACATCGTTCGGAACCGTACAGAACACCGGAAACGGCATGATTGTAGGTCCGTTTATAGGTGTTCTATGAAACGTTGTTCCGGAAATCTAGATGACGCTAGAATAATAATCGTTGGGATAGGACGAGCCGTGAGGGTGCTGGGGACTACAGAATTTCATGTTTTGGACATGTTCCCAGTTGTTCGTTTTTTGCTCGCTTATCTATTTTTGGCGGCATGTATATTAGAATACATGTACATGTAGTTAATATAACATGATTTTAGTATACAAAAATTGACAACCTCCCTTTAGAAATTGTTCTACAGACTATTCCATATCAGGTGAAGATCCAGGATAAGGTGACATTGGGTTAAATCTCTATACATACATAACTGTAATGGTACTGGATTATTATATAATGTGCTTTCTATTATTAATATTAACTTGCTAACTGTTACATGTGTATGAATAAATACGGACCGATATATGCATCACTATGTGTATTTGTGTCCGAAATAAAGAATTTTATTGAATACTCGGTACTGTTTTGCTTTTTCTGCGACACTCAATCTTACTCACATTGTTGTAGTTGACATTAAGCGAGATAAGTGATGTGTTGAGAAGGCCACAAGCCTCGCTCGGGGGGCAAGCATTTCTGGCTCTCTGTACGGCTGTGATGTTATCGATATGCAGCTGCAGCAAGTTACTGAGTACCTTGCTCTGATTCATCTGTCTAGGAAGTGTCCAAGTAATGAGGTGCATTAACGTAGGCACATACTCTTTATTCTCAGTCACGTTCAGCATATGCTTTAGGTCTGCAACAAGTATCACATATAGGCATAGCGAAAAGTTCGCCAACAATATGCATATTCGAAGAAGGCAAGTTGCACAGCGTGTAACGTGGAATTATTAATTTATTTAATTCTTAATAACTTTTTCTCTTGGTGGAAATAAAAATATGTGGCAGGATGTAACATAATATGGATTCAAGTGATAGGGGTTTTTATTCCCTTTAGCAATGTTGTATTTTTATGTGCCTCTCAGCAGAATTATAGTCCGGATATATGGCGCTTTTAAAATAAAATTATTAATATTATTAAGTCTGGATCACTGTAAGTGCATCTCTGCCAAGGTGCTGAGGTCTGCACACTTCTTTCTAGGTTCATCTGCTTCCTTTCACCTCTGATGATGTATTTCAGAAAACACAAAAGTTAGTTATTTACTGATGTTTTTGAGTTGCTATGCTTTTCTCCTACCTGAGACAACCGAGTGGTGAACTATTCTTGTCCAGGAGGCGCCACTGTGGGAGCGACATTGGATAGATCAGAATATAATAATGGTGGTAATTGCTGTCCTTGATCTGTTTCCTGGATGGGTGTGAGCCAGTTAATTAACTTGGCTGGGACACTTTTATATACACTTGTCAGCTGAAAGTTTTAATTGTGATTTTGAGTGCTTTAAGTGAATAAATACATTGCGAATTTTCATTTTTGTTACAAAGTGGCTGACGCCACTGATGCCATGCATGATTGTAGTTTTCAATGGCGGTCAAAAGTTTGTACATCCACGTGAGGCCCATTTACAGAATTATGTTTGGTACAAACAGAATCAGCAAATCATTCTGAAGATTTCAATAACTGATACTACCAGTAAAAAATGTACTATTAATTGTCATAATGACATCTGAAGTCGACTGTCTGTAATTCTTTCAACTTTGTATGAACTCAAACATTTATAAAACAATTGTATTGTAAAGTTAAGATATACCTACACTTATAAAAGTCACACCATCACAAAGATAGTTTTATTATTCATTTGATATATAGTTTTTGGCACTTGCTGATGAATAAAGTATAACAAATACAAAATGAACATAGATCGTGCAGACAAAAAACGTGACATCAGTATGAAAGCAAATTTGCTTGGGAACTAGGAGGCTTATTTGGGACAGGCCCCTGGGATAAAAATAATTGGTCATTGGAACCATTATTTAAAAAATCTAAGTAAACACGACAATATGTGACAAAAACGCACCATTAAATATATATATATACACATATATATATATATATAGATATATGTATTTAATGGTGCATTTCACAAGTATCGCGATACTTCGATATATCGAGTATCAAATCAGCACTTACATGGCCCATAGTTACTTTAGGACCAGTGGCCATCCTTAAGTTAAAAGCTAGCTGTGTTTCCTAGAAAGTGCAATGACAGACCATGTACTAAGAAAGATTATCCAGGCTACAGCTTACTTGTTTCAAAGTCTTTATAGTTGAACAGTGAAAGGCCATCTCCAGTTTTCAGATAGGTGTTGATCTTGCCACCTACAAGGAACCCAACACCTGCCAACACAATGGCTTAGATTGTACACCCCTTAGCAAAAATACTATACAATGGTACCTATAATTATACCTACAGCCACAGCATTTTCTACAGAATTCTATAGAATGCACTACATAGAATTCTATGGAATTTCTATAGATTTTATGGCCACATATATATTCTGCAGGGATTATATAGCAAAAAGTCTGTAGACTTTTGTCCGCAGAAATCCTATCTTGTTTTGTTGTATCCAATATCAATAAAATATATTATATAGATGTCCTATTTGTTGCCAAGGGACACCACTTTGTCCTCATAAACCCGGGCTGGTAGTTGACTACACTACCCGTGGCAGATATCTTATACAATGTATGGATGTTTAGCATTGTTCGCTGAATCAGTTGTAATCCAAGTTGCTGTCATCACCGTTCATGCTAAGGGAATGCTGATGTGCAGACACCCGCACACCACATCAAAGAGCAGTTACAGGAAATCCCAATAATTACCATTTTGACCACTGTCATGAGTGGCTGAACGGTGGTGTGCATTCAAACAATCACTTCCATTTCCTGAATGTTGCATGTGGTATTGTCCATGACTGGCCGAAACATAAATCGGCCTAACGTGAATAAAACGAGGTGACGGGAGAATGTGCTCAACCAAATGTCCATGTATGTGTGTACATTCATATAGGACCCAGTGGGTCCAATGATACTGCCTACACTGCCTGCTCGGCATCTCTCACACGCCCAACCGGGAAGCAAGTCTGCACCGTTAGGAGCAAGATCCAGTGGGTTAGAGATAGAGACCACCACTCTGTGAGTCCAGGTTACACATTTACCCCCTGCGTGGGATCTTTTACTTCCCCTGGCATAGACACCAGATAGAATGAACCAACGGCTTTTAGTGTCTCTTCCGAAAGACACAGGCAACATGAGGTGAACAAAATTTACGCCGTTTCAAAACGGCGGCAGGTGGTATTGAACGATCGTCCCCTTAGTCAGCAGTCCTGCACACTACCGTGCGACTACCACTCCTTATGACATCCACATTTAAACAATATGGCAGGGGCTACTGAAATTGGTGTAACCAAAAACGTCCCCTGGTGCACAAGGACACACCACGGGAGCAAGCCGAGTAACCAGTAAAGATGCATTACACCAAAAAAGGATAACCGAGCGAAAAATTTACAACTCAAAACACGTCCAAAAACATACAATTCTACGGTCACTATCACCCTCAAAGCTCGTTTGATCGCAATGATCTTGGTATCATTTGAAAGCATGCACTTTCTGTTTTTCTAGTATGCATCTAGCTTTCCCGGTAACCATTCTTAGAACACCTACAAACAGATCTACAATTGTGTAATTTATGGTGTCCTGTATAGTTCCAAACAATGTTGTCTTTGGGTACTCTGTATACTAATCTTCCAATTGCAGAGCTGCCTTCTCATTTCCATAGGATTAATAAATGTGCACTTCACCATGTGTACTACATGTGATAGCTCACCCACTTTTAAATTGTGGCAAAACTGACGTGCTTTGACAGCAGTGAAACCAATATTCTTGATGTCGGCGTGATGTCACAATAACGTATACCAACCACCGAAGATTAAGGGTCAAAATTCCTTTGCATTGGTTGATATACATTATTGTGATGTCACGATAACTTCGAGAATGTCAGTTTTGTCACCATTTAAAACTGGGTGGAGCTCACAGCATGAAATCAGAAAGTGGCATCAACTGTGTTGATGAACCAACATCGTTTGCCAGTGTCTAAAACACCGGAAACGGCAGTTGTATGTCCCTTTATAGGTTATTTTATTAATAATTATTGGGAAACCATTTATATATATATAGGTAGCAGAAAGCATAAGCTTTCAAACAATTTCATGATCGCTGGGATCAGTCGACCCATAAGGGTGCTAGCAACCATTGAAATGTTTGTTCTGAGACGTATTTTGAGTTATACGCTTTTGCTTGCTTATCTATTTTTGCTTATATTCAACAGAACACCAAGTTTTCTGGTACTCGTTCATTAAAGGTTACACTCAGTTACAGTGTAATGTGTAATTTAGGGTCATGTACAAAGTTTGCAATGTGAAGCAACCTAGGGTCACATACAGACTTTGTAATGAGACACAATCTAGGGTTATAGATACTTTGAAAAATGATGCAATCTGTAATCTACGGTCACATATAGATATTGTAATTTGATGGAAAGTAGGGTCACATAAGACTTTGTAATGTAAAGCAATCCAAGGTCATATACAGGCTTTCTAATGTGAAGCAATTTAGGGCAACATACATACTTTGCAATGTGAAACAATGTAGGACCACATGCAGACTTTGTAACGTGAAGCAATGTAGGACCACATGCAGACTTTGTAACGTGAAGCAATGTAGGACCACATGCAGACTTTGTAATGTGAAACAATGTAGGACCACATGCAGACTTTGTAATGTGAAACAATGTAGGACCACATGCAGACTTTATAATGTGAAGCAATTCAGGGCAACATACATACTTTGTAATGTGAAACAATGTAGGACCACATGCAGACTTTGTAACGTGAAGCAATGTAGGACCACATGCAGACTTTGTGATGTGAAGCAATGTAGGACCACATGCAGACTTTGTAATGTGAAACAATGTAGGACCACATGCAGACTTTATAATGTGAAGCAATTCAGGGCAACATACATACTTTGTAATGTGAAACAATGTAGGACCACATGCAGACTTTGTAACGTGAAGCAATGTAGGACCACATGCAGACTTTATAATGTGAAACAATGTAGGACCACATGCAGACTTTGTAATGTGAAACAATGTAGGACCACATGCAGACTTTATAATGTGAAGCAATTCAGGGCAACATACATACTTTGTAATGTGAAACAATGTAGGACCACATGCAGACTTTGTAACGTGAAGCAATGTAGGACCACATGCAGACTTTATAATGTGAAACAATGTAGGACCACATGCAGACTTTGTAATGTGAAACAATGTAGGACCACATGCAGACTTTATAATGTGAAGCAATTCAGGGCAACATACATACTTTGTAATGTGAAACAATGTAGGACCACATGCAGACTTTGTAACGTGAAGCAATGTAGGACCACATGCAGACTTTGTGATGTGAAGCAATGTAGGACCACATGCAGACTTTGTAATGTGAAGCAATGTAGGACCACATGCAGACTTTGTAATGTGAAGCAATGTAGGATCACGTGCAGACTTTGCAATGAGAAGCAATGTAGGACCACATGCAGACTTTGTGATGTGAAGCAATGTAGGATCACGTGCAGACTTTGCAATGAGAAGCAATGTAGGACCACATGCAGACTTTGTGATGTGAAGCAATGTAGGATCACGTGCTGACTTTGCAATGAGAAGCAATGTAGGACCACATGCAGACTTTGTAATGTGAAGCAATGTAGGATCACGTGCTGACTTTGCAATAAGAAGCAATGTAGGACCACATGCAGACTTTGTAATGTGAAGCAATGTAGGACCACATGCAGACTTTGTAATGTGAAGCAATGTAGGACCACATGCAGACTTTGTAATGTGAAGCAATGTAGGACCACATGCAGACTTTGTAATGTGAAGCAATGTAGGACCACATGCAGACTTTGTAATGTGAAGCAATGTAGGACCACATGCAGACTTTGTGATGTGAAGCAATGTAGGATCACGTGCAGACTTTGCAATGAGAAGCAATGTAGGACCACATGCAGACTTTGTGATGTGAAGCAATGTAGGATCACGTGCTGACTTTGCAATGAGAAGCAATGTAGGACCACATGCAGACTTTGTAATGTGAAGCAATGTAGGACCACATGCAGACTTTGTAATGTGAAGCAATGTAGGACCACATGCAGACTTTGTGATGTGAAGCAATGTAGGACCACATGCAGACTTTATAATGTGAAGCAATGTAGGACCACATGCAGACTTTGTAATGTGAAGCAATGTAGGACCACATGCAGACTTTGTAATGTGAAGCAATGTAGGACCACATGCAGACATTGTAATGTGAAGCAATGTAGGACCACATGCAGACTTTGTAATGTGAAGCAATGTAGGACCACATGCAGACTTTATAATGTGAAGCAATGTAGGACCACATGCAGACTTTGTAATGTGAAACAATTCAGGGCAACATACATACTTTGTAATGTGAAACAATGTAGGACCACATGCAGACTTTGTAACGTGAAGCAATGTAATTTCACGTGCAGACTTTGTAACGTGAAGCAATGTAGGACCACATGCAGACTTTGTAACGTGAAGCAATGTAGGACCACATGCAGACTTTGTAACGTGAAGCAATGTAGGACCACATGCAGACTTTATAATGTGAAACAATGTAGGACCACATGCAGACTTTATAATGTGAAGCAATTCAGGGCAACATACATACTTTGTAATGTGAAACAATGTAGGACCACATGCAGACTTTGTAACGTGAAGCAATGTAGGACCACATGCAGACTTTATAATGTGAAACAATGTAGGACCACATGCAGACTTTGTAATGTGAAACAATGTAGGACCACATGCAGACTTTATAATGTGAAGCAATTCAGGGCAACATACATACTTTGTAATGTGAAACAATGTAGGACCACATGCAGACTTTGTAACGTGAAGCAATGTAGGACCACATGCAGACTTTTTGATGTGAAGCAATGTAGGACCACATGCAGACTTTGTAATGTGAAGCAATGTAGGACCACATGCAGACTTTGTAATGTGAAGCAATGTAGGATCACGTGCAGACTTTGCAATGAGAAGCAATGTAGGACCACATGCAGACTTTGTGATGTGAAGCAATGTAGGATCACGTGCAGACTTTATAATGTGAAACAATGTAGGACCACATGCAGACTTTGTAATGTGAAACAATGTAGGACCACATGCAGACTTTATAATGTGAAGCAATTCAGGGCAACATACATACTTTGTAATGTGAAACAATGTAGGACCACATGCAGACTTTGTAACGTGAAGCAATGTAGGACCACATGCAGACTTTTTGATGTGAAGCAATGTAGGACCACATGCAGACTTTGTAATGTGAAGCAATGTAGGACCACATGCAGACTTTGTAATGTGAAGCAATGTAGGATCACGTGCAGACTTTGCAATGAGAAGCAATGTAGGACCACATGCAGACTTTGTGATGTGAAGCAATGTAGGATCACGTGCAGACTTTGCAATGAGAAGCAATGTAGGACCACATGCAGACTTTGTGATGTGAAGCAATGTAGGATCACGTGCTGACTTTGCAATGAGAAGCAATGTAGGACCACATGCAGACTTTGTAATGTGAAGCAATGTAGGACCACATGCAGACTTTGTAATGTGAAGCAATGTAGGACCACATGCAGACTTTGTAATGTGAAGCAATGTAGGACCACATGCAGACTTTGTAATGTGAAGCAATGTAGGACCACATGCAGACTTTGTAATGTGAAGCAATGTAGGACCACATGCAGACTTTGTGATGTGAACCAATGTAGGATCACGTGCTGACTTTGCAATGAGAAGCAATGTAGGACCACATGCAGACTTTGTAATGTGAAGCAATGTAGGACCACATGCAGACTTTGTAATGTGAAGCAATGTAGGACCACATGCAGACTTTGTGATGTGAAGCAATGTAGGACCACATGCAGACTTTATAATGTGAAGCAATGTAGGACCACATGCAGACATTGTAATGTGAAGCAATGTAGGACCACATGCAGACTTTGTAATGTAAAGCAATGTAGGACCACATGCAGACTTTATAATGTGAAGCAATGTAGGACCACATGCAGACTTTGTAATGTGAAACAATTCAGGGCAACATACATACTTTGTAATGTGAAACAATGTAGGACCACATGCAGACTTTGTAACGTGAAGCAATGTAGGATCACGTGCAGACTTTGTAACGTGAAGCAATGTAGGACCACATGCAGACTTTGTAACGTGAAGCAATGTAGGACCACATGCAGACTTTGTAACGTGAAGCAATGTAGGACCACATGCAGACTTTGTAATGTGAAACAATGTAGGACCACATGCAGACTTTGTAATGTGAAACAATGTAGGACCACATGCAGACTTTATAATGTGAAGCAATTCAGGGCAACATACATACTTTGTAATGTGAAACAATGTAGGACCACATGCAGACTTTGTAACGTGAAGCAATGTAGGACCACATGCAGACTTTGTGATGTGAAGCAATGTAGGACCACATGCAGACTTTGTAATGTGAAGCAATGTAGGACCACATGCAGACTTTGTGATGTGAAGCAATGTAGGATCACGTGCAGACTTTGCAATGAGAAGCAATGTAGGACCACATGCAGACTTTGTGATGTGAAGCAATGTAGGATCACGTGCTGACTTTGCAATGAGAAGCAATGTAGGACCACATGCAGACTTTGTAATGTGAAGCAATGTAGGACCACATGCAGACTTTGTAATGTGAAGCAATGTAGGACCACATGCAGACTTTGTGATGTGAAGCAATGTAGGACCACATGCAGACTTTATAATGTGAAGCAATGTAGGACCACATGCAGACTTTATAATGTGAAGCAATGTAGGACCACATGCAGACTTTGTAATGTGAAGCAATGTAGGACCACATGCAGACTTTATAATGTGAAGCAATGTAGGACCACATGCAGACTTTGTAATGTGAAGCAATGTAGGACCACATGCAGACTTTGTAATGTGAAGCAATGTAGGACCACATGCAGACTTTGTAATGTGAAGCAATGTAGGACCACATGCAGACTTTATAATGTGAAGCAATGTAGGACCACATGCAGACTTTGTAATGTGAAGCAATGTAGGACCACATGCAGACTTTGCAATGAGAAGCAATGTAGGACCACATGCAGACTTTGTGATGTGAAGCTCTCTGAGGCCACAGTGAATGAAATGTGAATCACGCTAAGATCACAGAGTGTCATTTGAATGACTCTGTTGTCACATGGTGACTGAGATCTGACTCACTCTGAGACCACATACAGTCACTGTAATGTGAATCATTCTGAGACCAAAGACAGTAACTAAAATGTGAATCACTGAGGCCACAGTGACTGTAATGTGAATCACTCTGAGGCCACAGACAGTGATGTCCCTTTGATGAAATGTCTGTGGACTTCTTATGTAATGAAAATGTTATACTGATAATATTATTAACTTATAACACTGATAAAACCAACTTACTTGCCAAATCCCGACGTATCACTTGGGATGTAAATTCAAAGTTTCGAAGAACAACATGTTCAACCTCCTGAAAATTTTGCAGTATATAAATGCTTCCATTTATTTGTAAAAAATATGTGTACAAGCATGTGGCAACTGAAAACTCAATTACTTTGTTTCAACATAGTTACCCTGTTGTGGAATAAAGATCATCAATAACGTATCGTAAAAGCCAAGAATTAAGTTAAAAAATACAAATTATTGAGTGCCTCACAATTTTTAAATGAGAAAATGTGCAGCATGTCAATTACTACTAAAAAGGCTAAATGTTCTTACACAGCACACGTGCTATCAGTTCTGGGGACTGTTTCACTAACATTCTTAAGAGCTTTTAAACCCGATTTTGCTCCATAAAATCGAGTGTTCTCCTTACCCAGGAGCAAAAATGAAAAACTGTGTTTCACTAACAATTCATCCTGGATACAATCCATAAAAACGGTCCTAAAAGTGCCAGTTTCTAAGACGTTACACCACTCTTTAACTATCATAAACAGCTAGATTTTACTAACTGCGTTTTAATTTGGGTCCACTTTCACACAGAAAACCAGTTGTTCACAGCAAAATAAGTCTTCCCAATATTAGCGATTATAGGCTTGCTACAGCATGATTTGTTTACACAACTTCGCAAAGTTCAAGGTTGGTGTTACATTTGTTAATAAATTTTGAGCAAAGTTTAAGCTACATCTAACTTAAGGCGGTGATACACGGTATGATTGTCTCGGATGAAACCATCCGATTACCACGTAATTACGTAAACGATGAAATCATATCGTGTAGCAGTCCGGCCGAGTCAATCGCATCCGAGTCACTCGGACAAAATATTTTTAGAACAGGTTCTAATTTTTGTACGATTCCATCAAACATTCAGTGATGTTGACCAATCAGAGAACAGCAACAAGGTCGAACTTCGACCTCCGCCATTAGGTGATCAAAAGCACACTTCGAGTCACACAAACAAACACTAGTACGTATGCGTAACTAGAACAGTGTTTTAATAAAAGAACACAAAACTGCAACTCACAACAGGAAGTATCCAAACATGCGAGGCCGTGACCCGGAAACTAGGGGTCACGACAATATTACCATTGAACTACAATCATGGAATAGTAACTAATAGCCATTGGCGTGACTTCTTTCTTCTCATAATTATGTATGCTACTATGAGATAGCTATCATATAGACATACAATAATGATTATAGAGATAAAGGTTCATGAGATGAAGTCTTTCAGATACTCAGGAGGCTTCCGAGTTCTTGTAGAGCGTCTCGGAGGTTCCTCGGGCGGACAGCTATGTTGATCTGGCTCGTATGACATTGTCGATTCGTTGTTGACTGTCGCCGTTTCTTGTCGATGAGACTCGGCTGTTGATGGTTCTACGGGCTGAGCTGCTGTGACTGGAGGGTACGAGAGTTGAACTGGTACGTCTGGAGGTTTCTCTGGAGGAGCTGGGTCATCTGCGGGTGTTAGTTCGTCATACTGGTACGACACTGGAAGATCGTGGGTAGCTTCAGCTGCCACCTTGTAGCACTCTGTTCGCTTCACTCTGTATGACGTGGCACGCAACTGGTTACCGGCGAACTTGCTGATGTTGATCCATTCTCCTTCTGTGCTCACTACGAGATACCGACACCTGGAGCGTAGTTTACTCTTGTCTGAGTACAAGTACACGATGTCGCCAATGTCGATATGTTGGGGTCTGGGTACTGAACCGCGAGGAGACTTCGATATTTGACTGTGTTCGTGGTTAGCGTTGCGCGAGGCATGCTGTTGTTGAATGATGCTATAGTCGTTCAGCGGTAATTGTTCGTTGGTGAATTGGTCACGCTTGGTCCACAGCTCACGAGCTGACATTCCTCTGTTTCGTACTCGGGCGTTGAGGCTGGCAGTAGCGACAGACAGTAGCACCTGCGTGATGGCGCCGCCTGTTGGTTGTTGGTGTAAAATTTCACCCTCGAGTTCCCGAATGGCTTTTTCGGCCACAGGGTTTTTGTTGATGTTTTTGACCCGTCCTAGTTCGATGGTGAGTCGATACTTGTTCAACAGTGCGTCGTTGACGAGAGCTGCGAATCCAGGAGCTGGGTCTGTGCGTATTACGGCAGGAGGTCCATCAAGCGGTCGGAGGCCGATGCAGAGTTGAATGATGGAGTCCCGTAACGTGTCGCGTCGTTCGTCGTTGACGAAGCATGTTACCGTGTATGATGTTACACACTCGCGTAGCACCAAGATCAGTTGTCTTTCTCGTTTGATGATGTCGGCTGCATATGAGATACCCACTACTTCTGGGGGATCGTTGGTAGATTGCGCGATAGTTAGGTTTGGGGTGTTCCGTAACGACGTACAGTGATGACAGCTGCGCGAGGTGGACTCGACAGACTTGTCGAGGTCGAGAGCGAATACATAGCGATGCATGACTTGCTTTAGCTGGTACGAAGACGGGTGATCCAGTTGGATGTGCAGGGCCGTTACTAGTCCGTTTAGGACTTTTCGCGGTACGATGATGCACTCTCGTGTAGGACTCAGTGGGTCGTTACGTTGTACGACCAGTAGACCGTCACGAGCGATTGATGCGACGTTAAGGTATCTTTTGACGTCTTTCGCGTTTGTCACCTTTTTGGATGGTCGTGTTCCTTGTGTAAGGTGTGAATGAGTCCTTCGCAAGTCTTGGCAGTCTGCTTGAATGCCGAGCCATGCTGAACGATTGGTGAACGGAAGTCGAGCTTTCCCAGATGTTATGTCGTCTGTTGTAACGCGTTGCATCACGACTGACTCTTCAGTCTGTCGTATATAGGAGCACACTTGGCACTGTTGTTCCCGGCAAGTGGGTGCGTTGCGACTCGCGAAGTCTGATGGAACATTAGCTGAACCGGCGAGATGGCGAATAGTTGCCTGGTACCGACTGACGACTGATAGGAATGTCGATACGCGCGGGCTGACGGAGAATTCACCGCGACAAAGCTTCTCGTGGGCTTGTACGCAAGGCTTGCTGTCTGTGAGTATCGCTGTGTTGTGCGCTGACTGTACGATATACGGGCTGAAATGTCTGATAGCGGCTGCGATGGATAGTGCTTCTACTTCGCATGGCAACCAGGAGATCTGTCGTCCGCGGAGCTTTGCGCTGAAGAATCCGGCCAGCATCAATTTGCCATTGCGCATCACGTACAAGGTGGCTCCTAGACCGCACTGTTTAACAGCGCCGTCCGTCACTAACCATAGTTCGTCACTTGGCCGAGGTAATGTGATAGCCTTGTTAGTCTGAAGACTGGTTTGTGCGTGTTTGAAGGCTTCTCTTAATGCATCGGTCCATGTGACGCGATCACTTGACTCTTTGCCACCCATTACTTCGTCGAACGGGGCGAGCAAGGCGGAGCATCCTGGTATGACGCGTGCTAGCATTTTGTAGGCTCCGACGAATGCTCGCATCGCTTTGACTGTGAGTGGAGCGTCGCAGCTGGCTAGGGTGGCGATGCGATGTTGGCTTGCATGGATGGAGCCGAGGTTCCACACCCAGCCAAGTATCGTGGTCGTAGTAGGGCACATCGTTGTTTTGGCAGCGGACAGGCGCAACCCGCTGTTGGCGAAGCTTTGGAGCAATCGTCTTACGTTCTGTTGGAGTTCGGCGATGGTGTTTCCTCCACAATATATGTCGTCTGCCAGTTTGGCGACGACACCTTCTTCGAGTAGATCTCCCAGTACGCGGCACAACAGCTCTTCGAGTGCGGTTTCGGACCCGGGCATGCCCATCGCTGAGCGAGCGTATACGCGTACACCGCGGAACGGAGTGACTACTCCGCAGTACTTCATTGATTCACGCGATAGAGGGATTTGGTAGAACGCATTTGACATATCGGTAGTCGCTATGTACCTCCATTGTGCGATTTTTCGTAGGGTGTTGTCGACATCAGGCATCAATGAAGGCTGCGGCTTGCTATAGCGGCCTACGTCAGTGAAGGCAGTGACGAGTCGGTGTCCTCCGCTTTGCTTCTTTATCAGGAATGACGGGTTGAGGTACTCGACGTTGACCGGTACATCCTCAGGCCGGACGAACACGCCCATCGTCTCGAGTTCATCGAACTTGTTTTGGAGTTCTACGAGCTGGTTTCGTGCGCATTGGGGTAGGCGTCCTTTACGTTGGGGCGGTTGTACTGGGCCCATGTTGACAACAGCTTTGAATGGTCCCACGTGACCATTGTATCCACTGTAGCTTGGGTCGAATACGTCGTCATACTCTTCCACGATCGATCGGAATGCCGCTCGTTCGTCGGGGGAGAGCGCGTGATCAGGATCGATGGTGACCGCTGTTGAGTGTTTGATGGCAGTAGCATTCGAGCTGCGTGTGCGTATGCTTACGGCTACGCTGGTGCATTGACTGTCTGGTATGGATGTTGCCTTGTCGGGTACGAACACTTCTCTGATTTGGCAAAAGTGTTCGTTTCTTTTCAGTGTGCGAGTGGAGTTCGTGAGATTTGGTATGCGCAATACACCTTCTACGCTGGTGATTAGTGAAGGTTGTGGCCACACATCGTTCTCGTGTACTCCTTTGTTGCCGGTGGTATCGTGACGTGGTTCCAGAGCGAATGTGGCGTCTGCGATATACGCGTCTGAAGGCAGGTCGACTTCCACGAAGTCGCCTGGCCACACAGTGATGTTGGTTGGTGGTGCTCGCAGTATGTGGGCACGGCGGACTGCATGCCTGTTGAGGGCCCTCTGTGTTGTACCATATGTGTACGTGGTGCCATCTGCGAGGGTGATGGTTCGTTTGGCGGGACGGATGGTAATGTCGTTGACTTCCATAAATGGTGTCCCGGCCAGCATCTCGACATCCAGATTCTGTACCACTAGTCCACAGAACTGGAATGATTTATTTTTGCGGGCGAGTGATATGGTAATTTCGCCAACAATGGTTAGAGGCGATGATCCGTCAGCTTGGTGAGCCGATTGGGAAGAGTTCTTGATAGTACACCCGAATCTCACTGCCGTGTCATGACGGATCATATTGCCCGTTGCACCGCTATCGATCGTCACTCGAACGGCGTGATGGTCGTGGAACGCGTCGAGGTAAGGCGATTGTCGTACATCGATACGTTGCACGGTAGTGGTGTTTACGGGGCGTTCGTCATAAACTTCGTAGGTATCGTCGTCGCCTTCATCGACTCCGTCGATGATATCACTGACTTGTCGTACCTTAGCCATGTAGCGGCGATCTTGTTCCGGAAGGTACGAGCACTCGCTGAGGAAGTGGTGTACATCACTGCGGCCTACTTGTTTGCAAAGAGGGCAAGTCTTCACGCTCGTGGGACGCCTAGGGTTGTTAGATGGTGCCGGTTGTCGTCTTGAGAACGCTGGTCTTTGTCCGCGTAGGTTAGGCCTAGTCTCGGTGCGCATAACCTTTGCGGTGTCAGCAGACGCAATCTCGTCTAGTAGTGATTCGAGTGCCTGTGATATTTCTGGCTTGATCGATGCTAGTGTTCTTGACCTCAGCTCTGTGCCATATCGTTGCTTTATGAGCTTAGGCAGTGCGGGGTTGATAAGTCGTAACCAGGTCAGTACTACCATGTTCTCTAGGGAAGGAGACATTTCTTCGTCAACGTGTATGACGTCACCGTGGTGCAGAATGATACTTCCCTCTTGTAGCATGTTGTCTTCAACGAAGGCCACTAGGCGCTGATACAAGTCTTCGGGGCGTTCGTCAGCTTGTAGGTGGATATCAGCAAAGTCCAGGAAATGGGCCCCTGTAGACTGGAACCCATAGTGCAGTCGGATAGTTTGCCAGATACCGGATAAACTGGTTGAGTTTTTGGCGATCGTGTTGCGCGATATGACTGGGCAATAGTTCGCTATTTGGCCTAACATTAGATCGAGCATGTAGGCTTGCTGAATGGCTGTATGACCATTATTGTCGGTGAAGCCGCGGTTTGGATGTGCTGCACATCGCTTCTCCCATTTAGCGTCAGTGGCGATAAACTGGGCGAAGTTTGGGTCGAGTGAGAGGGTGTAGACGAGGTTCTGGTGCCAGTTCTCAAATGTGTTGACCGTTTCCGTTTTTGTGAGGCACCACTGTCTCGGTGCGCGTTGCATGTTGTTAGCCATGTTGTTACCACACCTGCTAGTGATACAGAGCCGTTTCGGCTAGCTGTTTGCGCCGTGAGGTCGGCGGACTGTCAATGTGTATCTGCTTTTATTGCGCCCGTTTTGGTGAGCGGGTTCGTTGTGAGCGCTGCCACCACGCCATTAGGTGATCAAATGCACACTTCGAGTCACACAAACAAACACTAGTACGTATGCGTAACTAGAACAGTGTTTTAATAAAAGAACACAAAACTGCAACTCACAACAGGAAGTATCCAAACATGCGAGGCCGTGACCCGGAAACTAGGGGTCACGACAATATTACCATTGAACTACAATCATGGAATAGTAACTAATAGCAATTGGCGCTCCTTCAATAAAATGGTCGCCGATGACTTCAGTAAAACCTCACCTTAAATATTTGTTGAGCTATATCATGAAAGATTCGCTGTGGAATGCGGCGAACCCAATTTACAATGACAGAAGCAACAGGTACGGATTGTCTGAAAGTTCTCGAGGATGACGGCTAGTGACGCAAGTTTAAAAAAATGGAAGATTATAATGCAGAACGTTTGTCACTGTCACTGTCAGAATTGTCAACGCCTGAGTCAGAAATGGCAGAACGTCAGAAGTAGCGACGGTGACGTCAACGTCATGATATTTGGATTATCAATTAATTGTGTTTAAGTTAAAACGCTATATACAGTCGCGCCTCGTTATAACGCGCCCCGGTATAACGCGGATTCGGTTATAACGCGGTCGGTCGTGGACCCCGAATTTCTGCCGCCAGGGGGGAAATGGGCGCTATGACAAACTACTAACACAGTAATAACTTTCGATTGTTTTGTGTGAAGTTATCCCGTCTTTGTCCACGACGTGTATATTTGAAAGACTAGTTGACGGACAATAAATTTAACGTTGACGTACAACTGCAACGAATCAAGTGCGAGGCGCGTCACTACGTTGCCGTTGTTTATTCTGCACTGCCAATGCTATCAAAAGTATAAGTTTCTTTGACTATAATTATGGTCAATTTTAACTTTAGGAAGAGTAAACGTGGAGCGAAATATTGTTTGTTTTGCGCCGACATAAAACGAATCGTTTCCAATCTGCTAGTCATGCTCATGGCTTCCGCGGATCGCGAGTTCGCCTGGTTTCGGCGCCGGGCGGCTTTGTAAAGTGCAATTGAAATTCACAAATACGCTTTGCTTAAGAATGGGTTAGATACGTTTTAATACAGCTTAGTAGGCAAGATCAGTAAGCTAACATAGCGTAACAAATATTAGCTTTCACTGCGATGAACGCAAAGCTACTGCCTGTGCTGGTGCACCAAAATATTAATTCGTCAATAGCATCTGAATTGGCGAATCGTAATATTCTTCGGTACGGTAAATGTGCTTTCTAAATTGGTATTTTGATATTGATTGAAAGACGAAGCTAAGCCAATTGCGAGCGTACTTATAGCTTTAAATCCTTAATCAACTCTAACACGGCGCTTGTCAAATCATTTGCGTATTCGGCTGCCGAGTGCCAGGTCATCATTTTAGATCTTACGTCAGCGGTACCATATTATCGTTCAGTTGACCGTGGCTTGTTGGTTCGTTCTTTATTTACAAACGGTACACAGTTCATAAATGTTATTCAGTACAACATTCAACAGTGTCCAACAGTGTATGGCATTTAAACAGAATACACAATGACGTTGGCTGGTAGTTTAATAAGCTTCGTAAACTACGTATAGACTGCGTGACGTGCACACTTTGGCTTCGATGCGACGATGGCGTTCTTCGTGCAGCAGCGGTGTCGTCGTAGCGCCCCCGACGGCAGATACGGGAACCCGCCAAGTTTATAACGCGCCTCGTTTATAACGCGGATTCATTTCGTGGACCCTGATTACCACGTTATAACGAGGCGCGACTGTAGTTATATTAATAAGTGTCAGCGTGGCGTGAAATGTGCATTTTTATTCTGCAAAGCTGTGCTCATCTGAAATACGTTCATAACATTGATGATTGACATGTCATTGTCCTGGGCTGTGGTTGTGCATTGCAAATGCCAACACTGTATCAAACTCAGTGTTTCCCCTGGTATATAACAAGCGAGGCGGGCCGCCTCGCCGTTTTTCTGTGCCGCCTCGCCCAAAATTTGTCAAAATTGCCGCCTCGTAGCTATTTCGTACGCCCATTTTTTTCGTTCTTTCGTGATATATTCAGCACCGGCGAGCGGCGCGAAATGACACCACAAAGTCACTTATATTCCTGCAAAATCGCGGATTTGTAGCAACATCGTTTATTCCTCTTAACGATAACGTCGCTCAGAGCGGTTAGGATTTAACTCCATTGGACAACGTGAAAGATATCGTTTGTCAGTTGTCCAATCACGGAATATTCCTGTGGTATCCCCGGTGTCTCCAATGGTGACACCTCGCGGAGTTTCGATAACTAGAAATCTTGACATTCATGTAAAATGGCACCCAAACGGTACTTGCGTTTTGGTTTATGATGGTGGTGGGAGTGAAAACCGTGCAGGCTGATGGCACTACGTCACTAGTCGGTGCTTGTGTCGAATCCAGACTCTTTTGAAGCCCAAATAAAAAACGTGCATCCTATTTACTAGTCGGCACTTGTATCGAATCCGGACCCTGTTGAAGCTCAAATAGCGACCCGGTTTGCGCTAGTCTGTTACCGCACAGCGCGCATGAAATGAGAGCTATTATGGCACTATAGCAGCGTATGTTGATACAAACCGGGGCGCTATTTATGCCTCATATGGGCGTAAGACGCAATATTCTTAAAGGTAAATATCCCTAGGATAATGTTGAATGATGGAACTATCTCACTGAGGTATCAAAGTTAAGTTAAGCAAAACTCAAGTTATAACGGCAAAATCAATTCAAGGTGGGTCTGGATTCGACGCAAATGCCCAAAGGCAAAGGCAAAGCCAAAGGTGACAAGTCTATTCAACTAATGTTCTATGCCGTTTTTTTTAGCAAAATAAGGATTGTGATTCATAAGATATCTTTGTGCTAAATATATAACACATATTCCGACAAAGTTGTGCAAATAAACGTTTGGGAAAGTTGATTTGAGTGAAGTATTTACTTATAAACCACTGAAGTTCACAACTCATAAAATACGCCTACTGCCCAAAACCATGTATACTAATGTGTTGTCAATAACTTGGGTTAGACAATGATATGTTTGCACAGAAATTGGATATACTAAACAACTTATTCTGTTTTATAAAAAGGACACAATTTGAGAAATGTTCTTGCGATTAATAGAAATACTTTTGTGGCATTCCAGAAATGAATGTTTAATTAATTGCATAGCAAGCTAGCAGCAAATAAAATATAATCTTTGGAACACAAACCTCCAATTTACTATAATATTATGATATTATAATCATTTAAAGGTAACGATGAAAGAGTCTTCAGATGATACCACTGGATGCTTCCCAGAGAAGTCCAGATGGTGTTCGACTGAACAGATCTGCCAGGGAGTAAAGTGTAAAGCGCTTTCAGCAGTCCTGCGCTTTATAAGAACTTACCTTTTACTTTTTTACTGACTCAGCGTGGTAACAAGGCCAAGGTTTAGTGCAAAAAAACATAACCACAGCCAAGTACCAGTGGTTAAGTGGAAACCACACTTCTACTGAGTACCAGTGGTAAAATGGAAACCACACCTCAACACGGTAAAACAGTCATGATTACTGACTTTTATTAATCATGATTACTACATTTACAAGTAGTGTCTTGTTGCTTTATATCTCCCCCTCTATATTCAAGAGTAAAGGTTAAAACATACCTCAGAATGCACCATTTTAAAGCTAGTTTTTTTTTAACCTCCGGGGGGCATGCCCCTGGACCCCCCTGGCAACGCTTCATGCCTGCGGCGCTCTCATACCCCATCTCTGCCACCTGTTCATCATTTTACCCAGGGGAAACACTGAAACGGCAATGGCATTTTTAAAAACGTCATTTTCGTGTTTGACATTCGACTTCATACTAAATTATAGGCCTATTGTCATTGACTATCGTTACATGTCCCACTATAGTGCTTGTGGACCTTTGACTTGGTATCGAGTCATTTTTTTTCTTCCGTTAGCTGGCTTCAGTGAAAGTTTATGTTAAATTGGCAGCTACAATTTCTAATAATAAACCTGGTTGGCTGTCACCATCCAGTCAAACGTTGTTGATTTGAAAAAAACGACACTATATCAAGATGACACGGAATTTCGCGACGTACGAATTTTGTGAACTTGTAAACTTCATAATTCACTTGTTCTCTTTCACGCGTAGAATGGAAACACTTATAATATTTACTGGCTCTGCTAGCCTTTCTGCTACCAGTGTGAAAAAATGTATAAACAAATATTGACATCTAGGCATTGGTTGGTACCAGAAAGGGGTTGTGTAGATGACACATTGTTGAAAATTATGCCTGTGCCTGTGGTGTCCTTGTCAATATGCTATCTGGATCGTCACTCTTGTTGACATGTTGATATAGATGACAATCTTGTAATATTTTGTTAAAACAATATTCAACCATTTGTTTGCACTCAACCAATGAATTGCTAATTTAGGGTTCGGATTATTGCCAAGTCCGTTTTTTGAAGGCACAACATTGTGTGATTTGTGATTAGATCCACATAAATGTGTATCTTTTTAATACAAAATGTGTACTGAACATACAAGTGATTTTGTTTGCCTTCTTGTTTTCAGAAAAGGTGAACATGACCAAGATTACAATCAATATCATGCAGTATATCTTGCATAGACTTTGTGTCATCAATTCAAGCCACAAGGATTGATTTTACTGTGGACAGTTATTTATGTATTGTTACAAATTTGAAATATATTATTATGCGTTGATACGTTAAAAATAAAATAATGTAGCATTATTTTTGAAGCTGTGGATTATGTATGTTTTTGTCGATGTTTCTAGCCATGACTTTGTAATATTAAACTGTTATTGTATGAATTCTCATGATAAGGATCTCACTGGAATTTATATATATATAATGTTCCTTGTGTCAATGATTGTACATTATAGTTGCTGCCAGAATGGGTGTTTTACTATGGTTCCTCTTAACTAAGCGGATGTTCGTTATATTAGGCATCCTAACAGTCATGGTGGGAGTCCATTGTTCCTACTACTTTGGTGCAGACTACCTGGTAATGTGTTGAAGGATGAATGAGTGTCAGTTCATGTATAAAACTGGGTCAGTCCCAGTGATACTTCATTCTGTGATATGTTATGCATCAAGAGGAACTTTTCTCATTTATTATTTGCCATTTACATTAATATTTTATTTCACATTTTCAAATATTGTTACTATGTTTTACACATTATTGCTAAATGCTTTATGTATTGCAACTATTTGTTTTACTACTATTAACTACAATTTGTGAAGGAATAGTCTTTGTGTGCCCAGTAATTGCAGTGTGGCCACATAAGTAGTTTGGGACTCTCCTAGGAAAACTATAATTGAAAGGAGGCTATGTTAAAGAGGTGATCATAAAGAGAGGCTTGTATTGTATTACCCCATATTGGAATACAATAACAAATATAATTTGGTCATCAAACTGTAACCCTCCTGAGACACTTATTCCTGAGACAAATATGTACGATGCGCCTCCTTGTTGTTGTGGTTTCACTTTTAATATAGTGTTGTCCTACACCCAATATTTGAAGGTATGGCATCTATTAAACATTGCTTTAAAACAGTTTACTGTAAGTGCATTTATTGTGTAATAAAATATGTGATGCATCAGTGTTGTCTTATTAGTTTATACTATTGTTGGAAAAATAGATATTCAATGCATTAAAAATGAACCAACATCAAATATATGTATATACATGTACATGTAAATATATATTTACGTATTGTTCAAATAAATAATAAAAATATAATCTACATGTGGACCAGCAATTGTGAATATAACCATATACATACATACCTATATATATATATATATGGTCGATTCTCACAGAAGTGCAGCAGTTTATAAAATCACTTGCTTGCTTGCATTGTTCCCAGCTTTTGCTACCATAGACATGTTAGGGAAATTGGCCACCTTAAATCCTACTTCTGTGGTAATACTAATAGCAGTGGGTCAAAGTTGGAAGTGATAATTCCAAAATAACCATACGAATGCACATATTTGGCATTGTATACATTCCCGGGTCCAATAATCTATTTTATATTTGACAGTTTTGCTTGTCTGCAAGTATGCTGAACATATTACTGCATCTGTGACAACAGATTTTTGGTGTTGAGACCATATGTGATGCGGCATGCCAAAACCAGGCTTTTCGAGTCAAGTTGATAATTCCATATTATTACTGATTCAAATAGAGGAGAATCATAGCTTTAAAATGAGACCAAGATGAACATTGTATCTTATCTATGGGCAAAGATATTTCATTTTGAATGCATACATTCTTGGGATATCAGTTCCGAGAATATCAGCTTTTAAAAAATCGCACTGAAAAACTGACATCCTTCACACCTAATGATAGCAACCATGCATTTATATTGCTCCAATCTTCATGAAATTTTGCACACACTTAGAAATGGTATATACCCATAATATACAGAAGAAGAATATTCACTGAATGGCAACATTTTGACTATAAGATTACATACGCTCGGAGCTCATTGCGAGTATCGGTGGTCGATAATCCATGGATCATATTAAAAATATATTGGTGTTGAATTATCATAACAGTAAAAACAATTTCACATCACACATCATAACATAACACACTTTTGTGTTCTGCCACTCCATTTATTTGGCACGTCCTCTGTCTCTGCTGCCTCCGCGGGCTCGCCCCGGCATTCTCCGCGCCTCCTGAACACTGCCCTTTGCCCGCTTGGACAAAGGCACATCTGAGACATCTGAGTCCGAGAAGGGGACGGGGACCGAGAGGATGGGGAGGGGGACCGAGAAGTAGCTGGTTTGGGACACACAATGTCCCTCTTTTCCATGTCGACAAACTGCCTGATGTGGCGGAACAGGTACTCCTGTCTGTCGCGGGAGAGTCCAGCAGGCAGAATTGATGGCGGCATCCCCTGAGGCAGATCCCCCTGCAACAGGACCATCTCGGTGGTGGGGCCATCCCACTGCTGCCTCATCAACACCACACCTGGCCTGTCCGCAGGGAAGGTGAAGTGATGCATGGCCTTGATGCCCTTGATCTTCTTGAAGGCGAGAGACAGGAAAGTGCTCCAGTCAAAGGTCGGGACAAGCACATTTCCTGCCTCATCGCCAACAAGCTATGCCTGGTTGGATGTGGAGGATGTGTTGACAACTTCTGCGATGTCAGCCAGGGACGACACCCTCGTTCGGCGCAGCTTCCTCTTGATGAGGCCGAAACACCAGTCCAGTGCCAGCATGAAATGCATACTGATGGTCGTGTGCAGGCCAGACAAGACTCGCCATGCCAGGTACCACATCATGACCCTCAGCTTGACCTTGCGGATGATAGCAGCACTGTCCGGTGCATCGTACAACTGCCATATTGCCTTGCGGGTGAAGTGGCTGGGCAGGACACACAGGTCGTCTCTTGCAAACCCAGGCACCCGCCCGGGCAGGTCAAGGCCGTGCTGGTCTGCAAAGTTCAGCAAAAACTCGGTGACGTGTCTCACGTCCTCCAGCGTCAATGCAGTCTTTGTTTTGCCACCTGCAAACACAGCGTTACATCTGTCTAACTGACTTGCTCAACACAAAACAAGTAATTACGATGGGGGATTATATAATTAATTATGTATAATATAAATTCGAATATTTATAACTATATTGATATTATAATAGGTAGTACAATATCAAATATATATATTTACCCGACTTTTTCCGTCTTGGGACGAGGCCATTCTGCATGTAGTGCTTCTTTAAGTTTGTCAGTTTTTCCTTGTTGATGTCAGTGAGGTAGAGGAAGGTGTCGCGGCAAATGTGGCGGTGTTCAAAGTAGAAGCACCTGCATGAATTAAAAGGTTATTCAAAAACATTGGCAACTACACACGATGCGAAAGTGTTTATAACTTCACAGGGAGGGAGAGAGAGAGCGAGAGAGAGAGAGAGAGAGAGAGAGAGAGAGAGAGAGAGAGAGAGAGAGAGAGAGACGGGGGGTGGTAGTACCTGATGCGCGACTTCTTTCTATCAGTGTTTGTGTGCTTGGTGTTCAACGTCTGCTGCGTGGCGTTGATCGAGCAGCAGATCATGCCCACGAGGATCGAGTCTTTTTCGCTGTGTGTCAGCTCCTGCATGTTGAGCCTAAAGGAGAACAGCAAATGAATCAGAGCACTGTTTTAAGACTTGTTCAATTCACTCACCGGTCAAGAAAAATACATAGACAACCCGTACCTGACTAACAGGTGAAATAAAACTCACCTGACACTCATGTATAAATAAATAAAGCACTTGACTAACTAGTAAATAAAACAGCTGATTTGTCTATAAAAACCACCTGACTATAACCTGTAAAAATAAGTAAAACAAACCTGATAGAATCTTGCTCCTGACTGGAGAAATCATCGATGCAACGCGTGTCTGCTGGTCCATCTTGCAGTGACAGTGGCATCGCTTCTGTGGCACTTCCACAAAGTCGAACATTTGCTGCGCTTTGCTAAGGGCAGCAGTGACTCCTGAATACTGCTGTTCATTTGTGTGCTCTTCAGTGTCACTGTCGTCCATGTCAGCTGGGGTGTCAACTGGCTCGGTGACAAAATCATCAAGCTCAGCAGTGGTGCACAGCTCCTCACAGTCAGCATCAGATTCTACAATTATTGAATCATTGAATGAGCATCGTCAGTGGCAGTACCCTTTAAGTTTAGATATTGTTATCAATAGACTTGCATGCCTTGGGTCAATTGTTATGTATAGCAGTTAAATAAAGCTAAGGCTAACCACAAGGCTGAATGTCATAACAGAAAACAAAAAAGCCAAGGCTAAGTCAAGACATAATATTGCCCTACAGGCTACACTCTAAGCCTAATGTTAACTACGTAATGCCTTGTCATTAGGTGCACTAGCAATATTCTCAAAGTACACTCTATCTTTATTAGCTTGAATATACAGAACGCGTAAACCTAGCAGACGATCAATGTAACTGACACTGACAGCGACGCTGTCAACATGACAACAACAAAGCAATCGACTTACCAGCATCTCCGTCATCAGAACTCGCTTCGCCTTCGGAATCGTCCAAAGTGAAGTAATCGGCGATCACGGCAGCTAAATTATTGTCGTCGAGATTACTCCCTCGCGCACGGTCCAGCTTGATAGCCACATAAGCTTCTTTCGAAGACATTACAACTAGGAACTCCGAGGAACAACTTGGAGATGAGTGAGCGAAATTATAACGGATTGCCAGTGCAGCCGGGTCAAACTGGGGTTACGAGCTGACAGCGCACGCGTGCTTACACTGTCGGCCAATCAGCGAACGTTTTTGTGACCTCCTTAGCAACAAAGGACGTTTGTTGATGGATAAATTATGTTAATTGTGAGCTGTTTCATTGGTTTAGAGTAAGAGGTTCCCATTTAAACGTGTCGCTGATGTCATTAGCTTTCCAGACATGTATAAAATGCAGGGTTTCCCGCTTGTAAACAAGCGAGGACGGTCGATCAAAAACGCGTTAAAATGGCTTTGTTTTAGACTTATCAGCGGTGAAGTTAATGAGGGGCTTGCATAAAATGCTAAATATTATTACTTTCAATACTATTTCATGCTATATATTATGGAAAAGTGGAAAGATGGATGATTTTGCGGACTGATGCCACCAAGAACTCACTTTCGACATTTTGAGGGTATGCCGACTAATTAAGCTCTAGCGCTGATCGGAGCCTTGCGAAAAGCGCCTGGTTTTGGCGTGCCGCATCACATATGTATATATATATATAAATAAGCTCCCACTTAATGTTAGATCAGTTGAATATATTACAGTTGAATTATATTATTATTTTTGTCACCATGCACTACACAATAAAGATAAAAACATGGATGTTTTCAACCTTGATCGAGCTGAAACCATCCAAAGATTAATGTAAATAAACCCTCACAGCAATGTGCAGGTACATATGTTATAATAATTATAAATGGTATTAAATAATCATTATTAAACACAATATGCATGACTTAAAATTAATGCTGCAGGCTGAATTTGTCACATAAGTGCATCAGTCTCGTTCTTTAAACAATCATACGAGTCAATTGGTCCGATTGTCTCGTAACGTGTATCGCCGCCTTTAACCTACGCGTTACGTCCCTTCATATTACTATACTCGACAACATAATTTCGGTTTAATTTGTTGGCGCTCTTTATGCTCATGTAATTGTCAACAAATATGCTCCCGTCAAAACATTGCACCGTGTGTGACGCGGAAATATTGTCGTCTGTGGTATGTCGGTGGCTTCTGTAAAATTTTGTTTTAATTCTTCGCACAGTGAACAAAAATGAATGTATGTAAACAACGGGGACATACTGCGTTTTGTGTGGAAGTAACAACACATGCAGCGTAGCTATTGGCTCATAACATGTTTGGTTACGAGGCTATGCGACTCGCGCATGCGCGTTAGACACCAGTATTTAAGCAATAGCAGCAGCGGGATCGACCTCATTCATTCAAAATTATTGGGGAGTATTTACAGCGTTTATTCAGCTTATTTGGATTTCGATTTATGTAGTTAGAATGTAGTTGTGCTGTATGCTAGATGAGTGTGTTCGTGTAATATTATTGATCAAGTTTAGAATTCCCACAGTCCCTCCCCTTTAACAGTGGGTGACTTTTTGCAGGGCGGAGTGACCCCCACACATGTGGTGAATAGTGCATATATTGGTGGAGTGACCCACACACATATGATGAATTGTACGTAGTAGACAGTAGTGCTTAGCAGTCAGGGGCCGGCATGCTTGCTGTCGTTGTCACAATGGATGTGTATGTAACAATTTATAACAATATACAGTCAATAAAATTGCATGTCATTAAGTTGGCCTAATTCAATCAATACCTGACTTGCGTTGTTCCTTCTGCATAAAGTCATATGTTGTTGATTACCGGTACGGGTAGTGGTTGTTGGGCCATATTTTCAAATTTTTTTGACAACTTTTCAATTTCCTTTGCCAAATTGTGCCAACTGTGTAGATTATCGATTATCATGATGGAAATATTGCTCTTTGCCTTAAGAATAATAGATTTTTCTGTCAGATTCTGTTCAAAGATGGATTTTCCGTAAGGGCTCAATATGTTAGTGAAATGGTCCCGACTCCTTAGAACTGCTCAAAGCGCTTTACACTTCACGCTCTGGCAGACCTGTTCAATCAAACATCATCTCAACTTCCCTGGGAAGCATTCAGCCATGTTGCAATTACTGCATAAAGACTATTCTTTCACATATATATCCATCACTGTATATAGCCAGGTACTCATTCATAGAGTTGAGTGAACTGCTCAACTGAGAATCCAATGCTCTATTTACTAAACTGCTGCACTACATATAAATCTCTCCCAGAATGCAATACTCACCAAAAATGAAATGTTCACGTACTCAGACATGTCATTGAAGTGATTCGTCAAGGTAGACTTTGTTCTGCCGACATTATTTACCAATTTGTTGCTTGAGGTGTGACCCATCATGACACCATACCTGGAAAATAAAAAGAACAAATTCTACAAAGAAAAATGGTGAAATGCACCAAAAGAAGAATGGTGAAATACACCAAAGAATGGTGAAAACTGAAATGCACCAAAGAAGAATGGTGAAATGCACCAGAGGAAAGGTGAAATGCACCAAAGAAGAATGGTGAAATGAATGAAAGAAGAATGATGAAACATACCAAACAAGAATTGTGAAGAACATGACAGCACAACTGAGTTCCTTTCTCCTCAAGTCTCTCTTTGCATTGTATTTCTGATATGAAATGCCTCCAATGAAGCCATTGGTCCGGGCGATGACGACACATATGCCTATCCAGGGCAGGGCAAGTGCGAACGATAACCACATTATAAACCAAGCCATGGAGCCAGATATGTAGGTCATTAGCTGTACAAACAAACACAAGCCAAGCCATCAAGCCAGACATGTAGCTCACTAGTAGCACAAACAAACACAAACCAAGCCATTAAGCCAGACAGGTGGCTCACCAGTAGCACAAACAAACACAAGCCAAGCCATCAAGCCAGACATGTGGCTCACCAGTAGCACAAACAAACACAAGCCAAGCCATCAAGCCAGACATGTAGTTCATTAGTTGCACAAACAAACACAAGTCAAGCCATCAAGCCAGACATATAGCTCACTAGTAGCACAAACAAACACAAGCCAAGCCATCAAGCCAGACATGTAGTTCATTAGTTACACAAACAAACACAAGCCAAGCCATCAAGCCAGACATATAGCTCACTAGTAGCACAAACAAACACAAGCCAAGCCATCAAGCCAGACATGTAGTTCATTAGTTGCACAAACAAACACAAGCCAAGCCATCAAGCCAGACATGTAGCTCACTAGTAGCACAAACAAACACAAGCAAAGCCATCAAGCCAGACATGTATCTCTCTAGTAGCACAAACAAACACAAGCAAAGCCATCAAGCCAGACCTGTAGCTCACTATTAGCACAAACAAACACAAACCAAGCCATCAAGCCAGACATGTAGCTCACTAGTAGCACAAACAAACACAAACCAAGCCATCAAGCCAGACATGTGGCTCACCAGTAACACAAACAAACACAAGCCAAGCCTTCAAGCCAGACATGTAGTTCATTAGTTGCACAAACAAACACAAGCCAAGCCATTAAGCCAGACATATAGCTCACTAGTAGCACAAACAAACACAAGCCAAGCCATCAAGCCAGGCATATAGCTCACTAGTAGCACAAACACAAGCCAAACATATAGCTCATTAGTTGCACAAACAAACACAAGCCAAGCCATCAAGCCAGACATATAGCTCATTACTTGCACAAACAAACACAAGCCAAGCCATCAAGTGAGACATGTTGCTCAATAGCTGGTCAAACAAACACAAACCAAGCAATAAAGCCAGACCTGTAGCTCATTAGTTGCACAAACAAACCCAAACTAAGCCATCAAGCCAGATGTGAGGCTCAGTAGTTGCTCAAACTTACACCACACAATAATTTGCCTCTTGCTTTCGCTTTTTTCTGCTCATATTGTATGAATGTTTTGAGTTGACTGTCTGTCAGACACCGCCACCTCCTCTCCTCCACCACCTCCTCTCCTCCTCCACCTCCTCTCCTCCACCACCACTTGTGGGACTTCATTTACAACTGTGTTATTTACAATTAACTTGTCTTCCAGAAGTCTGTTACATGTGATGTTTTGTACACATGCCGTGTATTCATTTTCATTATAAGCATTGAGTTGGGCATGTAGCCACTCACCTTTGATGTCGTAGATTAGTAGTTTGATGCATTGTATATATTTTTACTGATTGTTTGTGTGTACTGCAACAGCTTTTTGTACACAATTCACTATATACATGCACTTCCTTGGTATGCCTGATATTCATACCAACTGGCAATAAAATATGCCCATTACCAACCTTATATATATATATGAATCCATTGTCTCTTATTCCAACATCAAACAAGCTGCGGTCACAGTAACTTTACATATCAATCTGCACAATACAGGACAAGATATAATAGTTACTTTATCTTTGGAACAGGCATGGGAGATAAGATGAAATAAAGGTCTTACCTCATTGAATTTGTCATCATTTTCATCAATCTTCAGAGTGTTTGTCAGCAAAGCAGCCACGAGATCTGTCAATGTTGCAAGTTACAGATGTAAGGTACATTACAACCGCAGAACTGTGAATGGGACACAACAGCCAGGAGCAAATGCTGCCCACTATGTTGGAATGGCATCATAGGTGTAATTTATAAAAATGCAACAATTGATGTAATTTTTGATTTGAAAATAAACACATTTGGGTAACATTTAAATCATTTATATAACTAACACATGAAAGATTAGTATAATATTTTGGATTGTTTCATGGTGGAAACTCGTTTTCAATTTGTTTGTTGCACTAGTGTTTTTGCTCATAGCTCATAATGAGCATTGGCGAAACAAGTGGCATGCTAGCAAATACAGGGTACCTTCTTTGAAATACTGCAAAAACAAAATTGCTTCACAATATATTTTGTGTACGATACCAAGTTTGTTATTACATACTTACGACATATGCCAAATGTCACGTCGTAAAAGAATACAAAAAGTTGCGTTATCTTGATGACACCAACTCTTGTTATCCAACCAACTGTGTATTAACATTGTAATGTGTCTATTAGCCCGTTATGGACGTGGCATCCGTTATGGACGTGGCATACAATAATACAGAGATGCCACGTCCGTAACATCAATTTAAGTTATTTTTGCATTACTCTGAAATTAATAATGTCACTTGGCTTCACTCAAAGATGACTACCATCCTTTTGTGGTATGTCTGTGTAAAAAGGGTCTCACAAAGTTACACACCAGCACTGTCAGGCAGGAATATTGTGATATAAACAGGTAATATGTACCGGTATACAAGAAACTTTAACATCTTCTTGCATGGTTCAAGGTTTGTTATATAAATGTATCCTGTTGTGCACAAAGATGAAGTGCAGCCTGTGCACTGGGATAAAACACAAAATAATTGTACATTTTATGTACAAAGTGCTTGAGAATCAAATCAAAAGTATGTTATTGTCTGTCCTAAAACAATACCTATTAAAACAGAAAATTTTCCTTAGGCTCATCCGTTGACCATCCAATCAATTAGCTCTAAAAAAGATATCAAAACACACAACATTATTGCATGCACATGTAATGTCCCCAAACATGTAACGTTTTACGAGTAAGGTGTATATAAATAACACATTAAAGTATCCTAAAACGGAAACTAAACATACCACATAAACAGACAATTGACTAAATGTAAAGTTTTTCCGAGCATACAATGTGGCCTAAACAATATCGAACCCAAGCACTCCCAGAACATTAGAGAAGGGCACTAGTATGTCAATATCTGCACGGCTGCATTTCAAAGAAGAGATCCAAACACCTGACTTCATTGGCAGAACTTTGTTTCCAGTATAATGGTTAATGACAAAACAACAACCATAGCACAAACTTGCAAGGGTGAAACAACTAAAGATTTGATTAGATGGGCAGGTCTTTTATTTCAAAAATGTTCTCTCTCTCCCTCTCCCTCTCCCTCTCCCTCTCCCTCTCTGCACTGATGAATGGTCAGTGGACCAAAATGTCGTACTGCACTTACAAGTGCTACCTTTCCTTGACATGTCAATATTCAGAGATCAGTATGACTTCAGAGAAAAATACATTTTATATATAATTGGTTGTATTATGGATTATAATTATATAGGCTAATTCACATCATTTACACATTGTATATATATATATGTATTGTATGAATTAGCTAAAAATGTGTTGGCTGAATACAAAGCTCTTTTACAAACCTGCCTTGTTACTTAACAGCAAAACTAGTCACGATTCCTAGTCATAACTCCATTACATTACCAAGGAGCCTTGTCCCATATAAATACATTTTATATATAATTATATATATACCAATATATATATCACAGTCTACTGTCTATGATGTGACCAAGAATACATTTAAATTATAAATTCATGTTTTCTTTAATTTGCCATCGATAAGTTGAAAAGATTAGTGTCCCCCAAATTTGTGTTGTTCATAATTTAGTTATAATTTAATGAAGATTTGCAAATACTTTCCTAACACTTTCCTAACAATGTTTAGTTGGTGTTAAATTGTTAATTAAAACTTTAATTACTAGTTTTCTGTGTTTATATGAAACTTACTATCAACTGAATGTTCTAATTAATAATATACTAACATTATTTAACCAATATAGGCTGAATATGGACAATGTGTCATTGAACGATTTGCACGATGCCACATCCATAACGCTCATGCCACGCTCATACTATTGCAGACAGCTCCAAAATTATTGACAATTAACTTAATCTAATCATACATTAATTCTAACTATTGTTAAGCTTATTTAAAATAAATATTTAGAAAATCAATCATCTGTAACAGCAGTTTTGCACTTGTTTCACTAGGGTAAAAACAGGTTCCATAGCAAGCCACGTCCATACCGGTTTTTCGTTAATCAATAAAAAATACTAATTAATTTGTTCCCAAAAAATGTATTCAATTCAAAATTAATGCCGAATGCAACCATACATTTTCCTATTTAATTAGTTTGGGATTATTTGTCGAGGAAAATAAACTAGGCTTTGAAAAATGACTTTACAAGGTATGTGTTTCCACCAAAATCATTCAATTTATGAACATGACATACAGACAGCTATTTTTGGCTCGGGTGCAAAATAGGCCTGTGTGACTTATTATCTATGGCAGGTCACAGATGTACTATACATACTTCCTGGTAAATTCTGACTATCGAACATATTGATGAACCCTGACGTGACATCGAGTATCAGCTGATCAAGTGCAGTACATATTTTGATGTTGTTGGAATAGACCGCTCGCTGTGAGAATCGGCCCCATGTAATGTTGCTGTGCTCGTCGACACTGTTCTCTCCCCACAAGAATCTCTTTGGGTACACATTATGGATGCCGTCATATTTGTTACTCGCTACACCACCCAGTGCCACTATCAGCAGGAGTTGCCCTCTAGTAAGAAGACGCTGAAGCATCGAGTCAATCTTTCCTTTTGTCAACCTCACCTGTCAATCTACGAAACAGAAGATAACAGTTAAAGCCTAATGGCAAGTTCTTATGTGGTACGGTATTGGACAGTCCTTATGATTGGTCAAAGTGGTTTATAGTTACATAATGATTGTTTCCACTGTTTTCTGTCTGACACCCTGGTAGTCCTGTTAAACTGAAAACCATCTTGACTTCTCTGGGAAGTATTCAGCCATGCTCCAATCACTGTGCAAATACTAATCATACGTTTATGTCCACCACTGTCTGTAGCCAGCATTCATTCTTACATGTGAGTGCAAGAACTTGCCCGAGGTTCGAAACAGCAGCAAAAAGATTGTAACCTGGAGTCCAGCCCACAAGATGTTGTGGTTGGATCTTGGTTGCACGTATGTCATGTGGTTTCTATATACATGGCCTTGTATGCGGTGTTCTACATTACTGAAGGCCTGACGTCCGTGAATCTTCTGTTGTGTTAGCGCAGTTTTTGGACATATCTGCTGATCCTGTTATAATTTTGTTACAGTGGCAGAGAACAAACATGAATTACTAATACAAGAGAAATGCTGCAAGAGTTGTCATAGAAGCAAGATCAATAAAAATCGCGTGGTTGGACACCAGAAAGAGGAGTTGATCACCGTGTTTGGTGTGTAGGAGATAAAGCTTTGTGTAAACTGGTGGACTGGTTACCAACGAATGATGTGTGTTTATAGTATAGTATGTATGTGCATAGAAGACAACGTGAATGCATGGGGGATGCAGAGGGGTCACCACAGACATGAGTAGGCCTATATGTATCTAACAAGTTAAAAGGAACTCTTAAAAAGTCATATCTCTTCCAGTATTAGTTATACATGTACACCTGTTAATTATGAATCAATACAGATATGTAAAAATTTGATATGTGCATAATAGATAAGGGGGTCTTTCTCAATATGAACATACTTTTAAGGGGTGGTGTACAGGCTAGCATTATGATGAATTACAAGGGGGTGAGGATCTCAACAAAATTATCGCAACATAAGTTATGGATGGCCCTATAAATATGTAAGTTTATAATTGCTACCTTTAAGTTTAAAGTCATCCCTCATGCTAAAACATGATGCCCTAAAATTATAACAAATGATATAGTTACATGAATTACATATAAAGCCTTAACGTAATTGGTAGCGGCCAACTGTTAATTAACAATGCCAATTGGTAATGTCAAATAAAAAACGTAAAACAACCATGCATTGACCCAGAGTCCAGAACAAGAGTGCAAGACCAAGATCACTCCAAGATTGTGAACATGTCAACAGATGAGTCATGACATGAGCGTACACGAATCCTGGACACCTTGTCGATTTGGCGACTTTCGTATGTCGTATTTATTTTTTAATTTGATGAAGTAGACATATTGAAGATTTGGAGATAAAACATGGGAGATCTTAATATGGTTAATCCTGTCAGAGAGAGGGTTTTGAAATTACATTTAGTACATAGAATACATAAACTGTCATGTGTAATGTAAATTCATCAGCTGTGAAAGCATGGTTTAATAGTTTTCTTGTTGTTTAAGTTGATCATATTTGTTACTTCTTCCACGTTATACATCACACCATGTCAAATGTTATCAGTTTACTTGTGTAGTGCATAGAAAATAATATTGTTATTGATGACAAAATAGAAAAAGATGGCTTTGCAATGGCAGAGTTTGTTTTTGTGGGATCATTAATAATATGAATGCGGACTTAGAAAATGTGTTTCACGGGTATCGCTTATATTTGTTATAATTGGGCACCTGTTGAATTGTTAATAACATGTTTATATTAATTTCATCACCTTATTGAGAATACTTCATATCTAGCTTGACAAGTAATACATGCTCAAACATATCTAACAACATATTTTGATTTACAATTTTATTTCTGATTTAACCATAACACAATTAACATAACATGTTCTTAACAGTCCCACCGGCATACATAGAATAGCTGGTTAACAAGTATTTTTTGTTAACGCTAAGTGTTGGGTGTACTAGCACTGAAACCACAACAACATTTTGGAAATAAGTCTTGGCACAACAGTTATAAAAACGTATGCGTTTCGCGTTGATCCATTTCTTTTCAAACATTATACATTTAACACAACTGGCGCCTCAAGAATAACAACATTTATTGTTCAAATGTATCATCATAATCTATAATTGTTGTCGCTAGAATGTCCTACATACTGCCGACAAAGGTTTGTGATGTTACTTGGTATAACATTTCCCATTCTTTATATCCCGCTTTCCCTATTTGAACTAGCCTTGTGAGGTGTTTTTAACAAAGATGGCGTCCTTTATCTTCTCTATGTACCACTTGTTACAATGCTTTACAGGAATAAAGTCATGATCTATATGTACATAACTTTGTGTGCGTATTTGATGATCTTTCACATATGGGGTGAACAGTAGCAGGATCATCAGTAATATCGCTTTACGTGACATCATCAGTGGTGGTTATGTCATTAGTGGTGGCTGTCTTGTTACTTGTGGCTGTGTCAGCAGTGAAGCTGCATCAGCTGTAGCAGTATGAACCTTGAAAATTATGATATGTGTTGCTGTCCTGCCCGGACACAAGCTGGGACGTATTTGGCATAGTAACATCCAGACAAGCTTCAACCAAAGCGTGAGCGGTCATGAGACTTGAAGTGTGGTGGTGTTCCATGAACTGATGATGACACAACTGGCTTTGACCGAGATGGAGAATGCATGGACAACAGTCATCTTGGTTTCCTGTGTAATGAAGTGATTGTAGATCTTTTGTCCCACAATACGACTCCTTTCTTCATTGCAGTTTACGCTAACTTTTTATAGCAGGGCACACATCTTCACATGTTCTTTTGCATCGCCCTTTTCCAGCCATTGCCTTGAGTGTTCACCAAGGTACGCAACGTCATCAGTGAATTTGTTTTAGAACAAATCCACTGCAGAGCTCACCTCGATGAGCTTCATGTTTTTGGTATATGTCCATGCTATTGGATGTCAGTTCTCATCGTTGGTGAAAATTTGCGTTATTAACAATACAAAGCAAGAATATGTTTTTGTGAAATAATTGATACCCCACGAAACGCATTGATATTGCATGAAAGAGAATTCATTATCATGCAATATCTACAGCACACCCTGATACTAATTTCTCAAAACTGTTTCATAAATTATATCTCTAAAACTATAAAACTTATATTTAAATCTCAGTAATGTAAGTTATAATGGCCTTGCATACCTGTATCAATCTGAAGCTCCGGGTTTTACTGTTAGGTGACATTAGTGTGTTATTTCATGTCAAGACAAAGTGCGTTTTGCGTGGTATTGTATTCGTGGGTATCAATTGTCAAGTTAAGTCGGTGTATCTCATCCGGGTTTGTAGTGGGGAGCATTTATTTTTTATCACGTATAAGCTAACCTAAATGCAATATGTATGTCAAATATATATTACTAATGTATATGTGATCGAGTTATTTGCAATTACAAGGCTTTCGCATGGTATCGCATTTTCTTACCAGTTTCACGTTTTAGATGATCTCGGCAAAATGTTACTGGGATAAATCATTCATGCATGCATATATAATCTATTTTAAGGCTTGCATATAGTATTTAATACTTGAATAAAACAGGTTTATTTCTCAGTTTAATGCACACGGAAAGTGGCATTTTGCATCTTATCAGTTAAATAATAGTTAAACAAAAATAATTCTCAAAAATTTGTTGTTCACGCTTGAGCAAACATTTTATTTATGAATACCGGGCCATTTAATTAAATAAGACAAATGTGTCCAGGTTTCACGAGAATCGACCATATACTCATGACCAGATAACAATATACACAGCGTAGATATCAACTAGAACGGCTACGATGCCTAGAGACCACGTCAACAGCCGGAGTCATACACATGGGCCCTATTCAGGGCCGGCTCTGACCATCATGTCATTTAACGTGGAAAGACTATTAGCACTTATTCCTGACCTAAGCAACAAGCACAAGTGTGATATTGTGTGTTTACAAGAGACTCACCGGGGGCCTGCCAACATTCAACCCCGTATATACCCAACTTGGACATGGCCACTGAGAGGCCTTATGAACAATATGACAGTGCCATATTCGTTAAGAGTGGCACAATCGTCAATGCCATGTCCTTATTAACCATCAACAACATTTAAATTTTCACAGTAGACCTAAATGGAATTTCCGTAACATCGATCTACAATCCACCAGATGAACCGTTTTCCATTGATCAACCACCAACCCCTGCAGGAAACCAACCATGGGTGATCATCGGAGACTTCAACAGTCATAGTGCACAGTGGGGTTATAATACAACAAATACTGATGGTGATCTGGTAGAAAATTGGGCAGAGACTCACTGTCTCAGTCTAATTAACTACCCTAAGCTTCCCAGCTCTTTCAACAGTGGCCGATGGCAGAGACATTACAACCCAGATCTCACCTTTGTTACAAGCCGGATGGCTGGATGCTGCAACAAGACTGTGATGGACCCAGTCCCACACTCCCAACATCGACTTATTGGTCTACAAATGAATGCATATTGACGGGAAAATCATTCCTGAACAGGCTGGCTTCCGTCCATGGAAATTGTGCACGGGTCAGGTGCTTAACCTGACAGAACATAATACTGAAGATGGTTTTGAAAAAGATACAGTTACAGGAGCTGTCTTTGTAGACCTATCGGCATTGTATGACACCATAAATCACTGGCGTCTCCTTGTTAGTGTTAGAGATGATTAGTGACCTCCACCTGACTGACGTAATACGCAATATGCTTGAAAATCTGCAATTTTTTATGGTACTAGATGGAATGAAGAGCAGATGGCGAAGACAAGGAAACGGGCTTCCCCGGGGAAGCTTTCTGGCACCAATGCTGTTCAACATATATACAAATGACCAACAAATCCACCATGAAACTCGCAGCTTCACCTATGTAGATGAGCTATGTATAAAACATCCCAGTACAAAAACTTTCACAACATCGAAATGACACTCACATCAGCACTGGGAAATATGACAACACACTACAAAGTGAACCAACTACGTGCAAATCCATCCAAGACCCAGGTGTGTGCCTTCCATCTGAACAGAGATGCAAAACATCAACTAAATGTTACATAGAATGATAATGACATCAAACTTGCAAACACAGCAACAACAGTGTATCTTGGCATCCACTTAGGCAGAACACTATCGTACAAAACGCACAGCTGTAAAATTAAACAGAAGGTATATGCACGAAACAACATCATTGCAAACTCGAAATAGGGAAGCAGAGCACCGACCCTAAGTTCCAGTGGCCTAGCTCTCGACTATTCCAACACCGAGTACGCATGTGTTGTGAAGGCGAGATCAACACACACAAACAAGCTCAACCCGGCCCTACATGACTGCTGCCGAATCGTAGCAGGTTGCTTGAAACCAACCACACTGAGAGCATACACCTGCCGGCTGGCATAGCACCACCGGACATTAGGCGGACTGTTGCTAGCAACACAGAAAAAACAAGACAAAAAACTGACATAAAACATCAACTACACAACCACGTGCCTGCTATGCACCGATTGAAGTCACAGAAAGGCTTCATGAACAACACGACACCGCTCAACTCATAGCCCAGCTGCACCAGACTAGACATGTGGGAAACGCGACTGCAAGAAACACCAGCAGTTGTCAAAATGGGATTACGACCAGCTGAATCCCTACCAGCAGGGTTTGTCCAACCATGGCTCTGCTGGCGATCACTCAATCGTCTGCACACCGGAGTCGGTCGCGTAAAGACAACCATGACGAAATGAGGCTACATTGATGAGACGCAGTCAACATAATCACAATGTGACTGCGGAGAAGAACAGTCAACAGATAATGGCAATGCCCCACCAACTCTGCTGCCGACTGCTGGACGATTCGTGTACACACGAAGACCTGGTCGTCGTCACGAACCAGGCTAAGACATGCGCCAAGAAATGGCAACACATAGTGTGAGGAGTACGACAAGAAGAAACGCACGGTTTTTGACGTAGTAGGCATCTTTTACGATATCTGGATTTTGCCGGTCTATTTTCGTAGACGTAGCCTCGTAGGTATAGAACTTTAGTCTTTACAAGTTTGTTTTCACTCAAATTTCAAAACGACTTTAATAAATTGTGTGTCTCTAGACTAAAGACTACGACATCGAACACTTGTAGTGTTACAGATTTAGAACATGGCTATATTATGGTAGAATGTGTTCAGATTTTTTTTTTAACTGCATACAACATTAGAAAGCACGATTTGTATACTCACGACCGGAAAATTTGTGCCAGGTCAAAAATCGTGTCACCGAAATCTCGCGAAAATGTAATACCGAGGCACTTTTGAAATGCAAAGCTAAAGACGTACCGTTGCCGTCTTACTTTAATTGGTTAAGGTTACATTCACGCTTGATACCTTGCATATAACTATTCCGGCATTGTTGTTTATATAATCAAGTTTTGTTAACTATATATTATGATTTATACAAATACACATATCAAACCACAAAAATATCGTCTGCTCGGCGTGCCGTTCGTAGCCTCGTTACCAATGAATGTGCCCCGCTAAAGAATTTCCATCGGAGACGCCCTTCTAAATTAAAGTACGGTAATTGTCAGATACATATAATCCTAGTACATGTTCAGCCATTAAATGTATTATTTATTGCAATGCGCGTGTTGCAAATCATCTTTTACAACGAGTTGTTGAGGCTATTACTGAAGCGCATGATGAACTTGAAGTCGAACGACTCGAAGGTGAAGGCCGAAGCCAACGCAGAAGGAAATACTTTCAGACGACAGGATTCTTGAAGACATCATGGGCTTGGTGGTTGAAGGAAGAATTAAATTCATGTATGTGATTTGTAACATAATATGATTATATAAAACATAAAAAACAAACTTCAATCAGATAAATTTAGACGACATGTCAATCAATTTTATATTATTATTAGTTAGCAAGTTGCAAGATATGGCGTTTTTGTACAAAACCCAAACAAAAAACTTTTGCAAACTCAATATTCTAAATCACAACACTTTTTTTAATAGAACTTAAACAAACGGCACTTGTGTGTCGAATCCAAACCCACCACGATTTGCCGTTACAACTTGAGAAGTTGAGTTTTGCTTAATTTTGATACCTCGGCCTCAGCTCAGGCTCAGAGCGTCGTTCCGTTAGTTCCATCAATCATTCATCATCATCCCAGGCATATTTGTATTATGAAAGGTATCACAAGCCACCTAGCAAACCAAAACACAAATAGTGAGAGCATTTGGACCGAAGCCCAGATAGCAGGAATGAAACCAATTGTATTATATACCTTTTATCGTGCCCCTAAAGACTCCCAATAAGAAACTCAAATCGAAGAATTAGATCTAGCCGTTTCTAAACTAGGCAACACAATCAATACACATAATGTCATCATTACTGGCAATTTCAATCTTCCTAACATTAATTGGGAAAACCATCAAGTCACACCCAACAGTGGACATAGCACAACAGCTGCTAACAAACTATTCTTTCTTGTAGAAGAACATGGATTGATCCAACATGTCAAAGAACCTACACACATGCAGATAGGGAAATGCCAATAATATGCTGGTTCTTGTCTTCACCAACAGACCTGGGCTAATAAAGAAACTAGATGTAGTAGACGGAATAGCAGATCATAATACTGTCATCGTTGATGTAAACATTTCGCCCAAACGCAAACATCGTCCGAAACGTCTTCATTAGAAACACAGCTGATATCATTAACATACAGTAATCTCTTAACTTTACACATGACTACTTCTCTGTAAACCAAAATATGACAGTCAACGACAAATGGAATCTTGTTTCCACTCAAATCATCTACATTATGAACCAGTATGTACCACACCGTCTTACTATTCAAGACAATCTTCCTTGGTTCAGTAAAGATTTAAAGGAAATGTGCAAAAGAAAGAAACAGCTACAACAAAGCCAAAAAAACTAGAAATCCAGAAGACTGGCATGAGTTCTCTAACATCAGGTGAAACATGCACAAACATCTTCTCTCTGCCAGAATGTCCTAACATCTACAATAACAGAGAAACCAAAATCATTCTGGAGCTTCAACAAACTACAGCAGGATAACCAGGGTATTGGGGACCTGAACATTGTAGGAAACATCATTAGCGATTACACACATAAAGCAGTAGCCTTAAATAACCAGTTCAGAAGTGTCTTTACAGATGAAGGCAATTCCCCACTACCAGATATGGCCAGAAGTCCACATGGAGAAATCCCCAAACTAACAATTTTAATTAAAGGAGTATTTGACCAACTTTCCAAAATTAACACATCTAAATCACAAGGACCAGATGAAATTCCACCAGATATGCCTTTTATCTAGCACTAATACTACATGACATTTTTCAATTATCAGTTGACTCTGGTCAAGTCCCCAAAAGCCTGGAAAGAAGCCAATATAACAGCTATTTTTAAGAAAGGAAGCTGGGCAGAAACATCCCATCACAGACCAATATCTTTGACACCTGTGGTCTCTAAGCTTCTTGAACACATCATACACAGCCACATCATGAAACACCTTGAACAGCATCACAATCACATTCTGACTGACCATCAACATGGCTTCCATGCCAAAAGATCAACAGAAACACAATTAATTCAAACAATCCACGACGTAAGCATATCCCTTGATGAGAAGAAAGTGGTAGACATGGCCATCCTAGATTTCATTAAACATTCAATAAAGTTCCACATAAAAGAGTTGGCATGACAATAATATGTACAAGGGGTTTTGGGGCGCTGTGACGCTTTCCCCTTGGTTTCAACTATTAAGTTTATAATCCGTAAACATGTCTGGTTATAATATGTAGGGTGGGTTCAGCCACCTGCGTGTGGTTGGTTCCCCCCACCTTTGCTGTTGAGGTTGTATTATGGATTATAATTATATAGGCTAATTCACATCATTTACACATTGTATATATATATGTATTATATGAATTAGCTAAAATGTGTTGGCTAAATACAAAGCTCTTTTACAAACTCATACCTGCCTTGTTACTTAACAGCAAAACTAGTCACGATTCCTAGTCATAACTCCATTACATTACCAAGGAGCCTTGTCCCATATAAAAGACGAATCCACTAACTCAAGTACTATGGCATTACATTTACAGGTCCAATATCATCATGGATAGAAAGCTTCCTTACAGGAAGGACCCAACAGATTGTAATAAATGAATCAACTTCAAAACCAACTCGAGTTACTTCTGGGGTATCACGGGGAACAGTACTGGGGCCACTACTTTTTCTACTTTACATAAATGACCTGCCTGAGAACCTTTCTTCAGATGTTCGCCTTTTTGCTGATGATTTCCTGTTATATTCACCAATTAAAACAGACAAAAACGCATCTCTCCAAAACGATCTGCTCAAACTTGAGGAATGGCAGGACACTTAGCTTATGAAATTCAACCCTAGTGCATGCTTTACAATGACCCTAGCCTCGAGAAAACCCACACAAAATCTCTGCAGCTTCTGCAGACAACAACTTAAATCTGTTGAATCACACTGTTAGCTTGGCATACAAATATCAAATACATTAAACTGAACAGTACAATACAATTCAATCACAAACAAAGCACAACAGGTATTGGGAATTATTAGGAGAAATTTAAATAAGTACCCAACCCACATCAAACCCGTGGCTTACACAATCCTTTTCCGCCCAATATTTGAATATGTGATGTGTATGCATCATGGGATCCACATTGCCTAAAGAATATCAAAGCTATAGAAAGAACACAAAAACAAGCCACCAGATTTTGTAAGCACAACTACTCTAGAGAGCAAGGAACGATAACTCAACTCCTTAAAGACCTCCAATGGGACACCTTCCAAACAAGAAGGAAAATAAAAAAGCAAGCATATTATATATGACGGAACACAACCTTATGGATATCCCATTTGAACAATATATCAAACGCAATACTAGATGCTCACGCAAACATGATAATCATTTCCGGTAAATCAGACTCTCAACAAACATATTTGAAAATAGTTTTTCCCCATCCACAATAAAAGATTGGAATTCTCTACCTCCAAGTGTTGTATCTTGTAAATCACTTACTTCATTTTAGAGTAATCTTGTCAAACATCTAAAAAAAAATTAACCACATGAGCCACCATGCGCACTGGTGTGATGTGTCTTTAGGACATTTTGCCAGTATACTATACAGATACGAAAATATTGTGTCTTACCGGCACTTTTTGAAGCCCAAATAGTGACCCGGTTTGCACCGTTGTGGTTGTGTGTTACTGCATCGTGCTCCTAATGAACGATATAGCAGCGTATGTTGATACAAACCGGGACGCTATTTATGCCTCAAAAGTGCGCTAAGATGCAATATTCTTAAACGTAAATATGCCTGGGATAATGTTAAATAATGGAACTAAGGCACTGAAGTATCAAAGTTAGGCAAAATTGAAGTTATAATGGCGAAATCGAGATGGGTCCGGATTCTACACAACTGCCAAACAAATTGTTAGAAAAGTTGTTTTATGAAGTGAAATACTATCATCTTATTCCCCAAGGAAACATGATTGACTAATGGAAATTGACTCGGGTCGGAATGGCAACAGCTTGCCATTCGAATGCAAAACAGACCCCAAATGGCAAAGTGCTGGCAATAATAAATGGCACAAAAAATGCAATATATATACGCAATTAATTACGCTGAGTTTTTTCCCGGGAAGTTAACATGACTTAATGTGATGATTGGCCTCGGACAACTCACAACATAAAAGTACTTTCATCAACTTGGAGTATGGAAAGTAGGTATCTGTGAATACAAATATTATTATTGACTGGAATATGGTCATGACGGAACATGTGCAGGAAAATATTACTCTTTCCTAGGTTACCGACCGGGTGAGATTGATAAGATCTGGCACAATGGTTCCGTGTCTGGTCGTGGGACTTCTGCTACTGCAGACAGTGTTGCAAGGGTTGTGTTATGACACTAGAGAAGGACGAATCCATTTTATCCACCCAAATATGTTTTCTTGGCTGACTGTGACACTAATGAAACCAGCGTCATCACGTGGGCTCCGCTGAAAATATCTTGATCGTACTACAACAACATTGCAGACAGCACATTCATTGAAGTCTTCATGAGCTCCGCTATGAAGGGTTTTATCAATATGATCCAAGGCAGCCATTATTAGCAGGTAAGTTTGCATATGTATAAGCACCATACATAAAGTGATCTCCACTCACCCTATCTATCACTTCTCTACACCTCACTGTTCCACATTGTTCTCTCCACCGCAGATCTCCACTCTCCCTATCTAACTGTCTTGTTCTCCACTCCTCAGGCTCCTACGTTGTCCTCTCCACCACACATCTCCACTCTCCCTATCTAACTGTCTTATTCTCCACTCCTCATGCTCCCACATTGTCCTCTCAATCACAGATCTCCACTCTCCCTATCTAACTGTCTTGTTCTCCACTCCTCATGCTCCCACATTGTCCTCTCCACCACATATCTCCACTCTCCCTATCTAACTGTCTTATTCTCCACTCCTCATGCTCCCACATTGTCCTCTCCATCACAGATCTCCACTCTCCCTATCTAACTGTCTTGTTCTCCACTCCTCATGCTCCCACATTGTCCTCTCCACCACATATCTCCACTCTCCCTATCTAACTGTCTTGTTCTCCACTCCTCATGATCCTACGTTGTCCTCTCCATCACACATATCCACTCTCCCTATCAAACTGTCTTGTTCTCCACTCCTCATGCTCCTACGTTGTCCTCTCCACCACACATCTATCTCCACTCTCCCTATCTAACTGTCTTATTCTCCACTCCTCATGCTCCCACATTGTCCTCTCCATCACAGATATCCAGTACTCTCTCTATCACGCTTGTTCTCCACACCTAACTCATCCCACATTGTCCTCTCCACTACAGATCGTCACTATCCCTATCTAACTATCTTGTTCGTCATGTAAGTAATATCTTAAGCTAAGTATATTTAAACTATTCACATTCAACTTAAAAAAAACGTTAGTCGATATCAATGATTATCGTTTAGTTTTCAAGATGTTGTCCTTTGTACCAGTTACACTGTTTAATGATTACGTTACAAAACATGCTGTCTGCACTTTTTTTGTATTGACCCTTTAAATTATTGGCCTTTTATATTATTACAATAAAACAGCATTTAAAGCAGTATGATGGTGCAGTCAACTTGTGAACACATTTACTATGGTATTTATACTGTAGTCAGTTTCTGCTGTCTAACGCTACAGGTAAGTGAATTAAAAAAAAATCTAAATAGTTCTCCATCCCATAGCTAGTAATATAAAACATGACAGCAAGAGTTTTTATGCGTATGTTCGAAGCAAACAGAAAGTTCAAGATAGGGTCGGTCCTCTAGAAGATAGTGCTGGAAATATAATATCAGAGGGATTCTTAATGGCAGAAGACCTGAATGAGTACTTTAGTTCAGTGTTTACCAGGGAAGATATTAGTTCATTGCCAGTACCAGAGGCTAAGTTCAAGGGGGCAGATTCAGACTATTTAGGACAATTAATTGTAACCCCGGAAATGGCAGCTAAGAAAATAAGGGCTATGAAGGATAATAAATCACCTGGAGTGGATGGTATTCCACCCAAACTACTATTGGAAATTGTAGAACAAATTAGCATATCGCTTGCAACAGTTTTCAACTTGTCATTAGAAGAGGGAGTGGTTCCTTTAGAATGGAAAGAAGCAAACATTATACCGTTATTCAAAACCGGTTCGAGAAACAAGTCAGAGAACTATAGACCAGTGAGTTTACCATCAGTGATTTGTAAATTATTAGAAAGACTAATTAAAGATCACATGGTGGATTTTCTTGTTAAACAAAACTTGATAAACCCATCTCAACATGGTTTTTTTAAAGCGAGGTCATGCTTAACAAATATGTTATGTTTTTTGGAAGACATCACAAGTGGGTAGATGAGGGATCACCAGAAGATATCGTCTACTTAGATTTTCAAAAAGCTTTTGACAAAGTACCACATCAAAGATTACTGCTTAAACTAAAGGCCCATGGCATAGGAAATGGTATAATAAACTGGATAGAACAATGGCTGATTGACAGAAGACAACGTGTAGTAGTTGATGGGGAGGCTTCAAACTGGAAATCAGTATTGAGTGGGGTACCACAGGGATCAGTATTAGGTCCTATATTATTCTTAATATACATCAACGATTTGGATGATGAAATAACAAGCAAGGTGTTGAAATTTGCGGATGATACAAAAGTGTTTAGAAGGATTAAAAGTGATGGAGATAGACAGCATTTACAAGATGATCTTGACAGGTTGATCTAATGGTCTGAAAAGTGGCAAATGCTGATTAATTTTGGGAAATGTAAATGCCTCCACACAGGACATGGGAACGAAGAGGTAGAATATACAATGGGGGGTACTGTACTAAGTACTACTGTAAAAGAAAAGGACTTAGGGTTAACCATTAGTGCTGATATGAAGGTTTCAGAGCAGTGCAGAATTGCAGCTTCAAAGGGAAATCAAATCCTTGGATTAATTAGGCGAAACATAACGTATAAGGAAAAAGAGCTAATAATACCGCTGTACAAAACAATAGTTAGGCCTCATTTAGAATATTGTATTCAAGCATGGAGGCCATATCGCAGGAAGGACATAGATATGCTAGAAAGAGTGCAGAGGAGAGCAACTAAAATGATACCAAAACTGAGGGATCTTAGTTACGAAATACGCCTAAAAAAATGCGGTTTAACAACACTAGAGACCAGGAGATTGAGAGGAGATCAGATAGAAGTGTTTAAAATATTGAAGGGTTATGAAAACATTGATAGAAATATTTTTTTCTCAGTTAAGAAAGATAGAAGGACTAGAGGACATGAACTTACATTAGCAAAGGAGCAGAGTAGATTGGATATAAGAAAGTTTTCATTTTCACAAAGGACTGTAAATGAATGGAACAGATTACCTGCTGATTGTGTGGGTGCTAGTAGCGTGAATATGTTTAAAAATAAAATCGACACATACCTCAGACGGGCGGGATACACATAGATAAAAGGGTCGGACTCTCGATAAGCCAAAGGGCTTCCTTGTCCACCTGCCACCTAGAGTTAATTCTCTGGGTGGCAATCTTGTTAAACTCTTGTTAACAGACCTGTAAGTCTCAATTTAGTGACCGGAGTTGGCCCCGGTTCAGCATTTTCTAATTAAATAAATTAGGCTTTATTGTTAAAATACTATCCTTGTAAATATAATCTAGTGTTTGACTTATGCCTTAGCCTTAGCTCTGTGTTTAACATTCCTTTCTATTTATTATCTAGTCCATAATGACGTTACTTACAAATATGGATAAAGGTAAAGTAACAGCGCTTACCTTGCTAGATCTGTCTGCTGCCTTTGATACAGTTGAACATCATCTTTATGCAAATTATTCCCAGATTTACATTTCTATATCTATGCCTAATACTAATTGCTCCTTAGATCAGCTCAGTAATTGTCTTAATGACATTTACATTTGGATGACTGAGTGTAGATTAAAGTTAAATGCTGATAAAACAGAGTTTATTGTGTGAGAAAATTAAAAACTTTTTTCATACACCTATACTTAGCCAGCATGTTACGCCGGCACCTTCAGCACGAAATCTTTGAGTAATCTTTGATGATAATTTCAATTTTAGACAGCATATTTCTCAAACTTGCCACTGCTGTCACTACCATATTTGTGATTTACGACGTATTCACTGCCTCTTTCCATTGCAAAAACCTTTGCTACTGCAATTGTTAGTACATTGTAGTAGGCTTGACTATTGTAATTCCCTTTTTCACAATATTGTCCTTAAGGATATCACTAGGTTACAACGTGTACAGAATTGCTTAGCTAGAGTTGTGACTCGGTCTCCGTAATTCTTTCACTCAGTGCCTCTTCTGAAGTCTTTGCACTGGCTTCCTGTCCATCATCATCATCGTTTAGAGGCGGTGTTTCCAGGCTATGCTGGGTTCGCCTTTCTTCCAGTTGCCCTCTTCCACTTGACACAGTCCTGTGCATCACGATGGTCGATACCCATCAGATTCAAGTCTGCAGAGTTCTGCCAGGTTTTCATTGGTCTGCCGACGGGAGCTGTGCCCTCCACCACTAACTTTGTACAGCCCTTCACCCAGTCCTCGTCGTCCTTTCGCTCAACATACCCATACCATCTCGCCTCCACTCTTACTCTTCTTCTAAGTTCTGCACTGGGCTGTCTGTCACTAAGTGATGCGCCACATATCCATCTCGCCATCCTCATCTCAACCCTTTCCATCCTCGTGTCATGATCGGTCCTCATCGGCCATGTCTCCACCCATACAACAGGCAACTTCTGACACAAGCTGTGTACTGTGTACCTGGCCCTTCACCTTGAGGGGGGGGCTCTTTGGAAGTCAGGAAGGGTGTTAACTTCCTGAACTTCTGCCAGGCACACCTCACTCTCGCTGTTACCGATGCATCCACCCCACCCTTCGCACTTAGCATGTCGCCCAGGTAGCAGAAGTTGTCTACTCTGTTGTATGTCTCTCCATCCACCTCCAAACTCTCTTCTGGCACCTCTCCCCAACACCTCTTGCACACAAACGTTGCGCTCACTGCCTGCAGGCTGCCCTTCACACCACCGCATCTCCTGTGGACCCACTTTGTTCATGATGTACACTGAAGCGAGTTAGCGGCTACACCCTTGCTACAGACTCCACATGGCCATGCACCAGATTCTAACATCACTCTGTCACCTATGCTGACCATCACCTTCGACTTCCCTGCGTTTACCTTCAGTCCTTTGGCCACCAAGCTTGTGCGCCACTCCACCAGCTTCCTTCTTAGTTCTTCCCTGGTCGTTGCCATAAGGACGAGATCATCTGCATACAGCAGCTCCCAGGGCAGTCCTCCTCTCGCCACCTTCATCACCATGTCCGTCATAATGGCAAACAGCAGTGGGCTCATCACCACATCCTCCTCCCAATTTGTCAGGAATACTGTTGATGTAATCAATAGTTGTTTGCCCGAGATATTTAAAACGTCCCTTCACATCACCCACCTTTGCTTTATTAACTGCTACCATTGCAGTGTCGAAAGGAGCCGTTGGGAAGGTGGGCTGCATGTTTGGCGTCAACACAGGAAATGCCATTTCCACAACACCAGACATGTTTTTCAACACATGCACACTTAGTTTGTGCGTGCTTGAATATTTAAATCTTTTGTAAGCACCTACTTTGTACTTCTCTTTGTTTCTGGTGACAGACACTTTAGACTGCGCTTCAAAGTGACCCTGATAGTCTTTGATCAAGTCCCTTGTTACCTCTGTAAATTCCCTATCACAGGATAGGAACGAGTGTCGTCGTATTGGTAAGTGTAAGTCAATGCCTTCCAACTGATTGCGGTATACCAAGGTGAACCGAAACCTAATCATTGCATTGTTATGGTTTTGAACCCTGCATCCATCATTGAACGTGTCAAGGTGCTAAAGGGATTCTTTGAGAATTTAAAATTCTTTGTAATGTACGCAATTATTAGGTAATCCTGTTAATATGATTATTTCATGTAATTATATGCTTTTGTTTAATTAGAATTGTGTTTTATTAATCACTAATGACCCTGAAAATATATCACGCGGAGTTTCTACTTTGGGACCACCTTCACGATCCATATAAGGCATGCTCATGAATATTCTGGACTGTCCGTCAGACTTCGATTATCTACTCCGAGTTAATAGATGCAAGAAATACGTCACCAACATGTGTGTATATGGACTAGCCACCGGCATGCGAATGAGACGTGACAGATAACTTTATCAAAATGAAACGTGGACCAGCTGCTGTTTATGTCACAGATTCAGCAAAGAAAAGAAGGAAAATATATGGAATAAACGGAGAATGAACATAGTGACAGTTCATGACAGACGGATTGATTTAAAAGAAAAAAACACCACTTCTCCATGCACGAAGCCACCGGCACCGATGCGCGATGGCGACGCCGATGTCATACTGAATGATTGGCATTGTTTTTGTTGAATATAAAAACTATGGTACTATCATGTTCCTTTTTCACTAGGTACATCTGGCTATACATTTTGAAGTGAAGTTTTAATGAAACGTTTAGATAAAAGAAACTTACTGAAGACATTCAATAATAAAACCATTTTATTTGCATCATAAATCCAGCTGCTATTTCCATAAGTAGTATAAATACATTACACATCACTAAAATAATTTACGGTATTAAAATAGGATAGGCGGTTATGTACTTTCTTATCTACATAAGGTTTACATTTAATTTGAGAAATGTGGATCTATAAACAGCATAAGATTATTGTCGACAAAATATTAAAATTTGTTGCATCAGTGTAAAAACATGTTTTATTTTTATACTGGGAGCGCAATAATTATTTGTTTTGACCATCATTTAGAGTAAAACATATTTAATTTGTTTCTGTCGAACTCCCGTTTCGATAACAAATAAAATGGCCATTGCATGATGGAAAGAAAGTTATAAAATTACAAAACTGTAAAAGTAACGCATATTTTAAAACACTGTTTTCAGTCATAATTGGTGTATTTAGCTCAAGAAGATCCCTACAACATTTTGAATTTTGTGGAGCATTTATATTTTATGAATTATCAAAATTATTGTAACAGCAACTTTGTTGACACCTGTTTATACACTACTCTCAGTATAGTTCACTTAACACGAACTTTTTTCAACAAATTTAGAAGAATATGCTGTAGAACACACTCAAAACATGATGAGCATAAGAAAGTATCAATGTTATTATGTACTTCTACTTTGCAACATAATGACGGGATGATGTCCATTTGGATACAAAAATCGATTGATTGCACAAATCCATTTGAAACGTAGTGATGTACATATTCCCAGCAGAAGCCACACGGAACTAATGTGGCAGAACAAAGTCAGACATTTCTTCAGTATTGTGTCGGTTAACATTATTGTCCTATTAATAACACTGCTACGCATTTTGATAAACAAAGTTATCAGATGCATACATCCATTGAAACTCGAAGTGAGGTACAACTTCCCAGTAGATGTCGCACAGAACAGAATGGGGCAGAACAAAGTCAGACATCATCTTATGTCTGGTGACCCATTGTCCGATTAATGGCACTGTTAAGTAGAGCTCTTCAATTTCCTCTTTCCATCAGCTCAGTTATTTCCAATGTTCCTGCAAATAAACAAAGTTGAATTTACGAAACTTAGACTAAATACGAGTTAACTAGCTCAACACTGTGCATATTAAGTCAGTTTAGATATTGGATTATTGGACTTATTGCCAAGTGTACAGCTGGCTAAATGGAAAAGAAAGAGAACCTTGTTATGTTGATTCAGTCAGACTAACATCCCAATCCATTACTTTGGCCAACTTTTATTTTGCTTCAACATAATTGCCTGTATGCACTGGTCATATACAATGTACTCCAGATAACTCGAACTCGCATAAATGAATTTTCGCTAAGTTAAGTCAATCTTATCCCCGGTCCAGGGCAAAGGTCACAATAAAGGGACCTTCTGATAACTTTCTAGTTATCAGAAATTCCACTTATCAGTATTGTCATGGGTCCCTGGAAGTTCACTGCATATTTTCCTTTATTCTTGCTCTAATAATTAATGTATGTAATTATAAATATGGGCTATTCTCGTAAAAAGTGTACAGTAACGGTAAAATAAAATAAAAATGTTTAATTTGTTTTTAGCGATTACTATTATTATTATCAAATGTGCTATTCACATGAAGCAGTGCAACTTGATCTGATCTACTATTCGATTTTTTTAAATATATTCATGGATAAAAACTTATGTATACTAGAGTGCATTGCACAATTTTGTGGCAACATGGTATTGTGTACTTTTTAGCAAACTTAAAACGTTTACATTGAATGATGACATGCCAGCCAGGTTTACTATTAATCGTAGCTGTAGCATTAAAAACAGTCTTTTATGTTTTGGTTCAAATAAGTGGGCAAACGGAGACTTTACAAAAACGGCTGACTGGAATTTGGAAAGGCAAGACCAGTAGACCCACATATGACATAACCAAATCCCAGGTTTAGGCAACAAAATTACATCCACGTCCAGGTTAATCATCTTGCTATGGCTGCATATACTGATATTTTACTGTGCATTTTCGTTAACGGCATGTCAGATACTGGACAATGCAGTTTTACTAACTAGAAAGGCGAGACCGTTGCCTAGGGCTCGGCTAGTTACTGTAGTAGAGGCTCGACAGAATCAGACTCGGTGACAGTCTCAGCGGCAGCTGACACCGACTGCAGCCGTCCGCATCGACGGACGTTATAATTCTACTTAATGGAATCGTTACTCGGCTGACGGCATTGGGAAGCAGAATAATTAAACAATGCATACGCTTCCTACATTTATAAACAAAATAGCTGTTAATATGCATATGTCTACAAATTGCTTATTTACAAAGCCATTACTTGAATCAACTCACCTCGGTATTTAACACGTCAACTGTGTGTGTGACGTCAACGGTCTCGGTGTGGCTCACTGCGATGGATGATGCGCGATCTTTCAACATGACATATATGTACCTCTTCGACCGCTCAAATTGTATTTGTTAAATTGTTTCCGTCTGAATATCATTGGTAGAAAATATAAAACTTATTTTGTATACATTGGATGAGACGACAACTTGAAGCTGTTTTTTAATCTTTAGCTTATTGGAAATGCCGTTCCTTTGTGTCCAAATTTATAAATATTATAAATAGCTACACTATTTGAAGTCGGTTTAATACGAATATGTACATTTGTTTAAATGATTGAAAGAACTTAATTTATTTCATTTGCGTCACATGTTTTCTGTCTACCATGTATTTGTTTCTTTTTCGTTAAAGGGATTCTTTGTAAGAAATTGTCACGGAGAAAAGGTATTACATTTGTCTCTTACATATTGATCGTTTGCTCTGATTTGAGAGAGATTATTATATCCTGCGATAATTTGCGGTTACAGTGCATCTAGATCTGTTGTTCCCACCCGCCTACCCCATCTGCACCTAGGTGATTAATTTCTAGTGGGATTTGTTTGCTATATCTGACCGCTAGTATGTCTTGTCAATTTAACATGTCATGTCTACAATTGCAGGTTTTTGGTAGAATTATGTTTGGCGTTGTTACATGTTACATTGTATATGCATGTTGGATATTTGTATAGAATGTTTATAGTTATAAGGTTGACATTGGACAATTCCAACTGACCTCACGGGCGATTTCTGGTATTCATCTTCCTACATGATGTAGCGAAGGGGTTTTTGGGCGCTTTGACGCTTTCCCCTTCTGCACAAGGTTTTAGTTTGGCAATTTATGGGTGAGTTCCACCACCTGTGTGTGGTTGGTTCCCCTCACCTTTGCTGTAAATTATTTATTAGAATTATATAGGCTAAGGCACTTCATGTACATATTGTATTGTATGGTTTAATGTTTGGCTTAATACAAAGCTGTGGTATAAACTTACATCTGCCTTGTTATTTACAGCAAACTAGCTACGATTCTGAGTCAGTAACACCACTACATTAACAGGGAACACTGTGTCCCACATAAAATAAGTTTTTGTGTGGAGCGCAGTGGCATTGGACTGTCGCTCGAGAGAAGTCGACTTCGAATATTGTGCTGCCGTGTCGAACCTTGGGCAATCTCGTTCACTCTACGTTGGTCCAGTCTCGATGGTGTTCGTTTGAACAGGTCTGCCAGGGAATAAAGTGTAAAGCGCTTTGATCAGTCCAAAGGACTGGGTACTGCGCTATGAGAACGTACCTTTTTGGTCTCTTGAGACTCATGTGTACATGTCTTGACCTTACATCACGGAAGAGTTCATTATAATTATTATGCGCAATGCTAAAATGCATTTGTGTTATGTTACACGTACGGTCAATGCTCACGACAGTTGCATACTTATAAGGTAATGCAGATTATTATCATATCATATGGGAGAGAATATGGTAATTTTTGATCATTTAAGCTTACTGGCTAGATTCGTGTATTTATATATTGACCTTATACCAAGGCGCCATTATCAATATTCCAACATGACCCTATTTTGGCCATAAAAGCCATGGACTATAGACTTACTTGATGACATGATCGTGTAGTTTGGTGGAATATTAGCCCATTTTGAGCGTCGGGACAAGTGTTGGTTGTTTGTTCGATGTAGAGTAAGGTGGGGACCCATGAGCCAACAATAAACCCAGTAATAATTGTTTTTAAAACCAAAACTGCACTATCATGTAAATATGTGTGTCGTGACATTTGTGACGCTGGGTTATGTCAGTTTCCAAAAATATGCAAATTAGTGGAGGCATGTGAAGTGGCTCAAGGGACTCCAATTGTGTGGCATAAGGAACGGGGGAGGGGGCAGCTGCTACCTGGAATTTCTCCAGGGGGCAGAACCATGTCTGCCCCCTGTTCCCTATGCCACACAATTGGGGGTCCTTTTCTCCAGGGGGCAGACACATGGTTCAGCCCCCATCAAATGTGAGCGTGAATGTTTGTTTTTGTGGCGAGCGTCAATGGCGGGTGGAAATAAAACAATTATGAAACGATTAATGTATATTTTTTTCGACTGTGAAAAATGTGTGCAAATGGTTTTCTGTCCCCCTAGCAGTAATAGGCGATGGATTTTTTTCAAAGCACCCCCTCCCCTCCCTCCCTCCCGTTTTCGGATGTCATCATGTCAGCCGAGACAGCGGAGAGAAGCTGGAGAAGGTATGCTGACAGCAGCGGCGCAATGTAAAAAAATAAATGTTCAACAGCACTGTCCCCTGTGTTCGGATGTCATGTGTTCAAAGCCGAGACAGCGGAGAAGCTGAACTTACAGCGGCACAATGGCGAAACATTTCCAACTGCACCCCACATGCTACTGTTTATTAACACTTCCGTGTTTACAGGATCCTTTTAATTAATATTTTCTCTGTTATTGTATTTTTATATATGGACATGATGATTGTCTGAAGTAAATACATTTTTATTATTATCGCTCACTAAACGGCCTGGAAGCAACTATAGCTTAACTAACGATTCTGACGAAGTAGATGCCATAAGCAACCGGCTTTTTACACACTGGAGCGACTACTCTTCTTTGGTGATAGTATAGCTCAATGAACGTTTGCAAATAATAATAATTATGTAAAACTAAATGATGTGTTAATTACGTACTAATGGATCAACAGCTTATTCCTAGTTTATTTCACGTTTCTCCACACTTGATATTATAGCATTCCTAGTTTACAGGAAACTGTTTAATTTATGATATTCTAACTTTAACATAATATACAAATATTCGAACACTACCAGCATGCCTCATTGAACGCAAACAAATGTGGGGGATTGCACCAGTAAATTTTTGCATTCATGAACTGGCTCATCGTACCCCGCACTGCCCGGCTCATGGGTGCCTGATCATAAATTTACATGCAAAACGAGTTTTATCGAAAATTAGAATAGCATGTTAGTGGAGTGTACCCCTAGCGGACTATAGGAGAACTGAACCTGCATCATTTCTCGAGCGTTTGACAACGCTACAGTTTATTGTATCTACCTATACAGTACTATGCTTTATGACTCGTTTATTCATTGCTGAAGATGCGTGTAAGTTGTCACACTACATAAACATCGATGCAAATACACAAGGGTGTTATTTGTGAATAAACGAACAATCTGCAGCATTGTATTAAGCACTCGTCGACAATCCAGCCTATTATCGCTCACGCTCGCATACGCGAATACGGTGGTCGCACCTGGTGCACAATCTACCGTTGTGATCATGGATCCGGCCACGTCCACGGTAGATGTAAAGTGTCACCGACGCCACGCTCGCAGCCACACTCCTCACCATCCACGCGCAGAGTCAGCATGTCGCCACGCTGCCGGCGCCACGGCCAATGTGGAAAACATTAGCCGCCCGACCGTTGATGAGGGGATCTCCCTGGAAGATTGGCTATATTTCGAGCAACGCTGGCGTGAATATAAAGACGCTACGCGAGTCGCCGGCTCCGACCTCACTTACCAGCTCCTGGATTGCTGCAATCCCGAGGGACTACGGAAGAACCTCGTGCGGGTTCACCGTGATGCGCTGGCCTCCTGTAGCGAACGAGACCTACTGGCCAACATTAAGAAGTTGGCGGTGCGCGCCGTACGCGATGGTAGCCCGGGACGTGCTGTCGAAGATGCGGCAGGACCGAGACGAACCTGTCCGCGCCTACAGCGCTCGACTCAAGGGGCAAGCACGAGTTTGCCAGTTCGTCGTCAAGTGTCAGTGCCCGAGCTGCCGGAACCACGACGCATGCGCTGGGGCAGATTACAGCGACATTGTGGTGCGGGACCAGGTCGTCCTGGGCTGCGCCGATCATGACATCAAACTTGATTGTCTGCCCGAGAAGGGACCGAGTACACCTCTCGAAGAGGTTGAGGCGTTTATTGAGGGCAAGGAATCGGGAAAGATTTCCCTCCAGCAGCTGAGCGACGGATTCGAGGCGGCTGCCCAGATCAGCTCATTCCGGAAACAGCAGAGAGCGGTCTTCAAATACCATGCCCCACCCACACCCCTGCCTACTCCGCTGTGCATCAGCTGCGGCCAGATCGGCCATGGTAGCAGCAGGGACGAGCGCTGACAACTGCCCGGCATACGGCCAAACCTGCACCAAATGCGGCAAGAAAGGTCACATTGGGACCGTATGCAGGCAAAAGTCGACGGCCGGCACACTCTATGTGCAACGCCGCCCGCGCCGGTCACCGCAGAGGGAAACCGCTACAGCTCTCTTCCAGTCACTATGCAGTGTGGAGAACGCGCCGCCTATCGACAACGAGATCGTATGTAACCTCGGGGACTTCAAACTCGAACACTGCGTTTACGGCGCCACTCAAGACACGTGGGTGAAGAAATCCTCGGCCCCACAACCTACACTGTCGTTATACATCACTCACTACCCGTGCGACACTCGCGCTCTCGGCCTCCGCACGCCACTGAGGCTCCCGACTAAGGCTGCGTTGGTGTCGGTAGTGGCTGATACAGGCTGCCAATCGTGCCTGGCTGGGACGAATCTACTCTCCAAGATCACCGAGCAATGCCGGAGCAAAACACGTCTGCAGATGTCAGCAGAAACAATCTGGACATAATCGGGGCGATCGCCCTGCGCCTATCAGATTTCGCTTCTCCAGGTGGCACAGAAACACGCCAAATTGTCTACGTATGTCGAGAGACGAGCGACTTCTTCTTGTCTCGAGGAGCATGTGTGGCGCTAGGCATTGTGTTGCGTAACTTCCCCGACGTCGGCCAAAGCCAACAGCCCTCAGCGGAGGTGAACACGTGCTGCGCCGCCTCAGAGTCGTCGATGACCGCGGCCTGTGAGTGTCCCCGCCGTCAACCTCCACCACTGCCTCCGCAAGAGCTGCCCTATCCAGCCATTGAGGACAACCGCAGAAAACTGGAGCAGTGGTTGCTGTCGCACTACAAGGCTAGCACATTCAACACATGTCACCACCAGCCTTTCCTCCCGATGGAGGGCCCGCCACTCCGGCTAATGATTGACCCAGACGCCAAGCCTGTCGCCTGCCACACACCGATCGACGTCCCGATTCACTGGCGAAGCGACGTGAAGGCCGGCCTCGACCAAGACTGCAGTATGGGCGTCATCGATGAGGTACCAACTGGCACCCCTGTCACCTGGTGTCATCGCATGGTTATCGGCGCAAAGAAGAACGGGAAGCCTCGACGGACTGTGGATCTCCAAGGCCTTAACGCTAGTGCCACCAGGGAGACCCACCATACCCAGAGACCCTTTCACCAAGCGAGATCGGTGCCTCATGGAACAAAGAAAACGGTGTGTGACGCCTGGAACGGCTACCACGCTGTCCCACTCCACCCCAACGACCGCCACCTCAAGACGTTCATAACGCCTTGGGGCCGCTATCGATACCGCTCAGCACCCCAAGGATATGTGGCGTCTGGCGATGGCTTCACACGGCGGTTCGATGAGATCGTCGTCCACATACCCAACAAGACAAAATGCATCGACGATACCCTACTGTGGGCGGACAACATCGAGCAGGCCTTTTGGCAGGCAGTGCAGTGGCTGGACACGTGTGGCCGCAATGGCATCACGCAGAATCCGGACAAGTTTATGTTCGGTAAAGACACCGTCGAGTTTGCAGGCTTTGAGACATCACCCACGTCAGTGAAACCATGCTCGAAGGTGTTGCAGTCGATAAAGGACTTCCCGACACCAAGGAATGTCACAGACATCAGAAGCTGGTTCGGCCTCGTTAACCAGGTGGCTTATGCCTTCGCCGTAGCGGACAACATGCAACCATTCCGTGACCTCCTGAAGCCAGATCAGCCGTTCGCTTGGACGGAACATTTGGATCGCCTGTTCAGGCAGTCGAAAGTCGTGATCATCGACCAGATCAGGCAAGGAGTCGAGATCTTCGACCAGTCACGCCCGACGTGCCTCGCCACAGACTGGTCTAAGGAAGGGCTCGGGTACTGGCTAGTCCAGAAACACTGTGACTGCGCTGGTGTCCGACCGTTCTGCTGCAAGTTGGGCTGGAAAGTAGTGCTGATGGGCAGCCATTTCACACACGGCGCTGAATCATGTTATGCCCCCATCGAGGGCGAGGCGCTGGCTGTTGTAGACGCCCTTGACAAGGCTCGACATTTCACCCTGGGATGTTCGGACCTCATGGTAGCAGTAAACCACAAGCCACTACTCAAGGTGTTGGGTGACTGCGCCCTCGACGACATCCCAAACCCTCGCTTGCGGAACATTAAGGAAAAGTCGCTGCGGTACCGGTTTCGCGTGATCCACATCCCCGGCGTCCGCAACACCGTCGCCGACGCCCTATCACGACACCCGGTGGGCGACGCCGAGACTCCCGGCCTGCCCGATGACGTGGCCGCGGCAGACCCCGCAGCCCTCCGATCCCGCGACGATCCGGCGCCACCTCGCTGCTCACAGACTTGCGCGTCCACGGCCACGGAACTCATCAAGTCGGTCACATGGGACGATGTGCGCACTGCCACGGCGAGCGACCCCGACATGTCCGCTCTAGTGGATGTCATCCACAACGGCTTTCCTGACACGCCATCAGCCATGCTCAGTGCCATCCGCACGTACCACCAGTACCGGGAGAAGCTAACCGAGTACGACGGCGTCATCCTTTACAAGGACAGAATCGTCATACCACTCACTCTCCGAGCACGTGTCTTGCAGGCACTCCACTCTGCTCACCAGGGTATTTCGATGATGGTGACGCGAGCAGAGGGATCATTCTTCTGGCCAGGTATGACTTCGGCAATTGAAGAGACACGTGCACACTGTACAGCATGCAACCGCATGGCGCCGTCTCAACCAAACTCGCCGCCTACACCACCAAAACGACCAGTCTACCCCTTCCAGGCGATATGTGCTGACTACTTCAGCTACGGCGGCCATCACTACCTCGTCGCCGTGGACAGATACACTAATTGGCCTATCGTAGAACAGAACGCGGAGGGCTCCAAAGGCCTCATTGCCGCGCTCCGAAGAGTGTTCGTGACCTTGGCATCGCCGAGGAGCTCTCCTCGGACGGGGCCCTGAGTTCAAGGCAGGCGCTACATCTGTCATTCCCCCCGCCACGACCACGCCACCGTCGCCCATGCTACCCGAGACACCGACCCAGCCAGCCGACCCAGTGTCGCCTCTACCCAGGCCGACTACACCCGTGCCAGCGACCCCGGCCAGGCCCGAGTCCGGCGCCGGGCAGCCTCCTCGTGCTAGTCGTGAGATGCTCCAGCAGGCCACGCCCCCACCCACACCGGCCGCTGAGGTTCCGCCACCGACCCCTGCTCCGACACCCGCTGTTCGGCGACTTGGCGGTCGCACCCGGCGACCTCCAAGGAGACTAGTGGAGGAAATGTAGAGGGTCACACTTCCATTGTCAGCCCTCTGGCTCGAGGACTTGGGGGGCATAGTGGAGTGTACCCCTAGCGGACTATAGGAGAACTGAACCTGCATCATTTCTCGAGCGTTTGACAACGCTACAGTTGATTGTATCTGCCTATACAGTACTATGCATTATGACTCGTTTATTCATTGCTGAAGATGCGTGTAAGTTGTCACACTACATAAACATCGATGCAAATACACAAGGGTGTTATTTACATATGTCAAAAACTGTTTGACGTGTTGACAGAATATGTATCCATTATTACCAATATGCCATTACCAACAACATTGCATCACGCATGGTAGTTGCATAAAGAAAACAACAAAACACGAAATATTTACTAAAAAAACACGTTTTGAGTGAAACTCAAACGGCATTTATGTGGGCAACAAAACTAATTCAATCCTGGAGTATACTGTAAGCTTAATAAATGATGAGGCTGACGGAAACATGGGACTGGCTTCTCCAATCCCAGCATCCAACCACTCTCGAAATTTCCAGGATTGAAAAGGTATATTATATTCGCTCTCGATTTTTGACATATGTTCCTCCTTCTCCGTCTTCACTTGAATATTTAGATGGCTGGTGGATGTGTTTTTACTACTTTGTTGTATATATATATATATATATACAATATATATATATTATGTTGTCTTATATCATTTTCTTGCAATTATAGCCACTCGTTCTATAGTATAGTTTTTGTCTTGTGACACTCTGGCTAATGATAATTGTACACAGTATATATGAGTGTTGTGATACTGTCTATTATGAGTACATCATCTTCCAAGGGGTTTTAGGGCGGGGACATGTGCACATGCACCTAACGCTCTCCCCTTGTTTAGAATCACAGATGTTCATACATGTACGTAAGATGGTGGGCTTCCCCCACCTGCGTGTGGTCGGTTTTGCTGCCAGTTCTGTGTATTTGTTATGACATGTATAACTAGGCGATTAAATTGTATATTATTGTACTTACGTAATGTAGGTATACATAAAGAGTTGGCTTACTATTAAGCTCCTATACAAACAAAACAATGTTATCGTTAACGTATACAGTCGTAATCTTGCGCGCCGTTTGTCGTCCATAATGATTCAAATGGCCGTAAAGTCGTAAGTATGGCGTGCTTCTACAGAACTCGAACACTTAAACTAATGACATGTAATAACACGGTTACAGTGCGTGGCTCAAAGCTCCCTATTATCAAGGGTTCCAACCTTCTCCTGCACGTCTATCAATGGGCCAATGTCTCCAGACGTGTACAAACGATAACGATCGTGACCTTTGTATCACACACCGTGCATTATAAAGTCAGGCTAACGAAAATTTCACCATGGGTCGGTCTCAATAAGAGCTTTCAGGACATAATTAGATTGCCTTATTATTTTAAAATGTCAAAAGGTGGTCGTAAGGAGCCAAAAATGGCATGTCCATTTCCCAATTTGGAAGGGCTGTAGACCGTACACAATCAGTGCTGTAGTTTTATTTCTAAGTTCACAGTGCAAATGAGGTGTGTTTTGGGAGGGTACATAAACAAAATCATGTTTAAAAATGACATCGGTTTAGATTAGTCTATTACATTAATGTTTTATTTTTATTGCAGAGTATTAATTTTCAACATGTATTCTTTTCTTACAGATTGAACGAAGGAATCATGTAATTAACAAAGGGACTAAATAAAAAGTTTAGGAAAATACAGCACATTAAAATAAAAAATAGGGTGGCGTTTTAAATGCATGTCCAGCTTCATCGACAGAAAAGGATATAGGGCCTACCTGTAAAAACCTAGAAAAAGTACACTGTATTTTCGTTTTTCATGCTTACCAGCTATACTCCACTGCTAAAACTGGAAAACACCGCTCAGAGCGCTTATCTGTCTTGAACCAGATGAATTAAAATGGTCAATGCATCAGAGATTGACGTATCCATGCAGACAACGTCAGCTTTTCCGACTCTTTGACGACATATTTGGCGAGCGATGGACCGATGTGTACTCAGTTTATATGATATTGTACCAGAAACGAATGTGAATACGGTAAAAAAAAACCGCGGTAGTATTTATAGCGGTATTATTCTTATAAGTGATATCTGAACACATCAATAAGCAAAAATAATGAAGTTGATATGCGAGTAAACTGACCTAGATGTCGAAGTTGCTTGATTGATGACGCGGGACAAGCCAAATTGACCAAAAGTCATTACAAATACATATCGGTGCAGTAAGTAGTACTGGTACCCTAATTTAGATCTTTCTTGATATGTTAGGAACAGATAAACAGATTCCTATAAACGAAAACAATTCACACTTAGTTGTTTAAGAAATGTAATGTTTGCAACCAAAATGTAGTCACATGGACATCCGCTAGTTACTATCAAAACGTGAACGTCTTCATTACTAATTTACTTTATGTAAGAGCTCGCGGTATACATTCGGAAAAGAATATAACAAAGCTAGCATACCAGTAAAATGTAATTTGGGCGAACTTGATAGATAATATATTAAAGATATTATGTTTAAAGAAATACAAACATTACACATGATGGGGACGCTGGACATGTGATGTTATCGGAAGGTGTGTTCCTGCATGCAATAACCTACATATGTCTACTTTTATTATAATCGAGCTAGCGTATGTATGCGGGTAGGTTCACGTTGCCCTCTTAGACGGCTTTTCACGGATTAATTTACGACCTCTTGATTAGGATCTATATATTCAGCAAACATTTCGGGAAAACGGCGTCTTCATCATGGATTTGGCAACATGGAGCAGACAATAGAGGCTAATGCTTATATCTACCCTCGTGCCAATACCTGCAATACGAATATTATTTGACAATTCTACACTATCACGACTAGGGCATGTCGATGGATGTGAATTTCACATTCTCTCCGACTTTCGTCATTCTGAACAAACAACGAGTAACTGCGAGCGCGATATGGTGTTTATGTATCGATGCTGTGTGTTTTCTAACGTCTGGTGAATATTGTTATCACGACTGTCAACCACCAAGGCATCCCGTCAGGTGACGGGCATGTTTGCTAGTAATAATAACAGTAATACATAGTCATTACCTTTACATTGCAAAACTACCACCACCTACCATTTCTAAGGCGTCGAAACCGGAGGTATTTTGGGGGATGGAACCTCCATCATTTTTGTGTGGGGCTGGAGATAGGACTAGCCCCAATATTTAGGGAAGGGGTGCATTGTGTTGTTTTGGTGAGTATCAAAGGGCACTGCAGTTTGAGCAATTGGTGAGTTTAAATTCAAGAGGGTGGAGTTGGAGGTTTCAATGTGATAGAAGGAGCAGGGTTTTTCTTAAATTATATAACTTCCACAATCAGGGTTCCACCAAACGCTAATATGATTACGCCGTACCAACGTTGTTCTGGGGAATGACGCACCGAGCCCACACAAGCATGAAATCGTTAAAAGGCCCACCCTGCCCTTGCATATATATATAGCTCTTTTGTTAGCGGTAAGTAGTAAAGGGGGTGGTGTACCGTGCACCGAATGAGTTGCTCCGGAGGAAACCCATGTTAAAAGATAGGGATGTTGCTCCCAGTTGACGGCCGGGTTAAAGGATAGGGATTTTTAACATGGGAAAGATAGGGGGTTTGCTCCCAGTTGACGGCCGGGTTAAAGATGTGATTTTTAACATGGGAAAGATAGGGATTTCACCAAAACTTGTAAACGAGAGGAATTCGTTGACGAAAGTAGTCACAAAATGGTTTTCGAGATTTATCCCATGTTAAAGCATAGGGAATTTTCACCATGATATCAGATAGGGAATGTTTACCATGTTAAAGCATAGGGATTTTCACCCATGTTAAAGCATAGGGATTTTTATCGCAAAGGTATCCGACCACTTTTCGAATTTTAACCCCATGTTAAAGCATAGGCCATTTTTATTGCAAAGGTATCCGACCACTTTTCGAATTGTTAGCCCAGGTTAAAACATAGGCCATTTTTATCGCAAAGGTACGCGTCCACTTTTTGAATAAAATAACATATACCGAACACCATTTGAATAGGCTACTCACGAGATTGCTTGATCCGGAGGCCGAGGCTTCGCCAAGGAACCGACCCGTTATTTGTTTGACGATGACGTGTCCAATATGTGGTGTTATAATAAGGCGTAATGTATAACAAAAGGATTATAAATTCAGCGGACACCGTTTTGTCTGAAGTAATGTATACGAAATGTAGATTCCATATAGGACTATGTTATACCAGAGCCTATAGCCTCGTTTTTCGAACAGAGTGCCCATTTTGGAATTAGCCCTTTGGTGTCTGTTACAAAAACCCGTACTCGAGACGTGTCTGGACACGTTTGTTTGTCGCAAACACGCGCACCCTGTATGACGTCATGGTACGCGCTGTAATTTTGTACACGAAGTGAGTTGTTCAAGCAGATAGTGCTTTGGTTAGACCTTGTGTTGAACTTGCGCGTATGTAATGTAATCCCTTCATGTGACGTCAATTAAATAAGTAATTGCGCATGCGCAATAGTGGCTATTCTTATATGTCGTAGGTTGTCGACCCTTTGGTTAGGTGTAGGACGCTCCTAGTCTATACATTTACAACTTTAACATAGGTCCAAACCCGATAAAGCATAGCCATAGAGGCTAAAGGCTATCTGACCTACAGCGCATAACCACGGACAAACAACTTACAAACACTGACAAACAACTTACAAACACGGATATACAACTCAAAAACACCGACATGCTATAGCGAGTGAAAAATCTCCCTGTTAACCGGTATAAACTGGTATAAATCAAGCCTCAAGGTTCTGTGTATTTGTCCCGTGTTAAGGCATAGGGAATTATACGAACTTATCTGCTAAAACATTCAAACTACCAGCTATCTATGTAATATTTTGGTCAAACTGTTTGTCGTGTAACAGTATTTGTCAGGATATCATAGTACTTACCCAACTTTTAATCTAATGTCAATATAGCTAATACTCTTTTGTGAGAATGTGGTTGGCTCTGAAAAGAGCCGTTTAAACAACATCATCACGTATAGGTGGTAAGAAGTCTCGTAGACGAAGGAGAGAGATCACGGAATCTATATCTATAAGGGTCTGAAGCAGATCCAACCCCATCATCACTGGTTCCAGACCTTTGACGAAGGAGAGAGATCACGGAATCTATATCTATAAGGGTCTGAAGCAGATCCAACCCCATCATCACCGGTTCCAGACCTTTGACGAAGGAGAGAGATCACGGAATCTATATCTATAAGGGTCTGAAGCAGATCCAACCCCAGCATCACTGGTTCCATACCTTTGACGAACGAGAGAGATCACGGAATCTATATCTATAAGGGTCTGAAGCAGATCCAACCCCATCATCACTGGTTCCATACCTTTGACGAACGAGAGAGATCACGGAATCTATATCTATAAGGGTCTGAAGCAGATCCAACCCCAGCATCACCGGTTCCAGACCTTTGACGAAGGAGAGAGATCACGCAATCTATATATATAAGGGTCTGAAGCAGATCCAACCCCAGCATCACCGGTTCCATACCTTTGACGAACGAGAGAGATCACGGAATCTATATCTTTAAGGGTCTGAAGCAGATCCAACCCCAGCATCACCGGTTCCAGACCTTTGACGAAGGAGAGAGATCACGGAATCTATATCTATAAGGGTCTGAAGCAGATCCAACCCCATCATCACTGGTTCCATACCTTTGACGAACGAGAGAGATCACGGAATCTATATCTTTAAGGGTCTGAAGCAGATCCAACCCCAGCATCACCGGTTCCAGACCTTTGACGAAGGAGAGAGATCACGGAATCTATATCTATAAGGGTCTGAAGCAGATCCAACCCCAGCATCACTGGTTCCATACCTTTGACGAACGAGAGAGAGGTCGAATTCGTGTAGCGTCTCTTGTTGAAGAAATTCATCAAGAGCCCCATGTGTACAGGTGCTAAGAAGAGCCGAAGATGAAGGAGGTAGAGGTCGAATACGTACATCGTCTCTTGTAGAAATTCATTAAGGTCCTTTACCAACAAAGAGACAACCGACCCCAGCAGCCACCGGGACACCCTCGGCACCGACTACCACTACGACACACCACTGATACTGATACTGCACTTTGAGTGTACGAAATTTCTTTTTATAGCAGTTCGATAGAACATAAAGATCACGTGGGTGTGCCGGAACGAGGTGTCGGAACGATATTTGTAACTTTGTTATACATACGAAAGAACATAACGGTCACGTGTGCGTGCCGAAAGAACACCGACTTCAGAGGACAACCTACACATGCGCAGATGTTAGATTAGAAAAGTCAAACACGGACTGATGAGTAGAATGTACACATTCGAGTGACGTTTATTGTAAGATAAAACCTGTGCGTTTGATTTGTTCTTCAGTTGGTATCGACGCAAGAAGTGTGAAATACGGCTTCAAAGTCAACAACGAAAGGTGATAGATCGAACAGTAGACAAGAACCACTGGCAACGAAGGAGGGAGATCAATAAATACATTAGTAGTAAGGGGTCAAAGGCCGTGATGAGATATACTACCACACAGTAGGCTCTCTACAAGGGGGAATCTAGAAACAAAACGCCTCTGTTCCCAAACAAACATATATCAATGATATATGTTTGTTTGGGAACAAGATCGCTAGTAGTGAGTTGACAGCACGGCTCGCGCGTATACCAACATCTCTACTGAATAATACACATACATACTTATCCGAATTCGTTTAGCGTTATTCTCTTTTGTGAAAATAGGGTTGGCTAGATTGCGTGATCTCTCTCCTTCGTCAAAGGTCTGGAACCGGTGATGCTGGGGTTGGATCTGCTTCAGACCATTATAGATATAGATTCCGTGATCTCTCTCGTTCGTCAAAGGTCTGGAACCAGTGATGATGGGGTTGGATCTGCTTCAGACCCTTATAGATATAGATTCCGTGATCTCTCTCCTTCGTCAAAGGTATGGAACCGGTGATGCTGGGGTTGGATCTGCTTCAGACCCTTATAGATATAGATTCCGTGATCTCTCTCCTTCGTCAAAGGTCTGGAACCGGTGATGATGGGGTTGGATCTGCTTCAGACCCTTATAGATATAGATTCCGTGATCTCTCTCCTTCGTTAAAGGTATGGAACCGGTGATGCTGGGTTTGGATCTGCTTCAGACCCTTATAGATATAGATTCCGTGATCTCTCTCCTTCGTCAAAGGTCTGGAACCGGTGATGATGGGGTTGGATCTGCTTCAGACCCTTATAGATATAGATTCCGTGATCTCTCTCCTTCGTCAAAGGTCTGGAACCAGTGATGATGGGGTTGGATCTGCTTCAGACCCTTATATATATAGATTCCGTGATCTCTCTCCTTCGTCTACCAGACTTCTTACCACCTATACGTGATGATGTTGTTTAAACGGCTCTTTTCAGAGCCAACCACATTCTCACAAAAGAGTATTAGCTATATTGACATTAGATTAAAAGTTGGGTAAGTACTATGATATCCTGACAACTACTGTTACACGACAAACAGTTTGACCAAAATATTACATAGATAGCTGGTAGTTTGAATGTTTTAGCAGATAAGTTCGTATAATTACCTATGCCTTAACACGGGACAAATACACAGAACCTTGAGGCTTGATTTATACCAGTTTATACCGGTTAACAGGGAGATTTTTCACTCGCTATAGCATGTCGGTGTTTTTGAGTTGTATATCCGTGTTTGTAAGTTGTTTGTCAGTGTTTGTAAGTTGTTTGTCCGTGGTTATGCGCTGTAGGCCAGATAGCCTTTAGCCTCTATGGCTATGCTTTATCGGGTTTGGACCTATGTTAAAGTTGTAAATGTATAGACTAGGAGCGTCCTACACCTAATCAAAGGGTCGACAACCTACGACATATAAGAATAGCCACTATTGCGCATGCGCAATTACTTATTTAATTGACGTCACATGAAGGGATTACATTACATACACGAAAGTTCAACACAAGGTCTAACCAAAGCACTATCTGCTTGAACAACTCACTTCGTGTACAAATTACAGCGCGTACCATGACGTCATACAGGGTGCACGTGTTTGCGACAAACAAACGTGTCCAGACACGTCTCGAGTACGGGTTTTTGTAACAGATACCAAAGGGCTAATTCCAAAATGGGCACTCTGTTCGAAAAACGAGGCTATAGGCTCTGGTATAACATAGTCCTATATGTAATCTACATTTCGTATACATTACTTCAGACAAAACGGTCTCCGCTGAATTTATAATCCTTTTGTTATACATTACGCCTTATTATAACACCACATATTGGACACGTCATCGTCAAACAAATAACGGGTCGGTTCCTTGGTGAAGCGTCGGCTTCCGGATCAAGCAATCTCGTGAATAGCCTATTCAAATGGTGTTCGGTTTTATTCAAAAAGTGGTCGCGTACCTTTGTGATAAAAATGGCCTATGCTTTAACCTGGGCTAAAAATTCGAAAAGTGGTCGGATACCTTTGCGATAAAAATCCCTATGCTTTAACATGGGGTTAAAATTCGAAAAGTGGTCGGATACCTTTGCGATAAAATTCCCTATGCTTTAACATGGGGTGAAAATCCCTGCTTTAACATGGTAAAAATTCCCTATGCTTTAACATGGGATAAATCTCGAAAACCATTTTGTGACTACTTTCGTCAACGAATTCCTCTCGTTTACAAGTTTTGGTGAAATCCCTATCTTTCCCATGTTAAAAATCACTATCTTTAACCCGGCCGTCAACTGGGAGCAAAATCCCTATCTTTTAACATGGGTTTCCTCCGGAGCAACTCATTCGGTGCACGGTACACCACCCCCTTTACTACTGCGGTATAAAACAGTTCCGTCACGACTAAGCGGACACTGTTCTCCGGACGTCACGTCAAAAGGAGTCGGACATGGGACATGATCGCTGCAGTTGCAGCTGTACCGCCACAAGCAGCAGCTCGCAGGACAAATCACAAGCGTGGGGCGGTCGACTGCAGCTAGAAGTGACTTGAGTTGCCAGGAAGACGTTTGTGGTGACCATTGAAAGAAGAAAAATGTAAGAAGGAAAATACATTTGATCTTCAATACCAGCGTGCTAAATTGTGTGAGGAAAATCCAAATACAAAATTATATCCTGCTTGTTTTGTACCGACGAATGGACATTGTCCTGCAAGATGGCAGGTACATAAAGCGGAAACAGCAAGTGCTTGATGAGTTTCTGGCAAGGTAGTTCTACAATACAATACAATATATATATATATATATATATATGTATGTAGTGTGCCTAGCTCCTGATATAATCGGAAATGTCGTACGCTGTATATAGCCATGTGAAAGCCTAGATCCCATCACAAATGCGTCACATTAACTTATGTTTATTCAGTTGTAAGGAAAACAAAATGTTTGAGTCAGTTCTGCTCAACCCGTGTTCTGTGTCACCAGCAGTATCCATGATTGGTCAATGTTTTGTAAACACCACCATCGAAATATGCATCTATGTTGTATTTATAGATAAATAGAACTTCTATTTATAGATAAATACAACATAGGCATTATTAAACATTTCTCACAATTTTATTGAACAGAAATAAGCATGCATGTGTCCTCATGAAGCAAAGTAAGTCGCCATGGCAACGTATCGTCCATAGTTTAATTTCATTGTTCTGTTGCAAAGTCATGCTTTCATGTTCTTGTTTGACACGGACGTTTTGGCGACTTCCGGCTTCCTCCGCCTATCGAACCGTAGGGTCCAAAAATAAATGTTTTATTCTAAACTGTTGTTACGTTTTTTGGTCACCGCAGATCGTTTAATCATGGGTTATATTGCTGTTCTAAAACTTTAGCCTGAAAATATATCTGACCGCCAATATAACGTTAATCAAGTCTAGGGAAATAACGTAAATCCATGTTTCCTGACTACAACAACAAACGTCAACGTCACCCATTACGTCTGCAATAAATAACGTGAATATGACGTCATTTTCCGATGGCGCCACCAGTGGCGTCATTCCTAGGTCGCGCGTAAGTTGGCCATACGGTTCCAGGTTGGGGGCGGGGGGGGGGCACATGCTTCCAAGGTTATGTCCGCGTAGCCTGACGTGCTCCTCTAGACTTTTGGAATGTGCTCCCTTTACGTGCTCCCCCCCCCCCCACAGCTTTGCAATGTGCCCCCAATGTGGCGAGTTTCAAGCCTAGCCCTAGGTGCGGGGATGCAACTGGAGGTTTTCTTCCCGCATATGTGGGATGGGTCCGACGTCGGGACAGCGGAGTGGTGCTGAATAGTTATGAAAGCTAGCAAAAATGCCCGCACTTGAGGGGATGCCTAGGTAGATGACTGTTTCGTTTCATAAATACCATAACACGTTCGCAAATACTCGTTTGTTCAAAAAGATGAAGGTCGGACAGAATTTGAAGTTCTCGTCCATCAATAGGCCCTAATCGTGATAGTGTTGAGTTGTCAAATATTATTTGTATTGCTATGCTATTGGCATGAGGCTTGACGTAAGCATTATTGTATCAGTGTCTACTTCATGATGTCAAGTCCATAAACGTTAAACGTTATGTTATGATGTAGGGGCAATTTTCCTAAAATATTTGCCGCATGCGCATGGTTCGCTTTACGTATTATGCACACATTCCGTTTTACATTCCGCACACCTTATTTACCCCATAACATGTGAAAATGTGGGGTATTTTGAAAAGATACGGGTCTTAAGTCCTATTCTAAGGGTCTTAGATTTATCCCTGAAAGTTTGCCGCCATCGGTTCAAGCCGTTTAAGAGGAAAACGTTAACCTACCCGCACACGCATGCTCGATTATTAGTAGATATTGATCAGAGTATTTTTCTCAGTTAAGAACAAGAGCACTTGAAGTAACTTTAGTGAAGGAACAGTTAGATTAGGCATAAGAAAATATTCATGGAATAGATTATCTGCTAATTGTGCGGGGGATATAGCAGTGTGAATGTTAAAATCATTGCAAATTTATAGTGATTATAAACACTTAAGACACTTTAGCCTCTGGGTGGCCATCTTCTTAAAAATATCTTGTTACATCCTATGAATGTGTTATGCTTCTACTCCTAAACGATTTGCATCTTGGGTGCTAAACTTTCAACTGTTCCGAGTTACATAAAATTTGTAAACCAAAGAGATCTGTAGGTGATATATACATAGCGCTTCAGACTCTCAATCAAGAGATTCCGGGTTTTAATTCTTTTGCTGGCTTTTTGAAATTTGGTCAACTTCTGTCACTCTACATTGCTGGAGTTCACTCAGCTGTATCAATGAGTACCTGGCTATAGACAGTGGTGAATATTTATGTAGAAAGTTATTTGCGTATTAACTGCTGAATGCTTCCCAGATAAGTCACGGTGGCATTAGAATGAACAGGTCTGTTGGTTGGTTGAAGAATAAAGTGTTTTGGACAGTCGAAAGGATTGAATACCCTGCTATAGAACCCTTGTTTATCCTTTCCAAAGGAATTGTATTTTTGCTAACAGATTTAACACAACAGTAATGGTATTTTGTTCGAAGTACTTGTATTGGCATTAACCAGTACATTTAGAAGTTCACATTTCAGTGTTTTCAGCTTTCCCCCAAGTCAGTCGCTGCAGGATACAAATGGAAAATAAATATACTTAAACATCACAAACCCATTCATTATGACATATTCCTATTCCTATGTTCCTTATATAAACAAATGAATAATGAAGCATATTTACAATAAGATACGGATGATTTCAAAACAGATGTACGACCCCTGGACCCTCGCGACCGCTACACAAAACTTTGAATCAATCTATGTATTACCTCATAATCACCAGGTGGCGCTACATGCATGATACAACACCATTTGTTCAATTTCGGCTCTCTTAAAGGAAAACAACAAAAAATGTCCAGGGAAAATCATTGTCGACATTGAAATAGATGCCAACACCCATTCCGACGAAAGCTATTTTTCATAGTGTCGTACATCTATTTCCGAGACCATCCCTTTACTTGTTTCATAATGATAAGAGATAATGCCAGTGTACACTCCAGAGGTGTGGTTGAGCTTACAATTTGTCTTAATTTTGTTGATAACATTATGGTCTAATCTTAGCGTTGAGATCTTCCGCCAGACCGATACATCAATGCATAATTTCTTTACCAATTCTAAATCTTCATAAACCTTGTGAATTTCAAAGTTAAAAAACAATTACTCATTTTGCCTATATCAATACTGCCTAATTAACATTTCACATAGAAAATGCACCAAAATAAGTAACTATACCCTAAAATTGACAAATTATCCAGCCACAGAGCAGTTCCTTTCACCAAAATCACTCCCCTTTCATGACTGCAGTACGAGGCTCGTTGCACGAGATCCTCATTCATCGCCATCACATCATGGAAAGTGATAAATCTACCATTTTTTGAGCAGTATTATTTTGCACCTCCGACACCAGTGTCCTCAGAAGGCATATAATACAGAGGATAACTACGCAGTGCTAGTACTTCATAGTCAATTTGACAGTCAGTATAGTTATAACTTATAGCAGGTTCATTTTTTATCATAAAATTATGTTAAGCAGCATAAACTGTATCTATTAGAGTACACTGACCACACAGTCGTGTTTTAATCAAGCATTTGTAACTGGAAGAAACAGTTTATTTACATAACAGCGTGTAGCTTTAGACGGTATGGCACCAAGTCCGGTTAGTAATATTATGGATAAGCGCATCACAAGATACAACATCACACCCCCGCAATTATCTGAGCTCGCTATTTTGGGATTTGCAGTGATTTTGTAAACAGTACGAACTGTTGAATTCAAACGCTGTTTCTGTTTTGCTAAAACATCTGTGCTGTATAAATGTTAGAAGCCACAGAGTTTATACCGTATAACATGATTTTACAATATAAATAAACGCACTACCTCCTGATAAACTTAGATACAACGTCCAAAGACTCCGTGAACAGAGTGTTACACCGACTGAGTTTACAAATCAGCAGACTGATTAACAAATTTTTACACCCTCCCCCACCCACTTGTTGAAGATAATACTGCCCTGCGTGTTATTCCCACTGGTGTGAAAGACACCGCAAATTGCAAAGTCGTCGTAGAAATGTTAGCGTTCAACTTGTCCACTGGAATATTCAGCACCATGAGAAGAATGGCGCCCGCTTCGCAAACCGTTGTGTGAACGTCTCTGTGCTTGTCGTACGCGGGCGCCCTCTACCGTACGTGTTTCTGCTCCGCTCCATGACGACGACGGGCATCTGGACCAGCTTCACGGGCGACTTGCCTTCCTTCAACGCCTGGGTGAGATTGAGGATCTACAACAAAGGTTATAGACAGGTAAAGAAAAGGTAAGTTCTTATATAGCGTGGTATCCAGTCCTCAGGACTGCTCAAATCACTTTACACTTTACTCCTGACAGACCTGTTCAATCAAACACCATCTCGACTTCTCTGAGAAGCACCCAGCCATGCCACAATTAATGTGCGAAGACTACACAAATATCCACCACTGTCTATAGCCTGGTACTCATTCATACGGCTGAGTGAACTGGAGAAATGTAGAGATAACGCACTTGCCCAAAATTCGACACCGGAGCACAGGATTCGAACACGGGTTCTCTCAATCGAGAATCCAAAGCTCTAGCCACTGCACCACTGCACTCCACAAAGGTAGGTTATTACACGAGTCAAATGCGCTATCCTTGCATGCCAGGGGGCACAGCAGATTTCATCAGTCTCAGTACCCCCTGGCAGATCGCCTTGCGAAACACTGAAGATAAGGTCAGCATAAAATAGTGCTGACAAGAGTGTTCAGCTTTTTTTAATCAGTCCACATTTGTTCATGGTACATAAATGTCGAGGAAGTAGCAGTTATATGAATACACAATACTGCACAGTCGCTCGTGAGAATGATGTCTTTGAATCGGAGTGATGGTGGGTCGGATGTCTGCACTGTTCTTGTGGGTAGTACAGTTGTGACCGGCGCTGTTAATTATTAGTTTGATTCAGTCAACTTCCATACATCGCATAGAATATCTGCCAGGAGTAGAGTACGTGGTCAACACCCCCAGCTAGCGAGGATGCAGTGTGCAGTTATTATATCAAACTAACTTACAGTAAACCCACACATGGAGGGGCAACCAACAAGCCAAATTACAGCAGCACCATCTGGAGATTCGATCACCACTCAGTTACCTGAGACAGGAGAAAGGCCCGCCAGAAAACATGGTAGTAAATACCTCTAAATAACAATCAATGTTTTATTCTGAAGCAAGTCACTTGGTAGATGACAGGACAGTTATTGAAGGAGGTGAATGAACACAGACAGGGTTGAGTGAGGAGATGGACCAACCAGAACTCATCAACCAGACTGACCATGCAGGACTGACCGGCACAGACTTGACTGACCAAACTGACTGGCACTGACCAAACTGACCGGCACTGACTAAGCTGACCAGTACTGACCAAATTTACTGGCACTGACCAGCACTAACCAAACTGACCAGCACTGACTAGCACTGACCATGCAGAACTGACCAAGACTGACTGGGACTGACCAACTCACCTGGCCTCTCATCACAGACATCTGCTTCTCAAAGGTATTCTTGTCAAAGCCTTTGTCAGTCTGAAACAGAAAGTGAAAGCTACACACAACACAGTCACAGGTGATAAATGGCAGCATGGCTGAGTCATGGCACAAAATGAAAGTTACACAGCATGTGACATGTGGAAGAATGGCTGAATCATAGCACAAAATGAAAGTAACACACAGCACGTGACATGTGGAAGAATGGCTGAATCATAGCACAAAATGAAAGTAACACACAGCACATGACATGTGGAAGAATGGCTGAATCATAGCACAAAATGAAAGCAACGCACAGCATGTGACACATGGCAGCATGGCTAAGGCATGGGGCAGAATGAATACATAAGTGTCTTCTATAACCCAGGATGCTGTTCACTGGACTCATCCCCACAGCTCTTACACATGGCAGCATGGCTAAGTGTCTTCTATAACCCAGGATGCTGTTCACTGGACTCATCCCCACAGCTCTTACACATGGCAGCATGGCTAAGTGTCTTCTATAACCGAGGATGCTGTTCACTGGACTCATCCCCACAGCTCTTACACATGCAGCGAATTATGTTTTCAAATGGATGGCAAAGATTTATGATATTTCTTTGTCCTTGGATTTAAAACTCCTCCCTCATTTAAACTGTTTTGCTCTTTCCATTTAAAAAAGCAAATCTAACTTCACAAACGGCAAACCTACCAAGTATTCATTATGATATGTTAGTTAGTTTGTACACACTAGCAAAAATGCCTGTCACCTGACGGGATGTCTTGATGGAAGACAGAAAGTAATATTTACGAAGTATTAGAAAACACACAACATTACATAAATACCACAATGCGCTCGCAGATACTCGTTTGTTCAAAATGGTCGGAGAGAATGTGAAGGTCACGTCAATTGATAATTTCACGGGACGGTTATTTTTAATTAAAAAAGTTGAAAGTATTTCACTAAAACTAACTTGTTTAACAATTTGCTTGCATAACATGAAATAAATACATGGTAGGAAGTTACAAGATGGATCTATTCACAAATGTTTCTTCAGATTTTTATGACAACAGCATATTTACATTAAGGGGATGACCTAGTGTACATCAACATCTGTCAAAACTGTGAATTGCGTAGTTGTAAAATTGTAATGTATAGTTAACTTACTATTCTTATCATTATATATATAGTTCAAATTATGCAATATAACACATGGTTTATTTTATTTTACATTATCTGGTTGCATATACTGATTACAATATTATGGAAACTACTTTATCCAGTAATGTAACTGAATTTATTACGCACTGTGCATTGCTTTCGTTTTTCATACTGTAAATATTTTGTATACAGTATGTCTAGATGTACTTATGTATACAAGACGTTCTACTAAAATGGACTGTAGAGAGAAAGTTCTCCCATACTCCACAAGGGGCCGTAGGGAAATAAAACTCATTGGGTGCACTGGATCCATCAACTGACCTTGAACAGTTCGTATATGTCGTCACACAGGTCTTGTATAAAGTGGTGGTCTGACAGGAGGGGGTAGAGGTGTTCCCTTGTCTCTTCTGAGAACGGTTTCTTTGCCTGTGGTAGCCACGCCCAGTGGTACGGATCTGGAGCAGGCAGACGAAACATCACATTTATTATTATTACAGTGTATCCTCACCATTAATGTTGCCCTAGGGACAGGGCAAAAGTGATCTTAATGGCGAGGTGGCTGCATTAGCAAAAATTAACTTCTTATATTCTACCATTACAGAAATAATTTCGGACTAACCTAGGGTCACCTTAACTGCGAGGTGGCTGTATTAGCAAGGTGACCGTAAAGCAAGGTATGACTTTACTAGCAAATATGCCCATCCCCTGGTGGGATAAGTTGGTAGTCCGTACGCGATACTCATGATAATAATACTTAGCAAATGTTAGAGAACACAGAGCATCATTAGATAAACACCATAACGCGCTCATGTTGGTATGCAACAGTTTCAACACACGTCAAATATCGACAAGGTGTTTGACTGAACAGGTCTGCCACAGAGTGAAATGTGAAGCGGCAGAAATGAGCAGTGCTAAGGCTTGGATGCTGCGCTATACAAGAACTTACCTGTTTAGACACACAGAGAGGATACATGACACGTGAAGTAGTGATTCGAGTAACTTACATGCCCGCCACTCGTCTGGGTGTTTGTAAGGAAACGCTAACCCATTGTCTATCGCAGCTATCGTGATTACAGGCCGCTTTATAAGGCTGAAGTCATTCTGTAGGAAAGAGGGAATGAATGAATGAATGCTTTATTTCGGAATTGAATAATACATAACACAAATGAATAACGAAGAATATGTAATATATACTATTCCTGGTTGGCAGTAGAGCCAAGGCTGTTACCAGTATATATAACTGGTCGCTGCCAACTGCTGATAATGGTAAACTGATTGTTGTAGATGCAGCGTGCAATCAATAACTATAAACAGACAATGAATACACTATCATAAGAACTACCCTAGGGTGAAGTAACAATTGTGACATAGTCGGTTGATAAGAAATGAACAAAATTATTAATACAAACTTAATATGTAGTAAATTTGTATAAACCTTTAAGACTAATACTATAATAAAGAACACTAAAAAGTGACAGCACATTTAATATGGTGTAGTACTTTCATAGACAGAGGGTTAACATCATCATACAATGCAACAGTTAAGGAGAATGTACAATGATTTTCATTGGTTAAATTTGATTTGCTATGCTTGTTTAATTTCAAATTCATTTAGTAAAAAAGCAAACATGTATTATCCACCATGTATATTAAATAAAAAATACATATATTCATAGGAAATATCCTAATGCTCAGTAGAGGTAAGCTTAGTTAAATGCATGTTTAGGCAAGTCTTGCCGTTTGCTAAAATGTATATTTGTTTATTAAATGTGTTCTTGCGGAGTTCCAGACATTGAGAAAGCTTGTCTGTTATAGCATTGTAGCTTCTAGCTGATGCTATGCTGCATATAGTCTCAATCCTCTCAGTTTAGAGTCACACATTCTCCCACATGAAACATACTGGCTAAATAAAATAACCCAATATATTTGTCAATATACAGGCATAATTTGTGAATAAAGTTATACACTTACTTCTCTCTCTTCACTCGATTCATCAATCTCTGGATTCTCGTACTTTATTAACCAGTTATCGTTGCCTCGATCTGAAATGTAGACATAAATTAATGTGTCATATTAATAGTTAGTTACCATTTCCTCGGGAGTTGCACACAAAGACAGGAAGTGTTGATGGGAGAGAACGGCAAAGTGAGAGAGGCAGAGAGGGAGGTAAGGAGGGAGAGAGGAAGGGAGGGAGGGAGAGAGAGGGAAGGAAGGAGAGAGGGAGGGAGAGAGAGGGAAGGAAGAAGATAGGGTGGTAGAGAGAGAGAGATGGAGGAAGAGTGAGAGGTTGAGGGAGAGAGAGGGAAGGAAGGAGAGAGGGAGGGAGAGGGAGGAAGAGAGAGAGAGAGATGGAGGGAGAGAGAGGGAAGGAAGGAGAGAGGGAGAGTGAATGAGTGGGAGTGAAGGAAGGCAAGATGGAGGGAGAGAGATGGAGGGAGAGAGAGAGGGAAGGAGAGAGGGGGAGCGGGAGAGCGAGAGCACTAGAGGGAGAGAAAGAGAGGGATGAAAGGTAGAGATACAGACGCAGACAGACGGTGTTGGAAAGACAGAGGGAGACAGAGAGAGAGAAAAGCAGCCAGACAAATAAAAACAGAATAATACAACAGACGATTATAGAAAACGAGGGACAGGATTAAATGCTAGATATAGAAATTGTTTTGCAAAATGCTCACACACACATGAACATATCTCACCTGTGTTTCTAATAATGTAATCTAGTATGACTAGTTTTTCGAATTGTAACTGGAATTCTCGTTTTGTTGTCTCAGGAAGTGGTTCTGAGTCAAACCGCCGCAGCCAGTAGTCGGCATCTTTGTAGTCCCGCACAAACAACTGGAATGACCCGACCTAGATAGGAAGATAACACAATGTTGTCATTTGATCTGACCTAAATAGGTGAATGTACAATAAAACCTGTCCATAATGGTCATCGTCTGGACTGTGCAAAATTACCGTTATATGCAGGTTGCCGTTATGGAGAGTTTCATGACTTGGAGGCTCACTAGGTGGAGCCACAGTGTTATGAATAGTTACGTTGACGTTTGCTAGTTGGTACTCTCAGTACAACTTGCTATATTTAACTGATGTTCCTTTTTTTGGCCATGGTGAAATAAATCATGCCCTCCAAGTAAAGGCGAACAGAAAGAGCTTTGATGTCCAAAAGGAAACAAGAGGGTGTGAATGAGTGCAAGGCAAGCATTGGCCCAGATTTGCTCAGGGGGGGTTATCAATACACTTTGAGCTACCCCAAGTGGTAGGTAATGGGCCATTGTGATAGTTACCTAAGCAGCCTCTTCAGCTATGCCAAGCCACCTAGGTAAATATTACAACAGCCCGCTTTCATGGCTTCTCTGAGCTCATATTGGACATCAGAGCTGATTCTGCTCCCTTGCTGGAGTAAAGGAAGCCATATAGTGACTGCAACAAGCTGATGACACCATGGGTGACTCGATTGCAGTTTGATAGTCAGGCATACACATGACGACACCGAAGCTATGACGTTTTATTCATAGAAATTATTAATTCACTTTGAGCTGCCCGTAAGCAGCAGGTTGATTATGAATGGTTTGGTCCAAATTAACTGACCGTTATATGCAATAGCCAGGTTACTGTTATGGACAGATAGTGGGCAGTGCAAACTAATAGGAAGTCATTCGGGACTTTGAAAGGTGACCGTTATATTCAGGTTATCGTTATGGACAGGTGGTCGGTAAGACAGGTTTTACTGTATATGTGTGTGTGTGTGTGTGTGTGTGTGTGTGTGTGTGTGTGTGTGTGTGTGTGTGTGAGTGCATGCGTGTGTAAAATTATGCTCATGTTAACATTTATGTGTATATATTTCAGAGTTGTATTCATCAAATTTACTATGTCAGAAAGGAAAGAAGACAACTCAAGTAATTAATATAATGTGTGTGTGTGTGTGTGTGGGCGCACGCGCGTGCGTGCATGTGTGTATATATATACAGTGATTTCTAAAACTGACACTAGTTGCTAAATTAGTGTTCACCCACTGTCAGAAATCATGCTAATGATTTTGCAGACAATTAATAAAGCTCTTACTATTATTCAAACTACAGCTGTATGCAATTATTAAAAAGAAAAAATTAGGCCGATGCATTGAATTTGAATTATGTTAACCTACCTTGGGAGGCAAGCCTAGGCGGTGGAACTTGCGTCCGAGATCGGGAAACCTCTCTGCAACGTTCTTTTTCGTCCGCGCCTTCGCCCTGTCTATTGCGTTATAGTTGAACGTCTCGCTTGCTAGTTTAACGACCTACACACGAGGAAATGTTTTCATTCGTCCACATTTATAAACATACGGCACGCTGCTTTTTGCAGCAACAAGCAGGTTGTTTTGTTATAGTCAGCAGGAAATGGTGCAGAATGTCGCTATATTTTATAAAATAATAATATCACTACTGGAATATGTCAAGATTTTGATGTGCAACACTACAGGAAACCATTTCAGCGCCAATATCGCCAATTGTTTTTATCATGAAACACCAAGATGCCCAATGGGTCAATATCGTTTTGCTATACTGGCAGTGGCTGTCAACTATGTCATTGCTAAAAGTTGCCCAATAAGATTTTTCATTACAAAAGGTTCAGTTGCTGTAAAATCAATTATGCCTATATTTGTATGCATTAACCGTTAAAATAAACTGGAATTCATAACCAAAAAAGAACTTTTTTGCCATGCAAGCATGTCAGATGACAGTCTAAGCATATAATTATATTAGTGAAAGTATGTTATAGTGTACATATATGGAATTAAATTCAATTGTGAGTGCCTTCTACTAAGTAATTCCAAGTCATCTACGTTTCCATGTAAATGCGCCCCATGTATAATTCAGTTATACACACCCCAACATTTGCAAAATTCTGACAGAATTCCTATATTACCATGTATAATACGCATCCCAATTTTTGGCATTAACCCCTCATTTCCCCACTTCTTCTGATAGTTTGCTTGAAGCGCTCAGGGTTGGCCACTGTCATTGCATCAAAGTTTGTTTGACGATCCTTGAATCCATACCAGAATTAACAAGTTACGGCATTGCCACTGGCACCTGGCACACGACGATGTCACCTCCTGAGTCGTATCTACGCAGTCATCCTTCCACCTGGTGGATACTTGTACAACTACTGATGACCCTCAAGCGGGTGTTTGTAGAACTACACAGAAACCCTAGCAGACTGTCAGGACTGTGTTTCTGCCATGATGTATGTTCCAAACTGCGTTACCGCGAAACTATCTTTTATGAAACGAGCGTCTAGGACACTTACGGCGCATGATAAATTGTATAAAACGAGTGGTGACATTTTCTATGCATTGCCTAAAAAGCTACATTTCACAGAGTAAGTATTTCTGGCTTATAAGCTTATGTCAAGTCGGAGAACATTTTCTTTAGCGCTAGCACCATGTATTATAAGCACCCGGACATGAAAAACATGAAAGAAAAAAACGCATATTATACACAGAAAATTGGGTATCCTGGATAACCCTAGATGTTGGCCACTTGCCAAGTTCAAGTGTGACTGCACCTGCCTAATTGCATAACCTCTCATGGTTTATAAAATAACATTATCATTAAGGGAATATCTCAAAACTGACATGCAACACTACAGGAAACCAGTGTCATTAACTATTTCAGTGCCGATATCACCAATTTGATGTGTTTTCACCATGAAATGCCACACAGCTGTGCACTAAGATGACTTGCCGCTCTCAAAAACATCACAACTAATTATAACAAACATCCATAACACTTGTGTGTACCTTTGTCCTGGGGACAATCGAGAGTTTAAGTTTCTGGTCAACGAGACTCGCCCCAGCCTCAGACAGATAGCCCTGGTTGAGAACGAGGCAACTACGACCGAAGCAGCACGGACAACACAGCTTCTGCATCCACTTGGTCCACTTCGGGTTGAGCTGACCGTACGGCTCCTCGTCCTTCGGCTTGAACACACCAATGGTCCGCTGTAACACACCAGTGTAACACATTTACTCAACACAACAGTGTAACACACTTAGACAACACAGCCGTGTAACACACTTAGACAAGACAGCCATGTAACACACTTAGACAACACGCCAATGGTCCTCTGTAACACAGCAGTGTAACACACTTTGACAACACAGCAGTGTAACACACTTAGTAAACACATCGGTGTAACACACTTTGTCAACACAGCAGTGTAGCACACTTATACAACACAAGTGTAACACATTTAGACAACACACCAGTGTGACACACTTAGACAACACATCAGTGTAAACTTAGACCGACATCAGTGTAATACATTTAGTCAACATAACAGTATAACACACTTAGACAACACAGCCATGTAACATACTTAGACAACACAGCCATGTAACACACTTAGTCAACACAACATTGTAACACACTTAGAGAATACATCAGTGTGACACACTCAGACAACACAGCAGTGTAACACACTTAGTCAACACAGTAGTGTAACACACTTAATCAACACAACAGCATAACACACTTAATCAACACACTTAGTCAACACACCAGAATAACACTTAGACAACACACCAATGTAACAGACTTATACATATACAGTTCAAACATATCAGTTAACACAGCAATGTAATACACTTGGTCAACACACCGATGTAACACACTTATACCTATGTAGCTCAAACATGTCAGTTAACACAGCAATGTAATACACTTGGTCAACACACCGATGTAACACACTTATACCTATGTAGCTCAAACATGTCAGTTAAAAAAGCAATGTAATACACTTGGTCAACACACCGATGTAACACACTTATACCTATGTAGCTTAAACATGTCAGTTAACACAACAATGTAATACACTTGGTCAACATGGCAATGTAACAATTTATAAATGACTTGTTCAGACGTTTTACATAACAAGCAACATTTGTAGAAAATATTGCGAAAAACTGTTCAAATTACACAATTTTTGACAAATGTCCGCTACAAATACTTCAGGAAACCTTCATCTGTGTGTCATAATCACCCTGTACTGAGGCATGTACGCACCTGTACAGTGCCTGTACTGAGGCATGTACGCACCTGTACAGTGCCTGTACTGAGGCATGTACGCACCTGTACAGTGCCTGTACTGAGGCATGTACGCACCTGTACAGTGCCTGTACTGAGGCATGTACGCACCTGTACAGTGCCTGTACTGAGGCATGTACGCACCTGTACAGTGCCTGTACTGAGGCATGTACGCACCTGTACAGTGCCTGTACTGAGGCATGTACGCACCTGTACAGTGCCTGTACTGAGGCATGTACACACCTGTACAGTGCCTGTACTGAGGCATGTACGCACCTGTACAGTGCCTGTACTGAGGCATGTATGCACCTGACCAGTGCCTGTACTGAGGCATGTGTGCACCTGTACAGTGCCTGTACTGAGGCATGTATGCACCTGTACAGTGCCTGTACTGAGGCATGTATGCACCTGTACAGTGCCTGTTCTGAGGCATGTATGCACCTGTACAGTGCCTGTACTGAGGCATCTATGCACCTGTACAGTGCCATCTGGAGAATGGGCATTCTATTAGCTCTAAGAAAGCACTCATCAAGACCACTACCACCAGTATCACGCATGTTCCTTATTTAGACTTAACAAACAAGACTATATCTGTCCAAAATGTCATAACTAATTAATCCACACAGTAATCCAATAAGCTTTAGTCAGAATCACAGCATTCAGTAGCCATAACATGCAACATCTGTGGGGGACATTAATCTAAATTAAACATGTTTGACAGATAACATAATAATGATAGGAAATACGCCATGTTAAAAATACCCAATAATTTCGATTGTTTTACTCCTCATGTTTCAGACTAATTTCACAAAGGTAAATGTACCAAGTATTCACTATGATATACTAGTTCACGTGTGCGTATGTTGACAATGTCAATAGATGCAGCGTTCGCAAATATTCTTCAAATACTTTTGAATTATCCAGCTGTAATCATGTATATTTAGGCATATGAGTATATATATATATTAATATTGCTTGAATTAAATTGATTTGTTTTTTATGTTTTAGTCATAGCCAGTGGCGGCATGGGCAGCATGGCTGGGCCATGTTTACTATAGTCTAGTATCAGCTAGCAGTATAATCCTATGGCATACACCTAAGTCTATGTGACTATATTATATCTATGTCGTATATGGTAGTAGGCTAGTAGCCTAAGTAGACGTAGATAACAGTAATATTATAAATGATCCGTAATGATTATAATTATTGAAGTAAACAGTAATAGATTGAACGAAAACAATATGTACATAATTTAATATTAGTAAGCAATGTAATAGTAATTTACCTAATCTATTACTTTTATATAAAAAAATACTATTATTGGACATTTCCAAATTTAATTTGAATTGTAATTATATACAGTCTGGTTATTTAATTATTTACAAGGAAAACATATTCCAGTAGTTTCACCAGGTTATTTGATTACCCTTTCTGTGAATTTTTTGTTATGTTCAGAAAACCAGCGCCTCTCAACACTGTGAAAATAATGCCTATAACATGTCTAGATTACATATGATCGATTTACGTGGGCATTGGTACCATTTGGCAGGTGGTCGTTCATTGCATTGCAACTTTTGCAAGTACATTAAATGATTATTGTTAGTCTTCGAATATTAATTTCAGTGTGGCTGAATGCTTCCCACATAAGTCGAGATGGTGTTCGATTTAACAGGTCTGACAGGGAATAAAGTGTAAAGTGCTGTGAGCAATCCTGAGGACTGGATACTACGCCATACCAGAACTAACTTTGCTCAAGTGTTGTTTATAACATAATTAGTACAATGTGTACAGGTGTATAATCATCATGCGAAGTGAAAATGTAATGTAAATTATTTGTGAAAATATAAACCAGTAATAAAAAAGAATGTTGAAAAATGATATGTGGCATGACAAATATATAACAGTCCTCATAATACACAGATAATTTAAACAAGTAAAATGCTGCTGTCATTGTATCAACAGATTGTTGTTGAAAAATGTGAAAAGGTTTTCAATAACATTACTTCATCACAAACTTGTGTTGTATATAACAAGTACCCGGTGTATTTTGTAAGAACCCAGCTGGCTGCCATTGACTATCAACAAAAACAAAGACAATGAAACCCTACCCCTATAACAATGCTGGATAATTAATGTATGTTTTCATGGACACTGCCAAAAGTTATAGTTGAATTGAAGACAAATACCATGTATTATTGACTTTTGATAAATGTGTTGTCACTTATAAAAATATCATACATGTCAGAGCCATGCTAATTGTCACTTTGTCTGGAGTATAGGTACATGCAGATGTACAGCAAAAAGTCAGCGAACACATATAGTGATGTCATCAATATCCAAAAAAACTATAGCCAGGCATCATGGTTGTCATATAAAAATAATAATATAATATAATTCAAATACAATGCAAATCAACACCATTCTGCAGTAATAGTATCAAAATGTGAGTCACAAAACGATATTTTAACAATTACGATCACCAATATAATATGTGTTTGACGTTTTATTGCACGAAATTACGGATGCTCCCTTACTAAGTGCACGATCAACAGGGGCCTACTGCCAAACCAATGTTACTTGTCATTTCGCACCTTCACGTCATCTACTCTCATAATAATATGTATTGTCGCAGTAACACAGCTTATTAACATGATCCAGTGTAACCAAATACAATACATATCAAATATTATGCGAATGTCACTCTCTGACCGAATCTCTGGCTGGTACAGTGACTTAGAGTCAGCCTCGAGTTGAGTGTAGACGTTCGCCAGTTGCAGTGGCAGTGATGTCATACTCGAACAATTCACTGTCACAATTATTGGCCAATTCTTGTTGAATTAATACACGACTATGCTTCGTACAAACACTTTGGAATCTTCATCTTGATACACCAAAGCACGTGTGTTGTTATTGTTTTTGTATGCTTGGGATGCCGATCTCGCGTAAATCATGTGACCAAAATGGCGCAGGAGGTCGACAGCGCAAGTGGCTTTCGCCAGCTATACCCAGTGTAACAACAAATCTTTTTTTGACGATTAAAAAACAAGTATGCATTTTTATTAAACAGACTGTGCGCACTAGTTAAGTTCACACATTACACATCTGGACCTAGAAGAACCGGATTGGTGATGGGCCAACCGACTGATTAAGGACCTTTAAGAATTGCCGAGGTGCGAAGAAGACTGCATAAAATAGAATTAGCCATGGAAATCAATGATTATGTCCTATTCATCGTCCTATTCATCAGGAAAATGTACTGCTTTCCATAGATTTATTGGTTGATGACATTTCATGCCTAAGACTCACAACAAGGGCTTTATGGCTTTTAGGTATTTCAATGTCAGTTGCTGAATACAATATACACCACAATGCATAATATATTGAGATGAAAATTTACTAATATACTGCAAAAACATGTTATTAAATTATAATTCAACGGGACCCAATATTCTGATCAACTACCAGTGGGTAGGCAATGAGACCTCATTTCCCATAAAACACTTCCAAACATACAATTTCTAATTAAAAACTTTGTCTGGCTTAATATTAATAATACTAATAATAAGAAGAACACTTATATAGCGCCATAAATCTAGATAAATCCATTCGAAGATTAACAAGTTATGTCAAATTAATAATATTAAATTAGTTAAAATAAATGACAATATATACACAAATAAAAAAAGTCACAGCTAAAGATGATCGTTAAAACTAAAGGTATACTGATGATAAATAAGTAAAAACATAGTATCAAATTAGTATAAAAACATGTACAAGATAATAAATAATAAAAAAATAAACTAACTGGTGGTGTCTATGTTGCAACCCGGAAAAGATGCCTCTTGAAAAGTCTTTTGAAAGTCACAAGGCAACAGGTGTCTTCATCTTGCTTGGAAGTAAATTCCACAGTCGTGGAGCAGATACCGAGAAAGTTCTGTCGCCGTATCGGCTGCGAGATGGTGGCACGTACAAGTCATTGTTTGTAGTTGAATGCAATACTCGATAAATAATACATTTATATAGCGCATATATCATATGGATCTATTCTGGATATGAGCCAAAAATTGCTGTCACATTCCATCAGTTTTGTGATTTTGCAGAAATGCATACCTAAATAATTTCACCTTTCAATGCCCAGTTTATTTTCCTCAACAAACAATCCAAAACTGATAAAAAAGATGCATCAACAAAACCCATAGATTAAAAAACAACAGACAACGTGTCAAAATTACCTCATTTCTCAAAACATTGCTTTTTTATTTTAGCAATAAATTCATCAAGACTACTGAAGATGTTTAAAAAAATGATGTATCTTTTTAAAGCTTATGATCTATGGAATCCAAAAAGGGACAAAATAAAATTTCACAGTTATGCGACTTGATACTCACTTTTTTGTGGCAGATCACATATACTCTCAGGAACCTGAGCTCACAACAAACAGGAATCATTAGACTAATACAGTTAACAGATCACTTATACTCTCAGGAACCTGAGCTCACAACAAACAGGAATCATTAGACTAATACAGTTAACAGATCACATATACTCTCAGGAACCTGAGCTCACAACAAACAGGAATCATTAGACTAATACAGTTAACAGGGATGTGCAAGAGTCATCGTCAGAGCAAGCTGATGAGTCTGTTTGTACTGGTTCATTGTAATAACTTCGCTGTTATTATTACCACGTTATTATCACTGTTATTATTACCACATTATTATCACTGTTATTATCACTGTTTCTTGACTGCTGCAAGTAAGTACAAAGAGCGTCATCTGACATGCTAGAGGAAAAAGGTAAAACTGTGTGCAAAAAACTAACCAGAAAAGGCTGCCATATTGGTGCACTGGAGCCAGGGAGCAATAAGGATCAAAACAAATGGATCTTTCTATTATCTGTACAGCTACAAATGATGAACTGGCAGATTGGTCTGGATTGCTACATTGCAATGTGTAGAATCAATGGCTGTATAGCCTGGATGGTTTCTAGCAGGCCACAAGTAAACATCTATAAGCATACTGTTGGTCAACATTTCATTAGAAGTAGAACATAGGCTGCTCCGTAATGATACATTCAAGTAGTTAGTGCTTCATCTGTAACACTGTATCAGAATGTGGTAAATACTGGCGGTCTGACGCTCTCCAACAACCTCCAATCGCCCCCCCCCCCCAAAGCTCCCCAAAACCCACCTTGAGGCTCTCCTAAACCCCAATTTGCCCCCCCTCGAGGCTTGCCAAAAACCCACCTTGAGGCTTCAAAACCTTGAATTTACCCCCCCTGGGGCTCACTAAAATGTTCACCTTGAGGCTCTCCAAAAACCTCCAATTGCCCCCATTTAGCCTTGCCAACCCCCCATCTTGAGGTTCACCATAAACACCAATTTGCACCCACCACTTTGAAGCTGACCAATAACCTCAAATTGCATCCCAAAATCCACCCACCTTCCCTAAATATTGGGGGCTAATCCTATCTCAAGCCCCTCACTGAAATGACTGGGGTGCTGAGCCCCAAGCCCTCAGTTCTGACACCTATGTGTGTGACAATAAATTAATATTACTAACTGGTACATGAGTCTTACGTTTTATTTTAAACTGACACTACATGGATCTTAAAACAATATGTTCAGCATCCATTTTTTGATGGCTTGACAGACCCTTTGGTAGGCAACGGGTCATGTGATGAATAGGTCGTGTGCCAAGGATGGTCATTAATCTGGGCCCCTAAACTTGAAACTATTAGTTAATCTAGTGGCCAGCTGCCCCCCTCTAAATTCCACCTGTCTTATTAGTTGTAATTACCTGTCTTGGCCAGTCATCTGCCAGTCTTGAAGACAGACAGACAGGTCTCTGGCTATGCCCCTGGGTCCCACATTATCCTGGGATACAACTATAGTGTTGTCATCCACTCATTATGCATAAAAGTGCGGTGTGCAAACTGGAGAGCTACAGACATGAAATGGACGGATGTGGAGCCTTTGTAATCAACATTAACAACTTGGGACCAGCCACAGCAAAGTGAATAGTATTTATAAACAAAATTTTGAAATATTGTTGTACGTTTTTGATTCCAAGTAATATCATATCATACCTCATATGTTGATATACCTTTGACAGTAGTTTTTGATTTATTGCTAAAAAATGAAGGAAAGCTTCAGAATGACATTTTGAGGAAAATAGGCTTAAAATTTGGCTGTGTGAAAAACTAATTCCCACATGCTGAAACCATGCATTTAGTATTTTATTGGTTTTGGATTATTTGTTGAGGAAACTAAACCACACATTGAACAATGGGATTTTAAGGTATGTATTTGTACCAAAATCACAAAATGATGGGACATGACCAGGACAGTTATTTTTGGCTTGTGTGCAATTCACTGTCACCAGTCACACACGCCTCTTATGTTTGACCTCCGAAACAGGTCTGAAAGGCTTGGAAAATTGTTTATACCATTACCAACACATTGCATTAATACACCTAGATATTACAACAATACTCCTCTCCGTGGTGTCACCTCCAGGTCATCCCTCTAGTTATATATAGATTGGTATGTTGCTCGAATGTAAATTCTACCACCAAACAACAACTGCACAAGGTGTAGTTTCCTTCACCAATTCTGCTCAGGTAACAAGTTGTAGGCCTGGGACATGTGTCGTATTGACAAGGCACTGGTAGTCAGACTGTTTGGTAAAAATTTGTCTCAGGCCAGAGGATACTATAAGACATGTCCACAACAACAGGGTGAGAGAACAGGTCAGGGTTACAAGTTCACACAGCCCAGGGGCCAAAACACGAATAGCTAGTTGTAGCTCTAGATGTCTAGCTGATATAGTACATTCCTGTGCCATCACGTCTTAATAATAAGATAACTTCTATTGCACCTAAATCCTTGGAAACCAACCTTAGAGGCGCATAAAAACAAAAGGATTGGTCAATCTCAAAATCCATAAGCAGTATTCCAGTTGTCAACAGATGGGTCATGGCGCCAGGGAGCTACGGTGGATAAGCAAGGTTGTAAAGGTCAGTTTTTTAATGACGACAGAATTTTGTAATATTTTCAACTGATCTAACATTAAGAGGGAGCATATTCCAAAGAGTTGGTGCAACAACAGAAAAAGCCCTAGTTTCAATGTTAGTGTTGACTCTAGGAACAAAAAGTAGGTCAGAACTAGATGATCGAAGCTGGATAGGTTTTCTTACAGGAGTAAGCAATAAATGCAAATAAGATGGTTGCTTACTGGACAGTGCCTGGTATGTAATGGTACAGATCTTAAATATTATGCGATATCGTACAGGAAGCCAATATAGAGACTTCAACAGAGGTACAGAGCAATAAAAATGAGGAGATCTTGTAACTACTCTTGCTAGACAATTTTGGACACGCTGAAGTTTTGTGATATCCTTGCTAGAGATGTTATAAAGGAGGGAATTGCAATAGTCAAGTCTGCTGCTAACAAGTGTTGTTGCACTAGTTTTAGCAAGAGAAAATGACATATACCGGCAAATATGGCAAAGATCACGAATATGATTAACACATGTTTGACATACGTGTTGTCGGAAATTGAAGTTACTATCAAAGATCACTCCTAAATTCCGCACCGAGGTTGCTGGCATGATCTACTGATTCAAAATATGCGTAGACAAAAAACCATCCAGTTTACTATGCTGCATTGGAGTACCAATAATGATCAATTCAGTTTTATTTGCATTTAATTTCAACATGCTGTCAGTCACCCAGTGGAAGATGTCTTGAGGGCAATCACTAAGTTGGTTAAGGGAGTGATTTTTATCCGGGGTAGCCAACAAAATGTAGATCTGAGTATCATCAGCATAAAGATGATGATCCAAGTGATGTATAACAGAGCTTAGTGGCGTAGTGTAAAGATTAAAAAGCAAAGGCCCAAGAACAGAACTCTGGAGAACACCAAATAAAGCCAGCAGTATAGCTGAAAAGCGTTAAGACATTATTTAAGACATTTGTGCTAATGTGAGACCTTAGACGACTTGCTACAACCTTTTCTAGTATTTTGGAAATGAAGCTGAGATTAGAAATAGGTCTATAACTGTTTAGGTCTTGCTTAGGCAGAGATGACTTCTTAAGAAGTGGTGTGACATGGGCATATTTGAAATCATCAGAAAAACAGCCAGAGCAAAGTGATGCATTTATAATATCTGTTATAGGTCCAATTAGTGTATCGAGACATGCTTTTAGCAGTATTGTTGGAAATGGATCAAGTGCACAAGATTTATTTGGGGAGGACATAATTATTTTCCTAACTTCATCAACTGTTGCAGGTTCAAATGATACAAGTTGAGAATTTACTTGTGGAAAGTCCACACTGACATTACTTATATTATGACCTGGGAAAGCATAACGAATAATACTGATTTTATTCTTAAAGTGACTAGAGAACGAATCACATAGACACTTAATTGACACATGATCAGGTAGCGATGGAGTAGGTCGTCTGTGCAGAATGTTATTGATGCAGTTCCATAACTGACGTGGGTTATCAGACTTATTTATGACCATATTTGTATAATAATCTGATTTAGCTTTGGCCATTTGTCTGTTACAGAGGTGACTTTGCTTAGAATAGCGCGTCCTGTCTAATTCATCAACTGTCTTAGGAAGACAGTTGATGAATTCATCTAAACAATCAAAGACTGAGTATTAATCTAGTAAATAGTCTCGCTCAGAAAGAAACTGTTAGCTGCAAGTCAGTCAAATGTAACTATACAGTACTGTTAATCTTAATTTTTAATATAATTGTTTTAAGCATACCCATATGTACCAGCAGTCCAGTACATACATACACATGATTACATGTGTGTACTTGTCATAATTATCATACTTCACATCAGCCTGAAAACAAGTGCCAGCAAGCATAGACAGGATGACGTTTATTAATAAACCACTTTTGTGTACTGCCTACATTATAAGTTAAGATAAGAGAAGTTTATTGCCATGCATTTATGTATAGCTGCATAATAAAATGCTTGGCGATCTTCGTTTTCAGCCACAACCCTGTGTTCTTGTTATCATTGTATTACTGTATATGTTTGATATGTGCTGGAAACAGACTTAGTCTTGGTGTCCTCTATTCACCAGTATGTTTAATTGCCATGTGTCAATGCTGTAAAATACAATAAAGGCATAGGAATAAGTTGCGGTGTCGGACTTGTACCCACACAGTCATATACTTATACAGCCAATAAATTAAATAATAATGTAAGCATAAATATAAGCATAAATCACTTAAGCAATATATATATTAACATGCACACACACACACAAACACATGCACGCCCGCTTGCACATACTCGCACGCATCCCACTCACCCACGTCCATCAAGCCCTCATTGCCTCACATTCAAGCTAAGGACCTAAAACCTAATAAAATATACTTGGTAAGATTAGGATACACCATAAAAGCACAGAGTTGAGATGATGAGATAGCCCTAACTAATAAACAACAAAATGGATTACATCTCAGTAAATTGGTCTTTCAGCTCTGTCAGGGCTTTGATGGCCTGTGGATAAAAACTTCTGCCGAAGCATGAGGCGCGAGTTTTCAGTGAGCTGTAGCGGCGGCCTGAATGAAGGTTAAGGCTGAATGCTTCCAGGAAAACCTGCCAGATGTAAAATATAATCAATGCTTCTACGTCATGGCATACATCAGCCATTACCACAAACACATCCCGTTGCAAGGGAGCATCCCTTCTCACAGGCATCCTCCCTGCCTTTTCTGCATGTGGAATCAGCGTTGGAGAATAGCAACTATCCACAAGGAATTGCTCCATGTTCCCAGCAGCACTTTCCTCATGCAAGCTTTATGAAGTGCACCAAGGCATGTTTACCCTACCGGGAGCACTGTCCCACATCTCCGATTTATTTCCTGGTAAGATTAGCCTCGTCCTCTGTATTTTTACTGTTTTTCCTCAGCCTTTTAGCCCTTGCCCGAGACGATTGTTGGGGTGCACGTTTGGATGCTTCATCTGCATATCTGCCACTACTGGTCTCTGTCATGTTCTCTTGAGGAGATCTTTGAGCGGAAACTCTGTCTATTCCTTTATAGTCTCCATTCACATCTTCTTTCCCCTTCTCATTCCCATAGAATTTCCTATTTAATGCTGTTAACAGTGTTATGACATACTGCGTATCCAGACCATTGTGGCATCCTTGTTTCATTTATAACCAGGACAGGTTTGTCAGGCCCAGCCAGGTCATTGCTTGTTTGCACTACACATGTCTACTGTTCAGTTCCCCACGAAACATATTTGATTAATTAGGTTGTTCTACACTATTTGCTCAATAACAGTACTCTGTTATAGTCGACAAATTAAAAAAATTGCGCAGAAGTGTGTGGACACATCAATCCTACTATCCGACACACGCTCTATTCACATGCATGGGCCACAGCCAAATGTAACTAGTCCGTCAACAATTGTGTCTATTAACTTACTTAGGCATAACCAGCCATAACAATGCTACACGGACCAAAGCTGATTCTGAACAGAAATCTAGTCTAGAGAGCTCTATGAGCTTGTGTGTGCAGTTAGATACACATGGGTGTACATTATTATACAGCTTCAACGTTATCAACAGCATGCTGGTGGAAGTCAGTTCTGCTGTAAACAATGTAAAATGTTGTTTTAATAAAACACCTGGATAAACAGTTCCATTAAGTTTCATAAGATATCCATAATATATATATATATATATATATATATATATATATATATATATCTAACACATGTTTTCTTTGTGCAAATAAATGGTTAGAAAGGAATTGTTTTGAGTGAAGTAATTGAAGTGTCTGCAGTTTCTTCCATCCTAGAAGAAATTTCTTCCACTTTCTTCCGGAAGAATAGGTAACCAAAAAATCCTGATGAATCATTATAAGTTAGTGGTATTGTAACCCAACTGCACATAATAAATAAGACTTTCTTATGTCAGGTAAATATGGGCTATTTATGGTCTAAGAGTTCCTCTTGTAGTACATTTCAGTGCTAGTAGAATACAGTACTTAATAAGTGGATTTAAATTGTCACTCATGGATTCTTACTTCAGGAAGTCAGGCCTGTCTTGCCTTTCCCACATAATAAAATATTAAATGACTTCACTTGTTGTGTAACGGCCACCTAGTTCAGTAAGCTACTTCATGTTCACCGGTTCAGCAGTGCACATGTATTATTAAGACAGGGCAGAGTTATTTGGAGTGGCAAACATCAGGTGAGACAGTTTCACAATCACATACCAGAACCATGTATAGGGTTTCTGAATAATGACTAGATTTAAAAATAAAGATCGTATGTCACTGTATAGATTAGATTTCATAATAAAGACTTGATAACTGGCCTCACATTTCGCTGACCTGAGGACAAAGCTTTTAAAGACTTAGGGCACTATTTTCAGGCCCAGTCAAGACTGCTCAAAGCACTTTACACTTCACTCACTGGCAGTGACAGACATGGTCAATCGAACACCATAAATGTTGACTTATTTGGGAAGCATTAAGCCATGCTACAATTACTGTGCAAAGTGCATTGCCAAGTACTCATTCATACAGGAGGGTGATGGAGTGGACTGAACTGGAGCAACATTGAGTGAACAAACTTCCCCAAGGTTCAAGATGGCTGCAAGAGGATTGGAAACCTGCAATATCATTAATCACTATGCTACCATTATACACTGACAAAAATGAGAAAAGAGTCAAACATCTTCATCACAGAGTGTTGTAGACTGTCCGGTAGCCAGCAGATCTGGTGGCCAGTGTGAGAGTATGTAACAGATAGCAGTGCACATCCTACATCTAAACAAATGGTTTCACATGGGAGCATCAAAGGGCCGGCAAGAAGACTACCGGGGGTATGCAGCATTGAATTGATCTTCTGTTTTCATTGAAACAAAAATGAGCTTCAGTACTTGCTGAATGGACCATTTCAAGTATCTAAACATATAAAGGATTAAAACTTTTATAGCATAGATATTTGTCATCATCAACTACCAGTAAGTACTTCATTCACCCACCTGCCAACCATCACCTACCTGTCATCATCACACACCATCACCCACCTGTTGCCTGGTTTTGACAAAATAGCAGCCGCTGGATCCAACCTGGCTCAACTGTGGGCTGACTCCTTCGTCTATCGCCAAAGCGACATCCTGAAGCACAGCTCGGAACTCTTCGTCCAGCTCCTGGTACACACCATCACCACCAATAGGCAGCACTGCATTCACATCGTCCACAGACGTCGAACTTTCCAGTTCCTCGTAGCCAATTCGCGACTGTGGCACATTTGCGCATGTTCCAGTTGCCTCGTCCGGATCCATGTTTCCGTGTTACCACAATGGAGCGACCGATGCACAGATCTAGATCACATCAGCTGATTATAGCTGGTTAAAATAAACTGACATGTATATTACGCCACAAATTGGGCCGACCCTTGAACTCTGATGAGTTCTCTTACTGTCACTCCCGGACTGTCTAAGAGATCTTCAGTCCACCGACTCCAGGGCCACTGCCATATACAGCTAATATACGTTGCTGCTATTTCCAGATCTCCGATCTTTGCTAAATGTGCCACGTTTCTAAGACAACAGTTCTCTGGTCTCTTGCATCCAACACTTACACTTACAACACTTTCTCTGTCTCTATCGTGATCGTGATGTCTTACACCAGACACAAGAAACCCTTCAAATTGTCCCACACTTGTCCCAGCATTTCGATGACTCACTTCACATAAAACTCATCAGTGTATTAACTGTCACTGGCCAGAAGCTTTCCAAATTTACCAGCCCACCTTGTTGTGTCTCAGGCCAGCTGATAGCTTCATTCCTTGTCAAGTAAACAATATCAGGACGAATCAAACTCCCAACGGCGGTCCTCCGGATAATCAATGTGACAGCTAAGCATGCGTTCAGATTAGCTCAGACAATCCCACAGAATGTACATCATGTTTCCAATCGGCACAGCGGACATATCCTGCTACCTCCAATCGGCTTAGCGAGGATACTATGGATCGTGTTATGGCCGGCTGATCAATAAGATATATAAGTGGTCACAATGGCGGTTACCTTACGAGTGGTCAAGGGTACGCAATCAAATCACCAATAACACGGCTGCTGTTAGAACCTTCCATTCGGGCTGTGAAAATCACTTATCGCTAATCAACAGTTGTGAATTAGTTGTCAGGAACGCTGGCAAATATGCACTGAGCAGCACAAAATGTTGTCTTGTAACATGTCTATCATATCCAGGTATATGTCCCAACACGTACACATACGTGTCAATACGATCATTGGTGTGACAAAGCAACTACACAACAGCAATATCAACCTACGTACGTCACTGCAGACACAACCAGACTGCCAGGACACTTCCAAACAACCAATAAAGATGCTGTGATGTTCAAAGCAATCCAGTGTGTAAAGCTCTTGAGAAACACACCCAATTACCCACGCTCCAGCGAGACACAGGTTATATCTGTACCCTGCATATTACACCATATAGGTTGGCTTACACGCCTACTTCAAGATCGCTGACCCGTGACGAAATCACTCAACCGTGACTACACATGTAACATGTTCAGACTGCCTAATCAATTATCCTTAATGCAACCTGACACTGGTTAATTGAAGTGGCCCATCGTCTTTTCGTAATATCTGGTAATCACTAACCGTCTAGTATATTTCCAATAACTTATTGTGTTTTGCCATAGTGTACACATAACATCAATAGCACTTTGATGAATAAAACGCCCACTACAATATCCTTGTGTCGTGATTCATAAAGAAATATCAATTCTGTCATGAATGTGGTTCCGCAACTCATATTACTCCGGTTTTGGATGATGTCAGCTTGACCTAACTGCATTAATGGTCTGGTAAGTACTGAACATGAAACCTAATCCCATTTTTACAAGTATAGCCTATCAACAGGCATTCACATGCTGCATGAATTTTCTTAAGAAATGTTATTCCTTGATGAAGTACGGAATACAGATCTCCTCTCATTGCAACACGTACACATTAGAACTGCGACATCACTGATTAGTAATTAACTTTAGTGCATGAACGAGATCCGCTGTAGACAGGTCGAAAAGTCGCATGTTTCAACTATAGCTCTACTGTATGTTTAATTCTTGCTATTAAAACATATATATATATATTATTATTAATTGCCCACAACATTAGTACAAATTCAACAAGGTTTATTATGAAACAGCTCTAACTAAAAAAAAATCTCCAATACAAAACCATACAACATATACCCCTAATGAGCATAGCACATACACTTCAAAATTACACACAACACACAATTATCCTGCAGATGGCACCACATGCATGACTTGTTGAAGTGCAGCTTATCCACCAGGTGGCTATGGATGGTTGGGGATCACGACAGATCGGCTGGTTGGGTATAAACTCTAGAGGGTTAAAACTTTTTTGAAAAGGTGGTGATATGAGGTGAATTACCCTCAGCCATTCTAAAGTAGTAGTGTGTTTTTCTGTATTTAAAAACTGTAAAATGTCCCCTCACCCTTTATCATGCATCATGAGATTTTACAAGAATAGATTATTTGTGGACTTAAATAATGTCAACTAATTCCTTAATGGCAAGTAGGAGTCATAGAAATACAGTAAACCTTGCCTATGTCTGATTCGCCTAAGTCGGATCTTCGCTCAACTCAGACAGAATTGTGAGGATTGGTTGATTTGTAATGTGTTTTGCATAAAAATCTTTGCCTAAGTCGGATTATATAAGTCGGATGTTCGCCTAACTTAGACTACCTGGTAATTTAGTCGGTCCATTTGATCCGAGATAATGTGTTTTTCCTCGACTAAGTCGGATCGCAGTATTCAACAAAAATCACTTGGTTGCTTGGAATACATGTACCCAATGAATTAAAAATGAAACGGCTATTCCAAGAAAATTATCCAGACAACAACAGCCAATCGACACTGGTATTACCACGATCTTGACATTCCATTGTCGGTACATGTTTGCCACCAGGACTATTTTGGGCGCCATCATTACCCTGAAGTCAGCGTGGAACCATGTGAAACCGGAAATACTTCTGCTACAAAAAGTGTGATCCATAGGTGTTAACGACGATGGCGACGACCAAAGCAGCTGCTTCATTTAGAAACGTATGGGACAAGTTCTGCAATGCTGTAAGTACGATGGACGATGGGCGGTGTGGACGATGGGTGATGGGCGGTGTGGACGATGGACGATGGGCGGTGTGGACGATGGACGATGGGCGGTGTGGACGACACAGCAGAAACTTTGGTTACCCTAAATAATGAACAAATCATTGCAATCGTACGACACCCCGATGCAGATGGTTTACTGAGCGATGATAAAGGCGACAAAGTCTCAGTGTCTGAAGATAAGATAACAAAACTCCATGACGCACATCATGACGCACATCATGACGCACATCATGACGCACATCATGACGCACATCATGACACATGCTGTTTTTCAGGTGCTAAGACACAATGGTTCGACGTTCGACAGTTGACCAACAAGTATGATGCCTTTCTCATGAGACAGTCGCAACAGAGACTTATGCAGTGCAAGATAACTCACACTTACAGTCAATAATAATGATTAAGGCTATAATGATAGAAGATCGTGCCAAAATGAAGCACCGAACTGTTCTAATATTACATAACGTTGTGTGTTAATTGCTTGTGGACATCAACATACGTAGAATCCAGATATGGGGTGATTACAATAAAAATGTAATCGATTACGATCACTATGAAGATGTACGAGTATGTTTACGAGTATGATTACTCAGAAAACAAATGTAATTGATTACGATTACTTTAGATTGTAATCATCGCAGACAGAATACAATAGTGAACTTAGACAGGTTTACCCTTAGATATAATACAGGGATTTAGCAGCTAACCAGCAAGTCAGAAGCTAGGAACCATGACCAGTCATTCACACCGTACTAACAGTGCAAACAGTACAGGTGGCATGGCATGGCTTCTAATATTGCAAAGCAATGTGGTAGGTGAGTCTTATTTACTGCAGTGCTTCTCAGAGCCTGTCACTATAATAACTTTGTACTATTACAATAAGCAGGAGATGTGGCTTCTCTGGGGAGAGAAGGTATTAACTAGGGAAATCTAACTGAATTTTTATGCAACTGAAATGTTCAATTGTAATAGAAAATTAATAGCCTCATTACTATTACATTTATTAGATCGCTTCTGGTATAGCCATTTCTGTCTAATCTATCTGCTTGCATTGTAAGTATGAACAACAATTTTAATCATGATAAGTAATCATGATTACGATTACTTTAGTCGAGTACAACTACGATTACTTGGCTTTGTTGATCAATGTAATCGAGTACGAGTACGATTACTCAAAAAGTTGCCCACGATTACAATGAGTACGATTACCCCATCTCTGGTACTAGAATCTAAGGACTCGGGCTGCCTTTGGTGTTATTGCTGGGATATATCATCTTCGATTAAGTCAGACTTTCGCATAACTCGGATTAAATCACCCGGTGCGACACTTAGGCGAGGTTACTGGAGCAGGAAAATTAACTTGCAAGAGAAGAACCAACTGAGAGAATGTGTTACAGTTACGCCACCTAGTGAGTATGGTCATCATTATAATCTAACAATTAGTTTCAAAATTAACATACAACAGATACAATCATGTACCTACACTGATGATCTAGCTAGGATCATATATAAACATTACGCATTAGACAAATAGTATAACCCAGAATATTTTAGGTAATTGAATCAAGATATATTCCTGCATGAATGTCTAAGTACGGTGCTGACATCTACTGAATGGATATAACACTACACACCTGTTTGGTTTGACCTATTGTATATATGTTAAGTTGCTTCAAGATTGAGACGTATTGTTATTCTCCCCTGAGGCAACACATACCTGAACAACAATATGACAGTACATTTGTTAAACCTCTCTCCTACTCCATCAAACAGTTCACACGTAATGTAAGTTGGATTAAATAAATAAAATTTTCTATCAGGAAGATAGATATATTACTTATATAAACACTAAACAGTACTTAATAATTACCAGTAGGAGCAGGTTTTTAAGTTATGTGTGCTAGATTTCTACCAACTTCTTTTGTTGTAATAAAAAATTGTTTTCCTGTGACAGTTTTTCTGACGATGTCAGTTAAATCATGATGATCAACATGTTTTCAAACAACAACCTCATCAAACTAAACTGGTAACATTGACCTGTTACGATAATTTCAGCGTTCTGCCTAGGTCAATTTTGCAGGGCGTTATATCTATATATATATATATATACTATATAATCAATCATGTGTCCACATTTATATTTATTTAAGACATTTTTCAAAATTACTATGTTGCTTGTACATTTTTTATTTTCAAAATCGAACACAACAGTACATATATGTCAATTTATGTTAAACCTAGCCCAAAGAAATTTGGCACATATATTACCTGTATAATATTCTCTATGTACATTGAATATTATGTAGACTGACACAAATGAAACAGTTATGTAAAGCTAAATATTGTGTTTTGTTCTACAAATGCTTGCCCAAGCCAATATTATAATGCATAAATTGTGTACACAATATACTATATGTAAGTAGCATGATATTAAACTATACGCTGTACACTGCTACTATGTCTTGTTAACTATTTAATTTAGTAGCATATCACAAGTGCCTTTTTAACCATTGCTTACCGCGCTCTACGTGCCCTTTACTAAAATGGCACACTGCCCTTTTGAAAACCTGGGCAAAACACTGTTAAATATGAGTCATGTTAACTATTTAGTCACGCTTCGCACGTGCTGTATTAGCTATTCCTCACTGCGTTCTGTGCCCTTTTTCTGAAATGGCACCCTGCCCTTTTGAGAACCTGGGCAGAACACTGTAACTTCAAACATAATTTTTTCAGCTTGTAATTATAATGAATATATTGTATACTACTACTAATAGCAAGGTCAATGCCTTAGTTTCACTTTCACTAGTTATACTGTCAGTGACTCATTATCTTAGTTTCATTTCCATTAAAATATGGTACATACCAAATGTGATTGTAAATAAGATTTACAAATAAAAAAATAGGACGTCCATGGTGCCTGGAATTAAATGAAAATGATGGACGAACGAGAATCAGAAGTACTGTCTAAAAAGCATTTGCTGCAGGTCAGACAGGTAGAAGTGTATTCTAATGTTCCAGGCCTCCCATACTTTTACCTGTTACATACATATTTTCTAGGCCGTTTCCATTGGTGCACGTCTGATACTTTTTATTGCCTCCAGCAGTTATACAATTATATATAATTATGATGTGAGTCATGTAACATTAATATACTTGGCAACTTTTCGGTGTCAAAATCCAGGAGAATTTGTCAGACAAACCCCCAAGTGCACCCAACCAAAACACTCAAATTAACCCCTTCACACTATAATCTGGGAGATTATTTTGTTCTTTTCTGGTAGGTCCGGAGTTACAAAACAAAGGAAGCCTATCGAGGGCCTTATAAATGCTCATTGAGTACAGTACGTAGCTCAGTGTTTGAGCCAGTCATTTGAGCTCACCTGCTACTACCAGGAAACACGGGTCATTTCATTCATCCCACTTTGTCTACAGGTGTCTTTTTGAAGAGAAGCTAAAAGTTATTCATCCTTATCCAGCTGGTGTCTGTGCCAGGGGAAGGAGAAGCTCCCACACAGGGGTAAATGTGTAACCTGCACTGTGGATTCACATATCTATAAAGATCTGCAAAACTCACCTGTTCAGGGGTTAAGCCCAACAATCAGGTCATCCGTGATCGATAATAATACAAATGAAAATGGATGCCTAACCAGCCATCACCAGATAACTGTCATTCTAAACATATCCACACTGTTTGCATTGATTACAATCTCAATAAATATATAATTTTATGTTGTTCTTACTTTGTTTGTTACAGTAGTAGTTATTATGGTATGCAAACAATGGCTGCTCAAATTAGAAACCACTGTGTTATTAATATAAATCAATATCCACACAAACAACTTATATAAATTTGTGTATGTTTTGTAGATCTATAAATAAAATAATAAATTTCATGTTTTGAGACTCACCCTGGGCTATATGTGAGTGTGAACCAACAACTCAGCCTAAATGCTACATTTGATTACACAGCAGGCAAACCCATCATTGGGGGAAACCCATCAAATACCAGCTTCTACTGCAATAAACCCAACATTCAAAGTTCATAAAATAGTAGAGATGTCAGCAGGTGAACAACAAGTTACAGGTATATTTCTCATATTAAATGTAGTTTACACAACACACCATTTTGTTGACAGAAAATGTATGTGTGCACACACATAACCAAAAAGGACCTACACTTGACTTTATGAAATTATAGACCTAAGCTATGCATGCCTTTGTCCTATTCATTCTAAGTTCACAACTTGCACTTTAAAAATGACCTTTCCACTGATGTATGCCTGTCCCTCCTGTCTCGTAGGCAAATAATGCCCAAGTCACCAGTAGCGGTGATCAGTGGCTACACCCAATACTAACAATGAACACTTAAGATACTTGATTTTATAATCCGATTTATTTTTGACACGGTCCCCCAACAAACAGATCTGTGTATTCTGAGTATCTGACATCACAAGACAAGCCCACAGTACACATTGGAATAAACAAAGAATACTTATGTAACATAACATCATACATGTGGGCAGTTCTGTGAAGTGGTCAACTGTACCATTCTTTTTGTTTCAAATAATTTAAATTGCACAGTTTTACACATGTACACACTAAGTTGCTGGTAATGCTATGTGTTTTCCTCCCACTCCCAGGAGTTGAGGTTCACTTGACTCTTTCTATGATAATTCGCATCAAAGTACTATCGGTCTCTTTGGGTATGTGCAACGTGTCGCCTAACATGGATCTGGGCATCCTTTTTACTTGCTGTGACAGCAGTTAGAACTGTGCCACAGCTTGATTACAATTTAATAGTTTAGTTACTAGTTAGGTTAAGTACTACGATTTATTATACACTGGAGGTCTTGAATTTCGCTGTAGGCAATAACAAAACATTGCATTAACAACAAACCTGGGCAAACTCTTCCATATTAGATATTCATTTTCGAAAAGTTGTTTTGAGTGAAGTAGTTACAATTTTAAAATGCAATCCATTTTAAAACAGCAAAATTGTGTTACCGTGAAGACATGCTAACACAAATAGTCGCATTATGTACAGTAATTAGTATGTTAGGTGTGTAACATTGGTTTTCATTTCTGTAACTTATCATGCAAATGTTCCGTGTTATATTGTAAAATCACATGTATTTTACCAACCTGAGTATTCATAGATGAGTTTTTCAGAAACAAGTTTTGGTTTAGGAATGTCTTCACCATGGAGCACTCCCTTCACCGCGCCTCAGTTTCATTGTTTCAATGGTAAATATAGGTGGCTACCACAAGATGTTTGTATTTTTTTACGTATGCCAAAATTTATGTACTTAACTATCTAGATTTAACAAGATTGCCACCCAGAGAATTAACTCTAGATGGTAGGTGGACAAGGAAGCCGTTTGGCTTATCAAGAGTCCAACCCTTTTTATCTATGTGTATCCCGCCCTTCTGAGTTATGTGTCAATTTTTTTTAAATCATATTCACGCTACTAGCACCCACACAATCAGCAGATAATCTGCTCCATTTATTTACAGTCTTTTGTGAAAATGAAAACTTTCTTATATAATCTACACTGCTCCTTTATTAATGTAACTTCATGTCCTCTAGGCCTTCTATCTTTCTTAACTGAGAAAAAAATATTTCTACCAATATTTTCATAATCATTCAATATTTTACACTACTATCTGATCCCCTGTCAATCTCCTGGTCTCTAGTGTCTTAAACCACATTCTCTTAGGCATACTTTGTAACTAAGATCTCTCAGTTTTGGTATCATTTTATCATTTGCTATGTCCTTCTTGCGATATGGCCTCCATGCTTGTATACAATATTCTAAATGAGGCCTACCTATTGTTTTGTACAGAAGTATTATTAGTTCTTTTTCCTATATATATGCTATATTTCGCCTAATTAATCCAAGGATTTGATTTCTCTTTGAAGCTGCAATTCCACACTGCTCTGAAACCTTCATATCAGCACTAATGGTTAACCGTAAGTCCTTTTCTTTTACAGTAGTATTTAGTACCCCACTTTTGTGTCATCCGCAAATTTCAACACCTTGCTTGTTATTTCATCATCCAAATCGTTGATATATATTAAGAATAATATAGGTCCTAGTACTGATCCCTGTGGTACCCCACTCAAAACTGATTTCCAGTTTGAAGCATCCCCATCAACTACTACCCACTGTCTTCTGTCAATCAGCCATTTTTTCATTTATACCATTTCCTATGCCATGGGACTTTAGTTTAAACAGTAATCTTTGATGTGGCAGTTTGTTGAAAGCTTTCTGAAAATCTAAGTAGACGATATCTACTGGTGATCCCTCGTCTACCCATTTAGTGATATCTTCCAAAAAACAATATATTTGCTTTTAAGAAACCCACGTTGAGATCAGTTTATCAAATTATGCTTAACAAGCAAATCCACCATGTGATCTTTAATTAGTCTTTCTAATAATTTGCAAATCACTGATGTTAAACTCACTGGTCTGTAATTCTCTGACTTGTTTCTCGAACCTTTTTCAAATAACGGTATAATGTTTGCTTCTTTCCATTCTAAAGGAACCACACCTTCTTCTAATGACATGTTGAAAACTGTTGCAAGCGGTATGCTAATTTGTTCTACAATTTCCAATAGTACTTTGGGCGGAATCCCATCCATTCCAGGTGATTTCTTATCATTCATAGTCTTTATTTTCTTAGCCACCATTTCCGGGGTTACAATTAACTGTCCTAAAATAAATAGTCTGATTCCGCCCCCTTGAATTTATCCTCTGGTACTGGCAGTGAACTAATATCTTTCCACCGAACTAAAATACTCATTCAAGTCTTCTGCCATTTTGAATCCTTCTACTCAGCCCACAGACAACTCGGCCCCTATTCTGAGAAAACTGGACTTACATAATTTGAATCTTATTTAACTTTTAGTTTTATTGTTAGCCTGAGAGCCAATCATCGTCTCTAACCAAATTCAGGATAAACCGGGATCAGTGTCACACAGTGAAAACCAACTGGTGTTATCTTCCAGGGGGTAGTATGGGAGCCCAACGGTGCTCACATCTCGCAGCGCCTGGATAATTGAGGCTACGGCATATGATATTCAGTGTATGGCAGGCTGTTGTATCAAACAAAATAATATCTAACGTGAATGTCATACGAAATGCTAGAAATCAAAAATGCGTTTAAGACATGCACTATTTTAAATGATGATGATGTCAGCCCTATTACTATGGAAATCACTGTATTTTAAAGAATGTACAATGGCCATTTTCAATGTACGAAAATAAAGATTTTATTATATACATGTAGGCCTATATGATAAAACTTGTAATATAATTATAGCCAATAATCCATATATATCTACTGTTGCCAATTAAAATTATATTTATTTTACATGAAACAACATCTTAAAAGTTAAAATATCTTCATCTAACTATAATCGACATGGCATATATATCTTTAATTATCTTAACGTTTCCCTCTTAGATGGCTTGAACCTCGAGCGCCAAACTTTCAGGGATTAATCAATGAGTAGGACCCAATAATTTTCAAAGTACCTCATATATATATATTTATATACATATATATATATGTCATGACACCTTTATGAGGTAAATCAGTTCATTCCTTAAAACAGCACCCTGAGTCATAGACTTGGCAAAATGAAGTACCGGTAAACGCAGACAGACACAGTAATGGTTATGTCTATCCTCATAGCATAGAGCTCAATACAAATATTTGATAATTCTACACTATTACGGTCGAATAGGGCCTATCGATGGACGTTAGCTTCATATTCTCTCCGACCTTTGACATTTTGAACAAACAACGAATATCTGCTAACGCATTATGGTGTTTTTGTAACGATGCTGAGTGTTTTCCAGCATTTGGTAAAAATGTGGTATTACTTTCACGACTCTTTTCTAACAAGGCATCGCATCAGGTGACGGGCATTTTTGCTAGTGTTCAATAACGGGGATGATCTATGAGGTCAATGATCGAGGTTCACATTGTTGTAATTAAAATTCCTCATTCTATACCTACTGTAATGGAACGAGTGATGTTCAATATTTTTTTCAAACGTATCTATACAAGATTACATGATAAACACATATATATGTCGATCTAGATAATTAATGTAATTTAGGAGATGCTATATAATGGGTCTAAACTTTATATTAAGGACTGTTATATTAAAAGGGTGATTTGTGTGGTTAACAAGTTTAGTAAGACTACTAAGAGTATATACTGCTGAAACCCAATGCTTCGTCTCTTGTAAACTGATCAAACACCATTCGCCGGTTTCTTAGTTCGATTGTTGTGTTCAAAACAAACAATAGCCCGTTATCAGTTATTTATATTTTACTTATAAACTTATCTGTTAATTGTATTAATTATTTTATTATGTGTGCTATTTAATAGTTAGTTGAACAGAGTAATGTCAAATTTTTAGTTACGTGTTGCAATGTTGGTCACATATGTATGTTTGTCGTTTGGGCTGATTTCACGGTGGGCCGAATTCAACTGTCTTTACTACACTTTAGGCTTTAGGCTTTAGCCGCCATCATATCATTTTTCATCGAGCCAACCTGTCTCGAAGCGGGAGCCGAGTTGCCTCAGGATGGGGGCCAAGTTGTGTCTGGGCTGTCTGTCTTAGCCTAAGTGTTACTGTTGTAAATGAGGGGTGTGTTGTGGTGATCAAGCAGGGGCTCAACTGCTATATACCACCTCTTTGTGTGCCAGCCTTGCACTTACCCCTTCGAGGTCTTTAGCGAAGTAACTTCCACTTGATCCCTGGGATATTCGCTCCGGGAAAATCCCGTGTTCGATCGACGCCTCCGATTGATGCACGATCTGCGCAAAGTCCGGATCGTCCGGGAAGTCATTGTACAGGTGCCCGTAACCCGTTTCCGAAGTGGAGCGTCCTAGCAGCGGGCTGTTTTCCCTGTTACCCCTCGAAGGGGAACTGCAGGGTGATGCCAAACTGGGCATCGTCGTGTCAGAAACAGCCTCTGTCGACGAATTGTATGGAGCAAACGTCACCTCTGGGACAGGAACATCGCTGCCCTTTAGAACGGGGACTAACTCCCCCACTTGACTCATTAATAGGGATTTTCTCAGGCCTGGGAACAGGATATATTATAGATGAACATTGACTGATGTGAGTAAACACCCGGTTGTGTACATTTACCCTCGTGATCATGACGTAGTGCAGGGTAGCTCCAGCAGTAAAATTATAGTTTCGTATTTTAATAAATACTTAATTCTTTATATTCTATGCCACGATTTATTTTAAAATTAATTACCCATTAAAATATAATATGTCTTACTATCTTTAAACCACCATCACAAACTTTTATAAAATAAATTACGCCAGCGAGTTTCTCCATAGGCCGAAAACGAGGCTGCGTGGCGTTAAAATGGAGGTGGATTTGCAGAGTGGTGGGCCGAATAAAGAAGAATCAATTCCAACCAGTGACAGAAACGAACCGCCGCCATTCGATGATTTTAGAGTAAACAGATTCCCCTTCAATCCAGGAAGGGGTAGAGGTTTTCCCAGAGGTCCCAGGTACATTGCTATAAAGCATCTACGAAAAAATAAAACCCTCGGTTTCTGACCAGGGATCGAGTATCAATGTAATCGGCTCAATCCAGGGCCAGGCCCCTGGTTTCAGCGTGGGCGTAGCATCAATTATCAGTGTGTTGTCAGGTGGCGCCACCGATTGCGGCTCTCGCAACAGCTTGACTTCGAAATTAATTCCATGAAAATTCAAATGTGACTAATTTAGTCATTAAAAAAAAAATCTGCATGTTTGCTCCCTAATCATGAAATCTATGTTAATTTATTTCTGTTCTTTTGTGTTTCCAAATTGATGAAATATGTATATTTAAGTAAATGTAATACGTTGCCTTTAGCTTAGCCTTAGATTAGAAAGGTTTGGATTTTTTTTTTTTTAATAATGTGTTTTAGAATATGTTTCTTTTCTGTGAGTTATTTTGTGTTTGCAAGCTTTCTCCATGAGGTTGTGACGTGTGTGTTTGTTGCAGGCCCCCTGGTCCTCCGCCCTTCCAGAGAGGTCCCCCTCCACCAAGGTTCCGTGGTGGACCAGGACCACCACCCCATGGGATGCGAGGACCCCCGCCACCGGGGATGCGGGGCCCACCCCCTCCCGGCATGAGGGGTCCCCCACCCCCAGGAATGAGAGGGCCGCCACGACCACCCATGCCATTTGGACGGCCACCCTTTGACATGAACTTTGGACCGCCGCACGGAAATGGCCCGCCAGGAATGCCACCCCCAAACATGCCAATTCCGCCAGGGATGCCCCCACCCCCGGGGATGCCACCACAGGGGCCCCCACTGGGAATGCCACAGGTGACTATTTTAATAATAATTCAGCTAGGTTGCATAAATTTACTTTTAAAATGTCGCATGTAGTCAGGCTAGAATTTGTGCATGTTAGGTATTGGCTGGATGAGTATAACTATTTTTATAACTTAACATTTTTTTACATTTTTGTGTCCTACTAATCTTGTTATCTCTAGTTTTATTAAACTAAATGTCGGAAATAAGATCACAGGAAAAAGTCTTGAAAGCATTAAGCAAATATTTATTACTTTGTAATTTACACTTGTGGAAGTTCATTAAGTACATGAGGGTCAATATTTATTGTAGCACCCAAATTAATGACAACATGAAGGAATTATTTTGATTACAAATGTGTACAATTTATATATGTATACATTTACACATTCCTATCTGCCAAATCAAACTGTCAAGTCCACCCAAGTAATTCCTGCAAGTAATATAATTTTGTAACTTATTCTATAGATTCCCTCGCACTGCATAACAATACCACATACTAAGTTACAAAATTGCAGTCTAGGATAATTCCTGGTAATTTGGAAAATGAAATGTTGCTGTTAAAAGACGTACAATGAATACTGGCCGTGACAGGGAAGTTCCTAATTTGACCAATGACTGGCTTTATCTTTTTCATCAGCCGCCGATGATGATGCCACCCCCGAACTTCTCCGTTCCACCCCCTGGTTATCAGCCCCCAACATCGGCAGGGGCTACGTCTGCGGCGGACAGTACAGGCACAGCTACACTGCCTACCCAGAATGCAGCAGGTGATAGCAGCACTGATTTGTGGGTAGAAACGAAGACGCCTGAAGGGAAGGTATGTCGCAGCTTACGAATAATAGCAGTTTTATTTAAAAAGGCAAGCATATCATATAGTCTGGTTATTCTGATACCAGGATCTTGTTTTATGAAGATTACATAATTGCATCGCGATGTTAAATAACCAATGCTGGTGGTAGTCTTCTTGTTTTGCGACAGAATGCCGTTCTACGCTCGACAATGCTGCCATTTGTTAGTAAACCGGGGTTGACCCTTGACAGACCTGGGGCCGAGTACCTTTTCATGAGTACGAGTACTTTGACAATGGATGAGTACGAGTACATTACTAAAAGCTGAGTACAAGTACGAGTACATTCTCACGAGTACAAGTAAGAGTATGAGTACATTTAAAAAAATGTAAATATTAAATAACATATTTTATTAATTAATCAAATTTATAGAACTCGGCACAAATGAATATGCAAAAGCAGTTGATTAGTGGCATCCTATGATCTTATCATATATTTGCCATTGCATCGAATGAACATGAGTTGTTCAAGGTTGAGTCTTAATTAGCCTGCACCGTTCAGGGCGGAATACTTAGAAGTTTGCAATTTATATTTTCTGATCGTAGATTACTGGTTTTAGAGAGGGTTGCACATGTTAACAGGCTCAAAATCATCTTTGGACTTTTTAGCCAGGCTGCAGGCACCTGATTATACTAGTATAGGAGGCAGTCTGACGTGAGCCACCTTATACTTCTACAGAGGAAGACTGGCAGTTCTTGTTCTTAGCAGTTAGCACTGTCAGTCAGTGCCCAGTGGCATGGTAAATTCACATGTCACGGCACTTGTGTAAAATCTGGACCCACCTCGATTTCGCCATTATAACTGAGTTTTGCCTAACTTTGATACCTCGAGCTCAGTGCGTTAGTTCTGTTATTCAACATCCCAGGCATATTTACTTTTAATATTGCGTCTTGGAGCACTTTTGAGGCGTAATAACACCCCGGTTTGCACCAACATACGCCTTTATATCGCACATTTTATGAACGCGATGCGTTAACGCACGACCGCAGAGGTGCAGACTAGCGCAAACCGGGTCGCTATTTGGGCTTCAAAAGAGCGCTAAGACACAATATTTTCGTAATATAAATATGCCTGGGATGATGTTGAATGAAGGAACTACACAAGTCATGAGTGCCCTAGTCACAACAGTGTGCAGTGTAAAGTTCGACTTACATTCAACTTGCACCTGTTGATTCTGAACTTAGAATTTGGAGACTACCATACATTGTGTATTCTGATGATCGTTTGTTTATCTCTCTAGTAAAGTTTGCAATGTAAATCTCTGAGTGGTATTTGTTATTTGCTGTTTTACATAATCAGGCAGTAATGTGGAATTTTTGTGGAGTCAGCATGCTGTTTTTGAAAGTGCATAAAATCAGAATTACAATGGTTAGTATTAAACAACACAAAATTATTGAGGTTCTTTCAGTTGCTTAAAATTTGACTTGAAAAGACAGTAAAACAGTTCTAGTCATTGTAAATTAGCTATGCCAATAGTGTATAGACGCATTTACAGTAGAGTTATGCTTCTTCACGTTTGATTTCCACTAATGCTGGTTATGAACATCTACCTTACCTTGTTAACTGGATGCTTCAAAACACCTCACAATTTATTAGAGACAGTTATGTTTTGGGTACAACTATCATCATAGTCACAGTATTAAAGTATTACTGACAGTGGTGTTCTTTTCCTGACAATATTTGACACGGTTTTGAACTAATACTGAAAGCAGGCCTATATTCCTGAAAATCAGTGTAAATGGGAAAACGGATTATTGACAGGAAGTTTTTGGAGTAGGCAGGTCTGTAGCGTGGTTGTACGTTTTATTATAAACAAGTTTAAATAGTGTCAGTGTGCACATATCTGTTGATGGCAAAGTGAAACAGGTTCTGAGTAACACAGTAATTTAACCACTTTTAATTTTGATACACATTGAATTGAGAGTAATAACATTGGTAAAACACATCGTCAGTAATAACTCTGGTAAAAGTACAAAAATATTTCATAAATGGTATTGTATCGAATTGTCGATCAGGATGATAACGGTTCAAATTCGCCTACCGACTGCTGCATTGGAATATTTGTAATTTCATTCAGCCCACTTTGTCTTCAGAGAGAACGAGCGTCTTCTGTTTGGATACTGACACTATATAAGAACACTTGTATTACCTCTACTGGGTAGACAGCCTTCTCATTTTATACCCTGCTTTGGGCGGACAGTTTGAAGATGGCAGCCAAACGTGAATTGTATTGTGTGTTGCTTGCATTAAAATTTTGATATGAAAATACATGAAATTAATTACACTGTTTATAGAAATGAATGTTTGAATACAATATGTTGTTAAAATTGCTGTGTTGCATTCAATTAAGTTTTAGATTTTGAAGCGAAGTTCAACAATTACAATGACAAAATAAAATGTACATTTCATCATGCTATACTAAACAATTCACAGAACCTACCATAAGTACTCCAGTGAAACAAATGTAGCAATGCATGTTAGTTTTGCCCTAGTAAAACATTTATTCCAAATAGTTTTCAAATTATGCATTATTTTGTAAACGACATCAACGTGCGCGAAAACATAAAAATAATAATTTCCAAAATGGCTATGGCTACTGATCGTATTACTGAATGGAATGTTCCGTTCCAAAATAAAAACAACCCCAAAATGTTGAAAGACAGGAACCTCTTTCACAATATGTGTTCCCTTAGCATTATCAATGTGATCAAGATGATACAGCAAAATAAACAACTTAAACAAGGCGTGGACAGTGCCACAATCAACAAGATGGCTGCATATGTACTGCGAAATGAAGACATCAACAACAGGTCATCTGTTGGATATCTCCATGTCTAAAGTCTTACTGACATCATAGTTGGATGATAATAGAACTCTGTGATCGTTATTAACTCTACTGATGCTGTATACATCGATTTCTGATTCGAAATTAACAGAAAATTATCTCGGTCAAATCCGCCAAATGCTGCGTGATGTTGGAGTTAATTTTGACGAATGCAACTCCACTTCTTTACAAATAAACTTTCTTAATTCACAAACGCAAACTGCTTTCGCAAGAGTGCGAAAACACATGGCATTGTATTCTTGACTTTGATAGAATCTAGGTCACCAATTTGACCTGACTAGTTAGTGTAAAAGAAGGATCTGGTTGCGGTAAAGGAAAGACCTAGGAGAAGCAAGTTCTGCAGCATAAAGGGGGTGGGCACTTTTGGCACGGTTGCACAGTAAAGTGTTAAGTGTTTTTCTGCTGATAGTTTCTGAAAAGTTGGGTTTATAGGATGACAGTGATACATCGATACCCTCATGTTTTCAAAGGTGAATGTTTGAATGAATGTTTGAAAATCTACATTTCTGTCGATGTGTGATTCAGCTGTATTACTACAACGCACGAACGCGAGAGTCGGCATGGACAAAGCCAGAGAACGTGAAGATCATGTCACAGACAGACGTGGAAGCAATGGCTGCAAATCAAGTCAGACAGGACCTGCCCAATGAGCCACTAGGTGTCACCGCTGCAGCAGAGCCGACAGTTGGCATGAACTCGGCGGCGGTCGCTGGTAACACCACACCTAATGCCACACCAGTAGGTATGTTCTGTTTTCTTGCCGAGACAAGATACTCCTGTTGGTGCTCTGTCATCAGGCAATTTTACTAAATATTTCTTTTTGTTGCAGGTTTTACTCTGTGTATTTGGACAGTATGTTTTCAGACATGCTATGTTTTTCGACACCTGTTATTTTTACATGTCCCAATACATAAGTAAATAATGACTGTTTTCGGAAACCAAAAAGAATTCCTTTTTGTGCCGTATGTTTTTTAGACAGCCGAGAATTTAATAATTTTTTTGTATCAAAATACGATGTCAGTATGGTACTGTTTGTGGTTATTTAATAAAGCATTTATACCAATAATTTGTGATGGTCTATGTCAAAATCTACCAAATGGAGGCAAATAAAAATCAGTTATTCACACCACCTGAAGCCGCTATTTCATGTCGTTTATTTGATATAGCAACCAGCTCGTCTATTCAAGCAATGAATACAAAAAATGGTATGTGCATAAAAAAGTAGGACTGCCCTGACTTTTAAAACTCATATTTAGTTGTAATTCTGCCATTGTTTATGTCTTGTTGTAGAAGCACATCAACCAGCAGAAGTGTCTGATGAGGCATCGGCCACCTCCACCTGCCAGCCCACCCCTTCCAACATGGCCCCCAATACCTCCACGCCTATGATGCCCCCACCGTTTGGACTGCCACCTGGTGGATTCCCACCGAACCTCCCCATCCCAGGCGTAGTTCCTCCAGGTATATAAGTCTGCAGAGTGTTGACCCTTTGTCTGGCGTCTTGAGGATAAGTAAATTTGGCATAAACCAACTAGGACGGGTAAGAGTAATATGTAATAATAACAGTTGCACACATTTAAGTAATAGTAATAGGCTGAGCAAAAACCCAATGTAACAGTAATAGAAAGCAATGTAATAGTAATTGACATATTACTATTGAACATTTCAACCAAATTTAAACTGCATAACAATTCCATTTGATTAGGTTGTAGATTCCACTTGTTTCTCCAGGTTTTGTGGTTGCTCCCCCTTGTCAACTTGAGCACGGCCCTCATGAAGTCTTACCCTAGAGTTGTATGAGTGTTTACACAGCAAGACACACTGGTACAGTGTGTCTGCTGCATTGACTAAAGGGATTAAACTGGGCTTTCACTGCTTTGAAGCCAGTTGTGCCAAATTGGCAACTACCCTTTTCAAGTAAGCACATGGGTTTAGCAACTGCCTACAAGGTGCATACAATTCAGCCTAACCTACAACAGGTGTGAAAAACATGCTGATGTATTTTTATTTCCAATAGTTAACTGTCCACCAAGCACCAAGCAGCTGTAGAGCAACGTGGTTTAATTATAGTAATATAATACCTAGTTACATGGTATTGACTATTGCGTTTGTTTTTCATTCCAGTATGGTATTTCAATATAAAATGGAACATGTTCTATCCTTAGTTAATATAGTTAGTAGATTTAACTAAATGTGGTATATACTATATAGATATATTTTGTTGTAAATATTTATGAATATTTTATACTTTATAATACTTCCCTAACGATGATAATGAAAATACTTGACATTCTCAAATATTATTTCAAATACTTTGGGCATGGGTATAAATAAATGGCAAATTAGCTTTTTTATTCACCTGTCTGGTTTAACTTCTTGAGACTGTGAGTCAAACAATTGTACTTATTGTATTTATGCATACTGTGCATTATACCATACAATGTTATAAAAAAAAATGTAATAGTAATTAATTCAAATGTAACAGTAATAGGAAGAATTCAGCATGTAATACTAATAGGAAGGAACAAATTAATAGGAATAGATTACATTGCAATGTAATTGACCCCAGGCCTGAAACTTACCTCGTCTGTTCCATATTTGTATGTAAATTAAAGGTAAAGGTAAGTTCTTATGCACCATATTAGACATAAGACTAGTAACGATAACCAGAAATTATCTTCCTTGTTTGTTATGGGTAATGGAACAGGCAGTGTTGATTTAACAGTAATAATTAGTTTTGTACAGTGCATATTTGTGTAGTTTCTGTATTAACATATTTTTGGGAAACGTACCAAATCCAAAAGTTTTTGACATACTTAAAACATTATTAAACCAAGCCAAAAGTCAGGTTAAAATTGAAAAGAAATTAATTTTAAAGTAAACAATACTTCACATGTAATGTTTGTACAAACTTGCAATGTATGTTTGTAGTGATGATGCCTCCGCCTGGTATGAACCCTGCCATGATGCCTCCACCAAACATGTTGGGGGTAACACCCCCACCAGTTGTAAATGCACAGGTGGTAAGTGCATCAGTCTCAAGCATGGTGACATGTTATCAGAAATATTAGTAATGACATTCAAGTTCTGCAATATACCTGTCTTTAAAAAAACGGTTGATTAATCCGCTAAGTCATGGTTTGCCAACATCGCAATCAAAATTACCTCCGTCAGTCTTTGCGTTTGCCAATAATCTTTAACTGTACTGTATGTGAATTACGTTACTGTGGTGGCACGACATCTGTGCTGCGGGTGTTAGTCGATTATTCGCAATGTTATGCGTTTTTCTATGATTGTCCAAACTCACGTAAACTGTCCACAACTGATCATGCGATCATAAGCTCGGAACAGTCGCAGAAAACGGTATGAACGGGTGTTAATCACACAACTAAATATGCCAAATGATTTAGGCGAATGACTTATTTGTTTTGTGTTTATCGACTCGTTTGTCTATCTGATGATGCCATGGTGTATTCGAGGCTAGCCTTGGTGGTATCTAATACATAAGGTTAATTAGAGCAGGATCATTTGGGATTTCCAGCGTTGGCATAATTTGTTACAATCTGATAATACATTTGACACAAGCGGTACCAGTGATGATGCAGCTGTTCTGGTGAAGGCAGCGATTCTAGGAGTTAGTGCGAGCGATAAATCACTCCCGAGATTGCTCATCTTAAAATGATGCCCTGTTGTTGCAGCCACCGAAGCCCCCCGAGGTGACCGAGTGGTCTGAACACAAGAACACAGACGGCCGCATGTACTACTACAACGCACGCACCATGGAGTCAACCTGGGAGAGACCCAAGGTGCTCGCAGACTGGGAAGGTGGGTCACTGGGAGGGAGGGAAGGAGGTGGGTGGTGGAGTGACGGCCGTAATACTGGTGTCTCGGTGTTAGTCGCGGTAGTGCCGGTTGCTGCGATTGTCCATGTCACATCTGCCTACCTGCACTGAGATATGGTTTCTCTGAGGTTTGGTTTAATTGGTTATTACAGTGAGATAATCTACTTACACTGGTACGCTTTCTCTGAGGGTTAATTTCAGTGGTCGTTACAGTGAGGTCATGTACACTCACCAGTACATTTTCTTTCATGGTTTATTTCACAGTGGCAATTACAGTGAGTTCATCTACTTGCTTGTACTGAGATAGTTTATTCGAGAGTGAATTTATGTGGCTGTTACTGTGAGGTCATTTATTAACAGAAGCATTCACTGTAATGGTTAATTTCACAGTGGTTGATGTAAATGTTCTCAAACTGTCAGTACTTTGTAACGATTAATTCCAGTGGCCATTACAGCAGTGTTATCTACTCACTTAGTTTCCATCCGGTTGTTCCAGTGAAGTCATCCATTCACTGCACAGTCACTAATTGTTAATTCAGCAGTGGTCATTGCAGCAAGTTTATATACTCGCTGGCGCAGTCACTTCAAATATTGCTAGTTTAGCAGCGGTCATTAGAGCGAGGTCATCTACTGACTAGCACAATCACTGCAGTTGTTAATTTAGCAGTGGTCGCAACGATGAGATCATCTATTCACTGGCACAGTCACTGTAAGTTTTAGTTTCGCTGCGGTCATTGTAGCAAGGTTTCTGTTCCTGTCCACAGCAAAGTTGGAGGAGCTGAAGCAGCAGCAGCCACCCCCCACATCTGGTGCCCCCACCCCCATGGCGATGCCCACTCAGGGCTCCCTGCCACCCCAGACCACCACCGCCTCACCCAAGCAACAGGGGGCCGACTCACAGACGACTGATGGTAAGCCAATGGACCAGCAGGGGGCACCGATGGAGAACGGCACGAGCGATAGCTCCGTGAACGGTGCCGATGAGGAGATGGAGACAGACGAGAAAGAGGAAGTGAAGGAGGAGGTGGGTTTTAACAGGATCTAATAACATTTAACTACAAAACTAACAAGAATGAAGAGGTGGCTTTTAACAAGATTTAAAAAACAAATTAGTAAGAATGAGGAGCTGGCTAACATGACTTAAGAAAATGTAATAACACTAATAAGAAGAAGGATGTAGGTTTTAACAAGATCCACCAGGATTTAACGATATTTAAAAAAAAATAACGAGAAAGAAGTGAAAGTGAAGGAGAAGATTTAACAGGATTTACTAAGATTTAACAAGGAGTAGGAAGAGGTGGGTTTTAATGTCGGTCGTGTCTCGATTTGGAACATAAAAGAACCACTGAGAATAACAAGCATCCTGGCAGTGACCACCCTCAGTACCAGCAAAGGTCGGTTTGGTAATAATCTGATAAAGGCTGACAAGTTGAATGAGACCTCATAAGACCATAACATTGTAACCACAATACATACAGGTTAGTCAGTGCTGGAAGCAACTACGATTGTAGGGTGTGGTGATCGTACACCCTAATCTAAAACCTGTTGTGCTTTGTGTTGAAGGCGAAGCCTAAAGAAGACACCATGACAGAGGAACAGAAGGCAGCTGAGAGGGCAAAACCCGTCTCCAGCACCCCGGTGCCTGGCACGCCCTGGTAGGTGTTGACAACATCACACCCACGTTCCTTTTATAACAATTACATACCTCTAAATCACTTATTCTTGGATGAAGCATGTCAATACCAAGTAATTAAATCCATTTTGTAATCTTTGATGGCCATTTTCCCAAAAAAAATTATTAAATGCATTTAAAGAAGTATATCTGTGGGAGTAACTGTGCTATCCAAATAAAGTTTTGAATGTTGCATTCAACATTGCAATAACCAGAGACTTAAAGAATCATCAATTTGAAATATTAACCAGTATTTGTTGCCAAAAAGTTTTTTATAATAAGGAATAATTATTTAAAAAATAAAGAACATGCTTTGGTCGTTGCGCAATAGAATGTGTACAGGCATGGATTTACAAGAAATATGATTACACATGTTCAATGCGGAATGGCAGTATTTCCAAATTTGCCATTGTTGACTAAAATGGCAGACATATTGTTTGTTACCATGGAAATGGGGGGCGTGGCTAAATAAAAGGTGAAATATATTTTTTACTTGGCAGGACGCATTCTGTACTTTGGGCAGAAAAATATACTCTGCACAAATTAAAACTAATCCTATCTACCTGCAATTGTGTGGCCTTAATGCAGTTTTGTTTTATCTTTTTAGTGAAATCTTTTTATTTCTGACATTCTGTACGGACAGTAAAAATTCCTCTTGACATTGTGTAGGTACATGCATTTACAGTACATGTAGCCTGTTTTGCATGTTGTAGCACCATCCATTGTTTTTGCATTTGTGCATGAAAAAGTGTCCTAATAAAAAGGCAGCCATTTTCATTTTCAAAAAATCCACTTGTAACTAGCTTTGGTACTCTGCCATTCAAATAAAAAGTTTCGCCACAGCATTAGTCTCCTTAACTGACCGTGCCTGTCCGTCCACCAGGTGTGTGGTGTGGACGGGTGACAAACGAGTGTTCTTCTACAACCCCACCCAGCGGACGTCTGTCTGGGAGATGCCAGAGGAGCTTGTTGACCGGCCGGACATAGACAAGTTGATGCAGATGCCCCCTGAGACACCAGGTGAGTCTCGCCACGGTGTATATCTTGGGTGTTTTGCTGGATTTGCGCAATCCTCAGATAGTAAAAGGTGCAGACCCAGCAACTGTGTTTGGCTCTAGATTTAGAGATGGCACAAAATCATTGGTTGTATCTCGTGTAAGGTGTATTATTTATTTTCAATTTTAGTTATATATTTCCAAGTTAAAAATGCAAACACAACACTACAAAGCAGTCTACAATAATATAAATATTTACAAATGGAATTGGAGGATAATTGAAGTACAGAGAGAGAGTGACAGTGCAGTGGTTATCGCATTCAAAACCCGGAACAGGGCAGGCATGTCATTTAGTATACAAATCTAGCTCTCAACATTAGGGACTGTGTATCCCTCGTCATTCGGAGATCACATTAATGTTAGCCCCATTCCCAAGTCGATTTGGGACGTAAAAAGAACCAGTGAGGACGATAAGCACCCTGGCACTAACCACTCTCTGTGCAAGCATACAAAGGTCGGTTTGGCGATAATGTTCTGAAAAAGGCTGAGTAGTTGAGTGAGACCTTATAAAATCATAGCATTGTAACTACAATATATACAGCTGTATATTACAGACTACCAGGTAGGCAGTTAGTAGAACATTGCCGAGTGCTGGAAACAACTAGAACAGTACTAATCACCTTCCCTAACACAGATACACAACAAGTATATTAAGGGGAGGCTTGGGTCTAAACGTATGTTATTTTATAACTTCATTGTTACTTACTCTACAGAGCTGAAACTGAAAATAGTCCACCTAACAGGAAGGTGTGGAATTTTTTTCAAAATTTTACAGGGGGATTTTCCCACTGTACGGCAGCCATCTTGGATTTAATGCATGCGTTGAAATATCTTGGTAACTACTGGACTTACATTACTCAAATGTGGTGTGTAGTTACTCCATATAACCCTAAGTGTAACCAGCAAGATACATTTTGTATTTTTTTTAATGATTTTTCAAAAAAATTATGTATTTGTTCCCGACATTTTTTTACTAGCGACTCATTTTATTAAAAAACATGCCTTGCTTTTGAAAAAGTAGCTTGCTGGCTACCAGTGGCATAATGTCAAAATACATTGTGGCAAGTTTCAAGCAAATCTGTCAAGCGGTTACTCAGATAAATAAACAAGAAGACGGCTGGTGTGAGTGAAATCATGTTTCTGAGAAAATCGCGTTCAAAGTTTAGTTACACTTGTACACACTTTTCAACACCTAAAAAGCAACCTAAGTGATTGAAACTTTGTACACATGTTACTCTATGTATAATATATCAAATGGCATAATTCAAAGTGATTTGAACAGCATAGTAATATGTCAAACAAAGCAATGTAGCAAAAACATTACAGAACAGGAAATCGTATTTGTAAAATAGCACATCATTCCAACATTTATACAGATAAAGTTCACAGGAGCACAGATCAAGTTCACTGGAGCACAAATCTAGTTCACAGGAGCACAGATAAAGTTCACTGGAGCTCAGATAAAGTTCATTGTAACCTAAATAAAGTTCACTGAAGAAGAGCACGGCAGGTTCGCGACAGCAACATGGCGCAGCATACAAGTACAGTCGGCAGATCTTCACAAGTATCTCCTTCATCCTAATCCGGGAAGTGTGAGACCCCCGTCTCATCCAGAAGATCCGTGTAGCCAAACTTCCGCTCAGTCGCAGCATCCGGGAAGTGTGAGGCCCCCATCTCATCCAGAAGATCCGTGTAGCCAAACTTCCGCTCAGTCACAGACAGTCTGAGAACGATCGGGTGACACTGACAGCCAAGTTGACGCTAAGAAACAAGTACACAATATCAATGTATTTCATGAACACAAGTATTACTAACAATAAAAGCCCCTCCCCAGTACTATAATTCTGTGACTGTAGTTTATGTTGCGCCTTTTGTTTATTTTATTAGTACTGAATTATATACAGTGTAACTGTATGTCATAAAGGGACATACCAAGGCAAGTTGTACTAATATAAACCATAATTCCATAGAATAATGTACAAAGTATAACTGTCATCCATAAAACAACATAATCTAAGCATGTACATAATTATCAATTTTATTTTATGTAAACTATAATGGTTCTGGCGTGCCTGGATAGTCCCTGGACGGCTGAACACCAACAAGACCATGAATATAAAATTATAGGCAAACATCAAATAATTTCTTGATACAGGGTTCAAAGACTAACTGTGGAGACAACATGAATATATATGTATTATTTACACTGTCAGTGTTATCGAGAACATATAAAACACAGAAATTGTCCTTACTCTGGGTGCTATTGAGTGACACAGCCACTGCTCTGGGCCTGTCATCGTGGTCGGACCCGAACACGTCGTCGTCACATATTCAACAACAAATTCAATTTGCAGTCTTTCTTTCACGTGCTAACTGCAGCTGCGCAATATTGCGTCGCTTCGCGGCACGGAAACCACTCACTCACTTTCGACCAAACGGCATAATGTCGTTTTAGAAAGCTAAAGAAACACGGAGAATAAAATGTCAATCCTGTCGAATGTAGCTGGTATTACAAGCTGACGTCATAGGTTGGACGTATTACAACCAATCAGAACATTTGACTTGACGGAATCAGAGGATTCCGTCATCACGTGATGCAGCCTGACCAATCGTTGTAGGGTTACCCATTCCTTTGTCCCCGAAGCGGCAAGAGAGGCGGTCGTTTATAGGCTGGGTTATTCAGGCAGCAGCGGTGCCATCTTAAAATAGAGCGAAAACAGGGCTTTCCCGTGATATGCACTATGATGGAATGGCAGTATTTTTCGCGACGCAATCGATCCCGGATTATTCAATTATTCATGCTTCGTTTGATAAAAACAAAGATTTAGCAATGATAGGCATCACACAAAATGCATGTTTTGTGACATAAACAGGTTTATTTCGGTAGTTTAACGTATATGAATGGGAAGTTGAGTAATTTTTATACATAAAAATTTCAATAACTCAAAACTCATTTTATTTTCAAAAATCCATAAATTTCGACCCGAGCCTCCCCTTAAAAGTGGAATGCAACATGGAAATATATCTGTAATAAACAAAGTTAAATCTCGTTAGTATTTTCAGTTATATTTACTGTTTCTGCATTTCCATGTGTGGACGGTAAACATTAAGAAAGAAGTGTTGAAATCTTTTTTTAGTATTTGAACTGTAGCAGAAATTGTAATATTTTGTACATTCATTGTTATCTTAAAATCAAGTTATACGGTACAAACTTCATCTATTGTAACATACTGCCTGCCCAAATGTATTTTAGTTGGCTATTTTGTTGAAATTGAAGTGTTTCAGGAAGAAGAAAAAATTGTTTACAAGACAGTGAACCGCTTTCAAGGGCACTTATTGTTATTGTGTTATATTCCAACAAACAACTTCCCACAATTGCGTGGTGGTATTTGCTATCATTTACCATAATTACATTTTTTCAGTATGCCTACCTCCATAGGAATGTAAATCACTGTTGACATGTCAACAACTAATTAGCCGATTTGATACATGTCAAATTATTTTCATTTTAATAATAATCCCCAAGAGTTACGAAAACATGTTGAGTTTTTACCAAGATATAGCCAATTGTTACTTGTTGAAAGTGGCTACCCTTAACCCTTTTCTCTGCAGTGAAGTTTCTAAGTATAAAGTTGCAAACAAAATTATTTTATCATAACGTTTTGTTGAGAGTATTGACATGGTGCTAAGTAGAGTTGCTGGAATGGTCGGCTTTTGCCATTTCAGTTGTGCCAAAGAAGAAGGCCGGGTCAGGAGACGATGAACCACAGAGCAAGAAGGCCAAGTAAGTTAGCTACACTGTCGCAGTTTCTTTGTCACCCATCATCAGTGCAGTCTGTATTCAAGTGCTGCTCAAATTTTGTCCAGAAGTTGCAGCCATTTTGGCTAATTCTAAGTTTATTTCATATAATTTTATGTATGTATGGTTGCTGCCTGCCACTGGTGTGACTTTTGACCTGTGTCACCTTTGACCTGTAGGGTGGAGGAGGAGCAGCCAGCTGTGACTGACAGCGGGGACAACAAGAAGCGACAGATAGACGCGGGCAAGGAGGCAGCCATTGAGGCGGAGGTGAAGGCTGCCAGGGAGCGGGCCGTCATCCCACTTGAGATACGCATGAAGCAGTTCCGAGACATGCTCGCTGAGAAGGAGGTCAGTGTGTGCGCGTGCGTGCGTGTTAAAATAGCTATTGAATATAGTGTAATAGACGACCCAGAAAGAATCCAGCCCAAATCATTCAACAAATTCCTTGTTTCTGTTCAATATTCAGTTACTCTGCCAGATCCAACTTCTCACTCTCGTTAATGGAACCCTTTTGTTAAGGTAGCTTGTGATATTTCAGTTCTCGATGGAGAATGTCTTATGGTAGGAGTTGGTCCCAGAAATGGGATTATTACATCACAGGTATAGTCAATTATGATTATGTTTATCATTTATGAGTATAATTACTTAGAAAAAATGTATCAATTATGATTGTATTTGCAAGACGGCTGTACATGTTTGGCATCCATTTTGAAGGCTTCACAGACTTTGTTGCAAGGCAGCAGGTCACGTGATGGATAAGTCAATCGAGTATGAATAAAATTAGTCAGCGACTAGAGCATCAGACTCTCATTCAAGAGAACCCGAGTTTGAATCGTGTACTGCCATTTTCCACCTTGGGCAAGTTCATTCACTTACCTTGCAGCAGTTCCTGAGTACCTGATGATAGACCAGATGAGTCAAGATTCGATTGAACAGCCCTGCCAGGGAGTAAAGTGTAAAACACTTTAAGCAGTCTAAGGACTGAGTACTATGTTGTATAAGAACGTTCCTAGTCACCAGTATGTCTGGACATCCTTGTCCGAAGTGCTCAAAAATAACACTGGGCATGATGAATTGTCTAGTGTTGATAAAAAATTTCCTGTGTTGGCTGGTCAGACATTTTGGGGATCAAATAAGTGAATTAGAATTACCCAGAAAATCTTTTACTTCCCCTGGCATAGAAGTTTCGAAACAGCGTCGGGTAGAATCGTCCCCTCTATCGACAGTCTAGTGTGACCAACGCTCCCACAGAGAACACTGAAGTGAACTTAACCTGTTTTCAATTGTTGCTGTTTTCAGGTGTCGGCATTCTCTACCTGGGAGAAGGAGCTGCACAAGATTGTATTTGACTCGCGCTACTTGCTGCTTACGTCTCGAGAGAGGAAGCAGGTGTTTGAGCTCTACGTGAAGGAACGCGCTGACGAGGAACGACGCGAGAAACGCAGCCGTCTGCGCGAGCGACGCGACCAGTTCCGCACCCTGCTCGAGGAGGCGAAGTTGCACGGAAAGTAAGGATTCAGACTAGTGAATTGGTGTGTGATGTGTGGGTAATGACGTGGATGTTTCTTTCCCCTTCGGAGTTGGGGTGGATGTGCGAGATTCTGTTTATAGAATAATATAAAAATGTATGTAAAATAAATGTGTATATACACAGTTCCCCCTATCAGAGTCGAGGTAAATGTGTGGGATTTTGTTTATGAAGGGATTAACAGCAACATGTACTCATACATACATATATGCACACACACATATTCACACACGCCACACACATATGCCATACATGCACTCATATACACACTCACATGCACGCGATTAAGGCAGTTAATGTACTCCACCAAATTCGCCATATAAAGTCGGACACTGCGCAATGTTTACCCATGATACTTGTATAGTTTGTGCACCAAGAGACTGCGGAACTGTCCACTGTGTTGCGTGGTCTCTTATAGGGCATCCTTCAGTGACTTTGCAGCGAAATACAGCAAAGAAGAACGTTTCAAGGGCATTGAGAAAATGCGAGACCGCGAGTCTTTGTTCAACGACTATGTGCAGGAGGTACGACGCAAGGAAAGGGAGGAATCTCGCTCGCTCAAGGAAAAGGTACGTTAGTTAGTCGGACCGTCACAGATAGTCGTCTTTGTCTATGTGTTGCCACATAAACGGCATTGTGCATAGTCATATACGGTTGTACAGTTTTCTGGGCGTTTTTAAACAGATATATAAAGATCTAAATAGTTGTGTTCAAATATAAATATGATAGAACGTGTATGTATTCAATATGAATGTGTATATAATACATTTTGTACACATGTGTATATACATTCACATACTAATGCAAAACTAGACATGTACGCATTTGTACATGCATACTGGGTAGTTTTGTGTTCACTCACACATATATATATATATAGCCTATCATGTACATGTGTTCATACACATGTAAACGCATGTACATTTGTATTTAAACGTATGAATGTACATGTATTCATATACAAATACGTGCACACGTGCACGCGCACGCACACACACACACACACACACACACACACACACACACACACACACACACACACAGTGAGTATGTAAGCCCAATGTAGTTGTTTTATACAGCATTATTTATTATGAATGGAGAAAGCAGGCTAAAGATCAAACTTTCCTATGAGTTATTCTATTGATAACTAGCAGTAATAAATTGCTTTATTGTTTTTCATGACTGTTGAATGCAAAATAAATACACTGGTATATGCCGTATTTACTTTTAAATTTAAACTTTGATTCACCGTTTAGGTTTGTGTTTTAAGGGGGTCGTTCAAAAACTGATGTACAGCTGTAACATAATTAAATGGTAGTTTGTCTTTCTTGTTGTCTTATTGTAAATAATTGGAAACTTGCAAACAAAATTTGCATGGTGTGAATCACAAAAGCCATACATGGGGAAGAATGCATATTGTTTATAAAGAGCAAAGCATTACATAATCTTTTGAGTTACCCCCTTGCTAACGTACTGAATAGACTTGGCATATATTAATTATAGATTTAATGATAATTATTTAATTTTGCAATGTTAATGGATAGTTGATTTCAGTTAATAAAACATTTTATATGAATGGATTTTTAATATAACTAGCTGTCCGAGTGACTTTTGTGTTTAAATTGCAACTGTATGTTGCTGTTTGATACAGAAATAATCTCTTATTGATCATGCTTCGTTTACAAGTAGTAAGGTTTGGATGCACTGTGCCAGTTGTTTAGATGAGCCGCATTTAACAAGTTTTGTCTTTCAGCGTATCTGTGTGCCCTAGATTTATGATGAATACGTGCTCTTAGCCCCAATCAACAGTGGCCCTGTACGTATCAAAATGTTTGACTCTCCTCGCCGTGCACTCCTAATAAAGTTGCTTGTTTTGCCAAAACTATACTAAATACTAAAATCAGCCTTAAGGAAAAAGTATTCCCTCTAACAAGCACATTTTTCATCTTTTATTGTAATTGTGACATATTTTGTATCGATGGTGTAATTGTAATAAGTGTCATTACTACTGAAGATTAATTCTGTTGCCACGTGATTAGGATACGTAATTAGCATGATATCGGTGAATGATACATAATATCACTGAACGGTGTAATATTTTAAAGTTCAAAGTTCGTAAGCGGATAATCCATACTTGTTTATTAAACTTTATTTGTATGATGTATTACACAGTTTGACCATTGAATGAATGCTGGCAGATATCCAAGCGAAACTACTGCTCGTGTTGTAAAACTGTTGTCGCAGATGCAGGTTTGAACCTGGAACTTGCCAGAAAAAAAAACGTCTTGTAAACTGTGAGAACGGCGTTTGGTTATATCTCGTGACATTTGCATGTTCCAGTCTACTTTGATATCGCAGGGATAGATAGGTTTAATTAATAAGGTGCCATGACACTAACACACAGGCCGTTGTGGCAAGGCAAGTTCACTTTTACACACAACGAATGTTTTTTTAATCACGCATACTCTTAGATTAGCTGCTTGAAACAGTTCCCCGGTGCCCATTAAAGCAGCCATTCCCTGACGCCGGATAATCGTGCAGTCCGTTAATAAATAGCTTAGAGAAGTCTTCTTCTGTTTGATGTAGAGCTCGGGATATTTGTGTCTTGCACTTCCCGTGATTAGGCGCACGCTAGAAGACCCTCCTTGTAAGCAAATAAATCTCTTTTATGTGATTTATTCATGATCAGCACATCACATTAAGAGTGACTTAGGTGCAAATGTCTGCCACCGTATTACTAAATGACATTTCCTTTTCAGCATCACAAAATTTAATGTATGTTGAGCGTTGTGAATGTATGTTGATTTTTCTTCCAGGTTCCTATCTCCGGGAATGTTTGGTGGCAGTTCTGCAAGTGTTTGCATGACAGAGGGAACATTTGGGACTTAGGAGAGGGAGGGGGGTAGGAGGGCAATAACGCATGGGTGAGGGGTATCGAATGTAGACAACTGAACACTTGCAGAATTGTTGCCAGTTGTGGCTAGATGTTGGCATTTTGCACTATATTGACATGTTTACTACACCTGTACATGTGATTACCTTTAACTATCAGTAAATGCTGATTAAGTTAACAAAAGCAAATTAATGTTTACACCGAGACTTAACCGCAAACTGGCAATATTTATAAAATAACTGTACGCTTCTATTTTCTTGCTATGGTTATCATATTTATTATTTTCAAATGGCGCTAACGGAAATAAAATTGCAAATGTCAAAAGAAGCTGTTGCAATTAATTCCATAAGAAATTTTTGTCAGTTTTTATTATCGATAATGGCTACTTCTTGCTCCATGTCGTTTCTAAATGTTTTCCGCTGATTAATATAAGGATTGTGTCGCTTCTTGGACCATGTACCAGATGGCAGCACCTGCGCAGCCGCGCCGCCGTGCCGTTGCCTCAAATCCATCCCACAATGCTACTGTAGCGAATTTTCGAGCACAGCTTGAGCCAGCCGGTCGCCGTGTGGTCCCGCCGTGTCTTAGGCCATGAAGGTTGTTTCTCCGGTATTTTATTACGATTTGTGTTTCATCTGCTGCTGCCTACCATGAAACTATGTGCTCAGTCTCGTGTCGAGACGATCGCACTCTGTTGCCGTCGGTTGGTGATGATATTTCGGCTTGTTTTTTTTTATATGTTTATAAAGGGTAGTAGCATAAAGTTTGTGGGGTGGTTTTGTGTCATGAGGAAATGTATTGCTACAGTGGTAATACAAATTGGTGCCAATGGCATTTTTGGATCATAAAAATTGCAGGTCTCATGAAGAATTTGTAGCAAAACCCCGAAAAAATGTTAGTAACTCATGAAGCCCGAATACAGAGTGACATCGTGTCGATAACGTACATGTGTGATAATAAATATGTTGCCGTATGATAAGTCACATGGCCAGTTGTTTCCGTGCAATGACAGTCCTGGGGGCCATGCCAAATGTCTGGTCTTGCAGACAATTATTGTTTAACCGACCCAGGTGTACCACCTGCTTTGTTCTCAACTCTGTACAGCCATAGTTTGAGTCAGTCGCTGATTTCATCAATACCTACATACAATATGTATATATATCTTAAGGCCAGACACCCCAGGTGAAATGGTGTTTTTTGACAAAAAATACTGAAAATGGTTTTCTGCCAGATTATTATACCTTTGTATGCATACTATCAATAAAGTTAACTTCTATGACAATTACATACCTCTAAGTGAGTTTTAATCATGGATCAAGCATGTCGATATCATGTAATGAAATCCATTATGCAATCTTTGACAGCCATTTTCTCAAAAACATTTGTCTTCAAATTTCTGCATTTGGAAACGGTATATCTCTTGGAATAATTACGCTATGTAAATAAAGTTTTCAATGTTGCATTCAGCATAGTCTACTGTGTGCAATGATCAGACACTTTTTAAAAATCATGAATAGTTTGAAAGATATAGCCATATTTGTTGCCAAAAAAACTAGATTTTTTTGTATTTTACCAAAAAATTATTAAAAAAATAAAAACAACATTTCAAAAAATGCTCTGATCATTGCACAATAGACTCTATAGAGAACAAGGATTTGCAAGAATTATGTCTATATATGGATTCAATAAAAAGTGGCAGCTTTTCAAAATTTGCCCATATTTGCTCAAAACGGTGGCCATTTTGTTTGTTACCATGGAAACGGGGGTCTGGCTGAAAAAAGTTCAATATATATTTTACTCAGTAGGACCCATTTCATGCATTGGGCAGACAAAATTGAACTGTGCACAAATTAAAAAATAATCCTATCTACCTGCCGTGTCTGGCCTTAACTATAGAAACATTATCTTAAAAAACAAAAAATCTGAGTTATTTTCCATGTGACTCTGTCGTCTATGTGGGTATTTGGTGCCTTTTTTACACTATCAGGAAAAAAGCTGGGTAATTAATTGTGTGGTCGTAAAAATGTCTTTCTACATTCAGGCTGTGGCTGTCGTAGGTGAATCAATATGTTCTGTTAATAGTAGTTTTACAGCATCGTTATTCTGCCTTGTCGACTCATCACATGATGGCTTGTTTCCAAATAGGCAGTCATGTCACATAGAATTGCAATATTCTAGACAGATGTCGCTCTAGCAAGCTAACACAAGCCTTACACCTTGTTTTGTAGTTGAATGTTTGTGCGCAGGGTTGTTTTTAGAGAACGTCTCGGCGTAAACACGTCAAATTTAGATGTCTTTCCCCCCACCCCCTCTTACGTCAAACGAAGACGTTCTGTGTTTCTTTTCAGTACATGTATTTTATTGATATTAACAGAAATAATTTCCAGGAATTGCAGCTCGACGTGTTAGTTTATGAAGCTGTTGTTGTTGCTAGATTTTGTGTGTGACGCTACGAGTCACGTTCACATAATTCTAGAACATGTGCAGAGTTAATAGATGGTTATTGCATGGCAAGTGGTAAATCAACTAAATGTTGTTGTTTTTTGGATAATGGTGACTTCATGGTTGAAGGCTATCTTGTTCATTTCTAGAAAGTGAATATGTCGTGGCAAAAGGGACAGGTAAAACTGTACTAAAGTGAAGATGTGGTTGATACAAGTAAAAAATAGATCTTTTGTAATAGGTGTGATAAAGCTATGGTCACTCACTGCTGGAGCATCAGTTGCTACATTGGAATAGTTTCAGAATATTTCATTTACATGTGTGTCATTGTATCTGTGTGTTAATGTGCTAACTTTGGTATATTATAACATCTCTCAGGCGCCAAGGTTCACTCGCCTATTTGTCCTTTAGCTTCTTTTAGTGTAGGTCTCTGATGTACCAATTGGTGATGTGTTATAACACATCTCCTCCCAGGCACCAAGGTTCACTCTCCTCTTTCTCTGTCCTTCAGCTTCCTTTCACTGTAGGTCTCTGATGTACCAATTGGTGATGTATTACAACACATTTCCTCCCAGGCACCAAGGTTCACTCTCCTCTTTCTCTGTCCTTCAGCTTCCTTTCACTGTAGGTCTCTGATGTACCAATAGGTGATGTATTACAACACATCTCCTCCCAGGCACCAAGGTTCACTCTCCTCTTTCTCTGTCCTTCAGCTTCCTTTCACTGTAGGTCTCTGATGTACCAATTGGTGATGTATTACAACACATTTCCTCCCAGGCACCAAGGTTCACTCTCCTCTTTCTCTGTCCTTCAGCTTCCTTTCACTGTAGGTCTCTGATGTACCAATAGGTGATGTATTACAACACATCTCCTCCCAGGCACCAAGGTTCACTCTCCTCTTTCTCTGTCCTTCAGCTTCCTTTCACTGTAGGTCTCTGATGTACCAATAGGTGATGTATTACAACACATCTCCTCCCAGGCACCAAGGTTCACTCTCCTCTTTCTCTGTCCTTCAGCTTCCTTTCACTGTAGGTCTCTGATGTACCAATTGGTGATGTATTATAACACATCTCCCAGGCACCAAGGTTCACTCTCCTCTTTCTCTGTCCTTCAGCTTCCTTTCACTGTAGGTCTCTGATGTACCAATTGGTGATGTATTATAACACATCTCCCAGGCACCAAGGTTCACTCTCCTCTTTCTCTGTCCTTCAGCTTCCTTTCACTGTAGGTCTCTGATGTACCAATTGGTGATGTATTATAACACATCTCCTCCCAGGCACCAAGGTTCACTCTCCTCTTTCTCTGTCCTTCAGCTTCCTTTCACTGTAGGTGTCTGATGTACCAATAGGTGATGTATTACAACACATCTCCTCCCAGGCACCAAGGTTCACTCTCCTCTTTCTCTGTCCTTCAGCTTCCTTTCACTGTAGGTTTCTGATGTACCAATAGGTGATGTATTACAACACATCTCCTCCCAGGCACCAAGGTTCACTCTCCTCTTTCTCTGTCCTTCAGCTTCCTTTCACTGTAGGTCTCTGATGTACCAATTGGTGATGTTTTATAACACATCTCCTCCCAGGCACCAAGGTTCACTCTCCTCTTTCTGTGTCCTTCAGCTTCCTTTCACTGTAGGTCTCTGATGTACCAATAGGTGATGTATTACAACACATCTCCCAGGCACCAAGGTTCACTCTCCTCTTTCTCGGTCCTTCAGCTTCCTTTCACTGTAGGTCTCTGATGTACCAATAGGTGATGTATTACAACACATCTCCTCCCAGGCACCAAGGTTCACTCTCCTCTTTCTCTGTCCTTCAGCTTCCTTTCACTGTAGGTTTCTGATGTACCAATAGGTGATGTATTACAACACATCTCCTCCCAGGCACCAAGGTTCACTCTCCTCTTTCTCTGTCCTTCAGCTTCCTTTCACTGTAGGTCTCTGATGTACCAATAGGTGATGTATTACAACACGCTAGTGTCAATAATTATTAGCCAGAATGCTCCTTTGTCAGATAAGGTGGTTTTGGACTTTTAGCAGAGATATGGCCTATGGCCGTTTTCGGGTACTGGCTACCCTTAAAGTGATTTACTTATGCGGCTGCCATGCAATTTTGTCTAGAGGACCTTTGAAGTACATGAGAGAATTGTGTGATTTATCCTCCAGCTACCACCACTGTAAATGAGTGGTTTGTTGCACCATGTGACAGGTTAAGGTAGTGGTTATTATTACGTATAACACAATTTCCATACATTGACATACCTGTAAATGAAACATTCTGAAACTATTCTGAAATAGCAACCATGCTTTTCTATGTGGGTGAACTATTTTGGAATTAATAGTTTAAATAAATTGTAGGGGTACCTGTAATTAGGCATGACATATTTACTTTCAAAATTTTCATGATTGTGTAATACTTGTTCTGACAGCTGTCATGTTAAATGTGCTGAACATCATGAAGTATATAATAATAATATATAATTGGATTGCATTGTACTTCTCTCTTAATGACATTTAATTCTGTTTGCTGTCAAATATATAATCAGGGATGAGAGAATTCCACGGAAACGCGGATTTCTGCATTTTGGGAATCCAATTGGATCATTCCTGTAATTCGTCCAGATCCGAGGAGAAATTTGGGGGGATTTATATATGGGGGTCGCAAAGCTGAGTAAAAATCAAAATGTTCGGGCGTAAACCATCGTACTTTCCCAAACATAGACTGTTGTATGCCCTGTGATTGCTCAAGAGATATAAATCGGCCGGAATCTCATAAGTGCTTAACATTATGAAAGGCTACTGGATAATTCAAATTTTATGACGTCAGTATATTTCGTTTCCATTTGGGAACTCGGGGGGGAAACACGCAGGGAAACACCAAATTGGGGTCTGGCGACTTTACTGTTGGTTAATAATCAGGTAATTTCCTGGCTTGACAGTGGCGACCTACAGTGGCATGTTAATGGAGCATATTGAACTAACATGTCAATACGCTCAACTTTGCTGTGCCATGAACAATACAAAGACTTATAATCAACGTTTTTTTTAGTTTGGTTTGTTTGAGACTAATAATAAATATTGTATACACAATATCGCTATGGAAGGTTTAGCTATCATACAGGTTTTGGTCTCTCTTTCATTTACTGCCTTCCGATGTTCCCACTAGGTGGAAACATAGTGTACTTGTTGCGGAACTTATTGTGCTTATTGGCGGCCTCGTGCGTGTAAAATAACCAAACTGGACTAAATCAACGAGGTTTGCTTTCGAGAAATTGACGAAAAGCTGAGGAACAAATTTCTAGCAGGCTGGTTGCAGAAAACTGTCGAAATAGATATCGGTAGCGGAAACAAAAAAACGAAAAGTCGAGGACTTAATAAAAAACACGAGTCAACCAGGAGTTGCGTTTTGTGTGTTTTGTAATGACACATTGAAATACGGTGGGCATGGTTTTGTGTCAATAAGGGACCATGTTCTTACTGATAAACACTGTACGGACGAACACCTCTATTTCTAGTGCATTTGGATCGCCTACTTCAGTTATGTTTGTGTATGGTATATTGTTATTGTCAGTTAAACAACTGATTTAATTATTAACAAGTTAAATATTTTTTATTTACAAGAATTGGTCCAACTTCACATTGAATAATTTCACAAGACTGCCAAATCTTTTGGAATACTAATAATTATGAAGGTTTTTTTATAGGACAGTCAGCAGCTTGAAGTACCAATTATATATGGGGTGGGGTGGTGGAAGGTGAGAAAAACATGCAAATAATATCAGGTGTTACTACTTACCATGTTAGAATGGCTTTAGCCCTTAAAAACAAACGGCTTACAGCGCCCTCCGCCATGAACCCCAGCTAGAAAGCACTAGCAGCGCTCATACCTTGATCCGCTCGTACCTTGTTCTGCTCGATCTCATAAATTTTCAGTGGTTTTCACCAAATGTCACTCTCATCCCTGATAATATAATAGTAATTATAATACATTTGAGTTAGTATTAACTCACCTAAATGTTCATTGTTGATGTTCACTTGTGCGTAAAGAGCAAATGCATCAGTAATTCTAGATAAATGTCAATGTTAATCTGAGAATGATCCGCTTGCACTAAATGTATGGTTGTAACTGTTATGCTTTTTGTATGATTGATTACCTTGTATGATAATGTTTAACAGTTGCATTAACACTGTTTGTAGTCACGTATTCTTAAATGTATTAATGTTATATAGGCTCATGCTAAGGTATTTGTCTATTTAGCCATTTGTCGCTATGATCATTTTGTTTCTTAGCCAAATTTCCCTCCCCCATGCCAAATTGTTTGCTTAGCCAACCTTAAAATTGTTTTAGCTATTGGGTAAATGGCTAATTGTTAGCATGGGCCTAGATAAGATTTCACTAGGGACTTTGTCATTGTTTCTGAATTAATCTTGTCTTCTTTCCGTAGCATAGGTGGAAATGCCGCCCAGTCAGTAATGGTTTTTCTTCTTAAATTTTTAGTGTCGATTCTGGTTTTGACAAGAATGGTGATGTCATGTTTAATGATTCGTTTCCAGATTTGTAATTGGCGGTCTAGACTAAAATACACAATATTTTCAGAATGTCTCGATAACACTAAGACTTGTCATACTGATAGTAGCCTGATAGCTGCAAAAGTGGATTTATTTGTTGCAATTATTTGTAGGGAAATATATGTGGAAAGATTTTGTGTTTCACAGCCTATGCCTTGACCTTGTTTAAAATTATTGATAATGCTTAGATAATGTTCGTAGAACGGAACAATTTATATGTTACGTCACTTATTCGTGCATTTATACAATATCATTTTTATCTGCCTGTTTTAGTAGCAGTCGACTCACTAAGTAATGTTGCCACATTAGACATTTCTAGCAGTTACAGACATTCAGTTGCAGTTAAAAACTGATGAATTTTTCAGTCAAACATGCACTTTCTATAGTGTAAACAGTTGGAAAACCAGCATTCCAGAATTGTTCTCAATATAACTGTCCAGATTTGGATTTTGTTATTTCTTAAATAATAATGACACAGACAATACTTAGACTGGTGCATCCGTGACTGAAAATGTCATCTGGTTCACAAATAATCACCTCATTTTCAGGTTCTTTTTCGACCATATCTTTCTGACCGAATCACTCATACTTAGCATATTCTTACAGCTGAAGGCAGACTACATTGCCATGCTGAAGGAATTCCCTCTCGACCGCCATTCTCGCTGGGGTGAAACTAAGAAGAAACTGGAATCGGATTCTCGCTACAAAGCAATCGAGAGTTCCTCTCGGCGCGAGGACTGGTTCCGCGACTATGTCAAGAAACTTGACGACGTGAGTACATCACAATGGGCCGTTTATAGGAATTCATTTCTGAAATCGAAACCTTTCATGCTTTAAAATTGTTCTTGTCAAACCACTGACGTCAAAAAGGGACTTGGACTAGTACAATTGTGTGGTGGATCTGGCATAAAAAGAAGGGGTGCATCGGTGTGGGTGTAAAACTTGTAAATCATTGATATAGACACTGACATTTGGGTGCCTTAATAAGGGGTGTGTGGGATGCGGGAGGGGGTTGCTGCTAATATTGATGACAGGTGGAAATCCTGCCACTCAATGCAACAAGATACAATATACTTTATTGAATTTCTCAAAAGAGAACTTTATATTGTGGTCTGTTAATACATAAAAAGTACATAAAACATAAAAAGGCAGTCACAGTAAAATAAATATATAAGTCATATTCCCACACATTCACCCTTTTCACCACTAAAACATGTTCGTGATAATGATGATTAACTTGGGTTCAGATATATGGTTTATCACATTAATTTTTCTCTGTAATTACTACCTGGCAGTCTATAATTCAGTATTTTATTCTATAAAAGAATTGATTTAAACATAAACACATTATGTGAATAGCAGGAAAAACCTGTACGCACCAGCCGGACATTCCACTCAGTACATCCAGCTTGGTGATGGATGACGTTGGATAAAAAAAAAATTTGAGTGAACATGTTTTTTCATCAACCAACAGGAAATAACAATGATTATGGAATATAATAAAACTGCTAATGCCTCTATGTGAAGTCTTTGCAACCAGACTCACTTCCACAACCTTACTTCCCCTATTAACAATACTGTTCACCCTGCCTGTATTCTTCACACTCAACCTGCCAAACCAGCAGACAAAAGAAGATGTCAAAACAGATTCAATAAAGCTGTGATAGAACATGTACAGAGTCTCAGGACTCACACCAAAGGATCTCAGTCTGAACATGCAGAACATTCTCTGATGAAATTGTTTTACAATGCAGTTAGTGTTGGATTCAAAGGTAAGTTTATTATCCAAAGCAGTGCCTAGATATTTATGCTCATTCACTCTCTCCACAGTCACACCCTCAATAACAACCCCACTCACACACCCCTTCCTTCTATAGACTACTACCATCTCCCTGGCTTTCTCCCCATTCAAGTCTAAGTAGTTGTCCTTACACCATCGTGTCACATCAGTGACCTGCTGCTTACAATGACTGTCTGAATTTGAGAAATCTGCTAAAGCAGAGTCATCAGAGTATTTATACAAACTGCACATGGAGCTACTGTTTTTAAAATTAAACTGTTGACAAGGAAGTCAGTCAACCACACAATCAATTTAGGGCTAACATTCAGACTAATCAACTTTTCTGCTAGCAAATGAGGCTGTGTAGTGTTGAACGCTGATGAATAATCTATAAACAGGATTCTGACAAAAGATTCAGCTTTGTCGAGATGGGTGCATGTATCAGGAAGAAGTGATAGAATGGCATCTTCTACCCCTATGTTCTTATAAGCAAACTGTAGAGGGTGTAGTTTGCCTTTTGTCTGTTTTGAGGAAGTGGTGCAACATTATTCTCTTAAAGCATTTCATGATGATGGGGGTAAGCAGACCTGCCTACCATTCCGGATTGTCCGGAATCATTCCGGAAAGTCACCTCAAATTACGGTATTATGGTGAGGGATGAAAATATTACGGACTGTGACCGTGTTCGGCAATCACTCAAATTTAGGTTCGACTATATTAAATAGGTGGCAGCATATGTATGCAGCATGTTGTGACATGGTTTTTCATTCGCTGAGTGTGGTCGTAATTCGCATTTCCGCGATCAAACAAAACGAAGTCACGCGGCACGAAATGATGGCTGACAGCAAAACGACGCCACTGCCAACCCAAAAGAAATGTGTAATGCAAAAATGTACTGAGTGTTGTACTTGTAGTGTTAGGCCAACTGACTGTACTAAGACTAAGTTAGTGTATTTATTGAGGAGTTTAGTGTATAACATTTACAGCCTATCATACAGTTACTAGAGTCTAGGCGATGTCGATGACAGCGTAATGTAATGGTTTTGGTCCGTCGCTACCCCTCCCCCCCCCCCCCCGTCTATCATTTATCATAGTAGAGTTGAGTAGGCTAGAGCATATCTGACACGCGGTTCTTAATTACTAACAGGAAGCGTATATTCCTGAAAATCAGTGTCAATGGGAAGATGGATTACTGACAGGAAGTTTTTGGGGTAGGCAGGTCAGCAGGTAGCAACTGGGCGAAGGTCATTAAGTTCCACAGGGTTGAGTTTTTAGGCACTGGACAAATAATCAAAATTTTTCACAGGTTATCTGAGCTGACTGATGAATTGAACAGCCTGGCAAAAACAGAGAGATGTGCACTGTAGATCACATTCTTAGTATTTTCTGTCTTTCTTGTTTTTCTTATCAGCCAGTATTCCAAGGCTGTCTTCCATGCATGTTCATCAAATATTTGCTGTGTTAATTAAGCCTAAACGTTTGGAGCCAAGATACAAAACATAGGAGAAAAAGCTGAACCTACATAGATGCAAGCGTGCATACAAATATATACATAATAATAATATAATAAGTTTATTTTCTCTGGCAGCCATAGAGGTTAAAAAGTACAATAGGTACATTAAAATTAATAAAACAATAAAATAAAATAGATTAATATAAAACACTAAATGGAATATACAACCTAAATAAGTGAAATTATAACTAATTAAAATGTGTAATTTGCATATAAATAAGTAAATAGAATAGATAACTAAAACAAGATTTAAAGTACCGGGGGTATATTCATAATACATAGTACCCACATACACGCACGCATGCACGCACACACTCACACACACATCCTGTTTGTCCACATGGTCATGCCAAAACGCAATCGAGGCCAGCAATGCCGTAGCGGTACCCATTATGCAAGTTTAAGTAGATCGGGTCAATTTTGGACATCAAACGTTGGCCCAGATTGAAAAGTTGCATGCTGATAAAACTTTTTGAGACAGGCAGTACTAGCGATGATGTTACAGAAAATGACAGCAGTGTAATGGCGCTGATGTTTAAATGAAATAAAAACAAGGCATTCGCTAAAATCTGTTTTCTATGTGTACACAAAGTTTAACAATATATGTAACATTTGAGAACATTAAAAAAATACATTTGTAGCATAAAATCGATTTTAAACTCGTCTGTGTAGTGATTCCCACGGAAAATTTAATGAGCTAGGCGATCACGTGGTATCGTGACATCACCTATGACTCACATTCGCATCAGGCCGACCAGAGCTCAGCACTCAGAGCATGTTTATAAGGATACCTTTTGGGTCAAAATGAGCCTCAGAATGAGTTATTATGCAATATTCCGATGTAATACAAACACTAGTCATCATAGAGGAACAAGCAGTTATCTTATGGTTCCACATGAATCCAATTTTATTCAAAATAATGAATGCGAATGGGCCTACAAGTCGACTAGGTTTCGCCAAGCTTGGGCTCGTTTTCAGAATAATTATATTGAATGCAACCAACGGGAGATAATCTACACCAATAAATATACATAGCAAACAGATGTTGTATCCAGCTACATAAATAACGTGTGTAATCTCATAACATCAGTAGAATATCGATGTATGAAGGAGTTGTACCATTTATCATAACAACTGAAATCAGTCGGTGAACTTCCGTTGGTGCCGCTAGCTCAGTTGGTAGACGCGTTGGATTCTTGTTATTTATTTTACAATCGGGCGACGCCGGTTCAATCCTGACACCAAACCATTGATTTTCTTTACACTTTTTTGTTTATGTTTTCATGAAGTAATATAAACCAAATCATTGTATACTATGATGCACTGTTTGTAAACGTTTTTTATTTTTGTAGTCCTGCATACATGTGATGACACCAACACGATGACGTTTTATTTCAGGGAAATTATGGATTTCCTTTTACCTGCTCGCAAGCGGCAGGTAGACTATGAATCGTTTGGTCCAAATTAACTGACCGTTATATGCAATAGACAGATTACCATTATGGACAGGTAGTGGTGGGCAGTGCAAACTAATAGGACGTCATTCGGGACTTTCAAAAGCGTACATTATATCCAGGTTATCGTTATGGACAGGTGGCCGCTAAGACAGGTTTTACTGTATATTGTCAATTTTGGCTGTGACATTACTTTAATTGCCCATAGTATTAGTAGATAGTCATAGTCTTGATTTCATTTCAGTGTTTATAAATGATGCACACAGTAGCTTCTAAAGTGATTTTATTTTAAAAGTTATGACGGATTAGATTCGGTTGCTTTTGTTTGACTGTAAGTGTAGCTCACATTGATTAAAGACCATTTATTTGTTCAATTCCTTATTCTGTAACTCACATTGATGAAAGACCATTTAAATGTGCAATGTGTTACAACTTATTTTGCTCCTATTAAAGTACACAGTGGGTGGTATGGTTTAACTAGAAGCCATAGTTTCTCTTGATATTTCATACTCAATTAATAAAAGTGTATTTTTAGCATGACGACAGTGTTTTCTTTATCACATTAAGATACGTATAACAGTATCTCCCAGTTTCGTTCAGATGTGTCCATTTCATATTAACCCCAGCAGTGCAAATTATAACATGCCCTTTTATGGACTGTTGGAAATTGTTATAGACTGATGAAAATAAAATATTACATTAGGTCTGCCAACCCTTTTTTGCAATAAAATGTGGTTTTTTTAAAGAAATGTTTTTTCTACCTACCTATTTTAAAAACCAATGTTAAAAACAGCTACAGTTGGCTGTGTGACATGTGACTTTCCTTGTTGCCTGCAGGACTCGGACAATGATGACCGTAAGGAGAAAGAGAAGCTGGAGCGAATCGAAGCAAGTCTGCGCGAGCGAGAGAAGGAGGTTCAAAGGTCACTGTCAACGTCGCTGCGGGAACGTGACAAGGAGCGGGAACAGCACAAGAAGGATGAGGCGATCGAGCACTTCAAGGCCCTGCTCGCGGACATGGTCAGAACCTGCTTTTGTAATAGAATTACCATAATGACTGTATTATGTCTTCGGACACCATAAAAATCAACAAAAAAGATTAAATTTATGTACAGTATGTTTTTGAACACCTATTATTTCTACGTGGCCGAATACGTACAATACATTATGGTTATCTTTTTTTTCCGTTAGCTGCAGCGGAATATCGCTGGGACTTCGTCAATATATATCCAATATATATGGTAGCTATATGTGTGGGTCAGAGCTGTAACAAGTACATTTATTTTGTACTTGAGTAAAAGTACAAGTAACTCTGGAAAAAGCTACTCAAGTAATAGTAAAAGTACTTTTTGAAAAATGTACTTGAAATACAAGTAAAAAGTAAATATGTGTACAGTAGTACCTGTCTTGTAGGGACACCTGTGGGGCCAGGCAAAAGTGTCCCTACATCGCAGGTGTCCCCTCATCAGAGGGACAAGAATTACAGACGACTTTTTGGAACATATTTACCAACTTTATTTACATCCACCACACCAAAACCCACAACATATTTACATACATAATGACAGCAAAACAAGTGGCAGTTGTCAACTTCTACACGGTATGCACCCATCTCACTTAACAACAAAAAAGTCTGTGATTGACTTCTGCTTCGCAAGAGCAGACTGCTTAATGCAGTGGTCCTGCACCAGGCATTGCACAGTTGCAACTGCCTCCAGCATGGCTGGGTTGCTAGCATGCATTGCATACGCAACAAGTTCATTCACACGCCCAAGGGCCTCCCTGTTCGTTAACACAGGTGGACGCTCAGTCTCCTCCTTCTCCTCCTCCTCATCACTGCTGGCGTCATCAGCTGGCACCTCTCCCCTTGCCTTGGCAATGAGGGCAGCCTCCCATTCATCACTGACCACATCAGTGGTGCTGGTGGCATCGTCCATGGACACATATTCGGTCCAGGACACAACACCTAGGAGATCGGTGTACCCTGATCCTTCAGGCTGCTGCACAAGCAGCTCCTCCGCATCGTCACTGCTGCCCGAGCCAAACCCGCATTTGGCAAAACACTTGCAAATTGTGGTCTCCGACACACTGGCCCATGCCAAGTGTAACCAGCGGATCACATCGAGGATGTCCACACGCTTGCTTAGTTCGGTGGCTGTCCGTGCATCGTCCATCTCGGACAGGACATGTCGCATCAGGCGTTTGCGGTAATGCCCCTTCAGGGCAGCGATGATACCGGCATCACACGGCTGCAGGCGAGATGTGGTGTTTGGCGGAAGAAACACCATCTTGATGTTCGACATCGTCACAGCTGGATGTGCACCACAGTTGTCGATGAACAGCAAGATGTTGCGTCCTTGCAGCTTCATCGCGCTGTTGAGCTTGTCCAGCCACTCCTTGAAGAGGATGGACGTCATCCAGGCCTTGCAGTTGGCCCTGTACGTCACGGGGAGCGCTGCCTTGTCAATTCCTTTGAAGCACCGTGGCTTCATTGACTTCCCGATCAGCAGCGGCTTCAGCTTTTCCCCTGCTGCAGAGCAGGCCAGCAACACGGTGACACGCTCCTTCGAAGTCTTAATCCCCTTGCGAGGATCGCCACGAACAACCATGGAGCGTTCAGGCATGGCACGGTAGTACAGCCCCGTCTCATCAGCATTGTAGATGTCTGCTGGAGCGTAGCCAGCAGTCAGCTCTGGCAGACGCATCGTCCAGTCGGTCACCACGTCCTCTGGCACCTCGGCTGCCTCGCCACACAACGTCGCCCACTTGACGTTGTGTCGTTTCTGCCATGCTTGCAGCCAACCGTTGGATGCCATGAAGTCGTCGTGGCCTGGCATCTCCATCGACAGCATCAAGGCTTTCTCCTAAAACACAATTGCAAACATATTAAGTTCATTTAGGGTTGTAAGTAAAACATAATTTTTTACATGTTATAATAAACAGTGCAGACTAGGGTAAACCGGGTCGCTATTTAGGCTTCAAAAGTACGCTAAGACACAATATTTTCGTAATATAAATATGCCTGGAATTATGTTGAATAATGGAACTAACGCTCTGATGTCTCAAAGTTAGGCAAAACTCAAGTTATAACAGCGAAATCGAGGTGGGTCCGGATCCTACACAAGTGCCGGAATTTTTAATCATGGAGGGGGAAATGCAAATGACGACATACCTGGATAAGTTTTCCACTGACTGGAAGTTCCTTGGAGCGTGCGATACAAAACCAGTCCCACACCAAACCGTTCAAATCGTCGTAGACCGTTTTTCGACGCTTGACGTACTTCAAGTCCGATCGTCCGCCCGACTCCCATTCCCGCAAGATGGCCGCTCGCTCTGAACGAATTCGGCCGATCTGTGTCTTGCCGCAACCAACTTCTTTCGCAATCGTACGACAAGAGTGTCCGTTGTCCAGTCGTTTCAGCACATTAACCCGCTGATCTAAGCTCAAGATCTTTCTCTTCCCTTCGCTTGCCATAACTTCCAATTTTGTACCAATCTATAAAACGCGTATGCTTCTCTCGAATCTAAAAACTGCTGTGGGTTGAACTCGCAGTTACAGTTCGCGGTCTCGTGTGATTGGACAAAAACAACACTCCCAGCATGCACAGTGCTGTGCAAGAAATGGGCGACGCGATCTTTATTATTATTTTTAGCAATATGAATGGCTTATTTTAGGTAAAAACCAATAAATCTGTATGACTGTCCGCCCAAGCAGTGGAATAATAATAAAAAATCGTTGTCCGCGTTCGCGTTCAGTAGGTGTCCGCTGATCTAAGGGACATATCCGTTGACAAACGATCGGGACATTGGAAAAGTGTCCGTACATTGTAGGTGGTCGCTGATCAGGGGGGTCGCTGAAGACAGGTTCTACTGTACTTGAAGTAAATGCAAAAGTACTTTTCTAACAAGTCAATTCAGTAGTGTGCAAAACAAACACTTTATTGAACAGAAAAGGATCCTCAGCAGGATACAGTGACAGGCTGGTTCCTCAAACAAACTACACATATTATGCAAGACAGTGACAGAAGAAATAAAATAATGGTAATACCCTATTCAGTAGTGTGTACAGTGAACACTAAATATTGTCTACGACCAGGCCTGGGGGTCAATATGTGAGACACAATATTGAAAACATGAACCAAGAATACATATAAACAACATTTATAGGCCCTAAGAATACTTATTTTATTATTAAGATAAATCTGAGTAACGTAACCATTAGCAGTTTAAATTGACACAGTGAAGGGAATGTTTTGGGGGCGATAATGTGTGAATTTCTGTCACGTTTAGTCATCATTGTGAGCCCATAGACATGTAACTATTAGTTAATCTAGTGGCCAGTTGGCCTCCTCTAAATTCTTATCAGTTATAATTACCAGTCTTGGCCAGTCATCTAACCATCTTGAAGACACGGCTGAAGGGTCTCTGGCTAATCCCCTGGATAGAAGTAAACATGCAGTGTGTGTCTGTGTTGCAGGTGCGGACCGTGGACATGTCGTGGCATGACACGAAGAAGGTGCTGCGCAAGGACCACCGGTGGAGTCTGGCAGAACTGCTAGACCGAGAAGACAAGGAGAAACTGTTCAACGAACACATCGAGAGTCTCACGAAGCGCAACCGTGACATGTTCCACAAGCTGCTCGACGAGACGCCCGAGGTAACCCTCACCTCCACCTGGCGGGAGGTGAAGAAACTGATCAAGGACGACCCGCGCTATTCCAAGTTTTCGTCCAGCGATCGGGTGAGTGGTACTGCGGTTTCATTGCAGATCAGGCCTTTGTGTACGATAAAGTCAAATAATGTCCCGGTATATTCGCGTGTCTTTGCATGCATATACAATCGAGTCCAATTAAACTTTTCTCATGGCCATAGGGAAATAGAAATAATTGTTAATCAATGTCACTTAAAAGGAGTCAGTTGTTTCCTAGTTTTTCATGTATTAGTTAACATAATGTTCTTAAGACTACACTAACTATGTTGAAGGTAAACTGCCCGCCAAATTGTGTTGTGTAAGCCCGTAACAACGGTCGCAATTTGAAGGCACAACCACGGGTGCATGCTCAAATAGTAAACAAAACATCCAGTTTCAAAACAAGCTTTATTAGTAATACGGCTGAGTCGGGCCGAGTTAACGGCTTACCCTTTGATGTTCAGCTTTCCCATGTTCTACAGCCCCTAATTCCGGGTAGATGAACAAAATGCGTCCCTTAAACGTTCCTGTGCTTGTGTTAACAGAAGAAGGAGCGGGAGTTTGACGACTACATCCACGAGAAGTTTGTGCAGGCGAAGGCTGACTTCAGGGAGCTGCTCAAGGAGACAAAGCTGATCACGTACCGTTCCCAGGCGATGACGCAGGAGTCAGAACAACACATCAAGGACATCGAGAAGATCCTCCAGGTCAGGGTTCATACAGGGCATGGAAATCCTTGACTAGCACGGAATTTCATTGGTTAAAAATCAAGGCCTTGAAAGTCTGGAAAAGCCTGAAATTCTAAGTTTTCAGAAATAAAATGGCACCTCCATAGGGTGCCTCTGTCTTCACAATACAACTGATTCAACTAACTTCCACGTATTGCGTAGGATATCTGCCTGGGGTAGTGTAGTCAACTACCACCCCTGGCTTGTGAGGTGACATTTAAAGTGTGTACTTTTTGTTCTAATCTGGAGAATGGAGTATTACATCAGGTAACTAGTGAAGGTAGGAATAGACTTATACTATACAGAGCAGGAACGTTCTGCTGAATTTTTAGTATAATTATTTCATAGTTTGTCCAATGATTGGTAGTTAGTACTAGATAAGTTTTTTGTGAAACAGGAAAACGAGAATAGCGAAATTAGGTCCTGTATTAATTCTCGTAATGAACTGGGGGATGTTTGAAAATGTATGTTTCCTACTCGGACCTCAAGGAGAGGAGTTGTCATTTACAATTAACATTGAACGCATTGTTTCACTTTGTCACTTGGGCTTTTATTTTCTATTCAATCCCAGGCCGCATTTCCACACGTAGTTTTGAAATGTTGAATTTGTCTGCCGACAGAATGACAAGCGCCACCTGGTGTTGGACTGTGTGGCAGAAGTGAGAAAGAAGATCCTGTTGTCTTACATCGAGGACTTGGAGCGCAAGGGCATGCCCCCACCCCCCACGGCCTCCGAACCTAGTCGCCGTAGCACAAAGTGAATGAAACATGTTTATAACACTCGACCAATCTTCAAGAGAACATCTCAATCTTCAGACTCTTCCAGTGAAAGCTCTTGTCGTTGAAACCAATGCAAACTTTTGCAGGAAACACGTGCAACTCTCGTTTCTTCCGAGTTTCCTGTTAGAATGTGCTGCTGTGTTTTGAGGTGTTTTAGTCACTAGTTTGTGAAACTGTTTTAGTAAGGTGCCTGCATGGCACTGTATGCTTGCTGTTGAATTGAGTGTCATTGCTGCCTGTTGTTTTACGGAAAGATTTCAATAAGTTGTAATTTTTAATTCGCAGCTGCTAAAAAGCAGCTTTGCAACCTGCTCCTGGATAAGTATGGACACAGGTTGCATTTAAAGCGTTCGTTCTTTCCTTTCTTTGTAACCAGAACGAGGTAAACTAACGAATGCTGTTGCAAAGTCCCAATAATGCTCTGCTTGTAGCATAAGGTAAATAATTATGTTGTATTGAAAATGGTGTGTAGGTAGTGATCAACCGACGGCTGAATCGACGTTATCCGATTAAATAAAGCCATTCTTAAAGCAAACCGTGTCGTGTTTGAGTGTTTCAAAGTTAAGCTCTATGATGTGTAACCTGTTTGTATAACCACGTAAAGTTCTATCTTAATGGTTCACCGCCTACACATCGCCTAGAAATGGACAGAAAGCAGATGTGAAACTTTTCATGATGTGATGGTAGATTGCGCTTTAGGATCACGAACCTCACATTGCAGTCACGTTGGAAGTTTTTCAATTTTATGGTATATTTTTCACTTAGTTCGCTGCATCTTCTTTATGTTGGTTAGGCACTATATTTGGATTCAAAATGAGTAATCACTTCTTGTACCGTGAAATATTTGTTTGGCGGTAGATTTCAACACTGGAGCGTTAGACCGTGAGATGATACACAAAATTAAGAGAGTATAGTATTAAGTTCTTAAGCCAAAGTAGTATACTTGGTACCTCGGACACTCGTGTGCGGTGTCGCCACGGAATTACATGAATTATTGCGTTGAGCTAGGATTCTATGTCATGCGAAATGGGTAATACCTCCGTAGTGACGTCACGTCTGGTAATTTCTTATTCAATTCCTGTGCGGATACGTGTTGAGTCGCTACTTGGCCTTGTTAAGTTTTTCGCATCTGCGTGAAAAGCCTGTGTACGTGTACATACACTATTAATACGGGTGTCATGTAACGAAGTAAAACTCCTTGATTACTGTACTTGAGAAGTTTTTTTAAGTAACGCAGAGTAACGAAGTAAATGTGCGTTCTAAATTGGGGTTTGGGTATTGATTAGAAAACGAAGTTAAGCCAGCTATGAGCGTATTTATTATAGTTTTTCAATCTTTAGTCGACCTTAGCACTGCATTTGTCAACTTATTTGCGTGTTCGGCTGCTGAGGTCCCATTACGTCATCGGTACCACATTATCGTTCAGTTCACCGTGGTCTGTAATCTATTTTAAAACTGTACAACATGTATAATTTTATTTAGTTCAACAGTACGTATGGCATTTACATAATACACATTGACGTTGGCTGGCATCTTAATAAGCTTCATGAACCGCGTATATATAGATAGCGTAGTCTGCACAATGACTGGCTTCGTCTTCGACCTGGACTTCGACGGCGTCCTTGGTCAGTTGGTGCAGCGACAGTGGCCGTCGTCGTAGCTATCGCCCATGGTGGCAGATGCCAGAACACATTTGCGTGCCCTGCTGTCGAATTTGCGAAAACAAAATATAGTTTTATAGAACATTATTCATGTACATAATTCATATGTGTTGGACAGTTGGAGTTAAACAGTACTTAATTTCACTTTGTCTTAATTTTTTGTTCACCGGTGCAGCAATTATTGTTGGTTACTTGCCTAACAAAACATCTTTCCGTTCTACTTTTACTTCTACCTTTAAGTACTTTTGGAAAATAGTTTTACTTTTTACTCAAGTAAGTTTTTAGAAGGTACTTTAAAAAACTTCTACTTAAGTATAAAATTAAAGTAATTCAGTCACCCCTGACTATTAATTTCCATTGGGCACTATGTTCTTATGACGCACCCGCATGCCGTTTTCGTACATGTGAAATCATAGCTTTAATGGGTGGTTTCATTTAGGTTATTTTGTTAAACTTTTGTGTATTCTACTTTTCTGTGGCTCAGTTTTGGTATTTGTTAAAAAATTGTTAAAACTTACTGCTAGCAGCTTGTATGTGACGTAAATGTAGAAAGTTGCTCCATAGTTGGCAGGATGAAGTGACCGAAAACACGATGCGTTCATGCTGTTCGGAGGAAGTAATGTAAAATGTTTAACGACTATTATAAATGCGTGAATTGATTTGCGCGCTCGCGTGCGTGCGTGCGTGTGTGTGTCGTATGAGAGCTTCCGTACGAAGTTGGAACTTGTAAATAGGAACGTTTCGTGAAACCGAACCCAATTTGTTTTGTAGTGTTTGCGTGTGTGTTACCGTTTATTGTAGTGTTTGCGTGTGTGTTACCGTTCATTGTAGTGTTTGCGTGTGTGTTACCATTCATTGTAGTGTTTGCGTGTGTGCTACCATTCATTGTAGTGTTTGCGTGTGTGTTACCATTCATTGTAGTGTTTACGTGTGTGTTACCATTCATTGTAGTGTTTGCGTGTGTGCTACCATTCATTGTAGTGTTTGCGTGTGTGCTACCATTCATTGTAGTGTTTGCGTGTGTGTTACCATTCATTGTAGTGTTTGCGTGTGTGCTACCATTCATTGTAGTGTTTGCGTGTGTGTTACCATTCATTGTAGTGTTTGCGTGTGTGCTACCATTCATTGTAGTGTTTGCGTGTGTGTTACCATTCATTGTAGTGTTTGCGTGTGTGTTACCATTCATTGTAGTGTTTGCGTGTGTGCTACCATTCATTGTAGTGTTTGCTTGTGTGCTACCATTCATTGTAGTGTTTGCGTGTGTGTTACCATTCATTGTAGTGTTTTCGTGTGTGTTACCATTTATTGTAGTGTTTGCGTGTGTGCTACCATTCACTGTAGTGTTTGCGTGTGTGTTACCATTCATTGTAGTGTTTGCGTGTGTGCTACCATTCATTGTAGTGTTTGCGTGTGTGCTACCATTCATTGTAGTGTTTGCGTGTGTGTTACCATTCATTGTAGTGTTTGCGTGTGTGTTACCGTTCATTGTAGTGTTTGCGAGTGTGTTACCATTCATTGTAGTGTTTGCGTGTGTGTTACCATTCATTGTAGTGTTGGCTTGTGTGCTACCATTCATTGTAGTGTTTGCGTGTGTGTTACCATTCATTGTAGTGTTTTCGTGTGTGTTACCATTCATTGTAGTGTTTGCGTGTGTGCTACCATTCATTGTAGTGTTTGCGTGTGTGTTACCATTCATTGTAGTGTTTGCGTGTGTGCTACCATTCATTGTAGTGTTTGCGTGTGTGCTACCATTCATTGTAGTGTTTGCGTGTGTGTTACCATTCATTGTAGTGTTTGCGTGTGTGTTACCGTTCATTGTAGTGTTTGCGAGTGTGTTACCATTCATTGTAGTGTTTGCGTGTGTGTTACCGTTCATTGTAGTGTTTGCGTGTGTGTTACCATTCATTGTAGTGTTTGCGTGTGTGTTACCGTTCATTGTAGTGTTTGCATGTGTGTTACCGTTCATTGTAGTGTTTGCATGTGTGTTACCGTTCATTGTAGTGTTTGCGTGTGTGTTACCATTCATTGTAGTGTTTGCGTGTGTGCTACCGTTCATTGTAGTGTTTGCGTGTGTGTTACCGTTCATTGTAGTGTTTGCGTGTGTGCTACCATTCATTGTAGTGTTTGCGTGTGTGTTACCGTTCATTGTAGTGTTTGCGTGTGTGTTACCGTTCATTGTAGTGTTTGCGTGTGTGTTACCGTTCGTTGTAGTGTTTGCGTGTGTGTTACCATTCATTGTAGTGTTTGCGTGTGTGTTACCATTCGTTGTAGTGTTTGCGTGTGTGTTACCATTCATTGTAGTGTTTGCGTGTGTGTTACCATTCATTGCTCTTGCGAGAAAACTTGGACAGTTTAAATCTGTGTTGTCCCTCGAGTTGAAACAAACTCGAACTAGTTCTTTTTGGTTCACCTGTCTGGAATTCTCTCGGACGTGTTAAACACCAGTTGTCGCAGATCTAACGAGCTAATATCACGCAAGAAAAGTTAATGGTAGCGGTTTTTTAACAACTGATCGAACCTATGAAAGTGAAACATAATTTTATTTTATTTTAAGTACCCTAACAAAAATGCTCGTCCCCTGACGGATATATTGGTAGTTGGCAGTCGTGGTAGTAGTAGTATTTACCAAATGTTATTTTTTTTTAAACAGCATTCGCAGATACTCGTTGTTTGTTCAAGATGACGAAGGTCTTAGAGAATGTGAGGTTCACGTCCATCGATAGGCCCTAGTCGTGATAGTGTAGAATTGTCAAATAATATTCGTATTGCTGTGCTATTGGCAAGATGGCAGACATAAGCCTAGTGTGTCAGCGTCTGCTTCATGCTTCCAAGTCCCTGACGCAGGGGCCGTTTTCCCGAAGTATTTGCAGCGCCCGCGTGGAACATGCGATTTATAAGTTACATTTTAATACCTGGCGCTCGAAGTTCAAGCCGTCGAAGAGGAAAATTGCTTATTGTTTTTGGCCTTGTCATGCTTCAGTGATTTCCCTCTAGCGGGTGTATTGACTGGTTTCTAAACGTTAATATTAAAAAAAACTACTAGTGTGTTCCCTGTTCTTTTAAGTTATAGCTGTTCTTCGGTATTTACGTAATATCGTCTGTAAAACTTAAGCTTGTCTTTTGTGAAATAACGTCAAAACATTTAAAAGAAGGCAGTCTGTTAATAGTTTTTCATTTATTAATAACTAACTATGTTGAAGGTATATTGTCCGCCAAATTGTATTTAGTACAACGTTCGCAGTTTGGAAGATACGACCTCGGAGCATGTTCAAATAGTAAACAAAATAATGATCCAATTCCAAAACAAGCTTTATTGGCAATATAGCCGAATCGGGCTAAGGTAACCGCAATACCCTTTGATGTTCAATGAGTTCCCACGTTCAGCACAGCAGACTCCCTGTTACAAACATCTTCGCGCGCGAGGGGTCGCTGCTGCTGATTACGTCAGTGCCAGTTACTCCTTGACAGACCTGTTCAGTCGAATATCATCTCGACTTATCTGGGAAACATTCAGTCATGCTGCAATTTATGCGCGAAGACTATCCGTACACAAATATATACCACTGTCTATAGCCAGGTACTCATTCATACAGCTGAATGAACTGAAGCAATGCAGAGCGTCGTCACGACAACACGAAGTTCGAACCCGGGTTATCTATATTGATAGTCGGATGTTCTATCCACGGCGCTCCACTGCCTACTTTTTGGGGTCAAACTACCTGGGCTGTTGTTCTAAGCCGCCCCCTGGTGGATGAAGATGCCGTCGTCTGAATACTTACCATTTCAACATTGTTTTCCTTAGCCTTAGCTCATCAGCATATTATCATACCTGACAACTTTTTAATTCCGGGAGATTCATCAGCGGTTCGGCACGCTTCTCGTGTCGCGCTGTCTCTTCGCGTTTTCTCGGATCTTGACATCGGAAGACGGTGGGGGTGCTGTTAGAGATTTCTCACCGGAACTTCAGCGGTTCAGCACGTCTCCCGTTTTGTTCCGCTGTCTCGAAGACGCGGGGAGGGGTGCTGTTGGAGATTTTAAGCGAAAGTTTGGGAGATTTGCCTGTATTCCGGGAGACCGTGAGAGATACACCCAGAATCGACGAGACTCCCGGAAATTCCTGGAGGGTTGGCAGGTATATAATATTATACTGATAACTTCACCATTGCGTATCTATTTTGAGATTGCATAACACTTTGCGTCCTACTCGCACTGATGTCGTACTATGTTAGTTCATTTCTCTGTACAGTGTGTTAATTAGCTATCAATTCCGGTAGCCATTTGGCACGTGTCAGAAGTGTTAATGAATTGGTGTACGCGGCGGACATACCGCCACTTCATAGTCATCATCATAACTCAAGTGCGTCGCTGTGTCCATTGCTAATGAAACGACGTAGGTAGTTTAGTTGAAGCGCTCGTGAGGCTCACTGCAGGTATGCAGAACACAGGTGTCACGTGAACATTGTGGAGCGACGTACTCATTCATACAGCTGAGTGAATTGGACCAACGTAGAGTGAACGAACTTGTTCGAGACTCGACACAGCAGCACACGATTCAAACCCGGGTTCTCTCGATTGAGTGGCGCTCGTAGAAACCGGGGTGCGAATCCTGGTACCGACCGATCGGTGGTTCAGTACAGGTATCGGGCGCCGTGTCGAAACTTGGGCATTTTCGTCCACTCTATGTTACCTGTGTCTTTCGGAAGATACACTGTAAGCCATTGGTCCCTTCTATCTGGTGTTTACCAGAGCACGGACAATAGGGCCACTGTCCATAAAAGTGTGACAGTTCCTTTCTAACTTTCCATGTTGTATTAATTCCTATTGTTTCCTCTTTTTTTTTATCTCACATATAAGTTATACACATCGTTGGATTCGTTTCGGGGAGAACTTTCAGGATATAGCAAAATGCAAGAAAAGTGGCCTAATTCCTGTTAGATTGTCTAAAAGTTAAATAAAAACTGCATTTCACAAAAACGGTTACGCCCAGTACCAAGCTATAATTGTGTTTACAATGGCGCGATCGTATGTGTCGTGGCGTTTTTTTTAACAGGTTTTATTTAAATGGAAACAATTGTGACCTGTAGTATTGATTATTATTTATGTACCCGTACATTTTGAAATATTTTTTTGCGTTATTTTTGTCTTAATCCACATTTTAGTTTGGTATTGGGTGTGACCAGTTAAAGATTGACTGTTTTTTATTTGCAGACAATATAACAGTAACTGTTATAAAATAATGTCTACATAAAATATTGAATATATACATCGGTTCTCTGTCACGTTACCTTAAAAAAATTAATAATTTGTAATAGTGGCGCATTGGTGAATAAGCTTGGTATCTGGCATAATCGTAAAAAATGGCCAATTAGCAATTATTAAGAAATTGGGTGGAATTATGTATCTTATGGAACTATATTATAGTGCATAACGTCAATAAGATAGTTTGCCTTGGTATCAGATACTTAAACTTTTGAATTTCCAAAATTTAGTATTTTTTCGGAAGTATCTGAAGTAAATGTTTAAAAATGGAAAGCCTATTTTTGACTGTTTTAAACAATTTTAACAGGAATTAGGCCCCCTTGCTTGCATTTTTGCTATAGGGAATTATACATATCCTGAAAGATCTCGTCGAATCGAATCCAACGATGTGTATAATGTTTGTATGTGAGCTCAAAACTGAGGAAATATTAGGAAATAACACAACGCGGAGAGTTAAAAGCGAATTGTCAGATTGTTTGGAGAGTGGTTCATAATGGACGTCGATCATTGGCAAATTCAATGCCCGTAGCTTTACAGAGATAAAGTGCACATTCCTGCACTGGAAATGGTCATGCACCATCACCGGAATCCGAGCTTGTCTAAGCAGGATTTTTCCCTACTTCATGTCGCACGTATTGTGATGTATAGTATATTGTGTACCTGTTACATAAGTTTGGTACCGCAATGGAAAGCCCAGTCTCACCAGTGGTAGCCAATATATTTCTATTTATGGAATGGCTGAAACAGTGAGCCATCGTCACAGCTCCAGAAACCTGTCAGTCCAGACGATGGAAGCAATGCGTGGATGACGTCACGGAAGTCGTGAGGAAGGGGTGTCAAAACAACTAACAGATCAACACCATTGACGCAACAGGCAACATCAAGTTTACGACTGAAGAAGAGAGTGAGGGGTCGCTGCTGTTCCTAGACACACTGCTGGTACGGAAAGAGGATGGAACGGTCAGACTCCGAGTGTATAGGAAGAAGACCCACGCCGACCAGTATCTTAGCTTATGTTCACACCACCCGCTACATCATCAATTGGGTGTCACGAGAACTGGACAAATGCAAGAAAGTCGTAACTGAACTAGAGGACAGAGAAAAAGAGGCGGAGCAGATCACCAAGGCACTACAGCACTGCGGGCATCCAAGTTGAATTAAAAGGAAGATGAGGGAACAACAACAAAGCCAGAGGGATGGACCAAGGAGAGGAAGAACACAGACAAGGCCAGAGGCATGGTCACTATACTACATGTCAACGGAGTGACACAACCGGTACAGCGCATTCTAAAACATCATGATGACAGCCACTTTATCAGTATTTTCGAGTTTTCCAATGACATGTGTCTTACATTGGAACTTACTATGTAACGCGGCCACCCATCTACTCCGTAATGCCGCCAGTTACAACAAAAAAAGGTCAACGAACTCCCCACAAAATAATAAGTTATTACATACATTCGCGGGTAAATTAATTGCTATCGAATATTTTTGTAATAAACCTGTTGGAAATAATGGCACTCACTCACGCACGCACGCACGCACGCACGCACGCACGCACGCACGCACGCACGCACACACACACACACACACACATTATAGGTTGTGCAAATGCTGCACATATCTGATCAGCCTCTTTAATTAGGCCACCGCTTCAATCAATGTGTTTTGAGTGTCATTTGGGTAGCCGTTTTATTGTAATTTATGTCTATGTGTTGGTCGGGAGTTCTTGCGGTCCCTACCTGGTGGTGATGAAAATGAATGCCACTGTTTGTCATTTTTGATAAGCGCATTACTTATCTATATATTGATACGCTAACTTTGGATAATTGTACGGGCATCTCCCCCGAGGCGGCCTCTCACCAATTGGCGATATATTTCAGAAAACAACGGTATGTGTTTACTTACGTTACTTTAGAGAGCGAGCGATAGTGTAGTGGTTAGCACACCCGCCTGGCATGCCAGCGCTCTGAGTTCAAAACACGGACCAGGCAGGCATGGTGAAAGAACCTGGCTCTCAACGTTGGGGACTGTGTATCTCTCGTGAATCGGAGGTCACGTCAATGCAGGTACCGTCTCAATTGGGACGTAAACGAACCACTGAGGACGACAAGCACCCTGAATGTGACCACCCTCAGTGCCAGTGGAATGAGACCTCATAAGACCATAACATTGTAACCACAACATGTACTAATCGGTTAATATAACGTTGCCGAGCGTACTTACGTATTTTTCTGGAGGTTTTTTTTCCTACCAAAAGGAATTGTGTGGTGACCTCCAAATTGTGACACCGTAATTGTGATAATAGGTGTCCTTCATGTATAGCTTTATGGGTGGGTATAACCTAGATTTTAAAGGAAGTTTGTTCGTTCGTTTTTGCCTGTTATAACATACTGCTTACCAAAATGTGTTGTAATGAATCATTATTTGTTGATGAAATGTAAGTGTTTCGGGAGGATACATTTTGTATGGTCTCCACGACAACGCACAGCTTTCGAAGTAACTGTACTTGAGGTGACGCACCTCAAGTACAGTTACTAATGAAATGACTATGTGCATCATGCAATGTGTTATCACGCCCACGTCGAATGACGATTTTTCTTGGAAATATACGAGCCCGCTATTCTGAGATTTGAGTGACACCTCAAAGTTGTATAAAAACTTAACTGTTGAATGAATTCCACACTTGTTCCTGCTTCATTAAAACAAATCTGGATGGTAAATATGTTAACATATATTAAGTATAATTTATGACCTCTCCGTAATGAGCCGCATTTAAACATACCTTTGACCGTTACCCGTTTATAAAACTTGCAGTTCAGCGTACAAACTCAACGTAGGGACCTAATATTCGAGGCGTGTATGTAGTTGCCAAATAATCCACAAACAACACACGTAACTTACCTTAATTCATTTTTATTTCACATGATGTAATATACTTGAATCGACAGAACAAACACGTGAGCAGTACTTCAGTCGATCGTTGTAAATAAACTGACAAGTTCACAGACTTTTCTGCCAACGTAGAAACAAATGTTTGTCCTTCCGTTGACGTCACATTTAATGAAAATCAGTTTAATCAAATTTAAGTTATTCTTATTCCGTAGAGAGCTTATCTAGATTAGGAAACGTCATGGTCCCGTTGACCGATCCACTGACGGGTATTCGTCAATCCTGGAGTTGACTTAACATAGACAAGGATTGCTCGAATAATCAGTGGCGACAAAGCTTTCTAGCAAACGTAAATTATGCGTTTAAACGCAGCCCAGAAATTTTTGATGCATTTACATTGATAATAATCTGACCGATGAACACAACATCTGAACTGAATTCAAATGCATTTACTAATGCATCACCCGAACATTAGCATTTAAAACATTTGAATCGGAAACGCTTGCATTTAAATGCATTTGTTTTCTAACACTGCGGTGACATAAACTATTTGTTTTCAGTTGCTGCCTTGCTATACATGTGCACTGAAACTTTGAAAGTGAGAACGCTGACTGATCAGTGCCGGGGTGGGCCAATCCCTCCCGCTGTACAACTTAAGTGAGGGAATGTGCTTAATCCTGACGAGGAGGACAACAACAACTGATGTTTCCTCCCGGATGCTGTTGTGACGTTTGCTTCAGTTGCGTGTGACACTTCACACCAGATGGGACACAGATCGCGTCGGCATCGCAGTCTGCAAACGGAAGATCAAATATCAGACAGAGTATCGATACAAGATGCTTGGCATAGAAAGTTAAGTTCTTATATAGCGCAGTATTCAGTTATTGGGACTGCTCAAAGTGCTTTACACTTTACTCACTGGAAGACCTGTTCAATCGAACACCATCTCAATTTCTCTGGGAAGCTTTCAGCCACGTTGCAATCAATGCGCGACGGCTATTCGTACACAAATATCAACCACTGTTTATTGTCAGGTATTCATTCATACAGCTGACTGAACTGGAGCAACGTAGAGTGAACGAACTTTCCAAGTTTCGACACGGCAGCGAATTCTCTCGGTTGAGAGTCCGATACTCTAATCACCGCGCCACTACGCTCCACCGTCGCTATTGCCATGGGGAAACGAATCAGTTAGATACTTGAATATATATTTATTAATACGCTAACGTTGCAGCATTGTAAGTACATCTCCTCCGAGTCGGCAAGGCCCACCCGCTCCTTGCTGTGTTCATTCGCGTCCTTGGACGATTGGCCAAGGCTTTATCAATCGGCGATATATTTGACAAAATGCACAACGATAGTTATTTGTGGTTTTTATAGGATAACTTTAATGGCCAGTCATTCTCCAGGGAGCGGTACGGTTTGTTTTGCCCCACGGGTGGGTGAAAGCTAGTTTATATAAATACAAGCATGTATTTTAAGTACCGCATTTGAATAAGTACATGGGCATATACACGCCATTCTGTCACAGGTCACACTGCGTTTTTAATCATAAGTATTATTAAGCATGATTTGTATATATTGGAGAAAATCGTTTAGGTTTTCATATTGTTGTTACTAAATTATCAAAACGTATTCTAGCCAAATTCCACTTATATTTAGACGTCATTACCAAAGATTGAAATTGGCACCAAATCGTCAAAAACAAAGATGGCCACCACTCACTTGAAAAAGGGTAAGGTTAATTTCAGAACGTTACTTGTTATTTCGCCGTCCGGGTAATTTATTATGGTTAGAAATGAGTAGGTCACGATACTGACCCTTGTCGATTCCCACTCAATACTGCGTCCAATTTGAAATCGCCGTGTACGATTACTATTTATTTTGTTATTTTTGTGTGAATCTTTTTGTTAATTAGTTAGTTGTACGATTACTACCCGCGCAGAGCTCGATTTTTCTACATGTATATTCTATGAGGCGTTTCGTAACCACCGCAAATTCCTAGACCTAGAGCATAGTAGGCCTATGTTGTATACATGCCTGCATGTACCAATTAAAATCAACGTATTATGTAAAAATATTAGACACTGAGGTGTTAAACTACGGAACTGTAATTATGGCAAAACAGTGGATTGTACTCACGCATTTGTAACGTTTAAATATGTCAAGGATAGTTTTGTTAGTAAATAATTTTTAGTAATTTACGTAATCAACACTCGCTGTAACACTCGCAATGCGTCTATGTATGTGAATAGTATTGTTGTTATTTGTACTGTTGTTTTTCGTCAACGGAACGCTCTATTTTCTTTTTGTTAAATTTGTTTTTCTATTTGTACCATGGAATTATATACTGTATTATGTGTATTGAGAGGAAATTGTTCCCGCAATTCATTATAGAAACTATGACAGTATTTGTCTTTATTTTGTCACTGCACGCATCTCAGAATGCAACTTTAACGTTGAGGCGCTGTTCTTTACCATGGTTCCCCTGTACAGGAGCGAGGTCTAGTTTCAGTTTCAACGTGTTGTAGTTGCCCTAGTTGCTTGTATGAATATGACAATATTTAAATAGGCCTAATTAAACGTGTATCTATAAGAATCGCTCTCTCTCTCTCCCTCTCCCTCTCCCTCTCTCTGTCTCTCTCTCTCTCTCTCTCTCTCTCTCTCTCTCTCTCTCTCTCTCTCTCTCTCTCTCTCTCTCTCTCTCTCTCTCTCTCTCTCTCTCTCTCTCTCTCTCTCCTCTCTCTCTCTCTCTCTCTCTCTCTCTCTCTCTCTCTCTCTCTCTCTCTCTCTCTCTCTCTCTCTCTCTTCTCTCTCTCTCTCTCTCTCTCTCTCTCTCTCTCTCTCTCTCTCTCTCTCTCTCTCTCTCTCTCTCTCTCCTCTCTCTCTCTCTCTCTCTCCTCTCTCTCTCTCTCTCTCTCTCTCTCTCTCTCTCTCTCTCTCTCTCTCTCTCTCTCTCTCTCTCTCTCTCTCTCTCTCTCTCTCTCTCTCTCTCTCTCTCTCTCTCTCTCTCTCTCTCTCTCTCTCTCTCTCTCTCTCTCTCTCTCATTCAGCCACACTGCAATTACTACGCAAAGTCTCTTCGTACACATATATCCACCATTGTTTATAGCTAGATACTTTTTTCATACATAGTGAACTGGAGCAATGCGGGGTGAACGCCAAGGTTCGAAATGAGTATTCGTTCCCGGTATATCTCAATTTAGAGTCCGATGCTCTACTCACTCCGCCCCGCAAACCAATACTCCACCCGTCTCTGAGTCCGATGCTCTATCACTCCGCCCCGCAAACCAATATTCCACCCGTCTCTGACACAATACACTGATCCACATATACACTGTAGTCTTGCTGAAAGACATTGTTGCCTATCCCAAACGATCTCACATAGAAACACAGTCGCCTTTACGTGGTATTTATGCAATCTAGTTTACAAGCAAAGACTTGAGTTTGGCTCACCCGCCCGCGGAAAAGCAGGTTGTCTCGCCGACTAACTCTTGAGTGGCCTATCGGTGCACTGGCGCTGCCGGATGATGTCGTACTGAAACAACGAACAATTAATTTGCTATTATAAGTTCACGAATTTACCAACCATCGCAGCAAAGGTCGCACGATCTAATTAAACAGCTTATTAGCTGTCCAAGATCGATGCCCAGTAGGCGTTGGCGTAAAACGCTCGTAACCAGGCCACAAATTACTCTCTATCGCGGAAATGACAATATCAGGAAAATAAAAGGGTGGTTGTCGCTTGATCGAATTGGTTTTAAACCGCGAGAATGAGTGTCACGAAGTAGCAACAAGACACGCTATTTTTGACCGCACAGACTCGAACGCTGCCCGGTCGCATGCACCCGATGCTAATGTGGACATTAGGTCGGACAACGACTCGTTTCACTCAAGCTGAAGAACAGTGTTGTTGTACGGACTAACGCATGGTCTCATTTCTTGTCGATTGGGCGTGGTTTTTTTTATAGCTAAATCAAAACACGAGTGGATTTTTAGTTGTTTGCATTTATTATATTTGCATCAGAACATCCCGCGATTTGCGGGAAATAAAAAAGGTAATGGTAAATTCTTATGAAGTATCCAGTCGTTATATATATATATATGTTATACACTTCATCCCTGGCAGAAGTTCTTCTGTGCAATCGTACACTTCTCTGGGGGCATGCAGCCATGTTACAATTAATGCGCGAAGATTACTCGTACACAAATGTCCACCATTGTATATAGTCCGGTATTCATTCATACAGCTGTGCATTTATGTATCTTTGTTTTTATCTCTGACAGTGTGCCTGTACTGAATGTAGAATCACAGTCAATGTTGCCAAGTCTATGACGCAGGGACCGTTTTCCAAAAGTATTTGCCGCGCATGGTCGCTACGATTGTTAGGTTACGTTTTATTTATTACGCGCACATTACGTTTTACGTACCGAACAAATTATTTACCCCATAAAGGGTTAGACTCTTGACATATATATGGGGTATTTTGAAAAGATATAGGTCTTACGTCCTATTCTAGCGGTCGTAGATTAAGCCCTGAAAGTTTGGCGCTCGAGGTTTAAGCCGTCTAAGAGGAAAACGTTAATCTACCCGCATTACATCTACACAAGCTCGATTATAAGTAGATGTGTAATATAACGTGGCTGTAAGAATTATTACCACGCAGCCACATGTTGCATTAAGGCATTTTGTGGATGTGGTGATCATGCAGACTCATGCTAGCGAATCGGTCATCGTGTACAATAGGTCTTCTTCTTGTGCTCAGGTGCGTTAAGACCTATACGTGTGTAAATGATAATACACAATACTTATATAACGTGTACTTCGGTACATCCTACCATTGTTGATGGCACTAATCCGGGTGGCGGTGCACATGCGGTGATTTATCATGACTGTTGCTCCGTATGTAGGTTCTAACTATTTTAGGCATATAACTAATTCCCGGTGCTCACGATGGCGTATCAGAAAGATGCATTGCCCTAATTGGTCCTAGGTGTTAACATATGTACATACGTACACTGTCATGCCAACGGTCAAACAACGACGTCATCTTAGACACAGAGGAGGTAATGGCATCGGGGGAATTTCCCCGGGGAAGAATGACCGCTTATATGCACGAAGACAACAAAGATCAAACGACTAGAACTACAACATTTACTATTTTCAACTAGAGCAATTTAAAAATACGTGTGATTGAACGTTGTTCTCATGTTCCGTTTCTTGTTGTTCTAGCTTTGTTTGCCAGGACCTCGGCCTTTTCATCGTTGAGCACCATATATGTTACTACGGATCTGACAGATGACATGTACGGTGTTCCGCCAGGTATATTCACCAGTATGGGTACCTGGAGGCAATACTAACGTATTTTGTTCAAGGTGGACTCAGCTAGTTTTCATCTTCGTGGTCTTCATGTGTATATTAATTAAACCTATGTTTTCAATATCTTATACATGTACTAGGCTATAGTTAATGGTTAGGTATCGCGAACGTTATAAGTATACCTGCATATGTGTGCTAGGCGTACAGGTTTGCTTGCTTTACGACAGTTTATTCTGGCTGATCTGGAAATCACAAATGCCATAATTTCGCATAAACAGTTAACACATTAGGCCTGCCTCACTGGCTTCCACGAAGAAAATGTTGGTCGTGACACACAAACAAACCCCCACAACAACGCTCACACGCACACACACGCACACACACACACACACACACGCACACACGCACGCACGCACGCACGCACACACGCACACACACACGCACACACGCACACACACACGCACACACACCCACGCACACACACACACACGCACGCACACACACGCGCACACGCGCACACACGCACACACACACGCACGCACGCACACACGCACACACACACACGCACACACGCACACACACACGCACACACGCACACACACGCACACACACCCACGCACACACACACGCACGCACGCACACACGCACACACGCACACACGCACACACGCACACACGCACACATACATCTTCATACTTCGAGGAAATAGCAGGTGTTTATCACCCATAGTTTTCGGTTTATTTGCAGCTTCCTCAACCGAATGTTCTTCAGCCAGCATCTTCGAAATTATGTAGCAAACCTGAGATGTTTACCTGGAATAACTCTTGAACTAAACGCAGAATTGATTATGAAGAAACAAACATGCGTCACCAATCGCTGCTTTGTTTTGTCAATCGATAATACACAGTCGACATAAAGCTCTTAGTGAGCATTTTTCTTTTTTGTCTCTAAAAAATATCTAACAGTTAATCGCGACAACAGTTGTAAATACATGAAACATTTCTAGGAACATATTTCCAAGTATGCGTCTCAGTGCTATTGTTTAATGCGACAATAGGACATTAATGTGTTTTAATTGGCTTCGTTTTTTGTCCGCGTATGAAATATACAAAGGTTGAGTTTGTTTTAATTGTACACTCGCTGTAACTATAATAGAACACATTTACAGCCTAATTACAGTGCTACTGAACCAGAATATAACAGTAATCGTTTTCTGTGGAAGAATATGGCCGGATCACCTTGCCGTTTAGTATATTTACGAACCACTCTATATGTAGTATATACGTTGAATATAAGTTCAAAATACTAAATTTTTGTTCACCTTAAGTTCAAAACACTCTTCTAATGTTGAAAATGTGTCGATATTCTCACTCATTTGAACCTTGTGTTTGAACCCAAGTCTGACTAAAACACAGTAGGGCGAAAAACATGTTAAAATATGTGTATGTGAAACGTCATAACATGTTTGACACGAGCTATTAAAGGGAATAAACCCCCCTATTGCTTGAATTCAAGACAATAATTTTACCAGAATTCGGTTTATTAATAATTTCACAAATTACGCTGTGCAACTGGTCTTCTTCGAATATGCATATTTTGGCGCGCTTTTCGGTATATCTAGGTGTGACGTACGTCAGAGGCGCTAACGCCGCACAAGATGCCAGCACTTTCAATATATTCATAGCATGTTTACAACGATAGATGTTGGGTCGAAGCAAGCGTCCGAATGAGTTATTGTGTGGTATTTCGACGTAATACAAACACTAGGCATTGCAGAGGAACAAGCATTTATTTTACGGTTCCACACGAATACCAACTTTGTTGAAAAAAATGAAGCGATAGAACCTCCGCTCCAGTCAACCTGACAACGTCAACAAGACAAGCCGACCGCAAAAACCTTCGCCGCTTCAGCTGATAAAAAAAAAAAATCGATTGGAAATTGAATTGCCCCCCCCCCTGTTCCCGCGCCTACGAGCATCGGACTCTCATTCGAGAGAACCCGGGTTCGAATCCAATGCTGCCCTGTTCTTTCACTGCTCCAGTTTTCTTAGCTGTATGAATTGGTACCTGTGATGGATATTTGCGTACGGATAGTCTTCGCGCATTAATTTCAACGTGACTGAATGGTTCGCAGTGAAGTCGAGATGGTGTTCGATTGATCAGGTCTGCTAGAGGGTAAAGTACAGCGCTTTTAGCTGTCCTAAGGACTGGATGTTGCGCTATATAAAAATTGCCTTTTTACCTTTTATTCTCCAACGTTTAGATTTTACAATGTTATACTTTAAAACTAGCATATCAATAAAAGCAAAAACTATCATTCAGCTAACTACGAAGATAGCTAACATTTCAATTCATCACAGATAAACACCAACGCTGATGTCTTCTTCAGCTGGACGTGGCGAGGTCGATAGGATGAGATGTGTCCATTCTGTCACGTTATCCACCAAGGATTTCACCTAGTAGCGGCCTCGCCTTCTCTTTTCCTCTACGCGGTTTTTGATTTAGAGTCTAGATCTGTAGCGGGTCCTTAGTCCGCACACCAATCCTCTACGTGCCAGCTGGCACGCAAGGCAGACACGACATACATCCAGTTATTTTGATTTACAGCTTGCTTTGTGACCTGGCGTCAGCTTACATGCATTCTTGCAGTCCTTCCTCTAGAGTTCTTCTCCAAGTTTTCTGGGTCATCTACTTTTTCCTTCTTCGGTCGTCCATCACAAAGCTGTCTTGGTTACATTGCCATCTTTCTTTCTCAAAACATAGTCGACCCATCTCGTTCTTCTCGTGGTTATTGTGTCTTGTACAAAATGATGCTGAAATATATGTATCAGGTAGCCATCCAAAAAATTCAGCAACATGAGACAGATTAAGTATTTTGTGCAGTTTGATGTAATTTGCAAATCACGAACGTAACTGGTGACATTATAATATAATCATTCTGCTTGCTTGTGAGACAATAAAACATGGGGAAAGTAGGTAGGATCGTGTTAAGACACACAATTTGCATTTGGAGTAAGACGGTCCCTAATGGCTTCTTATATATATATATATATATATATATAAAATTGAATAAATTGACCATGTATATATATATATATATACATGGTCAATTTATTCAATTTTATATGCAACAATATGCCAGCCTGCATGTCATAATTATAACAAAATAATAAGAAATCAATAAATCATGTTGAAATATTAAAACAACATAATAGGTCTCATACATAAGTTGCAAAATATATATAGTAGAAATAGTCATTATAATTCAAATTTAACAGCTAGGGTAACTTAATATATTACTTTTGTATACATGCGTTATATTTTCAAAGAATGTGAAAGAGGTGAAAAACACAAACGGAATGTTCCGGACCGTCTTGCCCCAGGTGGGGGGCCGTCTTGTCTCATGGTATGGGGCAAGACGGTTTTCTGGGTACTCTTACTATTTTGCATATCAAACTTATCTGATTTGTCTATTTACTTAAACCAGTTTCTTCATGGATAACACATATATTTTGTATTAATATAAAGACATCAAAGACGTATTAGCGTACTTTCATGGTGGGTAATCGGAACGTTTTCCTTAGAGGGGCCGCGCTGCCCCAGGCTACCCTATCAGCGATGACGACACGTGTTCTTATTTTCCCTTGACGCAGACTGCTGGTTGGTTCACATACTCATTAGTTTCTGCCCATTAGAAGATGTGTAACGCAGTCACACGAACCGTTATTTCACGTACGGATACAATCAGTTGTAATGAACACGATACAATTGCGATGCGCCATTACAATAGCACAGCTTCAATAACTGCACCATAGTATTAGCAAAAATACCTATCCTCCGAGTCGCGTTACATTACGTTGCTAGACTCAGAAGATTGTCAGCTGGTAGTATTCGTACACGTTTGCAACGCGTAAGTTTGACCAGTTACACAAATCGAAGAATACGCGCGTAACGTTATGAACAGTCGATATACGTCCGTCTAACGCCCGGTACGAACCGTTAAAACCCTTAACCGACGGGAAATTTTGAAAACAATAAAAGTGTTACATTTCTTCCCGTGCGTGCGTGAGTATGCGTGTTCTAAACGTTTCAAGAGGGGTACAACAAATGCATAGGCTTACTGAAATGGTATTGAATGCATTGAATGCCGAGTTGTGCGCTGTTGAAATGTAGCCTCCAAAATTAGAGTGTTTGCAAGCGCCCCGATATCGTCTCCCTTCCCAATTCGGCGCGATCGGGATCGGGAAAGAAAACAAGATCAGGGCGCTAGCAAAGCCCCTCTAATATCAATCCGTGCCGTAACGTGTCCATGGTTGTCATGTGTATGACGCCTTCAACCCAGGCGTTGCTACATTGCGACTGATTTCACACTGGCCTCGCGGTCCAGGTACGTTTAATACCAATTGCGACCCACGCACATCATAATGTTGCTCGATTGATATAAGTGACAGCCACACCCGCACTGTCATTAAAGGCAACTCGCTAATTGCCTAGAGACATGCGCGTAAATCAGTAAGAAATAAAAATACCTAAATGGCCGATGCTGACAAGACGTACGCACGATTAAACGTGATTGCTTGAGCCTACTCGAATAGTATGTTAGAGACTGTCGTGTGATACGTTGATTATGTAATATCTGCATAATTCGTACCTATTTACAAGTAAGATTTAGCAACGTTGCAACATTTAACAGAAAAACAGTATGACGTGGGCAGGACATGTGGGAAGAATCAGCGAGGACAGACCGTTAGAAAGAGCATGGAAAGCAGAAGATGGCGGCAAACGACGAGGAAGACCAAAGCTGATATGGAATGACGGCATGAAACGGGACATTTGGAGGATAGGTGAGAACAATCATGAATGGAAGGTCGTTGCGGACGACAGACAGAGGTTGAGAGTTAAAAGAAAAGGGGGATAAGCTACAAAGAATGGCGTGGACCCCACCCCGCAAGGGAGCAAGGGGAAGAGATACGGAGCAAATTGTCTATGTGCAACCAGAGAGAAAAACGCAAACTGTGCGAATTTTCTAGATAGGTCTAGGCGTTAGCGTTATTTAAAATGACGCCCGGCGTTTATTCCATGCGTCTATCACACGATTTGATACACAGATTGAGTGCGTTTGATGCTTTAACATATTCATTTCTCAAAATGTCATTCGTACATAATGTTTGAACGTTGTGGTCAGCTATAATTTACCGCAGTTTTAGTGTCATTTAAAAGTTATGTCTTGAAATCACAATAGCTTGTTACAAAATGTGTTATCCGTAGCTTAATGTTTGGATGAATGATCAATTTATTATATATTTTACGTCACGTATTTTCTGCTTTTGGTAATAATTATGGTAATTTCCACAGTCATTCTTGCCATCACACACGCACACGTACACACACGTACACACACGTACACACACGTACACACACGTACACACACGTACATACACGTACACACACAAACGCACACAAACGCACGCACACACACACACACACACACACACACACACACACACACACACACACATGCAAACGCACGCACGCATACACACACACACACACACACACACACACACCACACACACACACACACACACACACACACACACACACACACACACACACACACACACACACACACACACACAGTCATACTGTGGGCGTACATTGTGTAATTTGCTGTAGGCTATTGTTAACCTTGACATAAGTGTTACGGTTTAAGGATCCAATGGTCACACGCCTGTTGACTTTACCATCCCTGCCAAATTTCCCGAGGGTACAAACTGCGCGCAGTTAATGGAATGCATTTGAATTTTAATAGACCAATCACATCAACGACTAAGCGGCATATTGCTTATAGGACTCGTCTAGTAACACTATAGCATAATACTTCGAACGTTATCCCGTATAAACACACGGGACCAACGTTTGGCAAACATACGTTTCACGGACGTTTACCTAACTGGCTTTTCTAATGAATAAATTAACATTATCTTAAACGGTCAAGTGGTTCCGTTAAAAAGTTGGATTCGCATGTAATAACTTAATTGTTGTGAGAGGTATTCTCTATAC
>OZ023206.1:28840372-28872614 GCA_963995525.1 Escarpia spicata | reverse complement strand
AGAGAGAGAAAGAGAGAGAGAGCGATTTCTTATAGATACACGTTTAATTAGGCCTATTAAATATTGTCATATTCATGCAAGCATAATAACGTCTGACAGCGTGCATGGAGGCACCCGCTCGTATCACACAACATAAATTATGAAACAGCGTAAATGCTGAATTTGATAAGGTGTAGTCATTCCGTTTTGATGACAACTCTTCTTCTTTCCTTGTAATTGTCAACAACGCAGCCGTTGGTAAACCATTTTAATCAAACTGCAACAATTACTTTCACTCGGCAGTAATTTGAGCTACGGGACATTTTTGTGTAATTTCTATTTCCTTTCAGATTAATTGACAAGTGTTTCGCAAACGCGTGTCGCTGCCAGAAAAGTTGTCCATCGATACCATCACGGATATCTTCGATAAGCTGACGAGGACCAGAATGCCGATACGACAGACAATGCAGTAGCACAGGAACGGGAAACAGTACGTGTTATAAGACCCTGACATTTCGGATGCAACATGTCGGCGATTGTAATGATTCTAGCTACTAATCCGGCAGTCAAACGCCCTTATGAAGGTGGACCGTGCATTAAGGTCTGCACGATGTTTTATTGCATTTTGTGGTCATCTAACCTTCTAGGTCTATAATCCGACGGATGCCACCTTGGCACCCTTGAGCGTTTTTGTAGAAAGCCATCAATATGCAAATTAGTTATCGCCATTAACTTATATACTACTTTTATGAATATACCGAATTGCAAACATCCAAACAATCAAACTGATGTGTCCAAACGCATGTTTTCATGGTATCTGGTTATGATTACTTCAGTTAGCAAATCATGGTATCCAAATTTGTTACATGAATAGGCAAATTAGCTCTGACCAATATAACCGCACGTTTTTCGTGTATATCTCCTCAATAGGCAAGCGGTAGGCATTGCCTAACGCACCCACTTAAATGCCCTCTTCCCCGTATGTCCAAACGCCCAAATGGTATATCATTTGAAAGCCCAATATATCCCCATCACAACGCGGCCTGTCTTAGCACTGCCAAATGATACAGTAAGCGTGACACCAAGGTCAAACAAGGTCACCGTCAAATGATAAATTTTCTAAATTGTGCGCTTCCGTCTTAAAATTTAAATGGTTGCATTTATATTTTATTTAAAAACAAAATGGGCATGTCATATAATTTGTGTAAAGCTTATTGTCTCCCGTCAAAATGGGATACATTACCCGGTATAGTAAGTGTGGAGCTAAGGTCAAACGAGGTCACCGTGAAATTATGAATATACGAATTTCTGCAATACCGCAAACATCATAAAGTTAAAATAACTCTGTATCTACTTCATTTATATGGGCACGTTATATATATAGTGAAAGAACAATTTCTTCCCGTCAAAATGTAATGACTTGGAGGTGTCAGTTGATCGAGTTTGTCTGGATCAACAATCAAACAGTATCACCGTCAAGTAATTAATGTTCGAAATAAAGCTTTTTACACTAAGCAACGCGGTTGCAAGCAACGAGGCGATGTTGACGTCATTGAGAAAGGTCAAAGCCGAATTATGTTGTTTGCGACGTGGTTGCGTGCGATACCTCTTGCGTCGCTACACGATGCGACACGTTTGCTCCGACGGGACGTTAACATGACCACCGTCCCCAGCCCACCGTGTGGCGCCACTATTACATAACAATGAAAGTTTTCGGAGCGCCTGTGGGGAAATATTTGGGAACCAGTTTATGCGGGACGCGGATTCCTTTATCAGTTATATCATGTGGATACCCAAAAATGTTGCTCATTTAATCTCTGATATGACAATTCATTGAGTAAAAATATATTGGTGGGGGTTTGAGGCAATTTTATGACATCCTTATGGGCCAACAACATTTTAAAAATTATTACAGGTTAATAAAAAAATTCACTTTTTATTATCTACCTACCTATATCCCCGTAAATACGGGATCCCACAGGGAGCTATCAAATGGTACAGTAAGTGTGCAGTGAAGGTCAAGCAAGGACACCACCAAATTATAAATGTTCAAAACTGCGTTATTCCGCAAACGTTGTGCAATTAGAATGTTTGCATATCTACTTTGTTTACCTACACTAGGCCATATTTTACACCTACGTGTACTGTATCCCCATCAAAAGTAGGCATGGCATAGAGTTGAAAAGTGGTCGTCTAACTGAGGAGTGAAGGTTGAAAGTGAAGGTTTGAAGGTCACTGTCAAAAGATGCATCAACTAGCATCACCGTCAAAAGATGCATCAACCAACATCACTACGTTTGATGAGTATGCGGACATTTTTGTTGTTCCGCACATCATGAAACACTTAATTCACTCCAACAATATTGGCGTCAACCGGGACAAGTACCTCGCCAGCAGGATCAAATAATCAACGAGAGAGAAGCGTGGTAACGGGATTCTGAGGAAAGTAACACTGGACAACAAGGTGCCAATAAACTGGAAATGCTCTATGTAATGTAAATTTCGTAGGGTATCCTCTAATGAAACGGTCACCAGTGCTAAACATAGTCTAATCAAAATGTTGAATGTTTCAAGTTGACGTCCTTAAAACAAATAATTTCCATCGTGGCTGGTGATTATAACATTACATGCCCCTAAGTTGGTAATACTAGTGCAATGACATCACCAAAATACCTGTGCAGAGTACAGTGGATGGCAGTATATAGTAGTTTATAATAACATATTTGTCTAAAGATTATCACAAAACAGCAACATACTAGATATTATTACTTGCATTATTGATGATAGTCTATGTACCACATTACAGCTTATACAGGTAATCTCTGATAATCACATCGCTGGCTTGAACGGAAGTGTTGTCGGTTCGGGAGGGGTTCGTTTTTGGAGGGCAGCGTCGTAAAAAGGCTTCAAGAAAGGAAGGGGTTTCGAATCAATTTTATTCCCTCCAAAACGACTGCCTCCGAAGAATGAATCTTTCATCAGATGATGCAGTCATATTGCATCTTGTTAAATAATCGTTCTTCTGCGAGTGGGCGTAGGATTTACATATTGGTCTGGTATGTGGTAACATTTTGGAGGGAATTCAAAAACAAATAGATTCGTCTGCACCACCCACAAATAAGTTATCTTTACATGTATAATTCAGTGTAGATTCCACAATAGAGCTTATGTACACTAATCACTGGATGTAGATGTTTTAGCCGGAAAACGAGATGAGTGGGAGTTCACACAGGGAGGGATTTTGGGGGTTATGGAAGGAATGTTCGAAAAAGGGGGTTCAGACGATCCCCCGAATCCCCCGGCGTGAATTTAGAACACACCAAGCTGCACGATCACCGATATTGTCTAAGGAAGCGGGACAAATTTTCCATAATAAGAGTCTTGCCATCGTTGATGTCGTGACACAAGCAGTGACGTCACATCGATACCCCGACGCCGATACTGACGCAACCACAGACGCTACCTAACGTGAATATTTATTCCCCCGGATACCAAACTAACTCCCTACCGGCCATTAAGCTCAACTCACATCGCCTGACGAGATCTATTTCCGCATTATGCCAGCTAAGAAAACGTAACAGTTATCAATATTTACAGCCTAATCTGTTAAAGCGCTTAGTCTTCGATTGTCACCATATTTAAATTAATTCTTCTTCCGACACCATCATTTTCGCTTGTTGACCACTGATGAATAATTTAGTACGCGGTTTAACCAACCCGGACGTTGGACACAATACACCCCTGGCCCACGTACAGGAGGTGTGGGCAGTAATAAAACAATTATATAATGAAGAGATAAATTCTAAAAACGCGCGCACACGCACGCACGCACACACACACACACACACGATGCACATGCATATATATTGTCATATGGTTAATTATTGTATTACTATCCTTACATAGGCTTATCCAGCATACTCAACAAGACGTAGACTTGTTACAAAGTTCGGTTTCATTATACCAAATTATATGTGTGTGTATGTGTGTGTGTGTGTGTGTGTGTGTGTGTGTGTGTGTGTGTGTGTGTGTGTGTGTGTGTGTGTGTGTGTGTGTGTGTGTGTGTGTGTGTGTGTGTGTGTGTGTGTGTGTGTGTGTGTGTGTGTGTGTGTGTGTGTGTGTGTGTGTGTGTGTGTGTGTGTGTGTGTGTGTGTGTGTGTGTGTGTGTGTGTATATATAAATCAAAATATTTATTAAATTAAATTAGTTGCTTTATTATTTCCAAATGCAGCCAAACATGCATAGTTATCCTTCAAATTTGCATTTTAAAGATATCGCAGGCCGGAACATTTTAAATTATATATGCCATATGATGAATTCCCGGTGTTCAAACTTGCTATCTATTTACGATACACTGATACGAAACATACGCACTGCCCCATCGATGCTAAGGTGGGATGTTATGAAATACCGTACCAAAGAATAATTAATCATTGAACGACATAATCGTTGTGTTTCCACATGTAGGCCTAACTATGAAGTAGATTGGAAGATCAGTAGCGCCAAGGAGCAGACGCGAAGAGGCTCCTTGTACAGTAACCAGGAGCACGTTCTGTTGTCATGAAATGATAGATACTGACGAGTGCTCATGTCTCGCATGATCAAGACGTTGCGGACGAGATCGTTGTGACGATTGAAGGGCCGGTATCTTAAGCGATGTGGACGAGCTTGAGACAATGGAAGATTCGGGGCAAAGCGGGCCTTTGAAGATCGGTGCTTCAGTTGGCAGAGTTAATTGGCGGATCGGCGGACCGGCGCACGCACACACACGCACGCGCGAATTATTGCGCTCTCGCACGCACACTCATCCGCCACCAGAGCAGGCACGTAGTCTGTTCTCCTCGTGCACGCAAACACGCACGCACGCACGAACACACGCACGCACAATACTTTGCAAAGACATGTCAGTAATAATCCCTTCTATGCAAAGACATAACACCTCTATCAATAGAACTATGATAACAATAATGGTAATAATAATAAGATTATTTTAAAAGGCGCCATAATATAGAATTGCTAAAAGGCGCATAACATACAATATTGTTAAAATATAGATAAACAATTTGTTGTGCTTAAACGGTAAACATATTACATAAGCAAATTATTAGTCTAAATAGTAATATGTAAGCCTGAGCTTATCCATGATAAATTATTAATAAAAAGATAATAAATTAATAATAACAATATTGCACATACTAATAATCGCCGAATGCGGCCTTAAAGGATTGGTTTTAAGATGTGATTTTGAAAGTTCGAGAGGCACAGGCAGCTCGGCAAATCGTTCCTCAGAATACAATGGGACCTCTTTATACAGTCGCCTTAGTAATACAACCATCTCGCAACTAAGGTCATCCTAGCACAGTCACAAACTATTTCCACATACAGGAAAGCATATGATATTAGTCCCGTTAATACGGTCACCTCGCTATTCGGGTAACCTTTGTCCTGTCCCAAAGGTGACCTTAATAGCGAGGTTCCGCTGTAATAATAATTCTACAGTACTTACTTTATTTTTATACTTATACCCGTAGTATGACTCTGTTGAAGCAATGCTAAGAGGTACATCATTATTATCATAGCTACTAAAATGTGAGTAATAAAATTAAACATAAAAAATGTTTAGATTTTTTTTTTAATGTACTAAACAAACCTAAGCTAAATCATACATACAATATGACATTATCGACTTTTAGATTAAAATAGATAATATGAAAAAAGAATAACTAACTAGACAAGAAATCATTAATGAATAAATAATACAGTGATATGCTAGAATAATAGCAGGCAGTTAAAACAATAGTAAAAATAAATACTATGACATGGGGAGTGAGCAAGTTTGAAATATTGAGTTTTAAGACGCACTTTAAGTATGTTAATGCACTCGATCAGACGCAGGTCTTCGGATAACAACTAACTTTGATTCAAACTATTTTCCTGACGCCAGACAGTGACGCTTGATCGTCTGTAAATAAAAACACGCGAACAAAAAGCGAACAAATTGCTCGGATTCCATTGTGGTTGGCAAAATGAATAACCTCGTTTAGTCGATAAAAGTCACTCTATTTTCTTTTCCGTGAAAGTTTCAAATCGCACTCGTTCTACCAACCGCTAACTACCGCACGTGCGACAGCCTGTGCTGGCGTCTGACGAACGAAACCTGTAAAAAAGACCACTTATTTCTGACAGGTGCGAACGGCGTCTTCTGACCGCGCATGGTGTTATGTATCCTGAACTGCTGTGTTCACAAGTGCAGTGCGAAGAGGGTAATCACCTCTGTGTTCACTAGTGCAGTGCGAAGAGGGTAACCACGGTTGCCTGGTCATCCCTCCCCTTACGTCACGAATACATTGAGCTTAATCAAACAGGCAGGTAACGTGGCACACGTCAGGAAGGCACACGATGCGTTTGCACACGACATGAGCCTCATGATTAGAGCCATACTTAAATCAAAGATCGCAGTAATATAATTGAGTAAGACCATGGCATATGATGTGGTACAAACTTGTCCAAATTATGGAATAGTATACAGGCATAATTATAAAGTAATGGAAGGTTTATTATTCAGTGATACACTCTGTATATATAATATGAAACCTAGAATACATATACACAGGGCATATGTTGGGCCTACCTCGCTATCTATAGACGTAGCACACATGTCGATGGTAACGGTAACACTCGAAGGAAAGCAGTAAAATAAAAATCGCTCTAATTGGAATAACACAGGGTCAAGTATACATAAGGCGGTAATCCGCCTAGTGGCAAAACTGCTCGACACAGTACCGTCGAGGATCGAAACAAAAGCGATTTTCCAAACATTAACGCACAGAAAATTTACTGTTGGACCGATAAACGCTATTGTTTTGATGTGACGTCATATTGCAAATGTTCAAAGTCACAGATAGGGTATGTCAATAACAATTTTAAATTGTCCTTTCAGAGAGTTAAGTAATTCAATTTATTAGTTTTAATATTATTTTGTGATGAATAATATGTTTAATGAATAGCTCAACATTAAAATTTTGTAGACGAAACAAAATGTTAATAATTATATTCAAAGACAAAAGCAAAGCAAAGCAAAATTTAAATACAAATAGTGTCCCAATTTGTGCGTCCACGTTGGATAACATTGCACACCTAATACTTATGTTTCAACAAAACACGGAAGACATACAATGTCCCTTGTAACGATTATCCCTGTATGAATCGATTGGTAGTTTAAAATGGGCGACATACGTAATAGAATTACAACATTAATTAGCGCCGATAATCTGACCTCATCATTCAAGCAACATCCGGCCACAGGTAGCATGTTTTCGACCAACCAGCGGTTGCATCACACCCTCGTATTCTTAATAAGCGGCATGAAAGGATTGCGCGTGGTTAATAGTCAAAGGCGCCTGTGTGCCTACACCTGCATACGCACGCATGCACGCACGCACGCACGCACGCACCCACGCACAGCCACAACAGATGTTGTGCACATACACGCACGGCCGCAATGCCTGTTGCGTGCACCACGCACAACAGCAATGAATGTTGTACGTGCATCGCTCCATTCTCGCCATTCTGGCAATATCTTGGCATAATGTGATATTCAACATTTATGGCGAAGCGCGTGTTCCGATGAAAAACCATTAAGCCACGCCTGTTTGATTGACAACATAAGCCTATTCGTAAGTAACATCACGGCTATTCGTCTTGTACGCTCCGTGAATTTTTAATATCTGTGGTAAAACGGATCATGGTTTAAGGGGAAACAAAAAGCAACTTTTTTGTTTTATGCACCTAAATAGCTTAATATAAACTAACCATTTGCAAGTACAATAACAATGTTCACGTCAGTAGTTAAATCAGAGTGCGGTCTAAAAGGGAAAGATTCTAATCAAATGTCCGTTATCACGGAGACTGACTAATTGCCCATGGCGCAGTAAATTGACCAATTGGCGCCGAGCTGTGACGTCGGTTATGACGCGCCAGGTTCCTAGTTTTGCTCGACATGTATACGACTAGCCCAATTCATTTATGGGCTTATGGTATTCCCTTCGACTCAGAAGCTGAGTTACAACTGTATATGCATAAACATCTATAATACCTTACCGTGCTCCATGTTGACGTAACAGTTTTACGAGTTAGCGAAAAAGCAAATTTGTGAATATAGTCCGCGTGTCACACGTTTATTATTGCGCTGGCCGGACATGACGACCGGTAATTATATGTACAAACATAATTTATGGAAGAACGCATCAAATGCAAAAGTGAAAACTATGATAGCAAGTATGATTAAAATAATAAGTCGATATTGATCGTGTGGTACATGCACTTTCTTTAAACAAAACTCAGAATACAACTTTCATGTGTTCAAACGAACCACAATTGTTGTTTATATAATAATGTGACCGAACGTAGACTTCGCCGTTCCGCATATCATGTAAACGTTGTATTTCAGCCGGTATATGGTCAGGACCCTGTGATGGCGTCGGCGGTGCCGTAAAAAGATGGCAGAAAACGCAGTGTAGAAAGGTGCCGTAATATCGGAAGCAGATTCCTTCTGTAATTACTTTCGGATGGCTGAATGCAAAATGGAATTCATCCGTGTGACGTCAGCGCATGTTACAGAGTGTCGTGACATCATCGGCTCATGGAAAATAACACCAGTAGATGGGCTCATGTCGGCCCACGCGATGGTCGTTATTGGTCGTCAGTTATGGATGAGGGAGACTTCAAGGATTGCTATTTTAAAGATGACCAATTCTCCGCTACGTGTCCAGGATGGATACAGACAAAGGTGTCCATCACTGCAACTGGTCATCAGGCAACAACAGCAAAAAATGACGACACACCCGCTGAGTCACTATCCTGTGATGACCACGAGAATGGTGATGACGAAGTCCCCCCCCCCATTATGCCATCACCCGGAGACTACATAGCCATTGTGTACCGCAAGAAATGGTACGTGTCCAAAGTAATTAAGAAAGAGGATGACGAATTCTTCATCACCAGTCTTACTCCAACACGTGGCGCCGGGGGAAGACCGATGAGATGTACATTGGCAAGGAGGACATCATCTATAAAGTGTCTGAACCAGAGTATGTCAACAAGCCATTCATGGACATTTGCCCATCTGATCGGGCAAAGGTTGAACGTGCATTTGAACATTTCAGTGTAGTATAGTGCTTCATCGATGATGTCGATTGTTTCTTAAGTATTCATGTTTTGGTGACATCATATAATTGATGAACTGTACAACAGCAATTGCTAATTCCAAAGTGTAATCTTCCATTACTGGTTTGTGTTACTTATTAATTACTGTGTAATTGTTGGTTTTAACTTAGTTACATGTACTGATATGCCTAGTAATATGTTGATCATGTTCTATGTGCTCTAGGCAAGTTTGCTGGTGAGAATAGCCCATACATTAGCTTCAGCAGGGTGACATAGTATCCATACAACGTTGTGTATCCATACAACAAACGCCTCTTATTGAACTAGTCCATTAATACAGCCGCTTGCACAATGTTTTCAATTGCATTACTTTAAATTAGTGGTGCTATTTGTTTATTACGCACAAATACTTGTTTGATAAGGAGTCGCTGCTGTGAGATCTGTGTGACTTTGAATAATTCAAGTTTGGCATAAGCGTAGAGACTAATACTGATGTGTCTACTCACTGAAGCCTTCATATGTTTACGTTGATTTCGTTATGGGTTAAGCAAGTTATACAAATATTGATGCAGTAGGACGTCGGGTATCCAAAGTGCGGGTTTACACTATCCATACAAAACCGTAGTATCCATACAAGATTAACTATTTTCAGATGTATTTAGGCATTTTCGCAACTTTTTTTACGTTTGTTGTTTCGGTACGTATGATGATATTTGGTGTGCCAAGTCATAGATTGATGTATGGTTTACATTAAAAGTGTTTGCTTTGCCTAGTGTGACATTGTCACACTAGGCAGTAACATGTACTTTCTTTCTGTAACTGTCAACTGACAAACAAAATAAATAGTTATTTTAAAACGATATATGATGTTTATTATACAGAAATGAGTAACTAACTATAAATTATCTATACCAAATGTTCCTAGAAAGTGTTGTTAGTTAATCAGGCCCTGTTCTTAACTATGACGTTGATTCAACCAAAGCAGATGTTGAGTATCCATACAACATACGTTTATCTAGTGAGATAACACACACAGTCAGTCATTAGTAAATTGTAGCAGTGTGCCACTGGGATATGTGTGTGTGTTTGTCTGTGTTTTTCTGTGTGTATGTGTGTGCCTGTGAGTGTGTGTGTATGTGTGTGTTTGTTTGTGTGTGTGTGTGTGTGTGTGTGTGTGTGTGTGTGTGTGTGTGTGTGTGTGTGTGTGTGTGTGTGTGTGTGTGTGTGTGTGTGTGTGTGTGTGTGTGTGTGTGTGTGTGTGTGTGTTTTAAATGTACTTTGTTTTTATCTGTTTCTTGTATGTTATGACTACTAAACACACACACACACACACACACACACACACACACACACACACACACACACACACACACACACACACACACACACACACACACACACACACACACACACACACACACACACACACACACACACACACACACACACACACACACACACACACACACACACACACACACACACACACATATACATTCAACATATTTATTCTTGTATTAAGAACACTATATTAAAAACATTGAGGTACCAAGTCAATTCATACACTATTCTGACGCATTTCAAACGTAACATACGCATGCAACTTACTATATATAAATTCGCTGAGCCCGAAGCCTCACACCTTTGAGACAAATCGATCAAGTCACAATTGGTGAGTTAGGAGAAACTAGACGCTGTTTTATCGGCAGACAATACTGTTCGCTTAATTAACAGTGGGGCAGTTTTTAACCGGAGCCAAGGAACACCTGCGTCGCGCTTTAACAAGACCACGCTCAGGTTGCGGATACAGTCGCCAATGCGAAAGAACTAGTTAAATATAGGGTCGTGATACTTGCGATAACCGTCGCTCGTGTTTTACGAATGAAACCAGATCTGGTCTCAGTGAGAATGGCGAACTGGTGAGAGGGAGAACTAGTACTTGTTTATGGTATGTGTGAATGCGTTTTTGTATTGTTCAAATCTACTATTGTTGACAATGTTTCAAACGTATAAATATGTGGACTATGTTATACAAGCACGTATGTACGCACGCGCGCACGCAAACACACATACACAACACACACACACACACGCGCGCGCGCGCGCACATACACACACACACACACACACACACACACACACACACACACACATACACACACACACATACACACACCCTATACGTAACTAAAACTACACCGAGCTGCCGCGTCCCACCACAACAGAAACCACAAGCATACAGAATTACGATTGTTTGCATGAGAACATGCATATGGATGGAACCTTTAAGTGGCGAGACATTCGTTTCATCAACAGTGATAGGTAGGCCGACCACAACACCACACACCCACCTGCGGCTTACCTAGGATGAAATGCTGCTCAATATGGATTACCATTCCTGCTTTGCACCACCAGAAAACACACCTATTAACATTTTCTAGTTAAAGGGGCAGTCTGTTACTCTACCCGGAATTTAGCTAGCGTAATTTGTAACAAGAAGTCTGCTGTATTAAACGTGGGAAATGAGACATCGTTGAACATCAAAAGGTATTGCGGTTAACCTCGGCATTATTGCCAATAAACTTTGTTTTGAACTGTGTTTTGTTTACCATTTGAACATGCTCCGGGGTCGTGCCTTCTAAATTGTGAACATTGTCAATTTGTTGAGTAGTATGCCTTCAACATAGTTATTATAATCTTAAGACCATTATATTAATAAATAAATGACAAACTAGGAACAGACTGCCTCCTTTTAACGCCGCCTGTAAACTTAAGAATCTACACGAAGCCCATGAATAGCTACAATGTTACTATATACTGCCAAGCTACAATGCTACTGTATAATGTTTTGTTGCTTATCATCCTGCCAGAAATAGCTGGTCACTGGCAGTAATTCCGTTCGCGCCCAAGATCCCCACCCCTCCTGGGCATCCCGGGTGAACTTTCAACAACTCTAAATCGACAAACCTTCCTAATAAGGCGGCTTGGACGGCTACACAATTATCTGTCCCATACATGCAAAACTAACGAAGATATGTTCGGACATATATGCAGAAGACAGAAGGAATAACACCCAGACTCTATGTTTTACGACAGGCCTAAGGGCGGTATTTAGACACAAGACATATTTGCTTAAGCAATACTTGATATTGTCAGTGTAGTTGTCCTGTAGCGTGCATCATTTTATGTCCCTCGAAAAGTTACACGACGCAAGTTGATTAATGTGAGGCGGCTGGGTAATTTACGTTTCCCGCTAAGAAAATAGCATATGGGATATCCGGCTTGTGAACAATGATGAGAAGACTCCTTGTGTTACACTGAATAAGGTTCCCAAGTATCCAGGAACAGGCTTCCGAGAAGGCCACACACTAAGTTAACTATTGCAGAACATAATTATAATCTCCCAGAGGCGACGACTAGACATACACGCGGTGGAAATAACGGGAACACCTAGTTCCATCAAAGTTATGATGGCATGGTGGACTCGAGTGACACAAGCACGCACGCACGCACGCACGCACACACGCACGCACGCACGCACTCACGCACGCGCGCACACATACGCATACTGATTCACACACGCACGCACGTACGCACGCACGCAAGCAAGCAAGCACACATGCACGAACGCACGCACGCACAAACACACACACACACACACACACACTCATATACGCACACTTTCACGCGCACGCGCACACGGAGAAGATGCTGCCATTGCAAGTATTTTCTGGTTTATCTTGGTATGATTGCTTCAAAATGGAAGAAAAAACTGAAATAAAGAAATCAGCTACAACTGATATTCCAGAATCTTGAAGAACAAATGCAAAACACATAAAATATAGCAAAAAGCCAAGTGGTCCATTGCTCTGTTTGGTGTACGTATCTACCGAATGACATGCACACATATGGCATGGGATTGTTAACACAACGAAGGGGTGAAGGTAAAATTACTATGGTCATGACACCTTTTTTGGGCTGTTGTTGAATTATCATGGTAAGGGATAACTAACGTATAACTTCTCGCGATGTTGTGACTGTTAACACAAAGAAAGAGCGGAGACTAAACAACTGTAGTCATGGTAACAAGACCTCCAGGTGGGTCAGTTAACGCACAAAACGAGTGGGCTTAAATTATTATGGTATCAATAAAAAATGACTTCTCTATTTTGGGACATTTAACACAAAGAAAGAGTGTCTGTTGAACTTTTGTGCTCATTATAACAAGACCTCTCTGAAATGAGTAGTAAGAGACAATTCTTCCCACCGGTGAATTTGGTTCCACAAGAGATGGGAGCGGTGCAACCGTGGCTATTCTCACATAGGCGTCGGTGTTGAGGGCTCAGGGGACTTGAGCCCCAAACAGTTACCAAATATTTAGATTGATGGCTTAGCGTCCCAATAATTTGTGAATTTTGTAGATTTGGTTGGGAATGTCATCCTAGTTACGGGAAAATGTAAAATAGTACCGCGAAAAACGTCAACAACACCCTCCCTCCCGTCTTCCGATGTCATGTCGGAGAGCAGCGAAGTGCTGAGGCTACTTTGGCTCTGCACCCCTCAAATATTCACGACGTTCTGATGGCAGTAAAATTATATCCACGCTGGTACAACCTGTCTACTAAATTAAGAAAAAAAAACAGTGCCGTTCAAACTGTGCGACATAAATGCATGAGTAGCAGATCTAAATTTCAACAGATATTGGTCAATCTGGGTGTTAAAACAAATGGAGATCAACGTACCACAATATACTATAATAATAGTTCGGGTTTCGTGAAACCCACTAATACCAGTATCAGGTATAATCGATTGCAATCGACAGGAGTCAGTGTTTTGTTTGCCACTGACATCTCCGGACCTGTCGGTTTCAGCCGATAGTATTTCAGAAGTACTATCGGTTGACTTACAATCGGTAGCGATATGTTGTTGACCTATCTACCGCGCTAGCTCCATGTATCGACAGGGCATCGTTTGACCCAATGTCAAGTGTTTTGCCGGATGGACGCAGTTAATGCATTTAGCAGTTAATGTGCTATTTTAATAATAATTTAATTAACTCACGACCAAGGGTGGAGCCGCCTTCAACAGTAGTTGTTGAAAGTTAATCAGCGGACACACTGTCCTAACATTTGGGATTGTGAAGACGACATTATTGAGATATGGAAACAAATGACAGTTTAAACAACTAAATCTGTTGCCATATAGCTATGTATTTATAATAACTATCGTCTTGCGTAAGTTGTCAACTTGGGTAAGTAGTTTCAGAAAGTAACTGTGTGCAACAGTAACAATACAATGCAGTTATGCACACATTAATGGCTCAACCAGCAACGTGTACGCTGAATGGAAGAAATGTATTTTTTATATTAAAGGAAATAAAAACATCTATGGCTTGAATTAATGTTATATTACATCCTGCTATCTATTTCCATGTCCACCAAGCCAAAAACAAAACAAAAAATCAATGAATTAGAAATTCCACATTTAATGCTGTCCGGACATTTTCGAATATGTATATTTTTGGCGCGCTTTTCGGGATGCCGAAATGTGACGTCACTTATGACCCACACTTGCATCAGGCCGACCCTTTCCATGCATTCAGAGCATGTTTACAAGTATAGCTTTTAGGTCGAAACGAGCGTCAGAATTAGTTATTGTGCAATATTCCGATGAAATACAAACACTAGTCATCATAGAGGAACAAGCAGTTATCTTACGGTTCCACATGAATTCAATTTTATTCAAAGTAATGAATGCGAATGGGCCTCCAAGTCGACTAGGTTTCGCCGAGCTTAGGCTCGTTTTCAGAATAATTATATCGAATGCAACCAACGGGAGATAATGCAGAGCGGGATATTATATTCTCGGTACTTCTCTTTCAGTTGGCTTACGAAGTGGTCTGTCGTTTAGTACCTGCTTCTGAATCCTGCTTGTTCTCGTGGTTGGTTTTCGTCCAGTGTCTTCTCTAGTCTATTCGTTAGTATCTTTGTGAGTAATTTGTAGATGTTTGAAAACAGACATATAAGCCTTTAAGTCTTTCTTATTTCCCTTCTTGAAAATTATCACCATCTTTGCGTTCTTCCAAGCGGTGGGTATTCGTCTTTCTGATAAGCATTTAGTATACAGCTTAGCCAGTGTCTTCGAGATGACATTGTCTCCTGCTTTTAATGGTTCAATGTTTACATGGTCGTTGCCTGATGTCTTCCCATTCGTCATATCTCTTAGCGCAGCTTCCATTTCCCATGGTGTTATCTCTGGTAGCTCTTTCGGGTCGGTGTAAATTATGGTGTTCTGTTCACTATCATATAGCTCGGTGTAGAATTCCTCTATTCGTGCCATGATCATAATAACTAACATGATAATAATAATAAAATTACTTTACCAACACGTTTTTCAAATACTAACTGCGCGCTTATTGATAATTTTCTATGCAAACTCTCAAAAGGTCTTTTTAAATCAACAGCCGGCATTTCTGATCACTTTTGTATTTCATATGCCTTGATTGCAATGCAACTGTTATTCATTATTCAAAAAAAGACAGCGAAAGAAACATTTCCTGATTACTTTCAAATTGATGGGAAAAAAGTAACTGACAAGACTATTATTGCAAATAAATTTAATTAATTTTTCATCAATATTGGTTCTACACTTGCATCACAAATAACCAATACTGGAGATAACTCTTACAAAGACTATTTAACAGAGATACGTATACCGACTTTCAACTTTAAGCCAATAGACAATAGTACAACGATTAGCATAATTGATAGCTTACATCCAAAATCTAGCTGTGGTAAAGATAGTCTATCAACCAAACTACTAAAGCTAATTAAAAATGAAATAAGTGAAGCAGTCACTCTAATCATTAACCAATCAATAACAACTGGCTTATTTCCAGATAAATTAAAAAGTGATTCCACTTTTTTTAAATGGTGATGAGATAATCTTTGATAATTATCGTCCAATTTCTATCTTACCAGCTATTTCCAAGATATTTGAAAGATTTATGTTTAATCAAATACACGAACATTTCAATTCCAATAACTTATACTGTGAGAATCAATGCGGGTTTAGGGAAAACCATTCTACGGAACTGGCCACTCTAAATAATAGATAGAGTTGTCCAACAACTTGACCAATCAGCAACCCCAATAAACATATACCTAGACCTCTCTAAAGCCTTTGACACAATTGATCATAACATATTATTACAAAAACTAAATTATTATGGAATAAATGGTGGAGCACTAGATCTATGTAATAACTACTTACACAATCGTAAGCAATATGTTGAAATTGGCGCTTACAAGTCGGAAGAAGCTGTCATAAACACTGGTGTCCCACAAGGGTCTATTTTAGGACCCCTTCTATTTATTATATATATTAATGAAATAATAATTTCAAGTGATCATTTTAAATTCATAATGTATGCAGACGACACCAATTTTTTAGTACATTGAATAAATTCCAATCTCCGGACGGTCAAGTCCAAAATCAAAATATAAATAAAGAATTAGAAAATATATGCAGGTGGATAAAGGCAAACAAACTTTCTCTTAACATTAAAAAAACAGAATTCATGGTATTTCACATGCCCCAAAAGGAAATCGAACTTCCTAAAATAGAAATAGATGGGACAAATATTGAATGTGTACATGATTTTAATTTTTTAGGTATCACCATAAACCAACACCTAAATTAGGACAGCCATATAAACAAAACAGCGAATAAAATCAATAAAATAATTGGAATTTTAAATAAACTTAAACATGTATTATCTAAGAATATATTATCTATAATGTATAGTTCGTTCATTCTTCCCAAGATTAAGTATGGCATATTGGTGTGGGGTTATCAAAGCCATCGCATTTTTAAACTTCAAAAGAAAGCAGTGCGAATAGTTATTTAAAGTAAATAGAATTCTCACACAGATCCCATCTTCAAAGAATGTAAATTTCTTAAGCTGGATGACATCTATAGACTCCAACAGCTCAAATTGTATTACAAATTGATCAACAAGGTTATACCAGAATACTTCAGTCAAATTCCATACACATATAACTTTGCAATTCACCAATACAACACACGTGGTAAAAACAACTTATTTATGAGTTAATCATCAATATGCAAAAAAGTACATCAGACACAACATTATACAAACTGTTAACAATACTCCAAACATCATCCTGGATAAAATTTATACACATAGTTTATATGATTTTTCTACTTATACAAAAAATTACTTTTTCAAGAATTATGAATCATGTTGTCATATTTCTAACTGTTACATCTGTCATTCTTAAACTAGACATGACTTTGCATTTGTTTAAACTAATTTATGTATTATACTATACTATAATATACTATACTAAACATACTATGTTTACACATATATGTATGCATATATAGTTGATCACGTGATAATCATATCATTATGTTACATCAGTTGGGTGGCTCCCATGATAGCGGCATATAATTGTCGTAATGGGAGCCTCCCTGACCTTACAATGAATTTTATATTGTAGTTTATGTACTTATGATGGTCAAAATAAATACTGTCTGTCTGTCTGTCTGTCTGTCTGTCTGTCTGTCTCTGTGTCTGTATGTCTGTCTGTTTCTCTATCCTGCTTGTCTAGAAGTGTAACCAGTCTGTCTCGGCCTAGTGCCTGCGTTCTTCTTGCTTCTATTAGGCTCTTTGATGACATAATCGTTTCTCGTATGATCTCTTCTTTGTACTTTCTGATGTCCTCCTTCGCTTTCTTTTTGATGGTCTTGCATATTTCTGCGTACTCTATTTGTTTTTACGGTCGCCGTTATCCACCATTTCTCGTCGTTTCGTCATTAGTGCTCGTGTCGGTGACGATATTCTCGTCACTACATGCCTGTTGATTGCTTTGGCTACACTTGTTGCACTTAGTTGGACCATCTCAGAGATGTTTTCGCTCATGGTGTCGATGTCGTCTAGTTCCTATAATGTCTCGAATCGATTTCGCAGTTCGAGTTGGAATTCGATCTGTTTTCGTCTGGTGGTCTCTTGTTTACCAACTTCTTCCTTTCAGCCTTGACGTCTAGTTTGATGCTGCTCATTACCATTCTATGGTCACTTCCAATGTTGACTTGGTAGATGACAGTTACGTCAGTTACCATGTCTGGCTTGTTTGTCAGAATGTAGTCAATTTCGTTCTTCATTTCTCCATTTGGGCTTTTCCATGTCCGTTTCCTCTCTGCTTTCTTCTGGAACATGGTATTCATGATTTTGTATTTTCTTGATGTTGCCCATTTTACCAAGGTGTCGCCTCTTTCGTTTCTCACACCTAGGCTAAATTTGCCTGTTGCCGTTTCCGAAATGTTTGTTCGTTTCCCTACTTGCGCATTAAAGTCTCCCATCACTATCGTGTAGTGGGTTGGCTTTTCTAAGGTATCATCCATGTCGTTGTAAAAGTTGTCTGTGTCTTCTTCTGAAGTTTGATGTTGTTGGTGCATATACTTGTACTATCTTCAGCTTGTAGAACTTTGTTATGCATAGAACAAGTTCTGCAACTCTGAGGCTGATGCTGTTAACTCTCACTATATTGTCTTTTCATTTCTTGTTTATGAGAAAGTCTACTCCAGCTTGACCGTTGTTCGCTGTGGAATGGTATAGTAGATGGCCGCTTTGTAAGGTAATGAAGCATTCCTCTCGTCTTCTGACTTCTCTGATCCCGATCACATCCCATATCAACTTGGTTTCCCTAAGTTCTTCCTCCAGTTCTTGTATCTGTTCATCTCTTAGTAGTGTTCTTACGTTATATGTTGCTATCTTCGGTCTACTTACCTTCTCTCGGCAACTCTTCTTGACTCAGAGATTCTTAGCACCCCCTGCACGTAGCCCTACGTGACCCGAACCGCCTCTTTGGTCATAGACTCTTTCGGTGCTACTGTGGACTGGGGGCCTTGACTTCATTGTACTTTGCATGCTGGTGTTGTTGGCCTACCCTTCCACGCTGGCCGGGGCGGGTTGGAAGGGGGGGGGGGGGGGAGAAGTAGGGTACCGAACCAGTACCGAACCACTGCTCAGCTGGCGCTGGGATTTGAACCCCGGTCCCTCCAGTCGAGAGTCCGAGAGTTCGGCCACTGCGCCCCATTATATAAAACTATTTAAATGGGGTTTATTTTGTATAACAGTTGGAATTGTATTCCAGATCATTGGACCTTTATATAACAAACTGTTCGAAGATCTTTGAGTAGAACTGACGATATCACGTATATTACAGGTTTGTCTTGTTTTGTAAAAGTGAATGTCATAGGTAAATGTAAAAATATCCGATAATGAATGTGGACATAATTATACATACTTCAATTTCATAAATATCTTGCAGTTTTATTACATATAAACATATAAAGAGGAGATGTGAATGTTCCTAATAGTTTGTTTTAAGAATGGAACGAACTATTTTTTTGCACAATGAATAATTTTTCGATATGAGTTTTGTATGTGGATCCCCACAAAACGATTCCGTGTGTCAAATAGGGGTAAACTAGTTAGCTTGTTTTGCATGCATTTATATGTTCTTGCCAATCAAGTCTGTCATCTACATGAAGACCTAGAATATATTTTGTTCGCTGAATTATCTTATTAGGTATCACTAATAATAATATTTCGTTCTGAGCAGGACGAGATCTAGAAAATAACATGCAGTCTTCTTTGAAGTGTTTAAAGATAGTTTATTGGCACGAAACTAGTCAGCTAATATGTCGAGTTCGGTTTTCATATCTTTATATATTTCACTAATTTGTTTTTCAGTTTGTCTATGGTATTGTAATCAACAAACAATATTGTTTTACACCTATTTACACAGATTGGAAGGTCATTAATATATAAAATAAACAAAAGTGGACCGAGGATAGACCCCTGTGGGACACCGAGCGTGACATCCTGCTGAAGTGAGTCACTAGAACTGTACTTAACATATTGTTTCCTGTTTGAAAGGTAACTCTTGAACCATTTGTGTGGAGTACCCCTTATACTATAATATTCAAGTTTGTCGTTGTATGTCGGTACATATATATTATCAATAAGGGTAGCGGATGTATGGGTGATACGCGTTGGTTTGGTAATTGTTGGAATGGTGTTAGGCAGCTAGGTATAAGTATAATAAGTCGGATGAAGGTTTATATGAGTCCAATTAGGATTAGGTAGTCAACATTTTGATCAGTGCCAATTATGACCTGATGGGTTGAGCGTTGAATCTTATTTAGTACTGTCTCATATCTTTGAATAGACGAAACACATTTGAATTAGGGATCCGGTAATTCAACCAACGACTGAGGTTTGACCATTAATGCTGGATTCAATAAATACAGATTCAAATTCCCCCTCCACGAAGATATTTATGTCTTCACTGTGATTATACTGAATATTATCACGTACATACATCGCGACACCACCTTTAGATTTAAATTTCCTATTTTTTTAAATAAAATTATAATTAGGCAGTTTAAAAAGATGCGCATTGTTGTCATTTAAAAAGGTTTCACATAATAATATATAATCAAGTTCAACATGTGCATCAGATAGCTGTGACAGTAACATTTTAAGTTGATAACAAATTGATGAAAGTCCTGGTATATTTAGATGGAGTACTTTGTGCTGAAAGCGGGTATGACAAAATGTTTTGGGAAGAATATGATGAACGTCATAGTAATTCATATTATATCAGCTAGATTAAAAAGATTTGCTTCAACCTCTTCGTTTTCAAGCAAATGTCTAACTCAGTATAATTACTTAACATTTCATCCATTGCTTCCTGAGTCTAATTAGCTTACTAAACAGACAGTACACTATTAAGTCATAATAGAACGAAGACGTTTTCGTGCTGAAGTTACGTAAGTACAAAATATGTTTTGACAGCCCCATTATACTCCAATACCAGGGCGCCCAAACCTTGCCATGCAACTGATGTTTGCGCCCCCACACTGAATACATACTAGCAAGTTAAAGAACAATAAGTATCAGTTTTTAAATTACGTACTACACTGGAACACACGTCACAGCAGCGTCGAGGTCAGAAAAATTAATAAGCTCTAGGCTCTTAATTGGTCAAGCATCGGGGTCGCTTCTCAACATATGAGCTGATTGGGAATTGCGAGATTTCACTCGAATTTGCCACTTTGAAAATGAATTATGACTACACAACTGACGTGATTGTTGATTGTAGTTGCAAATGGTTAAATTGTATTAACTCGTTTATGTGTATAGGCCCACACAATTGTCTCCTGTTTCTCTTTAAGGATGTGAATATATTATGATTAACAAATATATATATATATATAATTATATATAAATAATAAGTAACCAAAACAACTGATATAGTTTCTATAATATTACACCTTAAAATGTCCACCGGTCCCAATACAGCACATATTTGTGTTATGATATCAATACAAACACTACTACATTATCGCGACTTACAACCACGCTACGTTAACGGCACGATCATGCAGGTGCTCCGCAGGTCCTAATGAGACTTCCGGTCACGGGAAGTCGGCTTATCAATTGAACGGATGTTATGTCCATATGTGGAAGACGAAAGGTGGAGACAATAATTGTGGCGGCCTTATAAGCCTTGTAAACGTGGTCTTATACATAGTCCTACTACCAGTTGTGACTACACCGTTTGGTTTCATATACACCAAACCTGTTCAATCTCTATAAATTACTAGTGCCGCGTGCAATCAGGCATCGCCATCTAGTTAACACACGTTTAAGATTTTACAGCATTAGGGTGAATATGGGTTGTTTTGTGCACCTATACAATTTTGTAGCATTTGAGTGAGTAAGGGTTGTTTTGCGCACATATATGATTTTACAGCATTAGGGCGAATATGGGTTGTTATAAGTAAGACTTGTTGTTTGCGTATTCGTGCAAAGAATTCCGTAGTTTAACCCCAATGACAGAAATGCTTATTATTGTTATATTGGTTATGATCAATAGTTCTAACGAATGTATCTTTCTGTCAAATTCCATGATATTTTTGTTGATGCATACAGTTTGACTCTATGCAACTGGTGCGATATAGACCATAGTTACATCGCACCCTTTTGTTTCCTTAGGTCACTACGGGGTGATGGTATGATCATGCAATATTTCTACTGAGAACCTTATATCAAAAATTTATCCATTGTTCTAATTATGATGGGTTCATTTTTCATATGTCACTGGCTGACAGGTAGCAAACAAACGAAACCGCTTGTCGGGAAATCACGGGAATGTCACAGACCACAACCACTGGACACGTGTGCACCAAACAACAAAACAGGACTGTTATTTAAGTTCTCTCCCGGAATTGTTTACATGGAAATTAGCAGCGCAAAATCGTGAAACAAACCTACAAAAAGTTAGCAACGTGGTGCACGCAGCTTCCGGGCACTGAAATTGGTATACATCAGTACCCACTGCCCATACGTTATTTCCCGATCCGAACATAATCCTAGAAATAAACCAAATAAGCTGCAATATTTGTACAGAACATTAAAAAATATCGGCGTGATGTTGACACTTTCTTTGAGTTTATCATTAGCAATTCACATAGGCGCCGGAAAGAAATTAATATTGACTGGGCTGAACCGGAGCATCAGCACCACTCTGCTGTCGATCGGATCATGATATCGGAAGACGGAGAAAGGGAGGGATGCTGTTGAATACAATTTTGAAACTCACCAGAAACCTCCAATTATACCCTCCTTGAGGCTCACATCAACACACTTTCAGGGTCTTCAAAAACCCCGAATTGCACCCCCGTGAGGCTCGCTGAAAAACCCAACCTTCACTCACCAAAAACATAAAATTGCATCAAAAAAATGCAACCCCTTCCTTAAATATTGGGTGAGGGGAGCTAATTCTATCTCCAGCCCTCCCGCCAAACAGGGGGCGCGTAGCGGAACACATACATGATACTGCCCCGATGCAAGAATGGCTAAAACTCAAAGAAAAAACAGTTGCATTGTAGCTGAAAATACTGCTGCACCAACCCTTAGTGCGCATGTCCCGAAGTACAGTTTTTCGCGGGGAGACGTCAGGGCTTGTTACATGTTAGCAAGGGGCTATACGTACACAGACTAATTTTATTAACAGGTAGGCAGGGCGCTACGTATATACGTTCATCCAGATTCTATTATTTAGCGAAACATTTTGATTGGTACTGATTAGGACAGTATCTTAAATGTTGTCATACTGTTATCTTAACACATTCTAAACACGAAGCAAATAAGTGCAATGTGGAACAACAATTACCGTTGCATTTATATAATAAAATTCTAGAACATGCGCAAAACTAATAACTAATTAATGTAACTTTAATCGAGCTAGCGCATTAGGGAACACTGGGGATTGTTGTCATTGTTGTCTTTGTAATAACATTTCCAAAATGTTTGTTGTTGCTAAGTTTTGCTTTAGTATGTCATGTAGGCCCTATATATATTTTGATGTAGTTTTATTCAAAATATGATATTTGGGTCGTTCAAAATGTGTAAGTATGTATGATGTCTCCAATAAAATTGCTTTAATTATACTGTGTCGACAATTTTTTTATCTATAAAACATTGCCGCACCGACCCTTAATGCGGATGTCCGCAAGTAAAGTAAAGGTAAGTTCTTATATAGCGCAGTATCCAGTCCTCAGGACTATTCAAAGCGCTTTACACTTTACTCCCTGGTAGACCTGTTCAATCGAACACCATCTAGACTTCTTTGGGACGCATCCATCCACACTGCAATTAATGCGCGAAGACTATTCGTACACAAATATCCACCACTGCCAGGTACTCATTCAGACAGCTGAGTGAACTGAAGCAACGTTTTAGTGAACAAACTTGCCCAAAGTTCGACACCGCCGCACAGGATTTTTTCGGTTTGAGACTCCGAATCTCTAGCCATTGCACCCCGGCGCTACACAAGTAACAGTTCGTTGTGTAAAGATATATTTGGTCCTATTCTAAATATATTAATCTAATCGCGGTCTCCAAGCTTTATTATGAATAATTGCGATGAGATGGGTGTAAAATTATTACAATGTTGTTCATCTGAGACATTTGGAAGAATAATATACGTGGAAATATTTAATGTGTTGTACGTTGTATTCAGCACAAATAATCTACAAACGGTTAAATCACATATTTGGTGCTAAAATAATTGGGATTGGTTAAAAGTTAATTAAAATATTTTAGCAAACAATAATAAATGTGTTCTTGTAGATATATAACATAATTTAATATAATCATGCAAGAATGATGATATATTTGTTCACTCACGTATGCCCACCCATTTGGCATGTTTACTGCTGAGCTCGACTGCAGCTTTTGCTTACATTCATAAATGTACACCTGCATACTTAGCTATAATTAAATATACAAATGTCACAAGGTAATTGGGCTGCACTTTGCTCAGTTCGTAAAGTGAAAGAGTCTCAGTTATGGTGCATAATGGCAATGCCCATTTATTTAATAAAACATTTGTAAACGTGTGTACAGTGTGTATTAAACATACCCCAATTATATTACATGATCACAGTGCACATGCAGTATATAACTACTAGAATTTAAATTATTTGAAAACGTAAAGTATGGTATGCATTAAATAATCATGAACTAATGAAGTGTATGTGGATTGCATACTTGGGTAGTGTATAAGTAACCATGCCTACAGTTTCTTTGTTTTAATACTAGCATCAACCTGACTATATAAAGGACTATACACATTTCAGTTAATATGCATAGTGTACGTTATATATTGTGTGACTGTCACACGGATAAAATAATTTTACTGTTATTGTCATGGGAATGTGCCAAATATGACGACATAATTATATATATATATATATATATACAAAATTGCAACATGCAACATTCATCAATGTACATACACATATCATTAGATTACTAGTATAAAACACATCACCATCACAACAAAAGAGGGTAGATGCGGCTGTATTGTACAGCGGCAGGATTTGTTCGCCCCTTGCTAAGATATAACAAGCCCTGACATCTCCCCGCGAAAAACTGTACTTCGGGACATGCGCATTAAGGGTCGGTGCGGCAGTATTTTTCTGCGGCAGGATTTTTTGCTACAGCATTATAACAAATCCGGCAAACTAGTTGTCAATCTACATCATTTAAACCAACCAATGAGTAGAGATCTACTGGAAAAACTAAAACGAGTGAGGTCATAGGTGGCGCCACCGAGCGATTAACGCGGAAGACAAGCACGACGATAGGTTTGCTGGACGCATACAGCAGCCCGCGGAGGGCATTTCGTGCTACCCTTCCACGTATAGATGCATGTAAGCACCTCGTGTAAGTCTTGTCAATAATACCTTCAACGTAACTCGAACCATAATCACAGCCTCTTTTGCACATCACACCAACCATTTGTACGTGGAAGCATGGCACGAAGGTCCCACAGGGGGAGGGTGTCACACGTGGTGTGTACTGTGTGCAGGTGGAGAGTGTCAGACCTGGTGTGTACTTGTAGAGGGGGAGGGTACCAGACCTTGTGTTTACTTGTAGAGGGGGAGGGTACCAGACCTGGTGTGTACTTGTAGAGGGGGAGGGTGTCAGACCTGGTGTGTACTGTGTAGAAGGGGAGGGTGTCAGATTTGGTGTGTACTGTGTATAGGGGGAGGGTGTCAGACCTGGTGTGTACTGTGTAGAGGGGGAGGGTGTCATATCTGGTGTGTACTGTGTAGAGGGGGAGGGTGTCAGACCTAGTGAATACTGTGTAGAGGGGGAGGGTGTCAGACCTGGTGTGTACTGTGTAGAGGGGGAGGGTGTCAGACCTAGTGAGTATTGTGTAGACGGGGAGGGTGTCAGACCTGGTGTGTACTGTGTAGAGGGGAGGATGTCACATGTGGTGTGTACTCTGTGTACAGGGGTAGGGTGTCAGATCTGGTGTGTACTGTGTATAGGGGGAGGGTGTCAGATATGGTGTGTACTGTGTAGAGGGGAGGGAGTCAGACCTGGTGTGTACTGTGTACAGGGGGAGGGTGTCAGACCTGGTGTGTACTGTGTACAGGGGGAGCGTTTCAGACCTGGTATGTACTGTGTAAAGGGGAGGGTGTCAGACCTGGTGTGTACTGTGTACAGGGGGAGGGTGTCAGACCTGGTGTATACTGTGTACAGGGGGATGGTGTCAGACCGGGTGTGTACTGTGTACAGGGGGAGGGTGTCAGACCTGGTGTGTACTGTGTACAGGGGGAGCGTTTCAGACCTGGTATGTACTGTGTAGAGGGGAGGGTGTCAGACCTGGTGTGTACTGTGTACAGGGGGAGGGTGTCAGACCTGGTGTGTACTGTGTAGAGGGGAGGTTGTCAGACCTGGTGTGTACTGTGTACAGGGGGAGGGTGTCAGACCTGGTGTATACTGTGTACAGGGGGATGGTGTCAGACCGGGTGTGTACTGTGTACAGGGGGAGGGTGTCAGACCTGGTATGTATGTGTACAAGGGGAGGGTGTCAGACCTGGTATGTACTGTGTTTAGAGGGAGGTGTCAGACATGGGGCCGGTTTCATGAAGTGTACTTAAAGTTACGCAAAACAACAACACGTAATCAATGATTCGCATACGCTCCAGGAGCACAAACTCCACCATTGCAGTGACAGCCGTTCAACTTGCGAGAAAGTAGATTCCTTATTGTTCATAGTTGTTAAAGTGCTTACCGATCTATATATATCTTTGGTTATAGAGATAACAACTAAGCCGACGTTATTTTTGAAAACGTTGACCTTCTCCAAAATAGTTCGTTCCCTGGATGCTATTACATATTACTATTAGAGCTACTCCTGGTATATAAGAAATAATCTCGTTGGTCAGAATCTTTGCAATTAGAACATTAGCTTGACTCCGAGACGGCTAGATAGGTCAAACGAACACAGTGGTCGTAATGTTCCTTTATATTAAATAATAGTTCTTTATCATCCTGCTAGAGAGATGCGATGACAACAAAACATGTCGCAGTTTCTAGTTTCTGTTATTGACATTCCGCCTGACTTTTAGATAAGATAAACATAATAAAATATTCGAAACCTCTGTAAAATTAAATATAGAATTACATAAATGCAAAATTACATGATATAAGTAATCGTAGTTATTAATTATAGGTACATTATACAGTATGCTTTCCGGGAAGTGTCCATATCTTCGCTGCCTCAATACGTTGATATTATGGGTGAACACGGGCTAGCTCTAAGCTGCTTCGTCACTGTGAACAAAATCGTAACACTCATTAATTATTATGTTAAAATTAAATATAACACGACCACTACATTAGCAACAAACGCTCCCTCTCACGCACGGTCGCTCGCACGCACGCGCACGCACACGAGCACACGCGCGCACGCACGCACGCACGCACGCACAAACATACACACACACACACACACACAAAGACACACACACACACACGCACGCACGCACGCACGCACGCACACACACACACACAGAGCGAATGAGACAGTTGGTGTGTTTTTGGAAATATAAAAATAATACGCAATCTAACAAATACTCTTGGGCAGTTTCAGAGAACAGGTTACTAACAAGGTGATCAGCATTGTAATATTAATATCCCGACCCCTTGATATATCTTCCGACAAGGACACACACACACACACACACGCGTTTATTACTGGCCGACAATTTCGCAAAGGTGTACATAATTTTCAAATAACATATCACATGCCATAATGACATTGTATGGTAGCAAGTATGATCACATATTGTACAAGCACTTTCATAAAAAACTGTTAACAAAATTTTAGTTTAACTCGGAATGTAATTTTAACAGAGATGTGACTTACCCATTGAAACCTTCCTACACCAAACTCGGCTTGCAATCGTTGGCCACACTTGCGTGACACGCCACAATGTCCCGCTCTGGAAGAGACAGAATTACTCAGCATGCGTATATGGTGTCATATATCTGCGTACACGTGTACACGATATAACGCATGCATGTATCACAGCCATTACAAGGTAACGATCAATTCTTAGTCAGCGCAGTATCCAGTCCTCATGACTGCTCAAAGCGCTTTACACTTTACTCCCTGGCAGACCTGTCACTTGACTCCTCTGGGAAGTATTCAGCCACGCTGCAATTACTGCACGAACAGTATTCGTATACGAACACCACCCACTGTCTATAGCCAGGTACTCGTTCATACAGCTGAACGAACTTGAACAACGTGAAGTGGGTCGAGCATGCATGCCAACTGTTGGACATGACTGCAAGAGGATTCGATCCCGGAATCTCTCGATTGAGGGCCCGGCGTTCTAAACGCTGCGCCACCGCGGTCTACTAAAGGTGCCCCGTGAAATATATTGATTTGACTTATTTTAAATGAACCTCGTGAAAAGGCAAACCTCCTACATAGTATCCACTACGACGGCAGACCCAGTAATGAAAAACGTTTTTCATCACCGAACATGCCCTGTCGCTGTATCTAGTAAAATATCCCGCATGTTGCACGGCGTGGTAGTATAACAGTAGTAACAAGTGTGCCTGAGTGTCTGAATGGAAAGGAATACGCAAAACCAATATATCTGACGCGTCACAACCGGGTTTAGGTCAAAGAAACTCTAGGTGCTTATTGATGAAGCATCGGGGACGCGTCTCAATACGTCGGCCGTCGGGAAACATGAAATGTCAATAGAATCTCTCTCTCTGAGTAAATCACTGTCGTGATATTGTTACTTTTAGTTGCAAATCGTCTTTTATGTGTATAGGCCCAAACAATGCCTTTTGTTTCCCTTTAAATTATATTCACGTTGCATATTTTGACACCAATGAACCAGATTCGTTAAACCATTTGAGGCAGCAGCTTAAACTTACCCTATTTTCAGACGAGGCAATCGAGTGAGAAGAGTCCTCCAGGACTCCTCACTGTCGTCTGTCAACTTGTTGTTTTCGCAGCTATAAGCAAAGAACATTTAACTATAATCAAGCTAACGTGTGCATGGATGTATGTATGGCAACGTTTTACTCCTAGATTGCTCGCTCCTCGGGTTGAGGGATTAGTCTATACGACACGTCTAAAGAAAAGAGGAACATCTCCCGAATCAAATTCGGATTATGAATCGAATGGTCTAAAAGTTTCAATTACATGTTGTCGTAGTTTAAACTTGATGCCACGTCCCTCTGTAAAATGAACATTAATTAGTTTAATAACCTCAGTCGAAACCACTATCAAGAAGGGCTGGATGAGGAACTACTCAACAGTGTTTCATTTACAAAGGATGTGTTATACAATCTAGAGAATGTGCCCACAAAGCAGTGTTTTAACCGAATTGTGCACATTTCAATACAAATAAATATATTATTATTATTAGCGTGATTGGGAAATGGTGACTAAACAAATGCGTCCTTACTCGACCCACAGTAACTGCATGCATCCTCGACAGATGCCGTCGGCGATATGGCGGAACGACTTATCAGACAGCGACCATCCCATCATTCTGTAGCATAATAACGAGTTTATTATAAATTTAATCAAAACACAAATATTTCGTCTGACAACGTCACATCTCGTAGCTGTTATACGACGTTACGTCTAAATTAACGGAACAACAATTATCTAACCCTATAAATTAATAATAATAATAATATTAATATTAATGTGTGTGTGTCTATGTGTGTATGTGTGTTTGTGCGTGTGTGTGTGTGTGTGTGTATGTGTGTTTGTGCGTGTGTGTGTTAACGTTTTCCTCCTAAACGGTTAGCATCTCATGCAATCAGGGATTCATCTATGACCCATGGAAATAGGTTTTGAAATTATAAGTGTGTTACGTGTTCTTATCGGTACGTTCATACCGGACGTTAGACCATTGTTCGCAACGTAACGCGTGTTTTCTACAACTGCTCCGAGCTACGTAAACCGTCTTCCGATCAGATGGGGACGTATAATATTATATATATATATATATATATATATATATATATATGACTGGCCATGATTGTTGTAAACACGCGCAACGTTGCGAAAAAAAACCTGTTCAGAATTACGTTACATTTTTTACATGTTGGGCTAAATTAATCTGGAATGAGTTCAAATATGTACTTGATACAATGCTTGGAGGTAGAGAATTCCATTCTTTTATTGTGACTGGGAAGAAGCTGTTTCCAAATATGTTTGTCGAGTGCCTGATTTGTACTAACTGTTTATTATGTTTACGTGAGCATCTGGTGTTGCGTTTGATGTATTGATCTAGTGGGATATCTATGAAATTATGTTCCATTTTATATAATATGCTGTCTTTGGGTTTTTCTTCTTGGTTGGAGGGTGTCCCACTGGAGATCTTTAAGGAGTTGTGTTACCGTTCCTGGCTCTCTAGAATAGTTGTTCTTACAAAATCTGGCGGCTTGTCTCTGGGTTTTTTGTATGGGTTTGATATTTCTTAGGCAATGTGGATCCCATGATGCTGACGCATATTCAAGTATAGGGTGGACAAGGGTTGTGTAGGCTATGGACTTGATTTGGGTTGGGCATTTATTTAAATTTCTTCTAATAATTCCCAATGTCTGTTGTGCTTTTTTGTGACTGAGTTGCTTTGTAGTGTCCAATTTAATGTATTTGATATATGCATGCCAAGATAACAGTGTGATGCAACATATTTAAGTTGTTGTCCGCAGAAGGTGTAGAGATTTGGTGTCGTTTTTTTTTAGGCTATTGTCATTTGTCCTTTTAATATATGTCGTAGTAATTAATAATGCTTACAGTAATTGACGCAATTGTGGCATATAAGCCAGGGTGGAACCTATAGACCGTCCCGCGTCTTCCTCCGCTAATAGAGCGTTGAAGTTCAAACTGTCAAGTCAAATAAATTCCTGGATTAAAACATCGTGAACCACTATCCTCTTGCTGAAAGTTCAAAAATGCATGGAATACTTTTTTTTCAAATTTTCCAATTCGTGTGTATAATGGTTCACTGGTACGTGTGATATATTAATATTACTGAGTAGTCGGTTTACATAGCTATATGCTACTTAGGAAAACAGAGTCACACTTATGCTCGCACCTCTAGCAACAAGTTAGTGGCGCAACGGGTGTTTAAATTCTCTGCGTAAACAACTAAACACAAGTATCGTTTTGCAAAAAACGCCTTATTATCCTAGACGCATTAGTGGTAGTTTCGTTGATATCGTGAATGTGACTGTGTAGAAATACTGAAGTATACAAAATTGTTCTCACTTTAGTTTGGTGATATTAGATGCAGCACCGGATATAAGAAGAAACGTCAGATCCGGAAGGTTAGTATTTGACAGCGCCTGCGTCAGGTCCAATAGTCCTTCTTTGAGAAAATTCTGGCAGACGTGTACCCACAATTCGGGCTGCTCGTATTCCCTGATCATCGCCATGACGTGGAGGGCCCTGAGCCTCTTGGCTTTGTCTTCCTCACCTTTCACTATAGACATAATGTACATGCAGCTGAATAAATGTATTTGCTGTTCATGTTATGTCACTACTTTACACCTCACTATAACTGACTAGACTATTCTTAACTCATACCTAATCGTCAGTAAGCAGTTAGTCACGTCTACCTGACTTCGCAACTAGCGTTGACACTCACCGTTACCACAATGGACATTCCACGTCACACATGCCCTTAGAAGTATTTAATGATAATATCGCGCGTTCTGTGTCGGATGTCTACGATTTCTACAGCGAGTGCAGAACTGCCCTTCGTCAGACTCCCCCAGAAGTATCTGCTGGCCCTTCCGGACATTTCCACGCGCACAGCTATACACTATTTTTCACTTCAGAAACACTGTGCGATCCACTGTGCAGAGTCAATACCAATAAAATATTTGCTATGCTTCGGTAAACTTATTCAGACATAAGTACATGTACCAGTGTGGGTGAATGTGTCGTCTTCTATATGCGCAATAGTACATGATTAAGAACACTGCAGTGTGCTTGTTGTAAGCGAAACGTACAGCAATAACATCTACCTGGTTTTGAAGAAGCTTTAAGTGTCTTGATCCTTTCTGTAGTAGTAGCTGAAACAAAGAGTGAAACAGTCATCTTATTGATTAGCTCATCTCAACTTGACTGGTAAGTGATGAGTGAGTGCA
>OZ023206.1:28718257-28840172 GCA_963995525.1 Escarpia spicata | reverse complement strand
TATGATCGAGTAAATAACTGCACGACATGATCCACACACTTGAATTGGTGGCGTATATGGGGGACTCTTATTGTCTATATTAAATATTATAATAATCATAATAACAATGGAATGATTTTTTTGCGCGTCAATATCCTCGGAAAATCCCAGAATATCTTTGCATGCGTGCTCGTTCAAAGACAAGAGTGCGTTTGTGTTCGCGTGTCATGTGTATTCATTACGCCAACACCCGATAAATTCGTCCATGTATACGTCGATATACATTACATTTTTCTTAAATTTTCCAACGTTTTGCTAGCGGATAAACCGCCACTCTGAGGAGGAAAACAAGGACCACGCCAAAAAGCAAAAAAACCAGTACCTGTCGTGTTAGCAGCAGCGTTAAATGACGTCATCCTTTCCTCAGAATAGGCTGAAATATTATTATTTGGTGACATTAATCACAGCCGCCTCCGTCATGACAAACCATTGTAGTGATATGAAAAGGGACGGTTGTAAATTAAGTATCAGTATCCAAATCATCAATTTTTGTTTTGCCTGCATTATAAAGTTGTGCAAAATTTAAGCAACTACAAACCTTTAGGCATATGTATATATGTATGTATGTGTGTGTGTATGTATATGTGTGTGTGTGTGTGTGTATGTATGTATGTATGTATGTATGCATGTATGTATGTATGCATGCATGCATGTATGTGTGTATGTATGTACGTATGTACGTACGTACATACCTTCTTAGGTATATATAATATATGTATATATAGAGAGAGAGAGAGAGGGGGGGGGGAGAGAGGAGAAATAGAGAGATAGAGAGAGGGAGATGAGAGAGGATGACAGACGACAGACGGACAGACGGACAGACGGACAGACGGACAAACACACAGACATACAGACAGAGACAGAAAGAGAGCGAAAGGGAGGGAGAGAGACGGAGGTAGGAGGAAGAGAGAGATAGAGAGGGAGGAGAGAGGAGAGACGGAGGTAGGAGGAAGAGAGAGAGAGGGAGGAGAGAGGAGAGAGGAGAGAGGAGAGAGGAGAGAGGAGAGAGGAGAGAACGAAGCCGGAGATAGAGAGAGAGAGAGAGAGAGAGAGAGAGAGAGAGAGAGAGAGAGTGAGAGAGAGAAAGAGTGAGTGAGTATGATCGAGTAACTAACTGCACGGACATGATCCACACACTTGAATTATTGACGTATATGGGGGACTCTTATTGTCCATATTAATATTATATAATCATAATAACATTGGAATGATTTCTTTTGCGCCCATATCCTCGGAAAATCCTAGAATACCTTTGCATGCGTGCTCGTTTAAAGACAAGAGTGCATTTGTGTTCGCGTGTCATGTGTACTCATTATGCCAACAACCCGATAAATTCATCCATGTTGGAGGAAAACAAGGACCACGCCAAAAAGCAACAAAAAACAGTACCTGTCGTGTTTGCGGCAGCGTTAAATGGCGTCATCCTTTCTCCAGAATAGGCTGAAATATTATTATTTGGTGACATTAATCACAACCGCCTCCGTCATGACACACCATTGTAGTGATATGAAAAGGGACGGTTGTAAATTAAGTATCAGTATCCAAATCATCAAATTTCTGTATGTATGTATGTACGTATGTACGTATGTACGTATGTACGTATGTACGTATGTACGTATGTATGTATGACGGAGAGAAAGTCTAAAATGGAGAGAAATAATAAATAGACAATGAACAACATGTCGGCATTAAGTAGTGAGTGAGGGAAAGGTGAAACGAGTGAAAAGTAGTAAAGAGGGAGGGAGGGAGGGAGGGAGGGAGAGAGGAGAGAGAGAGAGAGAGAGAGAGAGAGAGAGAGAGAGAGAGAGAGAGAGAGAGAGAGAGAGAGAGAGAGAGAGAGAGAGAGAAGAGAGAAAGAAAGAGAGAAAGAGAGAAAGAGAGAAAGAGAGAAAGAGAGAAAGAGAGAAAGCTAGAGGAAGTGAGGAAGGGAGAGAGAGATAGAGGAGATAGAGGGAGAGAGGAGAAGGGGAAGAGACGGAGAGAGAGGGAGAGAGAGGGAGAGAGAGGGAGAGAGAGAGGGAGAGAGAGAGAGACAGATAGACAGATAGAAGATGGATTGATAGATGATACATACATATATCTGTCTCTCTCTCTCCCTCTCTCTCCATCTATATATATATATATATATTATATATATATATATAGATAGATAGATAGATACAGAGAGCGAGAACTAGGCAGGGAGAGAGGGAGGAAGGGAGAGAGGGAGAGAGGGAGGGAGGGAGGGAGAGAGGGAGGGAGGGAGAGAGAGAAAGAAAATAGAAAGACAGTGGAGGATAGATAATAAATAGACAGTCAACCACAGGTTGGCGGTAAGTAGAGAGTGAGGGAATGATGGAAGAAGTGAGAATGAAAAAAGGAGAGAGACAAGGAAAAGGGAGAGAGAGTGAATTAAATAGTGGGAAATAGTACTACGTAAATAGGGACAGGGGGCAATATCCAATAGGTACAAAATGAGCGATTTATATGTAAATAAAAAAGTTGACAATGCAATGATCGTTTATGATAATTATATCAGTTCACTCTTTTGTCACGGCATCAGTGTCGTGCTGTCGTCGACTACAACTATAAATCACACAAACATTATTGGAAACGCCACTTTTACTGACGTATATCCTTAATTATTCGTCTCTTTCTATAACGTTCTATCAATAATAACACAACTTTTAATTTCCATGAGTGTTAGTTAATGATTTAATTGTTCGTAGATCAATGTTGGGAGGGAAAAGTAGGCAAATATTTATGTTGACAAATGACTACAATTTCTATTATGTCATTGCCAAGTATTATCTAATTATTTGATACGTTCTATTAATAAAAGCACATGGCATGTATGTTATTAGAAACAAGGAAACATTGCGAATTAACAAAGGATATATCGTTGGGTGTACGCAAATCACCTTTTGTCAGCTGCTGTAACTCTCGTCTTGTCTGCTGTAACTCTTGTTTTGTCTGCTGTAATTCTAAGTTTGTACGGTGTGTGTCTCTGTTCGCCTGTTCTAGCTCTTCTTCTGTCTGTTTAAGTTCCGCACGCACAAGTCGCATTTGTTCTGGAAAAATCCAGTTAGATATCAATCGCGTTCTGTTCCTCTTTCACTACGATTTAAATATTTCATAAATATATACTATATAACTGCACTATTGTTTGTAATTCATATATCACGCACACAAGCACATGCGTACACACGCACACAAACCCGCACACACGCACGCACACCACACGCACATGTAAATAGTGTGCGTGTGTGTGTATGTGCGTACGTACGTGCGTGCATACATGCATAAGTTTTATATTGAAACTGCTACAAATACGCAAGAAACATGTACCGTTTGATTTCATGCTGCACAATCTTGCGGTTTCCTTTGTTTTTTTTAGCCGCTCCTTCAGTTGGCGAATTTGTTCTAAAACAACCATAATTATAAATTATAAGTATATGTACATACACAAATCCTGCAAATTATATCATAGTAGTTTGATATTTATATCACGCATTGTAAGTTTCAAATGCTTCCAAAGAACACACAGCTATGGGTTAAAGAATGTCCACACTGCCACACACACACGCATGCACGCACGCACGTACGCACGCACGCACACACACCACACACACGCATGGCATAATATTTATATTTAGGCCATACAGTTATATACTTCTTAGATCCACACCCCAGATTAAATTTAAAAAACAGTTATATTTGTCAATAATTTAGCATTATTTGCAGTCCACTCACCGCACCGAACAATGTCGACCAGATCTGCCCTGTTGATGTCCAAACACGCTCCACCTAGTTCATCGAACAAGACCGTAGAAATGCCGACGTTCTTTCTGGAATCTATCCATGCCTCTAGTACGGTGAATGTGTTGGTCACCTCATCGTCTGAGCTACGCATGATTTCTCTGATTGAATTCGTTTTCAACTTTAAGAATACCCCCAGTTGGAGTTGCTCCGTAGACGTCAGCTTATGTTGAGCGAGTCTCATAAGAAAGGTATTTTCAATCAGCACTAGAAATTAACATTAACTTAAATCATAAACATCGTGCTTATTTCAATAGCAAGAATTAAACTTACACTGTATTTGAAACTTGCAACGTTTCGATCCGTCTACAGCGGATCTTGATCACGCACACGCGGCAGTTCGTTCTCGGACCTAGGTCTTGATGTTGTCCGGTATACTTAGTATCCGGTGGCCAGGCAGTGATCTCCTACTGCTGTAGGATTGTCTAGGTCCAGAACATACAGACCTCTCCGGCCCGAGAACAGAACTGGCACAAGAGAAAAGTAAAGGAGGCCAACTACATCAAACAGAGAGTACCTACAATGAACCAAGATCAGGGATATCACCTGCCCGCCATCTACAACCAGATCTGTCCGCCAACATCTGAGCCGTGTCACATGACATCAGGGCGTGATTAAGATCTGCTGTAGACGGATCGAAACGTTGCAAGTTTCAAACACAGCCCCAGTGTAAGTTTAATTCTTGCTAATAACATTTAATCTTGGAACCGTGAACACTATCTTCCATATCGTGTTTATTGTTTTATATAATAAAACAGGGGCAGAGACACACCTTATTTGCATTTATTCGTATGTATTGTAAAGGCAATAGATTCAGATCATGTCGACATTTAAAAAATTTATACAGTGAATTGTGTTAAAACTGGAAACAACCAAATACACAACATTACTTTATCCATCAATATGACGTCACAATAAAATTGGCAAATTCAAATGTGACGGGGAATATTTATATCAGATGGCACCGTTGCAAACTGCAGAAGCTATACTTAAACGAAAAGACAGCGTAGTGGTATACGTAATTGGACTCGGCCTGCGGCGTTGTCCAATTACTGGTACTACAACGCCACCGTCGATTATTATTACAGTGGAATGCAAATCGCAAAGGTACCACATGATATTTCTTTAACACCCTTGATGATTGAATTTAGCCAAATCAGACGCAGTGTTGAGGAACTATGTTCTCTATTGATGTAGTCGGTTGTCACGGGGTTTACCAAGATATTTACTTGTAAGAACAAATCTTATAGGAAAATGTTGGTCATAATTCAACGTGGGTAATTTCGAACTATAAACTGCACGGCTGCAGTACGTACAACGTATTGTATAGTAAAACAAACACAATTCTGTGTGACAGTTTATAAATTTCCGTATACTGGCATGTCTACTGTAAGTATACCTCTTGTCGGTAGTACGTCATCATCGATACTGTGAGCAGCGCCGCCAACGGTGGTCTTCCGAGAATAAGCCATTTCTAGTCTGCAATTTATACACACAACCTACATAATTATTTCTCTTACCAGGCGACGTTTTCTATATTTATTTGACCACTGACCTCATCTCTACCAACTGACAGTGCATTTATAAACAGAGCGGTATTTATTTAGAATTATTTACTTTACTATTTGCTGATATTTTTTCTAGATGGCGCCACTGTAAACGATTGGTTTCTTGCTCTATGAGTAAGCTAGTAAATACTAACTATTTTAAAGTTGATATTGTAATACTCCGTGAATACGTGTGCTAATTGTCAATCACAGCTACAAAACTACGAACTACAACTATATATAAACTCGGCAGACGCTGGTTTAACGCGCCTGTTGTTTACGTTTTTCTGCCCTACGCGAGTGCGCGCGCGCGCGCGCTGTCGACCTGCTACGGTTTGTTGCCAAACATAGCAACTCCGAAATGTAAGTGGAATAGAACTGTGTAAGTGGTGGTGGAAGTACTGCTGCGACAGTACGGTCAACAAGCACGGCTAACCACTAAGTGTGTGTGTGTGTGTGTGTGTTTGTGCGCGCGCGTTCGTTCGTGCGTGCGTGCGTGCGTGCATGCACGTGTGTGCGTGCGGACGGACGGGCATTCGTGCGTGGATGCGTGCGTGCGCGTTTGCGTGTCCGTTCGAGGTCGTTCGTGTATGTGCCGGGGCTAGCTCAATGCTGTGTGTGTGTGTGTGTGTGTGTGTGTGTGTGTGTGTGTGTGTGTGTGTGTGTGTGTGTGTGTGTGTGTGTGTGTGTGTGTGTGTGTGTGTGTGTGTGTGTGTGTGTGTGTGTGTGTGTGTGAGCGTGTGCCTGTGTGTGAGTGCATGCGTGCGTGCGTGCGTGCGGGTGTATATAACATTATATTACTATTAAATATAAATACAGCGCAGACTACTCGAACACTCGTCGCTTGCATACAATACTGTTAATCAATAACAGGATCCGTACACGTAGTGGAGCCACTGTGCAATGGTTATTGGTGTATAGGCACAACGGTACATGCCTACTACATGTAATTGTTGTCTACCTACCGTAAGTGACGGGGATCTTCAACGATCGTCTAATTGATTCTGGGTGTATGTCCGGAATGGTGTTGCTTGATGTGTACCCGTAGCCGATAAACAAAGCGCTGTTTGGGTGGAGTGTTGAACGTTTCCATTTAGCCAATCAATATGCATCATTGGTGTAACTTGTCTAAGCGTGTTCGAATGTGGCGCAGTAAACACGTCGCCGTAGATAGGCGTAGTACATTCAAAGCACGTGCTCCGCTGTGCCTCGTCTTTGTTGTGTCTCCTTAGCCCACCTGCGTGTCGTGATCTGTAATGTCACTCTATATGCGATTCTGTCGTGTACTGGCCGTGGGCTGTGCGTACAGCGACATTATAGAATGAAGATTCTCGTAGAGAAAGTACGAACACGTTTATTGTGACACATTGAGATGTAAAAGGAAAAGAGGAAACGGGGCATGGTAAACGGTTCCGCGATCAAGGATCTAACATTCCTCCCCCTTTAAGAAGAACATAATTAGTATAATTATTAAAATGTAAACTTTTAACGCAAACAAGAGTCCCTTATACGTATCAATGTCATATCTAAGATAGCTAGTATGCCATTGTTTATAGTACTAATCTAGTGCTCTCGCGACTAGCCACATCTACCGAAACCTAGTCTATTCTGGCTATCTTGATCTATGCATTGTCCGTTATGACAAGTTCACAAGTTTACAAGTTCAATCTGTCCGGTGGCTTCACCACTCTGTGTGATCTTCTCAGCGGTACTACCACGTCTGGTACTACACAGGACTGCGACCGTTCAACTGTTGGTCTTGAGATCACCTCTCCTGTGGCGGTACCCGTAGTCACGTCCGAGTTGCCAGATGATAGTGGTGTCGATGTTGTTCGCTCGAACCAAGGTAGTACTTCACGTTCTGCAAGCCTCGGTGGAAGTTGAGGTTCTTCAACCCTCAATGGTACCAGACGCTCTTCCGTCGCCTCGATCGGCCTTCTCTCGCGCAAATGATCCTGGTGACGCTTCCACACTCTGTCATCCTGCAGACGTACCTCGAAGGTCAGCGGACCCAGCCGGTTCTCTATCACCGCAGCGACCCATTTCGGTTGTCCCTGAAAGTTCAACGCCCAGACACAGTCTCCTGTCATGAAACTTCGCTCCACTGCTCTCTGGTCGTGGCGTTCTTTGTCTTCTTCCTGTTTGCGCAAGACTCGGTTCTGAATGGATGGTCGTAGAAGATCCAGTCGTGTGCTCGGTGGTGTCTTCAACACAAACTCTGTTGGAGCTCTGCCGGTTGTAGCTTGTGGAGTTACCCTGTAGCGTGCTAGGAAGGTGTAGAGACGATCTTCTAGGTTGCCATTTGTCTTCTTCAACCCTGCTTTTACAGTCTGAACGGCGCGTTCAGCTAAGCCATTACTGGATGGGTGATAAGGTGAAGACTTGATGTGTTTGATTCCGTTAGCTCGACAAAACTGTTCAAACTCCTCACTGGTGAAACAGCTTCCGTTATCTGATACCACTGTGCTTGGTAGACCCAAAATCGCAAACGTCTGTCTTAGCTTCGTGAGAGTTGCACTGGTTGTCGCAGCTGATACAACGTGTGCATCGATGTACTTGCTGTGAGCATCGACTATGATGAGTATCATACGTCCCTCGAACGGTCCCGCATAATCAATGTGTATTCGATGCCACGTTCGTCCCGGCCATTCCCATGGATGCAGTGGTGCCACTGGTGGTTGTTTGCTGTGTATTTGGCATGTCGTGCAGTCCTTAACACACATCTCGATTTCAGCGTCCAAACCTGGCCACCAGAGGTAGCTTCGGGCTAACGCCTTCATCTTCACTATGCCCGGATGCGTCTCGTGTAGTTCTTTCAACAACGTGTCACGACCCTTTGGTGGTACGATGACTCTTGCTCCCCACATCAGCACCCCGTGTTGGCCACTCAGTTCGTCTTTCCTTCGAGAGTAACTCTCCCACTCGCGTGGTACATCGTTAGGCCATCCTCCTTCCACGAACCGTAGAACTTGTGACAGCATCGGATCGTTTGCTGTCCATTTAGCGATGTGTTCTGCCGTGATGGGTGTATCGTTCATGGTTGCAAGTGCTAGAACCACTTCCTCCGGGACTGGTACTCGTTCAGGAGTGTCTGGTAGCGGCAAGCGACTCAATCCGTCTGCATGACAGATACTCGTACCCGGTCTGTACTCCAGATGGTACTGATAGTTGCTTAGTGTTAGTGCCCATCTCTGAATGCGTGCACTAGCCATTGCGGAGATGGCACGATCTTCCTTCAACAGCCCGACCAACGGCTTGTGGTCGGTCTGCAACGTGAAGTCCCTCCCGTAAAGGTACTTATGGAACTTGGATATCCCGAAGACCAACGACAACGCTTCCTTTTCCAGCTGTGCGTACTTCTTTTCCGCTGTGGAGAGAGAGCGTGATGCGTATGCGATAGGCTTGTCGCTGCCATCGGGCAATCTGTGTGACAGTACGCTTCCAATCCCGTAAGGAGATGCGTCACTGCTCAAGATGATCGGGAGTTCAGGGTTGTAGTGTACAAGCACATCTGAAGAAACAAGCAGTGCCTTAGACTCATCGAAAGCCTTTTGTTGCGCCGGACCCCACTTCCACTTTGTGTGTTGGCGTGTCATTTCATGCAGCGGAGCAAGCAGCGTACTGAGATTGCGCAAGAAGTTGTGATAGTAGTGAATGAGTCCTAGATAACTCCTCAACTCCTGTACATTCTGTGGTGCAGGCGCGTTCTGTACTGCTCGCACTTTGTCTTCCGTAGGATGAATACCTTCAGCATCAATCGCATGACCTAGATAGGTGCACGATTTCTGACGAAACGCACATTTCTCCTTCTTCAGGCGTAACCCTGCGTCTTGTAGTCGCGTTAGCACAGTAGCCAGATTACGATCATGCCCTTCTGGTGTTCTTCCTGTGACCAGGATGTCGTCGAGGTAGACTACAGTCATGGGTATGTTCTGTAGTAACTGCTCCATGATTCTCTGGAAGATACCTGGAGAAGAACTCACACCGAAAGGCAGACGTTCGAATGCGAACAGCCCTTTCGACGTGTTGATTGTAGTCAACGGACGTGATTCTTCATCCAGTACGACCTGTTGATACGCATGGCTCATGTCCAGCGTTGTGTACAGTGTACCACCTGCTAATTTTGTAAACAAATCAGATACGTTCGGGATCGGGTACTTGTATACCTTGACGGCTCTGTTGATGGTTACCTTATAGTCGCCACAGATTCTGACTGCGCCGGTAGACTTCAAGACCGGTACAATGGGCGCGGCCCACTCAGAATACTCCACAGGACGGATGATTCCGGCCTTCTGCATACGATCTAACTCGTCCTCTACTTTGGCTCGTAAAGCAAGAGGTACAGGTCGAGGTTTACAATACCTCGGTTTAACCGTGTCATCAACGTAGAACTTCGCAGTCAGCCCCTTTAGAGTGCCTAGTCCCTCACTGAACATTGATTCGTAAGGCTTTAGGAAGTCCTCTCTGTCTACCTGGTTCACGGTAGCCCAGTTCACTTTCAACACTGTTAGCCAGTCCCTTCCCAGCAGATTAGGTCCCGACCCAGGCACTACGATTGCCTGCAGCCGGTGCTGTTGATTGTTGTGACAAACGTTCACCTGCGCTCGCCCTAAAGGCTCAATTGTGGTACCTGCGTACGTTCGCAACCTCGGAACGTTACGCGTGTCGAGAGTGAGCACAGATGTCTTGCAGATTTTAGCCCACTCATCCCCCGATATAAGCGAAACTGCTGCTCCGGTATCTATCTCCATAGCCACTTCACTTCCCTCTATCTGGACATTGCAAATGTACGGTGGTATGGTGTGGGTGGCACTTGTGTGATACAGGCCAAGTGTGTATGTGTCTTCACATAACTTGTCATTGCGTTGCGAGTGTGTGTCATTTTCTACTAAGTGTGTATGTTGAGTGTTTGCATTGCACACATTAGCAAAGTGATTTAGCTTTTGACACTTGTAGCATCTCCTGCCCCAAGCTTTGCACATTCGCCGATCGTCGTGTGGCGGTCCACCACAGCCTGAGCATGCTGGTGCTGCCCCCTTGTGACGTCTGTACCGCTGCTGACTACTCACGACTGGTCGATCGTCTCGACGTGGCGTCCCTTGGCGATCAGGCGGAAAACGCTTTCTTGGTGGATTGCTATCTCTGTGTGTCGCCACCTGGCGACCAAAGCTGAAACCTCCACGTGAAGAGTTGCGCCGCCCCTCGTCATTCGATACGGCGTGGACAGGCCTCGGTACGGTCGAAAAAGAGTTTCTCATGATTTTCGACTGCTGTAGCGTAGCTTCCCGTGTGCGCCCGAACGTCAGTAACTTCTCTAGCGTGATTGTAGGTTCACTTAACCCCTTGTCACGCACTTTTGACATGGCACATTTTTGGATGATTTGCGACTTCACTTCTCTGTCTTTCTCATGGAACTTACAGTTTTTGGCTAGTTGCTGCAATCGTGCATTGAATTGGTCCAGCGTCTCTGACGACGTCTGTTCAGCCTGTCGGAACTTGAATATTTCATATTCTTCATTGCACTGCGGCCTGAAGTAAGCAGTGAGCTTCCGCTTGGTTTCTGCGAAATCATCATTTTCTGTCACCCCCACTGCTTCACTCAATTCAAACACTGCCTCACCAGCATAATGAAGCAACATCGCTCTCATTCTTGTATCGTTCTGAATGTCTTTAGCCACCACAAAGTTCTCAAAGCGCCTCACCCAACGTTCCCAACGATGGCCTGCGCTGTCAGTCGGCTCCAGCGAAAAATGTGCGACGTCAGCGACAGTTTCCATTTTCACACAGAAATTAGACGTAGTCTAGTTCAAAGTAACTCGTACAGTTGTCAGTTTACCTCGTCGCCAATTAATGTCGTGTACTGGCCGTGGGCTGTGCGTACAGCGACATTATAGAATGAAGATTCTCGTAGAGAAAGTACGAACACGTTTATTGTGACACATTGAGATGTAAAAGGAAAAGAGGAAACGGGGCATGGTAAACGGTTCCGCGATCAAGGATCTAACAGATTCAGACAAGAAATTTCGGGTATTGCAATGTCTTCTACGGTTTCACACCGAATATTTCGTGTCTTTTGACGCGTTCCCTTTGAGCTCAATACACTGCCATGCCATATGCTAGACACCGCTATACCCGTGTTGGTCATTATGATATGTCACAATCTTCATCATAAAAGCGATGAAGTTTTGAGGACGCACGCCTGGCTAAAGTGTATGAAGATTCTTGGTCACCCAGTCGTCAAGATCCCCTCTTTGCCTCACTGACGTAGTCCAAAGGATACAGAGCAGTACGTCTGGCACCAGCTCAGCTGCAGGAGTTTCCAGAAAGATGTCAACGATGACAACGGATCCCGTTCGTCTTTACCCTGAATTTTACTTTAGGGTTTACTCGCTAGACCACTTGCATAGCAAGGCAGAAACAGTGACCTATCCTGTACCATAAGCACATAGATGGGGTTGACATGTTTAGTGCAATATAAGGACGTGTTCACACGCCGGTGGGTCCTGCACCCACGTGGCTCCCCTCTGCAGATTGGTATCGCTATATTAATACGCTACCACTCGCCTCGTTTTATGTTCATTCCCGTTCTCAGACAATTACTGGCCTCTGATCTACCAACTGGCGATGTATTAAAACAAGCTATTTAATTGTTACACAACGATAGTTCATAGTTATTAGAGTTATTTACTTACGTATTGTTGTTATGCTGTGTTTGTTAGCTGATCATTCTCCTACCTGAAAGAATTTAGTGGTGAAGCACACTCCTTCAATTGGTAATTGAATACATGTGTCTGTTGCTTCATGAGTGGTTGTAAACTATTATAGATTAAACATGCAGTACAACATTGTTACTTAATATTATTTGTAAGTTATCTTAGATAGAACTATGAGAATGAGCACATCAAATTATATGAGTCTCCAATTAGTTGTGTCAGTGAAATAAAAATGTCAGATACCTATGGTCAGGTCCTTGACCAGAGAGTTGTTGTTCCGTTGTTAGAACGGGTTTTTGGAAAATCGCAACGAGTCTTTTTCAAATAACGGGTATATTGGTCATTGGATAAGATACTTTTTATTATTCATTTATATTTCAGGTGTAATTGATGTGGTGCAACCTGCCAATCAAATGGTATGGTTGGCCACATGATTCAATGTTTACGATGCGGGAAGCATACTTGCCTCAGCGGAGGGGTGCGTACGCATTCATTGCACCCTCTCATATAACACGGCCCTGCATTGAGCTATTCCGAATGCAGCTGCAGGAGACAACACTGCATTTGAACTCGCATCCCCAAGTTACAAGCTCAATAAATATATATGGAATTGCAATAAATGTTTACCAAATACCCGCCCACCCCCTGTATATGATGGTTCAACCGTTTACATAGTTGTATCTGCATCAGTCAAGCGTTCTGGATAGCCAGACCTCACGTCTCACCACTTAAAAAATATTAACGCCGCAGATTTCTCCCTTTCCCAAAAATCCAATCAGCGTAATTTGCTTAGATACGATGTCTGCACTACTGATGGTGTCTCGCTTTGATTTACCAAACTTACATTACATCACCTTTAGGTACGTCCTGGGCGATTTATAAACGATATATCTTTCAGTAAACGCACGCACTTCGCGTGAACTCCGCGTTTTGCGATAACATTTCATGGTAATTACTTTTTGTCAAGAGTGTTTGGTTCTTACAACAGCCAGTTTTGACGATTACCTGATGTGAATTCTGCTGTAAATGTGTTAGTCCCACAACATGTAGACAGTCACACGGACCTGTAACTCAAAAATGTTACTGACCGGAAGGAAAAATAGGTGGTCAGTGGATGAACGTATAATTCAAATAGCCATAGCCACACCTTCGCCTGGAAATGTGGACGAGCTGAGTGTAATCCCAATGCACATGTCGTTGGTGGTTGTCATTCCAGCTCTTGGAGTCCCTTTCAACCATTATAATATATCCAGCTTGATTGACACCTCCAAGTGGACATGCACAACAACACAACAACCTGCAGATGAGCTCCTCTATGTGACGCTGTGTCCATTGTGAGCCTTTTTGCGGAATATCAAATTTGACACATAATTGGGCAGGTGGCATACTGTGTACGTTACCAACCTGTTTAACATTTATATTCGTAAGTCACTGATTACATAATGATGTTTTAGCTGCCAAATCGTTTTTTATGTTTGGTCCAATTATGGGACATTTGTCTAAGACCAATTTAAACATCATATGACAGGATGTAATCGTTGTTGTAACCTGCCTTCTTCTTGTCGTATTCTTCACACGATGTGTTGCCATTTCTTGGCGCATGTCTTAGCCAGGTCCGTGACGACGGCCAGGTCTTCGTGTGTAAACGGATCGTCCAGCAGTCGACAGCGGAGCAGGTGGGGCATTGTCTGTTCTTCTCCGCAGTAGCAACCTGTTGACTGCGTCTCATCAATGTAGCCCATTTCTTCATGGTTGTTTTTGCGCGACCGACTCCGGTGCACCTGCCAACCATATCAGATTGTCTTAATGAGCATTAATGGTTATAACACAGTCCGTTCACAAGACAAATATTGGATTATGATATATTTGAAAAAAATCTTCGACGGAAGGAACACCTTCCACCGTTACAGTAGACAGTTGATTCTCTGACAACAACGGGGATCGGTTCCTGAATGATCTCATGATGATCGTACTATCGGCAGATTTAAAGCGTTCCAACACGAAACCATATATTCTAAGCTTCACACATTGCACCAGGCAAAACTGGCCACTGATACTTGACTTTCCCCTGTATTCCACCCTGACAATAAGATATGTGTAGAAGACTGGTTTGCAGAGAGTGATGCATGGGTGTTGTCCTATATTTCCAATGAAGCAAACTAAAATGTACCATCTTGGTGCAGTTTCAATGAAACTACCAGCACCATTGATCCTCCTGTCACAATAGAGCACTGTAGGCAACTGCCCGATGGATTCGAACTCGTCGTGGGCGGGGGATTTCAAGACAACAAAAGCGCAAAATCAACTGTTGTGCATCTAAGTAAGGAAGCAGACACCCGCATCATCATTACCAGAAAGACCGAGCTTTCGCAGACGCTAGGTTCGTGCCAATCGCCCGCGTTAAATGACATATCTAATTGTTTTTGTCGCAGCGCAACGCACTAATTGTTTTGTTTGTCGCAACACGCAGCCAATTAAAGCATCGCCTGCACATCGTACGATCGGTACACGCGTACAAGACACATTTAAGACATATTCATCGCACGTGCTTGCAATAAGTGTTTATTAGAATTCACTACTACATCAGACAATATAATCCTTACTGTTGCTTTGATATATTGGAATTAATGAAATATGTTATGTTTATAGTATTTATATTTTTTCTTGAATCCACAATGAATTAACAAATAGTTGATAATATAGTAAAACGTTCTATTTCACAGCCAGGTACTATCCATATTTTTCTCTAAATATCTAGTAAAAATAGCAGAGTAAATTACATAGTAACACCAATAAAGATATTTCCTTTTCTTAATTTAGGAATTTATTTAGTTATGTGCTTTGAAGAGGACACATTAATTTTTTACGATTATTAATAAATGTCATAATCAAAAGTAGACAGAACCCTAATGTATATTATGAACATCAATGTAATTTGAATGTGAATATCTTTTAACAAATTTGCTGTTATTAATATTCTCAATTTATAATTTCAATAAATAAACACACAGTTAAAAGTACTTATATATTTAAAATTAATTCCCATGATTTTATAAACGTGATGCTGCATAGTAGACACTTTGTAGAGCAAATTTAAGCTCTAATGTTGTAACATAAGTGAGAGGGGAAATATTTATTAACTCAGTCTTTGAAGCACCCGAACATTTAAAGGAACGTCGTATACCTGTTACCCAGGATCAGTTACCGGTTAATAGTCGTTATATTATACACTTATTAGCAAGATTTGTCATTTCGTGTGAGTAAGGACCGTAGGAATCAAACACATCGACGGTAGGGACGTCTGGCTCTGCAATAAATTATAATGAGAGACAACAGCGAGTATTATTTTACTAAATCTATCTGACTGTTGAGAGATATTTGGAATATTTCGTGGGGTGAAATACACATTGCGTCCAATGTTTCGGGCTAATAAACGACAGTTGACAGACAGTAAAGCGTCAGCGTATTTATTCTAGTAGAAGAACAGTAAGTAAATGCATAGAAGTCGGAACGAGTTGTATATCGGGGTCTGAGCCGGAACTTCAGCACCCGCTGCTGTCGGGCATTACTTTCGAAGCGTGGAGATATTTTCAGATTCACAAAATACTGGAGGTGGTGCTTAACCATCCACTCGAAATATTGGTGGGTTCAGCCCCCATAACCCCTTCCGACTCCTACGGAATGTGTGAATGAGTAACATATATTGTACCTTTACAGTAATTTCAACCTACCTTCCAGATCACTATGAAACCAACAGTTTACTTCCAATTGCCTTGAAACTTCATGTGTTGGTGCTACACTGTGCTGGCAACTGGTGCATGTCGGCAACTGACCGATATATGCCAGCATTTAATATAGGCGTTTGAAAAGGCTGGTTACTGAAGTTATCTAATCTATTACTACTATTTAGGGTCAACACTGCCAACATATGACTAATCCTTCAAGCATAGGATGTTAACAAAATTGTTCTCCGATTACGATGATATTTTCACATTTTATGCCGAAAATGCCGAAGATACCTACGGATCGAATACCGGACTGACAGATGACCGGTCTGCTCTAGCATTTCACATACATGTACCTACTTCTGAACATAATATGAAACCTTCATAATAAAGTTTACGTAAAAGCTTCTTATGCTGTAATTGTGAGATCACATAAAATAATTATCTTGTGTTATCAGACAAATACCGGTTTTGTGTAATTTGTATCATGTGTACAGTTTCTAAAATAAATTGTGCCATTTCCTAGATAACGTGCCATTTCCTAGATATCCGATCTTTTGCTGCTACTTACATTGCAAACATAGGACTAATCATTCAAGTATAGGGTGTTAACAAAACATCTTTCTCCATTGCGATGATATCTTCACAGTATATGCTGAAGATACCTGTGGATTAGATGCGGGGTCGGTAAGTGACCGGTCTGCGCAAACATTTCATATATAGGCTTTTGAACGTGCTATTTCCTTAAGATATTCGACCTTTTGCAGCCATTTTATATTCAAACATAGGCAAATCATTCACGCATAGGATGTTAACAAACAAATTTTTTCCGATTTTGATTATTTTTTTCACAGTATATACAGAAGATACCCACGGATCAGATGTGTGGTCGGTAGGTGTGTTGGGGTGCTTTTCTCGCGTGCCATGCGCGTTTGTCTTAGGCGCGAAATGCAAATTAATATCGCCTCCGCGCGCGGGAAGGCTAAAGCGGCGACGCATTCGTAATTGGCTTGTCTTTGTATTTCGGGTAATGTATGAATGTGATGCAGCGACAAGCACATTCAACAGGATAGTGGACGTGTACATAGACACATGCGTTTTCCCCTCGCTGCGTCTGTTTATTTGCGACAAGCAAGAATTTGAAGTTTGGGTAGTAAGTGTGCAGCTCAACAAACCAAAAGTTGTATGTCAGATTACCGCCAAACATTCACAACAAAGCAACGAACAGCATTCTTGGGTTCCACGCATTGAATTGATAGATTGTGACTCCACGACATCACTGGCCGGATTCAGTAAGACGAACTATTGGGTTGTACTTGGTAATGTTGGAAGAGATGACACTACTTTGAACACAAAGACGTGTTCATCTGCAGGTGGTGTGATGTACCATATCCGTTTGGAGGTGAACGCATAGGGCCCATTGTGAACGCATTATATTATAACTATTAATGTAAGTAAAACAATCTGATATCGTTTGTAGGTTGTAACACACTAAATATATTTTGAAGTACGAGGTTTAATATTATTATTTAATAATATTTGGCTCCAATGTTGCAATTTTTATGACCAAAATGGCCCACGTTGGACAACAATAAAAACAAATTGGCGGCTAAAACCTCATTTTTTAATCAGTGACTTATCTATAAAAAAATATTAAACAGGTTGGCGTCTTGTAATAGACGCAGTAGGCCTCGTGTAGACAAAATAGCTTTTAGACCAATTTTGTGTAAAATTTGATTTTAAGTGGAAAAACTAACTCGTACTGCACAAACCTCAAACAGAAACGGTAATCTACAGGTTGTGTGGTGGGTACCCCGTGTCTATTGGAGTTGTTAATTAAGTCGGATATGATCTGCTTGAAAGGGGCCCCAGGAGCTGGATATCACCACCAGAAGGAGCGTTAGAATTACATTTAGCTCGTTCAAATGTTCAGGCGAAAGCGAAAGTGAAAGTGTGGCTAATGGCAGAATCCGCAATGCAAACAGCCGTACCGTCGGGTTAGCGTAACAATGTTCTGACTAAAGATTAGGGGGACGACAATCGTGGGGTCTGTTGAGCCGCAACACTTTTACATTTAACATAAGTTAATGAGTTTATAATGTGTTTTTTTGTTACAATAAACATTTTGAATATATGTGCTACGAGTTATTAATCATAACTGGCTTTTCAATACCTGGCTTTACAATACCTGTGTGTCGTGCATTACTACACCTTCCTCGGGAAAATATGCCTCGACGAACGTTTGCATAAATGTCAGTTACGTAAAACTAAGTTATATTGTAAGTTAATGCATAGTCTATTTATCCATACATGATGTCGATGCGTTCCATGTTTACATATACCTTTTAATTAAATTTGTTCTTTTTTATCGCTCATTAACCGGTTTAGAAGCAAGTAGCTTGATTATCGACTCTGACACATAATAGACGCCTTAAGGTACCGATTTTTTACGTATCACTCCTCTTCTTGGGGATAATATAGCTCAACGAACGTCTGGCATTAACACTAATTACGTAAAACAAAATGATATGTTAATTATAACTCGATCAACAACGTATTCATTGTTTAAATAATAAATTATGCAAAAAAATATAATTAGCAACTATGAATCAACATGTAGTATTTCAAATGGTTATATCTGTATGTCAAACGTACCTGTGCTTTTTCACTAGACATTGTAAAATGAATTTTTTTGTATAAGATCATTTATCCCCTGCCGATGTTCAATGGATATACCAAAGATAACAGTCATGGCAGAAACCTGAGCTTGTTTGCTACAAGAACACACAAAGCATAATTGACGATATAGGTCGTTTAATAATAGTACTAATAACATATCAATACAAAGCAATGAGGATGTAGCTGGGCAGCAAGCATTTGTATGAAACACTCAACTGCCTATACAGAGTTGCTCATTGCTAAACAATTATAAACGACAAAAGTAAAAGTAGCAAAGGTGGGGGCGGTCTTATGTCCCACCAGGCATCCAGTAATAGAGGCCAGTATGTTTGTGTGTAACATCTACTATCGATGTATCATATGACATCTTATCATACAGTGCATTGTACAACGCCTATATGTGTTAATTATATTGAATACAAATTACGTAATGTTACACATTGTTAGTTAATGAAAGTTTGTTTTGTTTCTTAATTAATTGATTGTGGTAGAGTTAGTATATGGTATAAATATCATTGTTAACTGTTAATATGGATATGATTGACTTATTTTTTTATACTATTTTCTTGTATTCTGCAATATATAACCTACACTGTATCTTGATGATGAATTTACTATTATTTATAGAATCATTATTAGTTGGTTAGTTATTGAATTATCTTAATATAATTGACATTGTGGCCTGTACGTCAGCGATTTTTTAGGTTTTAGTATAGAGGTATCCACAGATCAATCAACCTGTACTATACATTCTCATGTATTATAAATGTACTATTATGTTCATAGTTGATCTAGACAAATAATAAGTTTGTGTCTATCTGTTTATCTGTCTTATTTCACATTTCTCCACATTTCTCCGGAGTTGCACCAATCAATGTAGCAATCATGAACCGGATCATCAGACTCCACAATCTCCGGCTCATGTTTGCCTGAACACACATGTACATGTAAAACAAGTTTTGTCGAAAATTAGACTAGCATCAATGTTTCAGGTATCGCCAGAACATGTATCCTTTATTGTCAATATGCTATTACCAACAGCATTGCTTTATAATAATAGTTGCAAAGAAAATGGGTCCCAACCTTCCCCTACTGCGTAAACGTGAGTGAGGGGACGGGTGGCTCCGTGTAGCGATTAACGCGGTAGACAAACACGACACCAGGCTTGTCGAACGCAAACTGCGGCCCGACTGTTCTTTCTTCTCGGTTCCACCAACCCAGCTCGACCAGCTGCCGCATGAAGGGCTCGAGTCGGTCCGTGTACTCGGCGACGTAGTCCAAGTGGAGCGCAGTAGCGCAGCGGTAAGAGCTTCGGACTCTTGACTGAGATAACCCGTGTTCAAATCATGTGCGGCGGGGTCGAACCTTGGGCAAGTTCGTTTACTGTGCATTGCTTCAGTTCACTCAGCTGTACTGTAATGAGTACCTGGCTATAGACAGTGATGGATATTTGTGTACAAATAATCTTGGCGTCTTTAATTGCAGCGTGGCTGGATGCTTTCCAGCGAAATCGAGATGGTATTCGATTGAACAGGTGTGCCAGGGAGTAAAGTGTAAATCGCTTTGGGTAGTCCCGAGGACTGAATACTGCGCTATATAAGAATTTACCTATACTTTACAAGTAATCCTTCTGCGTGACGATAATCACGCAGCCTCCTGCAAACCGCCGTTACGGGGAAATGCCTCCCATTGCTACGGTGAAAGAATTCCGCTTGAATCGATTATTTGAGTTTTTGTGATTTGAGTCAATGAATTCCTAACCCGACACCCCCTCAATTCTGCTAGAAAAAGACAATGGTTTTTTTCATAAATCCCAATGACACTTGTATTTATACTTAGGCAGTGACTAACTGACAACTGCCACAATTAGACAGATATTATGATGCCACGCTGTACCACACATAATGTTTAATCATTCAACACTACAGAGGAGCTCCAGGAAATTAAGGATTAGTTAAGGTAATGTGATATGAGCCCAACATGTGATTCGATGTCGTCTGGTGGTTAGAATGGAGAAATCCTTCAGATTTAACCCGCTTGTCTTGCAAAGTACCATACCTTTCCCTCCCTGTTTTACTACTCAGAACTCGTACGAGAAGAAATACGTCGAGGAAATATGGAAGGGACATAGTGGAATGTACAGGAACTGATGACGTCACTAACCTTACTTGTGAACCATGTATTGAGTAAATACATTTCCAGTACATTATATTCGCTGAAAGATAGAGTATTCCTGCAAGACTGCGGTACTGAACTGTTTCTATTATTGAATTAAAAGTGATTTCACTTTGCCCCTACGGTGAAGTTCACTTTGTACCGCAGTCCTGGTGCAATGTTGAGTTTCCTTAATTTGTTTATCGTCAAAGAAGTCAAATAAGTAACTAGTTTACAGGAATTATATTTGTGTATCTGTAAAAAAAAGTTTGGTTTATATTGTGTAATTACAACAGGTTTCCTTGGTATATATGCAATTTATTAATAGCACAAACACCACTGTAACAACTTGGTCAATGAACTGTAAATGGTATTTTATACTTCAGTTTTTATTTTTAATTCGTGTTGTATTTTTACGTTGTTTTGTTTGAGCTGCACCTTATAAGTCGTATGACTTCAGCTATTTCCTTTCGCGATTTTCTTTACCAACACGTTGTGCTTGTCATGTTTTTTAAATCTGCTGTAGGGGTATAATAATAATCTTTATTTTATATAACGCCATATTCATAACGTTCATAGCGCTTTACATAAAACTAAAGTATTAAAAGTAAAAATTAAACAAATTTAAATATAAAATAAACAAATTAAGATAATAATACTATGTAAACATCAGTAGATTAAAAAGAAAAAATTCTCATGGTAAAGTAAGTACTTAAAATGTTCTTTCAGCTGTTAAAAAGATCAATATAAAATATGAATAACTTAGAATAAAAATGTTTCTGTGGTCTTTCAAGCAGTGTACGCCGTCATGTAAAGGTGAGTTTTTAAGGCTGCCTTGAAGGATTGCAGGGAAGTTTTGGAAGTAACAGTAGTTGGTAGACCATTCCATATTGTAGCGGCAGCGTGGACGAATGAGCATTCACCAGCTTTAGTTCGGGCTCTCGCAACGACAAGATATAACTTGTCAGATGATCGCTAATTTACTTAAATGTAAAACTCATAATTTTTTTAATCAAAATGTCATAACTACAAAATATTAATACACGCAAACCTTTATCAATACATGCTGTTATAACCTTTCGTCAATAAAGAAGTATTAATATGACATAAATATTAGCAAGTGGAATATGCAGTCATTTCCTGCATTACACAAATTTGTGTCACATCGTATCGTTTTGAATTGAGAAGGCAAGTTACGTTCTTTTGAAGCATTTTGTCAGATCTGTGTCTGATGCGAGCGTATTCGACCACAACCCGTTTCTTATAATTTCAAATATATTCAATTGGTTCTGCTTTGTTCTTTGGCAGTGATCTTCGCAGCAACTCACCATGTATGCGATATCTTAAACCATTCCAAAGGCTTCGTACACACGTTTCGTGTCGAGTGTCAATTTGGAAAGTAAACATTAAACTGTGGTATTTATTTAACACATAATCAACACGAAATTAAAACTTTGTTATAATTTTATTATGTGAAGTGACGCAGCAAGACGTAAATAATCAACCAGCGTGTGACTAGTTTTGCTACACCGCTAACTACCGAGAACGAATAGGGGCGCTGTATGTCGTCATTGTCCCATTTCATATTTACTACGTCCGCATAATAGATTGTGGTAGCAAATTGATGTTACATAATGTCACAGTGACGGGGAACAAACAAGAATTTAAAGAAGAGCTGCAAGATTGGAAGGACGATAAATATGGGCTGAAGATTACCATAGGTAACTAAAAAATGATGTGGTTGGACATCAGAAAGGGGGGTGAACATCATGTTGGATGTGAATGATGCGGGTGTCCCTGTGTATGGCGGAATGGTTACCGATAGAAGGTGTTTGAACGAACAATGCGACGAAGGATATAAAATAATCTATGATGCGTGTGCATGGGGGGTCAAAGAGTTCCATGAGAAACAAGAGTAAATCAGGAACGTAAGATCATGCATAACGCCGACCTACCAATGTTGACAGGAGCCTAGGTGACTCAATGGAACTGACGTACTTGAGATCAGAATGAAGAATAGTAAGAAACGAATTACTACGTAGCACAAGGGACATATGGTGTTGATCGAGTCAGAAAGATTATTAAAAAGGAGGTGATGAGATAACAAAGATGCAGGAAAAGAGACTTATGACGTGTAATATGGGAAGATATCGCACACTGAATCTACTCACCATTAACACTTGCAGATGATATTGTAGTACATATATACTTACTGGTTGTTTTCTTGAGAATGTGTACACTATATTGTCGTTACGCTACGGGGCAGCTTTAAGGGGTGAAATAACACTGAGTATTGCAAACGTTTTACATCGTTCTCTCACGGCTGCAGCTATCTATAAGATAACTATGGCAATATCAAGTAAGTTGACCGATAGTTTAGTTAAATGCGTCAACTTAACAAGGATGAACTTTAACCTGATTTGAGTCGTTCTTGTTCATCTAGGTACGAGCGGACGAGCTTCGCGGTCGCTTCACGTCGTTGTCTCCATATTGTCTCTATGACCCTTATGGAGTTTCCAGGGTCCAAATACCACCACGCATCGCTTAAAGCCCTTGAATCCGATATCCCATTGGTCTTTCTTCGGTGACAAAAAGCAGGTTAATAAATTTCTAAGGAATTGTCTTTGGTGAACTTAATCCGAGAAAGCCAGTTTCGTTTGCGGCAATGTTCCGCAAATTGGCCCAGTGTGTTAGAATTCCCGGACACCAAACTGAGTGTGGGCAACTATATTTGGCGAAAGTTTCGTATTTCCATAAAGTAATTTTTAGCCGTTTATTATTAATTATTTCATGAAAATGTCGTAAGTGAACAGTCATAATTATTACAATTAATTTATTTATAACACATTATACTAAAGAGATTGCCATATGTCACATAAGTAATATAAGCAATGTTTGTGCGAAACTAACTACTTTTGCAGGGCGTATCAAATGAACTGACCAATGGGATATCAGATTCAGGGGCTTTAACTGAATCATTAAAACAACGTTGTTGTTGTTACTATTATAGTTGTTATTGCTGTCGTTATTGTTGTCACTGTTGACTTTTTGTCGGTGTTGTTGTAAATGTTGTCACTGGTATCGCTGCTTCTACTATATAAACCATAATTAGATACATGGTGGCTTTAGTCAGAATTTCGAATACGGCATATATCTGAGTCGGCCGATTAAGTCAATTCAGCAGTAAGACTGGTTTCTCAAAAATACAAAATGCCAATGACACATTTGGTTTTTTGGATATCACACAGTACTAAAGGAAACGGCGAGCAGCGATATGTACGGAGAGGAACATTTAGGATGCCGATTTTTATGTCTAACAGAAGAAAATCCACCAAGAAACAGCAGCATTATTTACGTAGGAACAGTAGTAGTAGTAGTAGTGGTAGTGGTAGTGGTAGTGGTAGTGGCAGTGATGGTGGTGGTAGTGATGGTAGTAGTAGTAGTAGTAGTAATAGTAGAAGTAGTAGTAGTAATAGTAGTAGCAGTAGTAATAGTAGAAGTAGTAGTAGTAGTAGTAGTAGCAGTAGTAATAGTAGAAGTAGTAGTAGTAGTAGTAGTAGTAATAGTAGAAGTAGTAGTAGTAGTAGTAGTAGCAGTAGTAATAGTAGAAGTAGTAGTAGTAGTAGTAGTAGTAATAGTAGAAGTAGTAGTAGTAATAGTAGTAGTAGTAGTAGTAGTAGTAGTAGTAGTAGTAGTAGTAATAGTAGTAGTAGTAGTAGTAATAGTAGAAGTAGTAGTAGTAGTAGTAGTAGTAATAGTAGAAGTAGTAGTAGTAGTAGTAGTAGTAGCAGTAGTAATAGTAGAAGTAGTATTAGTAGTAGTAGTAGTAATAGTAGAAGTAGTAGTAGTAGTAGTAGTAGCAGTAGTAATAGTAGAAGTAGTAGTAGTAGTAGTAGTAGTAATAGTAGAAGTAGTAGTAGTAATAGTAGAAGTAGTAGTAGTAGTAGTAGTAGCAGTAGTAATAGTAGAAGTAGTAGTAGTAGTAGTAGTAGTAATAGTAGAAGTAGTAGTAGTAGTAGTAGTAGCAGTAGTAATAGTAGAAGTAGTAGTAGTAGTAGTAATAGTAGAAGTAGTAGTAGTAATAGTAGTAGTAGTAGTAGTAGTAGTAGTAGTAGTAGTAGTAGTAGTAGTAATAGTAGTAGTAGTAGTAGTAATAGTAGAAGTAGTAGTAGTAGTAGTAATAGTAGAAGTAGTAGTAGTAGTAGTAGTAGTAGTAGTAGTAGTAGTAGTAGTAGTAGTAGTAATAGTAGAAGTAGTAGTAGTAGTAGTAGTAGTAGTAGTAGTAGTAGTAGTAGTAGTAGTAGTAGTAATAGTAGAAGTAGTAGTAGTAGTAGTAGTAGTAGTAGTAGTAGTAGTAGTAGTAGTAGTAGTAGTAGTAATAGTAGAAGTAGTAGTAGTAGTAGTAGTAGTAGTAGTAGTAGTAGTAGTAGTAGTAGTAATAGTAGAAGTAGTAGTAGTAATAGTAGTAGTAGTAGTAGTAGTAGTAGTAGTAGTAGTAGTAGTAGTAGTAGTAGTAATAGTAGTAGTAGTAGTAGTAGTAGTAGTAGTAGTAGTAGTAGTAGTAGTAATAGTAGAAGTAGTAGTAGTAATAGTAGTAGTAGTAGTAGTAGTAGTAGTAGAAGAAGTAGTAGTAATAGTAGTGGTAGTTGTAGTGGTGGTAGTGGTGGTGGTGGTAGTGGCAGTGGTAGTGGTGGTAGTGGTGGTGGTAGTAGTGGTAGTGGTAGTTGTAGTGGTGGTAGTGGTAGTGGTGATGGTGGTGGTGATAGTGGTAGTGGTGGTGGTGGTGGTGGTGGTGGTGCTAGTGGTAGGGGTAGTTGTAGTGGTGGTAGTGGTGGTGGTGGTGGTAGTAGTGGTAGTGGTGGTGGTGGTAGTGGTGGTAGTGGTAGTGGTAGTGGTAGTAGTGGTAGTGGTAGTGGTAGTGGATTACTAACGCAATGATAAAATTAACGCATGATAGCATTTTCTTACCTCGAATACCAGGGCACACATCAGACAAACCACCAACTGGGCTCGAACTGTATTCACCCTGGAACTACTAGCAAACAACACCAACGCCAACACATGCAAAGCGTACTTTTATTTTTGCTACATGTTGTGTTTCTTCCAACATGTAAGGTGTGGTGTATCACTGGTTTGGTTTGTTTTTCATCAACATAATCATTGATTGCAACATAATATGTTCACGAAGATCATTACGAATCAAGTGCTCCGACAATATATGATAACCATTAATAATTCGAGCTAACTGTGTGTGAAAAAAACCGATTGTGTGCCCACAATACAAGTGGCAGTGGAAGCTTATTTTTGATATACGTTTTTTAGAACATGCTACATCATCACACTTATTGCAAACTGTCAAGCAATGTGTAACCGGTCCAATCGTAATTTGTATTCTATGCTCCGGCACGCAACATTTGTTATTTACTTTACGTTGCTGAAAGCGCTGGTTTGGTTTATTTTATGACGCCTTTTGGTTAACTAGAAAATCAAGTTCATCTCACAGACGACATAACTTTGTTATTCATCCGTGACAGAGGTGATAGCAATATTGGCTAAATGTGAGCAAATATGCGACATCGTTACTATAACACGCTTGCATAGGTATGCGATTGTAATAATAATAATAATAACAAGATAACTTCTATTGCGCCTAAATCCTTGGAAACCAAGCTCAGAGGCGCATCAAAACAAAAGGGTTGGTCAATCTCAAAATCCATAAGTAGTTTTTCAGTTGTCAACAGATGGGTCAGGGCGCTAGGGAGCTACGGTGGATAAGCAAGGTTGTAAAGATACGTTTTTAAATGACGACGGAATTTTGTAATATTTTCAATTGATCTAACACTAAGAGGAAGCATATTCCAAAGAGTTGGTGCAGCAACAGAAAAAGCCCTAGTTCCAATGTTAGTGTTGACTCTAGGAACATAAAGTAGGTCAGAACTAGATGATCGAAGCTGGTTAGATTTTCTTACAGGAGTAAGCAATAAATGCAAATAAGATGGTTGTTTATTGGACAGTGCCTGGTATGTAATGGTACAGATCTTAAATATTATACGATATCGTACAGGAAGCCAATGCAGTCTTCAAAAGTGGCACAGAGCGAGAAAAACGAGGAGATCTTGTAACTACTCTTGCTAGACAATTTTGGACACGCTGAAGTTTTGTGATATCCTTGCTAGCGATATTATAAAGGAGGGAATTGCAATAGTCAAGTCTGCTGCTAACAAGCGCTGTTGCAATAGTCTTAGCAACAGAAAATGACATATACCGGCGAATACGGCGAAGATCACGAATTTGATAAAAACAGCAGCGACATGTTTGAGATATATGTTGTCGGAAATTGAAGTTACTATCAAAGATCACTCCTAGATTCCGCACCGAGGTTGCTGGCGTGATATACTGATTCAAAATACGCGTAGGGAAAAAACCATCCAGTTTACAACGCTGCATTGGAGTACCAATAATGATCAATTCAGTTTTATTTGCATTTAATTTCAACTTGCTGTCAGTCATCCAATGGAAGATATCTTGAAGGCAATCACTAAGTTGGTTAAGGGAGCGATTTGTATCCGGGGTAGCCAACGAAATGTAGATCTGAGTATCATCAGCATAAAGATGATGATCTAAGTTATGTCTTTGTATAACAGAGCTTAGTGGCGTGGTGTAAAGAGTAAAAAGCAAAGTCCCAAGAACAGAACCCTGGGGAACACGAAATAAAGTCGGCAGTGCAGCTGAAAGCAGTTCCCAATCTTTATAGTTTGGTATCTATCAGTTAGATACGAAGAAAACCAGCTTAGAGCTGTGCCAGATATGCCGTACCACTTTAATAGGCGTTCAATGAGAATGCTGTGATCAATCGTGTCAAACGCGGCAGAGAGATCTAGTGAGGTAAGTGCAGTCACTTTACCATTATTAATGTTCAAGTTAATGTCATTATGAACCTTTAAGAGGGTAGTCTCTGTTGAATGAAACTGTCTATATGCTGATTGTGACACATTAGTTAAGACATTTGTGCTAATGTGAGACCTTAGACGACTTGCTACAACCTTTTCTAGTATTTTGGAAATGAAGCTGAGATTAGAAATAGGTCTATAACTGTTTAGGTCTTGCTTAGGCAGAGATGACTTCTTAAGAAGTGGTGTGACATGGGCGTATTTAAAATCATCAGGAAAACAGCCAGAGCAAAGTGATGCATTTATAATATTTGTTATAGGTCCAATTAGTGTATCGAGACATGCTTTTAGCAGTATTGTTGGAAATGGATCAAGTGCACAAGATTTATTTGGGGAGGACATAATTATTTTCCTAACTTCATTAACTGTTGCAGGTTCAAATGATACAAGTTGAGAATTTACTTGTGGAAAGTCCACACTGACATTACTTGTATTATGACGTGGGAAAGCAGAACGAATAATACTGATTTTATTCTTGAAGTGACTAGAGAACGAATCACATAGAGACTTAATTGACACATGATCAGGTAGCGATGGAGTAGGCCGTCTGTGTAGAATGTTATTGATGCAGTTCCATAACTGACGCGGATTATCAGACTTATTTATGACCATATCTGTAAAATAATCTGATTTAGCTTTAGCCATTTGTCTGTTACAGGGGTGACATTGCTTAGAATAGCGCGATCTATCTAATGGCAAGCGTGATTTGCGCCATACACGCTCTAAATAACGACGACGCCTTTTAGATAGTATAATTTCGGAAGTCATCCATGGAGCCGGTGGCCTTTCTGACACCCATTTGGATTTTATAGATGCATGTTTGTCAAGTAGTGCATTGAGTACTTGACAGTACTGTTTATATAAGTCAGATAGATGTTTTTTTTGATCTGTGATAAGGTCAGATATAAGGATATCAGCCATTAAAGCTGTAATGTCAATCCTATGAATGGCTCTGTAAGACACATTGTGTTTCGATTGTAAAGGGGCTATAGAACCATTAATATTGGCAATGACAGTATGGTGGTCTGATAACCCATCTGAAACAGTAGGTGCTTGGATATTATTACAAATTGAACGGGTTATCAAGAGGTCAAGCCAATGGCCATGTATATGTGTCGAAAAGGTAACATGTTGTTTCAAATCAAATGATGCCAGAATATCATCAAACGTAGTTGTAATTGAAGAAGGTATATCCAAATGTAGATTTAAAATCACCAACAATGTAAAATTCTGAATGAATAACTGCCAGATTTTCCAACATATCCTGAAAGTCTTCAAAGAAATTGGCCGGATGTCCTGGAGGACGATAGATACAAACAAAGTGTGCGCAGAAAGAAGAATATGAAATTTCAGCACAGATGGACTCAAAACTAGAGTATTCAGGGTTAGAATGTAATTTAACTTTGAACTGCTGTGATATAAAAAAAAGCCAACACCACCTCCACGGCCGACTAAACGTGGTCGATGGTGAAAGGTGTAACCAGAAGGGGAAACGTCAGCAATGCATGCAGGTGTATCATGTGGTCTGAGCCAGGTCTCAGTTACAACTAGAATGTTTATTTTCTTTGAAATTAATAAATCACAAAGTGAGGCTGTCTTATCTTGTACAGATCGAACGTTTGTAGTGGCCACCCGAATGTTTCGTCTAACAGATGGCCCAGGATTGAGACTTACATCTCCTGCTAATAATAACATTATTGCTAATTTCAATGTTGGCGTAGAGCGGGGAATTGGCAGTAACTTTCTATTATAACAAACATGAAGACATGGTAGACTATGCAACATTGAAATAGAATGATGAATTTTAGTGTGATTAGGAAAAAGCACATTAAAATGATTATATCTCAATGGTTTGCATAAAACAAAATCGATATCCCTTACAGCAACAGAGCAAGACAAGCAGAAAACACCCAATAGGAATAATGGTGACATAATTATGTTAGATTATTATCATATTTAGTAGAAAATAATAGACCAAAACCATATCATTTTATATCATATAGATAATAAATAGTAAAGAATGTTAAACCCAGAGCTAAGGCTAAGCCTACGGCGTAACTGCCGTAAGTAAAAACTAAATTATATTTACAAGATCAGTAGAGTCTCAATTTTAACAATAAAGCCTACTTTATTTAATTAGAAAATGTTGAACCGGGGCCAACTCCGGTAACTAAATTGAGACTTCCAGGCCTATTAAGGGAGGAAGAACTATTTATAGGGAGGAAGAACTATTTATATTTATTATAATTCACTCAGTCAGCCGTAGCCTTAGTCTTAGATAGGCAGAAACTGACTGTAGTATCAATCACTCGAAAGTCTCAATGGCAATTAACTGCACCATGATTCCTTTTAAATACCGTATTTATTATAATATAAAATGCCAATAGTAATCTAAAAGGTAAATTAAAAAAACCACAGGCAGCATGTTTTGTAACTTCATCATTTAACAGTATAATTGGTACAAACGACAACATTTAAACAAACAAAAAACTGAATATTGCCGACCGGCGAAAGTGAGCGATAATCATAACGGCTTTAACGTTGGTTTTATTAAGTTGAATATGACAGGACCAAAACTTGTTAAAATATGCTTATAATTTAAATATACTTAGCTTATGGTTCAATTCTTGATTCTGTAGCACTTTACAAGTTACATAACATTAAAAGTAATCTATTTAAAATAATTAGTATGATATAATTGAACATTAAACGAAGGATAAATTTTGAAAGTAAACATTATGCCACGCCCCCTAGCGACCAGCCATCAAAATCATTGTAAATAATAGTCTTTCGTCTTTCGCGACCTTTCCTTATTGTGTGGAATGAACAGTGACATAATTGTGAGTGATATCCGTCTGGTGTGAAGTCAGTGGTGGTTGTGTGACTTGTGACATTAGCGGTGGATGTATCAACAATTGTAAATTTATCATCAGTAGTAGCATGAACTTCGAACATTATTACGAGTTATATTCAATCCTGAAAGGTTTGTTGGAATGTCATGTTGGCGGAGCGACATTTAAAAACCAAGATGTATATCGCATGTCCCTGTGGCCTCCACTGCAATAGATACGTAGGCGTCCATGCGACCGGTGAAAGGGTGATGTGCCGTGAATGGATGACGTCACAACTTGTGCTGAGATGAATGAGACAAGGACATTTTCATTTTTTATCTCACTTGTAACGAAGTAGTTGTAGAATGTTTCCGTGTCCGACATGGCGCCATTCTTCTTTGTGGTACCACCCACACCTTCACGTGGCCTTTATCGTGGCCCCTGAATATCAGAACCCAAACCAGGATTGTCAACGTAGCGCTCTCATGCGGTGAAGCAGTATTATTATGTATCATTATAATTCACATTTCTGACGATGTTCAGTTTTGTTCTGTAAAAGATGATTTCGGTTAGGATTAGACAGGATTACATATACATTAACCATTGAGATACATGCAATTAACGCCGGCATGTGCTATTTAACATTACAGTAACAAATGGTTCTTTGTCCGTTTAATGAACACGATACGTTGCGTTTTGCTTAATTATAAAATAACTCATAAATTAGTCATCCATCCTAGTCCAAACATTGTTACATATTGCGGCCCACATTTAACACATAATATGGCATGTTAATTATGCGTATTAACGTAAATATTTTTAGTGGCGGCCATTGCAAATTGAATAATACAAATGTTTCGTGAGAATCGACCATATATACATATATATATGTGTATATATATATATTGGTCGATTCTCAAGAAATATATATATATATGTATGCATACTATATATACATATGCATATGTATGTGCATATATATGCATATGTAAATATATATATATATGTATATATATATATATATATATACACACATATATATATATATGCATATGTAAATATATATATATATATATATGTATATACATGCACGAAATGTATGTACATCTCGTGCATGTATAAATGTTGTTCTACGAGAAAGAACTACATTTAGACGACCGATATATACACTGCGTCATTCCTTTGTGTTACATGATAATTAATTCGTTATCATATCCAATATCCTCGCTTCCAAAGTTTTCTCAGCCAAATTTCCTGTGTTCACATTCATTTTTTTATGCGGAAATGTATGTCTGTGCGTGCGTGCGTGCGAGCGTGCGCAAGTTGCAAGCACAGGTTGGCATATCGATCTAAAAGAGGAACTAACCGATCTGTGGCAGGACAGGCGTTGCTTATGCAATGCTACCTTCATCAAGATGACATACTGATCCCAGCAATTTGTGAAGCGCTCCGCATGATTCCGCTGGGCAATGACGTTCCTGCCGCTACCAACAGCAGACCATACATCAACCTGTTGCAGCCGCTGTAGTGATTTCCCGTCGCGTCGTGGTCGCGTCGTGACGTGTGTGATCCATGGCTTTGGTTTTCCGGGACAAATCGTCGCAAACAAATCGTCGCATCGTGATGTGTATGCCGGGCTTTAAATAGATCCGCTTTTTATTTGATTCAGTCACCTTTGCCTAAGAAGACAAACGTCACTTGTGGCCCTGGAGTCACTGCTAAATAGCATACGATGATTTCTCTCAATTTTGCGTAGATGGATATGATTGTATAACACAGGATAAAAATGTAGCGACAAAGGAGGGTTATTAATAATGTACATGATAAATATCAACTTGAAATAAAAATGAATGTACGATAATTGGGAAGGGTTAATAATTCAAGTAACTGTAAATGGTATATCTAAGACAATGACCATTGGAAATATGTATAGACCCCCAAGATCGTGTAACGAAAATACTACACAATTTATTTATTTATTTTCATCAGTTTTATCGTCTCTGGAAAATAGCAATAATAATGATACTTTCATTATTGCAAGGGATTTTAATATAAATTTACTTAAAATAAATGAAAACAGAATATACAGTGATTTTTTTATACCTTAACAACACAAATTCTTTACCTCCAAATTACGTTCCCAACTCGTTTCACTACAACAAACGGAACACTAGTAGATAACGTTTTTACTCACTAAATCATTTTATATTAGAAAGTACTACTGGGATTTTCACAAATGCTTTCCTAGACCATCAACCTTATTTTGTTATTATAGACCCTATTCCTAAAGCTGAACACCCTCCTAAATTTGTAAAAATTAACATACAAAATGTTGAAGCTATGCAGAAAGTTAATATTGAAATTGGTTTTTGTAAATTATACAACAAATTACATAAACAACAAAATGAAGATCCTAACCTAAATTACAATATAATGCATGAAGAAATTATGCGCTCTAAAAGTAAGTACATGCCTAGTGTAATAATGAAATTTAATAAATACAAACGCAACAAATCGACATGGATCACCCAAGGTTTACTCAAATCTATTAGATATCGGGACACACTTTATAAACAATTAAAAATGACTGACTCTAACTCACAAGACTATAAGATCATTAATACTAATCTAAAAAACTTACAACACCATATTATGAGAACTTTCCGTGCAGCTAAACAAATCTACTTTGAATCACGATTGAACCAATAAAAAAACTATCAGAAATACGTGGAAAACTATAAACGAAATTATTTAAAAAAATTAAACAAAGCAACTGAACTACACACCTTCAAAACTAAACGTGAATTTGCTAAAAAGTGTCTTAAATATAACTTACCACATGTTATAAATAATATATCCCTGATTTTGTGAAAGAAAAGATAGTGACCCATAGTTTGAGAGGATTCTCAAACTATGCCAAAAACGACATGCTACAAAAATACAACGTCACGTGCAATATACTAAAATAATAAAAATGCAACTTTTAAATATGCATAGTCGCATACATGCGTACATGCGTACACGCGAACTCAACACATTACAAAGCACATTACATCAACAAAACAACCGTAATACACATTATGTAAGAGAAGATAATTACATTTTCTTTTTTTTAAAGTTTGACATAATCATAATGTTTTGTTATAGAAAACCTAGGATTAGATACATTAATTTAAGAATACATTTTTTTCTGGGTGGCTCCTATTATAGCGATCAGTTTTGATCTTAATAGAAGTCTCCCATCGCACAGCAACTGTTTTATGTTCTTTTGTTGCAAAATGTATACTGTATTCTGTTGATTACATATTTTCAGTTGTATTGTGCATTTCACATTTCAATAGTATAGCATGTGCCGGTATGTGTGTATATGTAAGTAATACGTATAAGTGTGTATATATATATATACATAATTTGTATTTATTTTTAAAGCTGTTGGGAAAATAAAAGTATCCTTTATACATACGATGCTTTGGTGAAAATTTCCTGCTAAGAAGAATGTCTTGTCACTTCCTGGAAGTCACTAATTTTGTGACTAATGGCGTCAATACTTCTGTCACTACTTAAGTCACTACTGGTGTCACTATTGCTGTCACTACTGTTGTCACTACTGCTGTCACTACTATTGTCACTAGTTTTGTCACTACAGATTTGCGAACACCACTACAAAAATGTTTACTTACCAACGGGAAAATCGTCATAATAATATTAAAATAAATAACAAACCGTACCCAGTTTTTAAGACAACTGTAGACAGTGATCCTCATTGCCGCTGTATAAACATGAAAATCTAAGTAGCTCACCTTGCCAACACATATCTAGTGTTGCTTTGTTCAACCTTCAACAGCGCATCAACAGGACATCGACAAACCTGTCTGATTTATTAACAACACCTGATTTGTGGAAACCACCTGCTTGTATGTTAACTTTATGCACTTCGGGATGTTTGTTCACAATTTGGAACATGGTAAAGTCCACAAGTTTAATGGTCATCCTAAAACACGCTTTTTTGCAGTCGCCAAGGGTAAGTTCAAAATATGGCTACGTTGCGTGAGGAAAGGTTGTTTATAGTATCTATCGCCATGTCGGGGATGTCACTGTTACGATATATATATATATATATGGCTGTGTGGTAATTTGTTTGGTATCTAGAATATGTCAAAATTTGTCATATATATATATATATACATATATATATATATACATATATATATATATATATGTATATATATATTATATATGACAAATGTTGACATATTCTAGATACCAAACAAATGACCACACAGCCATATTTTAAAATACTGGACAAATGCAGTCCAATGCTGGCAACATATTCATTCTACGTCAAGGGTCCAACAGTTTTTGAGATCTAGCTTCACTAAGATGAGACGTTCCCAAAAAGGCGTGTCATTTGTGATTCTTGACTTACACCACTGATTTTAATTATTGTTCATGGCTTTAGAACCTTTTTTGCGTCTATATTTATGAAAATACAAGAATTTGATACATGTATACATTCAATTTACAAAAATGTGTGACATTTTATTTTGAAGGACACTTTATGTTTCCACAGATTTGAGTTTATTACGACATCCAATTATAAAAAATTAACCTATAAGAACACATTATTATAAGGATTTGGTGTTCCCTTAATACTGGATATTGTTACACACAACGCACCCGCACACACACGCACGCACGCACGCACGCACGCACACACATATTTATACAATATTGGTATACTACTTCTACTACTAAAAGTCATCACTTGTTTGAAATCACATAAACGTTGTGAGTCTTTTAAGGTACGTTTATTACGACATCCGGTTTCTCGTAAACTATTTGTCACCAGTACCAGTTACATTATGACATAATATGTCAAATGATGCAAATTGTCACGCATCTGTACTGCTATTTATGCCCATTAGCCCACAAAGACTGATGACAGCGGTTTCGCCACCATGCGACTAACTACTAAGTTATTTCTACTTCTCTTCTATGTGTCTGTCTGTCGCAAGCGTTGGCGATCATAGTCCTCCAAACAGCTCGGTTTTTGGTAGTTTGTAGCAGTTATGTTGCGCTCTTTCATAACCACGTTGACAGAGTATTTATCAGTGTTATCCTATGATGGCCCGTGTGTTTTATCCCCATTCTTCCCTGTTATTATTTGATGTTCAACCTTTCTCTTTCTCAGCATATGACATATAAAGCTTGCTTCTTGTGATCTTAGTTTGTTCATTATCTTTCGTTTTGATTTGTCTGTTCTGAGGATGTAGTTACTATTTTTATACGTAAATAAACACAAACAAAATAATCGGTATAATCATATGTCATTGGTTGTACATTCTTCGCCCTGGTGTGTAGTAGGTCGATACCACAATACAAATTGTAAGTGTATGTCATAACATTAGCAATTCGTACACACTCCGTCCGTCTCCCGGTTTGGCATATTATATATAATTTATATATATATATGTGTGTGTATATATATATATACATATATATATACATACATATATGTATATATATATGTATACATATTGTATATAATATACATATATACACTGTATATATATATATAGATGGATAGATAGATAGATAGAGATAACGGCTAAGCAATGGATGACTTTTGATAGGCGTCGGGAGTGTGTAGGTTGCCGTTTGAAGTTTTTGCGAGCCTCAACGGGGTGGAGTTGGAGGTTTTTGCTGAACTTCAAGGGAGAAGTTATTGTAGTGATGGGATAATATGCAGGTTTCAGTAAACACCTGCTTGGAAGATGATAATTGCTCTATCTGATCAATACATGTCTCAATGCAATCTGAATAGGTTTGCTCCCATGTCCTTTCACGGCTGAACTGTTGAATTTAAAAAGTAGCTGTAATGGGGTCAGTTTGACTATTAAACGTAACGAGTAGGGAATGAAGGGTAGTTATTAAGCAAGGTAGTTTTAACAGGTTGACGCCAGTACTGGAAGACTCCTTGACGATGATACTAGTAAGCTTGTTCAAAGATTTGTTACAAAACGTGGAATGATATATTATTCTATATGTTTATTTCCGGTGGATTTAATCAAGCTACATAATATGAATGATGAATATCACGCAACTTAAAATAGCAGGCATTATAGATAACTTCACTCATTCTCTACGCAATTAACCTCGTAGTATGGCATCTTAACTTCTAATACAAAACGGAAGTTATACGGTGACATGCATAATTTTGTCAATGTTGTCCTGTCCTTTTTACAGCTAATGTCTTTATGCGGTTGCTAAGCATTCCTTCTTCTCGTTCTCCACAGTTGCTAATTGTTCATCCTCGTCTTTCTCCCTTTTACTAATTGTTCCTACTCCTCGTTCTTCGTCGTTGCTAATTGCTCTTCCTCCTCGGCGGAAGTTGTCCTTTTCGTTCCGCCTCAAATTGCATCCTATCATTTTTGTTAAACAAACAAATAACACGCATGCATATTCAGCTTTAACCTATTGTGGTACACTTTGTGTCAAGTTGTGTTTACAGTATATTCATATTATATTCATAATATACATGTATACAGTAACATAGGACTTTTTATTATCTACATCAAACACACACCCACACACCCACACAACCACACACCCACACGCCCACACACGCACACACCCACGCACACACCCCCACCCCCTCCCCCCACACACATACACCCACACCCACTCCACTCACACACACACACACGCACACACACCACACACACCCACATACCACACACACACACACACACACACACACACACACACACACACACACACACACACACACACACACACACACACACACACACACACACACACACACACACACACACACACACACACACACACACACACACACACACACAGACTCAAATACATGCACACATCGGTGTATGAAATGTGTTACAAGACATCTTACCGACACACGATATATAAGAATATTACAGTAATTGCCAGAAATATTAATAGCGGGATGCCTTGCCATGGTAAGGGTGGATTACTTCGACGGTGGATCTCTGCAAAAAATATATAATATATTGAACGTATCTTGCATGCATATATGTATGTATGTATGTATGTATGTATGTATGTATGTATGTATGTATGTATGTATGTATATATGTATGTATGTATGTATGTATGTGTGCGTGTGTGCGTGTGTGCGTGTGTGCGTGTGTGCGTGTGTGCGTGTGTGCGTGTGTGCGTGTGTGCGTGTGTGCGTGTGTGCGTGTGTGCGTGTGTGCGTGTGTATGTATGTATGTAAGTATGTATAGATGTGTGTGCATTTATTTACGTATGTATATATATATATATTTATATATAATTCCAATACGTTTCTACCACAATGTTTTGTTAAATAATAAAAACAAAGTGAACATAATTATGTACTGGTTGTGCAACACAAAAAACCTATTTAGAAAGCATGCTTGTCGACGTATGCTGGTTGTGAAATGGTTGACGCCGACGCATGCATTTTCGGTATAAGCGCATTGCTTGTTGCCGACACGCAATCTCATTGCCTTCATTTCATGCACATGTCATGTACTGGTGTAAGATGTAACGTGTCATTCGTACTATTCATGTGTGAAGATAATATATATATTTATTTTTCTGTCAACTTCCCCTTTCCAAATTGTTGTTCCCGTTCAACTCTGACGCTTCCTCCTCCGAATCGTCGCGTACGAATCATCCGAAACCTAATCGTCTTCCCGTTGGATACCGCAATGTAGGATGTCCAGGAATGTGTGTGACCCAACCACTGCAAGTATGTTCCTTGGACCAGTAAAGATGACGCATGCAGTTTGAATGAATACGGTCCTCTTATTTAACACGTTGACTAAGGGAAGCGCCTATTTCATCCAATACATCACTTTTAGCTAAACAAGTGTTGATCATAAGATTAACCGGCGGTAAAGCTGGACGGGTCTACATGCGTTCTGTTTTAATTATTATATACCATGTAGGTGGAGACTTTGAGCAACACATGTCCACGTCGCACAAGTTGTTCGAAGTTGTTGGAAATCCAAACATTATCAAAAGCACAACTGCGCGACAGTTTACACTGAAATGACATACTCGATTAAGTGGACTAACGTACGTACTTTCACAGTGTCGCCCACTGACGCCAAGCGGACATTTACAGTTGACCCCACCTCCTGTCACATTGGTACATATTCCGTTGTTTTCACACGTGATGTCAGAACACGTCAGTTCTCCTGCAATGACACAACCATTAAACCAGGTACACGCAACACTAGCTGAATAAACATGTGCAAAACAATTAAACAGCATTAGCAGCAATGGCAGAATTAACAACAGTATCATAACCAGCAATAGTTGGCCACTATCTATATAACATTGCTGATGAAAGGACCTTTCATTTACGAACAATTGTTAAATTCCCGTTGTGGCGTGCACTGCTTTATGGACCGATGGATAAAAAGCCATAATTTACACGGAAGAGTTTGACAAAGTCCCAACTAATGACATAGCAACAGTAATAACAGCAAAATATAGCATCAGTAACTCGGTTACTCCTTAGAAGCAGCAGCAGCAGTTATTCATAATATTGACGGATTATTATCGTAAAACAGTAAGTTCTTATATAGCGCAGTATCCAGTCGTTAGGTCTGCTCAAAGCGCTTTACACTTTACCTCCTAGCAGATCTGTTCAATCGAATACCATCTCGACTTCTCTGGTAAGCATGCAATTAATGCGCGAAGACTATTCGTACACAAATATATCCACCACTGTCTATAGCCAGGTACCCATTCATACCGCTGAGTGAACGCGAGCAACGTAGAGTGAAGAACCTGCCGCAGCACAGGATTGGATAATGATTGAACAATGGACAGACCAACAGACTTCAACGAGCACATAACTCGGCTGCTCGCCTCATCAACCGCGTCAGACGGCGAGATCATATCACGCCGATTCTGCAATCACTGCATTGGCTGCCGATCAGAATGAGAATCACCATCAAGATATGTACTTACATATTTAAGATCTTGCATGGCGTAGCCCCGGGCTACCTCAACTGTGCGATAGTTCGCAACGCGCCCACCTGTGCATTGCGGTCGGCGAGTGACGCAACGCTTCTCGCGGTGACGCTGTCAAAGAGAACTATCGGACGGGGCAGCTTTGCAGTGACAGGCCCACATATGTGGAATAACTTGCCAAAGTGTGTGCGATCGGTTGGAACATTGGCGGCTTTCCGGAAACAACTTATTTCGCCTGCGCTACATGCCTTGATGCAAGCACTGGCTGGTACATATAAACGACACTGGTTTCTATTTTATAGTATTGATTGGTTTCTGATTTCATTGTTTGAAAGTGTATTTTTTGACACCCTAATTTATTTGTTTGTATTTACTTATTTGTTATCTTAGTTTATTTATTTAATTAATTTATATTTTAGCATTTAGTCAACAAGCCATTTTAATATGTGATAAATAATAATAATATATTTTATTTGGTATAGCGCCACATCCAGTACTGTTCGTGGCGCTTAACAACATATTAAAATACATAAAAATTGTAGAATTGCAATAAATATGTATATGTATATTAATTTAAAATAAATATTAATGGTAAAGAATAAAATAAATAAATACATACATATTGAATAATGTAAAATTTCTAAATAAACAAGTAAATAAATAGCAGTTATTCATCCAAATTAAATAATATTAATAATAATCAATCTAGCACAATAACTATATAAAATTAATAATAATAAATAATTTAGTAAAACATTTGATATAAAATAGTTTACGTGAGGAATAATGAATAATAATTATACGAATACGATAACTAATTAAAATTGGTTTTAGTAGAGGGCAGTGTTCATGTAGAGTGGTACTAATATGAAACACAAAAGAAATGTGTCTTCAGACGACATTTGAAGCTGGCGAGAGTGTCACAGGTTTTAACAACACTCGGTAAAGTGTTCCATAGGGACGCAGCAGTTATAGCGAACGAGCCGTCCCCAGCCTTGATACGAGTTCGCTTCACTTTCAACATGTTACTGCTCGCAGAGCGCAGTGCTCTTGCCGGTTGATATGTGTGCACGAGTTCACACAGGTACACGGGCGTGTCATTGTGCATGGCTTGGTACGTGAGTACCAGTATCTTGTAATCCACTCTGCGCGCAACAGGCAGCCAATGAAGTTCGCGTAACAGGGGCGTGGCGCTGTCACTACGTGGACGACGCAGGATCAGTCTGGCAGCCGAGTTGTGTATTCGTTGCAGACGCGCGATGTTAACTGCAGACGTGCCGTACAAGAGTGCGTTGCAGTAATCAATCCGCGATGTGATGATGGCATTGACTACGCGTTCCTTTGTTGGTTTGGGTAAAAAACGGCTAATCTGATTGATGTGGCAGAGGTAGAATGAGCATGCGCTGATAGTTTGCGACACTTGCTTTTTCATATCTAGGTGCCTGTCAATGAAGACACCGAGACTTTGAACACATCTTGAAGCTGTAATTGTAGAACCACCAACGCGAATCACAGTGCCATCAACGATTGCATCCGCAGACTTGGGTACCATCGGAAGATACTGTGTCTTGCCGTCGTTCATGCACATAGAATTCCATGCCATCCAGTTCTTTATTTCACCCAAACAGTCCTCCATTTGCTGAACCGCAGCCGTTAAAGCGGAACGATTCAGGTCGAAATGTGAGTAGATCTGTAAGTCGTCAGCATAGTGGTGGAAGAAGAGTCCATGGGCTCGAATAATGTCACCGATAGGTTGGACATATAATGAAAAGAGCAGTGGTCCAAGGACGGAGCCTTGCGGGACACCTGTTGTTAGAGTAGTAATACTCGACGATTGGTCACCGATTACAATTCGCTGCGTCCGGTCTTGCAGGTACGATGTCAACCAGTCCAGTGCTTTTCCAACAAAGCCATAGCGCAAACGTAGACGCTTAATCAAGATGTCATGGTTGATAGTATCGAAGGCGGCACTAAAATCAACGAGAACCAAGATGGTTCCTTGTTTATTGTCCAAGGCTGTTTTGATGGCACTTGTAACGTACAGTTGCGCGGTTTCGGTTGAATGTTTTTTCCGATACGCCGACTGAAAGCACTCAACCATTTGCTGGTCGGACACATGCGTCATTATCCTAAGCGCGACCACTTTCTCAATTACTTCGGATAATTGCGTAAGGTTGCTCACAGGTCGATAACTGCTCAGAATGTCTTTGTCAAGTGATGGTTTCTTCAAAAGCGGACGGACAATTGCATGCTTCAGCGACCTTGGCATGACTGCCTCGTCCAGCGAAGCATTTGTAATCCGTGTAATGACAGACACAATACTTGTCATGTTGTCTCTTAGCTGAATTGCAGGAAGAGGATCCAACGCGCACGTTTTGCCAGTAGTACCACAAATCGCTGTGATCTCTGTGTTCGTTGTTGGATCAAACGAATGGATCCTGTCAGTGAAACAACGTCTTTCATCTGTTGGCCTATCAATGATGTTAAAACACTGCAGACCTGACAGGAGTTTGTCAATCTTTTCACTAAAGAAACGTGAAAATTGTTCGCATATTTGGGCTGTCAAGTGGAATTCAGGGTGTTCCTGTATGCGGTGGCCATCAAGCGATCTCAGTAATCGAAACGTGGTTTTGTTGTTTGCCTTCTCCAGGCGGTTTTGATAATAATCCGTTTTGCGTGCCGATATCAAAGCAGTGCATTCTTCACGAGCGGTGACATATAATTGCCGATGAATCTCCAGTTTAGTTCTTCTCCACACATTCTCCCGTTTCCGCTTCTTATCCCTGGCGTCATCGATGTCAGAGTCGTACCAGGGATGTGGTGTGCTGTCTCTTACTTTCACATTGCGTAATGGGGCATGTTTGTCAAGGCACTCAGTGAGACAGGTGTTGTACATCTCCACCAAATCCTCTGCTTGTCGATCATTCGCGCATGTACGCAATGTCATGTCAGCACATACAGACTCGATATCGTTTCGGAGTGCATCCGTTTCAATGTTTCTGAAATTCCGCTTTGCAATCGTCTTAGTTTTTACTGCAGGCTTCAGTGCTCTTAGTGTGAGTTCAATGCGATGGTGGTCAGACAGAGAGTCAGGATGCACAGTAACGGAAGTAATGAAGTCGTCATCAAGATCCAATATATGTCCAGTTTGGTGCGTTGGCGAATGTACATGTTGAGTTAGATTGAACGATTCACATAGAGTGCGAAGTGGTTCTGATTTGAGGGTATCATCAAAATGAACATTGAAATCACCAATGATGACAGTAGGAACAACGGAGATGGATGCCTCGATGAATAGCTGCTCAAGTTCAGCGTAAAAATTCGATATTGTTCCAGATGTCTTACTTGATGCAGGCGGGTGATAAACGACCCAGATATTGTATTTCAACAAGAACGGGTTGGTGAGTTGCAGACGGAGAAGTTCGATGGTTGTGAATGGCAGCTTTGGGAGGATCTTGGTGTTGAAGGTATTTCGATGAACTATGGCAACTCCGCCGCCACGACCAGAGGCACGTGCTACATGATTGAATGTGTAGCCGGGAGGCGTCAGTTCAGCCACAATCGCTTCTTCTCCATTTTTTAGCCACGTCTCGGTGATGGCCAAAACATCCCAATCGTGTTGGATAATGTCCTCATTTATAGTCAGCGTCTTATTTTTCACAGATCTTGCATTGATCAATGCTATGTTGGTGTAACGATTCTGATGACAAGACGACAGTTTCACACGTGTAATGTTTGCGTTGTTGACACCGCGTTGGTGGTAAGTGGGTGTAAAGCCGGGCCGACGTCCAATTACTGGACGTATTGTACGATGGCGATTGCGACTGGCTCTGCAACCTCGTGTGACCGCACAAATTCCACTGTCCTTTAACGTGTCGAACAAAGGCTGAGGCAGCCTTCCGCCAGTGACACTCGAACGAACAGCTCCGTGCATTCAGGGTAATGTTATCAAAACTATGTTCAAATCTCACCAGTGTCGTAGTAATACAAATAAGTAAAATTCAAGTTTAAACACAGAGCAAATAAATAGCTGCCACTGGGGCGCTTGTCACATGATCATGATGCGCTTTGATTGGTATTTACGTAGTTAAAAAGAAACGGAATGATTATTATTCGTACCCGGGTTCTCTCGATTGAGAATCCGTCGCAGTAGTCACTGAGCCACTGCGCTCCACTAAAGGTTGATAATATATGTTCCGGTAATCTATGTACGTTCGCAGAGCAGCAGCAGCAGCAGCATGCAGTATGTGTGTATATAGGTGCATGTGCGTGCATTAGTAAGTGTGCTTCCGCGTTCATGCTCAAATGTGCGAGCACTGAGTATCTGTGTGATGTCCTCTGTTCATTCGCAGTAATTTCGCGTATGTGCGCATGTGCGCGCGCGCGTGTGTGGACACGTGCCTGTGCATGTATTCGTATGTTTGGAATGCGAGCGCTTGCTCCTGGGTGCGTGCGTGCCTACGATTGCGCAGTGTCCTAGTTTTCAGCCATAGTTGTCAGGTGGTTCAGAACAGAATACTACCATCTGATCACAGTTGGTCGAGTTGTCACAACTGGGTTATGTCTACAAATTTGTTAAACGATTACTCTGATGCATATGAATGTATGAACGCAGAGCATACTGTAATTTATGCAATGGCCGGGACAGGCCTAGTACGGGTATTGAGGTAACTGGCTGAGGCGATAATTACTTCCAGCTGTTTGGCTTAATAAAACCGCCCAGCGCCTTCAGCCAATCACGACATGTCAGGATTAGGCCCCAGCCTACGATTTGGATTAGCGGTTAAGCCGCCACTTCCGCGTTAGGTATCTGTGTGTCATGTCGTGTATATCCTGATACTTCTAAATCTTGATTTCTATCTGTTTGTATACCCTATAGATCAATTAGATTTAAACGCAGATACAGTTACACTTCATGAGTGGGCATGGGTAAGTTGGTAGTGTTTTTTTTCTTCAGTCACTGAGCATGTATCCTTATCTGCCAATCTCGGTGGAAATGATTATGTTTTTGTGGCACACATACATGCTGGATGGTTAGCCCCAGCATCTATCGTTTCTGTCGTTTCAGCAGTGGCATATTTTCACAAGATTAATGGGTTTCCTTATCCAACTAGTAGTTTGATTGTGCACAAGTTATTGCACGAAATTTTGGGTCTTTGCGTGATGTCCGCCTGCCTGTCACACCACCTATCCTCACTCGCTTAGTACAAGCTCTTTCAACTGTGTTCTCTGTACAGTACAAATGTACTATGCTACGGGCCGTGATGGTCCTTGCATTTAGAGCATACCTGCGAATAAGAGAAATGGTACTGAGGGCAAGGCGCAGTGTGCAAAGCAGTTTACATTTAGGAGATGTTATGCTATCTGGTGACCTTATTACAGTGTCCCTTGGTCGTTTTAAGCATAGTGCACGACAAGGCCCACAATCTCTGCAGGTAAGGGCTGAATGCTTACAAGGTTCTGTTATCCACCAAGCAGCGGTGGTAAGGGAATTGATTCATGCTAGGGGTCCAGTGCAGGGTATCCTCTTTGTGTACACGGATGGTTCGCCTATGCTGCGCTGTGAATTTGACGTGTCCCTTAAACGGCTCCTCAGCTTTTGTGGCTACGAAACTAGTTCATTTAAAGGTCACAGTCTTCGCATTGGTGCAGCTACGGCAGCTGCTTTGTGATGGAAATTTGACGCACGAATCAGGGAAGCAGGCAGGTGCACATCGGATTGTTTTAAGAAGTATATCCGACTTGCATAAGTATCTTGGGTCGAAGGTTTGATGTGTTTCATACGGTGGGGTGGTCACAGGTTCCTCTTGGTGACCTTGTGGCGGAATGGCCCCACCTTTTTGTAATTGCATGTGTCTTGGTGGTGGAATGTTTGTATTGTTTGCTTAGGTTTATATTCATAGTGGTTTTATACCTCTATAGCGACAAATAATGTATGTCTGTATATTGTCGTCATGTTGTAGGAATGTGTGCCTGATAAACTTTGATGGGGCTGTATAAGGGTTCAGTTTCCCATCTGGTTTGCATGTTAGACATCACATTCCTACTATCTTTATGCCCAAAAGTGGCTGCATTAGAAGCAGTCCACTTTCCAATAAAAACGTCATCCTTTGGCCAATTTCAATTCTCAAACTACATTAGGCTTGTGTTGGTTATTGCATAAATGAATGTATGAACGCAGAGCATACTGTAATTTATGCAATGGCCAGGGCAGGCCTAGTGCGAGTATTGAGGTAACTGGCTGAGGCGATAATTACTTCCAGCTGTTTGGCTTAATAAAACCGCCCAGCGCCTTCAGCCAATCACGACATGTCAGGATTAGGCCCCAGCCTACGATTTGGATTAGCGGTTAAGCCGCCACTTCCGCGTTAGATATCTGTGTGTCATGTCGTGTATATCCTGATACTTATAAATCCGCCCTCCTCCCAACCTTTTTGCCTAGGTATGTTTAGTTATTAAACAACTATTGTACACCGTTGGTAGAAAAAGAAGTTGGAAAATGTCGCAACGCTTTCCCAGATTTCGGAATGAACACAGGGGCATATCCCCAATTCTTGAATGTGTTTGTTTTGGTGCGTCGACAGGCTTTTTGTTTTACAAACGGTATATAGTTTTCCTTATGTTTATACAGGATAGGCGGAATGGCCCCACCTTTTTGTAATTGCATGTGTCTATTGGTGGTGGAATGTTTGTATTGTTTGCTTAGGTTTATATTCATAGTGGTTTTATACCTCTATAGCGACAAATAATGTATGTCTGTATATTGTCGTCATGTTGTAGGAATGTGTGCCTGATCAACTTTGATGGGGCTGTACAAGGGTTCAGTTTCCCATCTGGTTTGCATGTTAGACATCACATTCCTACTATCTTTATGCCCAAAAGTGGCTGCATTAGAAGCAATCCACTTTCCAATAAAAACGTCACCCTTTGGCCAATTTGAATTCTCAAACTACATTGGGCTTGTGTCGGTTATTGCATAAACGTACTTTCGCAGTAATCGCCGATGAAGTCGTGTGTACACGTACAGCTCACCCCGCCTTTGTTCTTATCAAGGCATGAGCCACTGTGTCGACATGGTTTGTCCGCACAGGACAACCTCCCTGAAACAGTCGACGTTGCTCATTTGTTACAGCAAGTTGTATAAGTAATCAATGAGGTAATACTACTCGGGCATATGCAGAAAAGCATTTTTCATCATGAAAAAGTATGGACACATTCACAATAATGGCTGCTTCTGTTATTATTAGCTTTTAGCTATAAAAAAGCAACACATTTGGACCAGACAGGACAGCAAATGACTGAACCAGGTTTACATGATGTATCATTATATTACATTCACAACTGTGAACTTCTTTCGGATTATTTAAAAGAGGTTAGTTAAAAAAAAAAATATTGTGTGAACATATGTTTACATGTTTGTGTGATTATGTATGCAGTATGCTACTTTTTATATTGTACTCAGTTGGACCTCCGTATGTGTAGAATATAATATATATATATATTATTGTCTACAGTCAGGGAAACAGAGAGCTCTACTGTCCTCTCTAAAGTCCTCTCCCGATTCGGTTAAACCAGTAAAGACGCACTAATGCATAGTTTTACGTATTACATCAATTAATGCTTGGTGCGGTGCTGCTATGTAGTTCGACAGTATGGAACCCGTACATACCAGCTAGGCATTACAAAGACAAGAGTAACCAATTAAAGAATGTTCGAGAATGTTCGAGAATGTAATGATATTAACTCGATCATTATCATAAAGATTCGAACATCTCAAACAGATCCGAACCTTAATGCCAATATAAGTACATTATGAAACACAGGTAAGTTTTTGTATTCGGTGAATAATTAATTGGGGGAACCACTGCATCGGCAACGACATCCATTGCCAATACAATAAACATGTATTACTGTCGTTGAAATAGTCGGACCACCGGAACAGTCTTTTATGTCTCTTTGCCAAAAGAAAACAGCGAATAAACATTTACCAATGTCTTTGAAACAATACGCATTTACACTCATCAATGTTGTGCATGCACTTCTACATTAACACATAGACAGTAGTAGTAATAGGCGTGGTGTAGCGTAGGCAACTTGAGTTGCTCGGGTGGAAGCCCATGTTAAGAGATAGGGATTTTGCTCCGCACCGCGCCCAGCGCGCCCAAATACGGTCACTGGTTAAAGATAGGGATTTTTAACAGGGGGGAGATAGGGAGCCCTCCGAAATTGGTAAACGACTTCTCACATACTGCTCCCGGGTTAAAGATAGGGATTTTTAACATGGGAGAGATACAACACTGGTAAATGAGAAATCTCGTTTACAATTTGCTCCGAAAACGGTTTTCGAGATTCGGATTTTGCGCCAGACCGCGCCCGGGTTAAAGATAGGGATTTTTAACGTGGGAGAGATAGGGGTCCCTCCGGAAATGGTTTTTGAGATTACGCAATGTGCAGACCGGGGCAATCCCATGTTAAAGGATAGGCCATTTTAATCCCATGTTAAAGCATAGGGATTTTTATCGCAAAGGTATCCGACCACTTTTCGAATTTTTATCTTGGGTTAAAGCATAGGCCATTTTTATCGCAAAGGTATCCGACCACTTTACGAATTTTTATCACATGGTAAAGCATAGGGATTTTTATCGCAAAGGTACGCGACCACTTTTTGAATAAAATAAAATATACCGAACACCATTTGAATATGTCATACACGAGATTGCTTGACCCGTAGGCCCAGGCTTCGCCAAGGAACCGAGCCTTTATTTGTTTGACTATGACATGTCGAAAATGTGGTGTTATAGTAAGGCGTAATGTATAACAAAAGCGGTTATAAACTCAACGGAGACCGTTTTGTTTGAAGTAATGTATACGAAATGTAGATTATGTATAGGACTATGTTATACCAGAGCCTATAGCCTCGTTTTGTTTTGTTTTTCGAACAGAGCGAACATTTTGGGGTTAGACCTTTGGTGTATGTTACAAAAAACCCGTACTCGAGAGGTGTCTGGACACGTTTGTTTGTCGCAAGCACGCGCACCCTATATGACGTCATGGTACGCGCTGTAATGTTGTACACGAAGTGAGTTGTTCAAGCAGATAGTGCTTTGGTTAGACCTTGTGTTGAACTTGCGCGTATGTAATGTAATCCCTTCATGTGACGTTAATTAAATAAGTAATTGCGCATGCGCAATAGTGGCTATTCTTATAGGTCGTAGGTTGTCGACCCTTTGATTAGGTGTAGGACGCTCCTAGTCTATACATTTACATAGGTTCAAAAACATAGATCCAAACCGGATAAAGCATAGCCATAGCATAGGCATATAGTCATAGCCTAGGCATAGCCATAGTCATAGAGGCTAAAGGCTATCTGGCCTACAGCACATAACCACGGACAAACAACTTACAAACACTCCCAAACAACTTACAAACACTGACAAACAACTTACAAACACGGATATACAACTCAAAAATACCGACATGCTATAGTATAGCGAGTGAAAAATTTCCCCGTTAACTGGTATGAACTGGTATGAACTGGTATACATTAAGCCTCAAGGTTCTGTGTATTTCACTATTTGTCCCGTGTTAAGGAAGTTATACGAACTTATCAGCTAAAACATTCAAACTACCAGCTATCTGTGTACAATTTTGGTCAAACTGGTTGTCATGTAACAGTATTTGACAGAATATCATAGTACTTACCAACGGTCACAGTGGGTATCCTGTTTGTAAACTGTTTTGAAGGGGTATTCCTTGTTCAAGTTTCATCTACATGTACGTCTCATCTGTACCTAGACGGCAACCTTTTATCACACTATCATTCTTAACCTATACGTATGCACGTATGCGCGTATGTACGTATGCACGTGTGTGTATAATTGCGTTCAAGCCTCATCTATTTAAATAAACAATCACGCTATGTCAGTATGTGCAATGCACAATGGCGTCTCGATCGTTTTGATACCAAAGAGCCTATATGCTATAGCAATAAAAAGACAGCGCAGTACTCGCTATTTTCATTGTTCGAGGAAAGTGAAGCATTATGTTAGAACAGTACAGACCCATAATAACCTCCCAGATAAGATGTACCAGTATCTATATAGTTTACCGTATTAAGGGACAAGTGTACACATGTCCATTAGAACGTTTTGATCCTTTTTCGTACTATAGTATTTAAATTCGTGCTTCTTCGGTAAAACCTTCGAAACCGACTTCTGTCGTAAAACAAATAACCTGGCATGGGTAATCGAAAATGAACTCATAGATTCATACATATAATGACACGAGACAAGAGACGAGACTATGACCGAAATGTGTCACGAGACTTCGGATGACACGAGACAAGAGATGCCGCGAGACTACGGATGACACATCACACGAGAGTACGGACGAGACAAGAGACGGGACTATGACCGATATATGTCACGAGACTACGGATGTCACATCACACGAGAGTACGGACGAGACAAGAGACGGAACTATGACCGAGATATGTCACGAGACTATGACCGAGATGTGTCACGAGACTTCGGATGACACGAGACAAGAGACGAGACTATGACCGAGATATGTCACGAGACTACGGATGTCACATCACTCGAGATTACGGACGAGACAAGAGACGGGACTATGACCGAGATATGTCACGAGACTACGGATGTCACATCACTCGAGATTACGGACGAGACAAGAGACGGGACTATGACCGAGATATGTCACGAGACTACGGATGATACATCACATGAGAGTACGGACGAGACGAGACGAGACTATGACCGAGATATGTCACGAGACTACGGATGACACATCACACGAGACTACGGATGACACATCACACGAGAGTACGGACGAGACGAGACTATGACCGAGATATGTCACGAGACTACGGATGACACATCACACGAGACTAGTTGCGCAAACGAAACACTAATAGACGGGTTATCGCGTCAAATCCCTCCTTTTTCAGGCAAATAGACGGGTTATTGCGTGAGATCCCCTCAAAAGGAAGCAAAGCAATGCAAATAGACGGGTGAGATCCCTCAAAAGGAAGCAAAGCAAAGCAAATAGACGGGTGAGATCCCTCAAAAGGAAGCAAAGCAAAGCAAATAGACGGGTGAGATCCCTCAAAAGGAAGCAACGCAAAGCAAATAGACGGGTGAGATCCCTCAAAAGGAAGCAAAGCAAAGCAAATTGACGGGTGAGATCCCTCAAAAGGAAGCAAAGCAAAGCAAATAGACGGGTGAGATCCCTCAAAAGGAAGCAAAGCAAAGCAAATAGGCGGGTGAGATCCCTCAAAAGGAAGCAAAGCAAAGCAAATAGACGGGTGAGATCCCTCAAAAGGAAGCAAAGCAAAGCAAATAGACGGGTTATTGCGTGAGATTTGCACCAAAAGGGAGCAAATAGACGTGTTATCGCGTACGATCCCAGCGTCAACCCTACGTTTTTAGTGTCGGGTAGTACTCGGAACTTTTTAGTGTCAGGTAGGACTCGGAACTTTTTAGTGTCGGGTAGGACTCGGAACTTTTTAGTGTCGGGTAGTACTCGGAACTTTTTAGTGTCGGTAGTACTCGGAACATTTTAGTGTCGGGTAGTACTCGGAACTTTTTAGGGTCGGTAGTACTCGGAACTTTTTAGTGTCGGTAGTACTCGGAACTTTTTAGTGTCGGGTAGTACTCGGAACTTTTTAGTGTCGGGTAGGACTCGGAACTTTTTAGTGTCGGGTAGGACTCGGAACTTTTTAGTGTCGGTAGTACTCGGAAATTTTTAGTATCGGTAGTACTCGGAACTTTTTAGTGTCGGTAGTACTCGGAACTTTTTAGTGTCGGTAGTACTCGGAACTTTTTAGTGTCGGTAGTACTCGGAACTTTTTAGTGTCGGTAGTACTCGGAACTTTTTAGTGTCGGTAGTACTCGGAACTTTTTAGTGTCGGTAGTACTCGGAACTTTTTAGTGTCGATAGTGTGTGTGTGTGAACGTGTATGTGAGTGTGTGTGTGTGTGTGTGTGTGTGTGTGTGTGTGTGTGTGTGTGTGTGTGTGTGTGTGTGTGTGTGTGTGTGTGTGTGAGAGAGCGTGTCTGTGTGTGTGTGTGTGTGTGTGTGTGTGTGTGTGTGTGTGTGTGTGTGTGTGTGTGTGTGTGTGTGTGTGTGTATGTGAATGTATATGTGTCTGTGTGTGTGTGTGTGTGTGTGTGTGAGTGTGTGTGTGTGTGTGTGTGTGTGTGTGTATGTGTTTGTGTGTGTCTGTGTGTGTGTGTGTGTGTGTGTGTGTGTGTGTGTGTGTGTGTGTGTGTGTGTGTGTGTGTGTGTGTGTGTGTGTGTGTGTGCTTCCCCGAATGTTAGAACTGTAGAGTCAGCTATCATCTCATTTACATAATTAATCACACCGAACGTACATCACGTGACTTTCCTTAACACACAAACTGTGCACGTTCATGAGGTAGGCGACATCCGACACCACTCAACGGACACCAATGTAATTAGTCAGAGTATGGCCATCTACCGGCCATGATATATCTCTATTCGTTGACACACTTCCGGGAATATCGGAAGCGTAGAGGCCGCCATGACAGTCAAGTAACTTCCGGTGCGACGTCACTTCCGACGTAGCGTCCATAGTAGAGGCTATCATAGCAAGCGAATTTTAAAACTGATATGATAGAAAACGACTATGTCAATAACATGTAAGGACAACAATCTGACAGGACTTCATTCAAAGAGGTGACCATCATGGTTCCCAACAGTTTTCGGCGTCATCTCATTTGCATAAACAATCAGACCGAACGTACATCACGTGACTTCCCTTAACACAAAAACTGTGCACGTCCAAGAGAGAGGCGACATTCGACGCCACCTGTTATGTCTGTGTGTAGTTCATTACAGACGTTAGCTGGTAATGTCTGTGTGTCGTTCAGTAGAGACGTTAGCCAGTGATGTATCTGTGTAGTTCAGCACGGAGACTTTAGCCTGTTATGTATATGTGTAACAAACTTGCAGGATTCTGTGACAAACGAAACACCAAACACTTAGATCAGCGTGTGACAAGAATCAAAGTTGTCGGATAAAGAAAAACACCAAACACTTATTAGGTTTCGGCGTCTTCTCATTTGCATAATCAATCAGACCGAACGTGCATCACGTGACTTCCCTTAACACAAAAACTGTGCACGTCCATGAGAGAGGCGCCATTCGACGCCACTCAACGGACACCAATGTAATTAGTCAGAGTGTCGCCATCTACTGACCATGATAGATCTCTATTCGTGGACACACTTCCGGGAATACCCGAAGCACAGAGGCCGTCATGACAGTCAAGTAACTTCCGGTGTGACATCACTTCCGACGTAGCGTCCCTAGTATAGACTGCCATAGCAAACGAATTTGAAAACTGCTATGACCGAAACACTAAACTGTATACACTAGTTTTCGGCATCATCTCATTTGCACAACCAATCAGACCGAACGTACATCACGTGACTTCCCTTAACACAAAAACTGTATCAGGACTTAATTCAAAGTGGTGACCATCATCGTTCCCAACGCCACTCAACGGACACCAATGTAATTAGTCAGAGTATTGTCATCTACCGACCATGAAATATCTCTATTCGTCGACACACTTCCGGAAATGGTGAAACCGTAGAGGCCGCCATGACAGGCCGTCACGACATTCAAGTAACTTCCGGTATGACATCACATCTATCATAACGACTCCTAGTGGATAATCGGAGTACTACCCCACACGATAGCGAAGGACAACTACCTGACAGGACTTCATTCAAAGAGGAGACCATCATGGTTCCCAACGCCACTCAACGGACACCAATGTAATTAGTAAGAGTATTGCCATCTACCGGCCATGATAGTTCTCTATTCGTTGACACACATACTCGTTGGGAATAGCGGAAGCGTAGAGGCCGCCATGACAGGTCGCCATGTCATTCAAATAACTTCCGTTACTACGTTACTTCCGGCGTAGCGTCCCTAGTAGAGGCCGCCATGACAGTCAAGTGACTTCCGGTATGACATCACATCCGGTGTAGCGCCCCCTAGTGGATAATCGGAGTACTACGCCACATGATGGCGCCATCTAGCGGGTAAACATATATAATTAGGTTAGCTAGAGAAAAAAAGTTGGGGTTAACCTCGCGAAAATTTAAACAACCACCAAAGTGGTTGTATAAATTTTCGCGAGGTTAACCCCAACTTTGGAGGTAGATGGCAATACTCTTACTAATTACATTGGTGTCCGTTGAGTGGCGTTGGGAACCATGATGGTCTCCTCTTTGAATGAAGTCCTGTCAGGTAGTTGTCCTTCGCTATCGTGTGGGGTAGTACTCCGATTATCCACTAGGAGTCGTTATGATAGATGTGATGTCATACCGGAAGTTACTTGAATGTCGTGACGGCCTGTCATGGCGGCCTCTACGGTTTCACCATTTCCGGAAGTGTGTCGACGAATAGAGATATGTCATGGTCGGTAGATGACAATACTCTGACTAATTACATTGGTGTCCGTTGAGTGGCGTTGGGAACGATGATGGTCACCACTTTGAATGAAGTCCTGATACAGTTTTTGTGTTAAGGGAAGTCACGTGATGTACGTTCGGACTGATTGGTTGTGCAAATGAGATGATGCCGAAAACTAGTGTATACAGTTTAGTGTTTCGGTCATAGCAGTTTTCAAATTCGTTTGCTATGGCAGTCTATACTAGGGACGCTACGTCGGAAGTGATGTCACACCGGAAGTTACTTGACTGTCATGACGGCCTCTGTGCTTCGGGTATTCCCGGAAGTGTGTCCACGAATAGAGATCTATCATGGTCAGTAGATGGCGACACTCTGACTAATTACATTGGTGTCCGTTGAGTGGCGTCGAATGGCGCCTCTCTCATGGACGTGCACAGTTTTTGTGTTAAGGGAAGTCACGTGATGCACGTTCGGTCTGATTGATTATGCAAATGAGATGACGCCGAAACCTAATAAGTGTTTGGTGTTTTTCTTTATCCGACAACTTTGATTCTTTTCACACGCTGATCTAAGTGTTTGGTGTTTCGTTTGTCACAGAATCCTGCAAGTTTGTTACACATATACATAACAGGCTAAAGTCTCCGTGCTGAACTACACAGATACATCACTGGCTAACGTCTCTACTGAACGACACACAGACATTACCAGCTAACGTCTGTAGTGAACTACACACAGACATAACAGGTGGCGTCGAATGTCGCCTCTCTCTTGGACGTGCACAGTTTTTGTGTTAAGGGAAGTCACGTGATGTACGTTCGGTCTGATTGTTTATGCAAATGAGATGACGCCGAAAACTGTTGGGAACCATGATGGTCACCTCTTTGAATGAAGTCCTGTCAGATTGTTGTCCTTACATGTTATTGACATAGTCGTTTTCTATCATATCAGTTTTAAAATTCGCTTGCTATGATAGCCTCTACTATGGACGCTACGTCGGAAGTGACGTCGCACCGGAAGTTACTTGACTGTCATGGCGGCCTCTACGCTTCCGATATTCCCGGAAGTGTGTCAACGAATAGAGATATATCATGGCCGGTAGATGGCCATACTCTGACTAATTACATTGGTGTCCGTTGAGTGGTGTCGGATGTCGCCTACCTCATGAACGTGCACAGTTTGTGTGTTAAGGAAAGTCACGTGATGTACGTTCGGTGTGATTAATTATGTAAATGAGATGATAGCTGACTCTACAGTTCTAACATTCGGGGAAGCACACACACACACACACACACACACACACACACACACACACACACACACACACACACACACACACACACACACACACACACACACACACACACACAGACACACACAAACACATACACACACACACACACACACACACACACTCACACACACACACACACACACACACACACAGACACATATACATTCACATACACACACACACACACACACACACACACACACACACACACACACACACACACACACACACACACACACACACACACACACACACACACACACACAGACACGCTCTCTCACACACACACACACACACACACACACACACACACACACACACACACACACACACACACACACACACACACACACACACCCACACACACTCACACACACACACACACACACACACACACACACACACACACACACACACACACACACACACACTCACATACACGTTCACACACACACACTATCGACACTAAAAAGTTCCGAGTACTACCGACACTAAAAAGTTCCGAGTACTACCGACACTAAAAAGTTCCGAGTACTACCGACACTAAAAAGTTCCGAGTACTACCGACACTAAAAAGTTCCGAGTACTACCGACACTAAAAAGTTCCGAGTACTACCGATACTAAAAATTTCCGAGTACTACCGACACTAAAAAGTTCCGAGTCCTACCCGACACTAAAAAGTTCCGAGTCCTACCCGACACTAAAAAGTTCCAAGTCCTACCCGACACTAAAAAGTTCCGAGTACTACCCGACACTAAAAAGTTCCGAGTACTACCGACACTAAAAAGTTCCGAGTACTACCGACCCTAAAAAGTTCCGAGTACTACCCGACACTAAAATGTTCCGAGTACTACCGACACTAAAAAGTTCCGAGTACTACCCGACACTAAAAAGTTCCGAGTCCTACCCGACACTAAAAAGTTCCGAGTCCTACCTGACACTAAAAAGTTCCGAGTACTACCCGACACTAAAAACGTAGGGTTGACGCTGGGATCGTACGCGATAACACGTCTATTTGCTCCCTTTTGGTGCAAATCTCACGCAATAACCCGTCTATTTGCTTTGCTTTGCTTCCTTTTGAGGGATCTCACCCGTCTATTTGCTTTGCTTTGCTTCCTTTTGAGGGATCTCACCCGCCTATTTGCTTTGCTTTGCTTCCTTTTGAGGGATCTCACCCGTCTATTTGCTTTGCTTTGCTTCCTTTTGAGGGATCTCACCCGTCAATTTGCTTTGCTTTGCTTCCTTTTGAGGGATCTCACCCGTCTATTTGCTTTGCGTTGCTTCCTTTTGAGGGATCTCACCCGTCTATTTGCTTTGCTTTGCTTCCTTTTGAGGGATCTCACCCGTCTATTTGCTTTGCTTTGCTTCCTTTTGAGGGATCTCACCCGTCTATTTGCATTGCTTTGCTTCCTTTTGAGGGGATCTCACGCAATAACCCGTCTATTTGCCTGAAAAAGGAGGGATTTGACGCGATAACCCGTCTATTAGTGTTTCGTTTGCGCAACTAGTCTCGTGTGATGTGTCATCCGTAGTCTCGTGACATATCTCGGTCATAGTCTCGTCTCGTCCGTACTCTCGTGTGATGTGTCATCCGTAGTCTCGTGTGATGTGTCATCCGTAGTCTCGTGACATATCTCGGTCATAGTCTCGTCTCGTCTCGTCCGTACTCTCATGTGATGTATCATCCGTAGTCTCGTGACATATCTCGGTCATAGTCCCGTCTCTTGTCTCGTCCGTAATCTCGAGTGATGTGACATCCGTAGTCTCGTGACATATCTCGGTCATAGTCCCGTCTCTTGTCTCGTCCGTAATCTCGAGTGATGTGACATCCGTAGTCTCGTGACATATCTCGGTCATAGTCTCGTCTCTTGTCTCGTGTCATCCGAAGTCTCGTGACACATCTCGGTCATAGTCTCGTGACATATCTCGGTCATAGTTCCGTCTCTTGTCTCGTCCGTACTCTCGTGTGATGTGACATCCGTAGTCTCGTGACATATATCGGTCATAGTCCCGTCTCTTGTCTCGTCCGTACTCTCGTGTGATGTGTCATCCGTAGTCTCGCGGCATCTCTTGTCTCGTGTCATCCGAAGTCTCGTGACACATTTCGGTCATAGTCTCGTCTCTTGTCTCGTGTCATTATATGTATGAATCTATGAGTTCATTTTCGATTACCCATGCCAGGTTATTTGTTTTACGACAGAAGTCGGTTTCGAAGGTTTTACCGAAGAAGCACGAATTTAAATACTATAGTACGAAAAAGGATCAAAACGTTCTAATGGACATGTGTACACTTGTCCCTTAATACGGTAAACTATATAGATACTGGTACATCTTATCTGGGAGGTTATTATGGGTCTGTACTGTTCTAACATAATGCTTCACTTTCCTCGAACAATGAAAATAGCGAGTACTGCGCTGTCTTTTTATTGCTATAGCATATAGGCTCTTTGGTATCAAAACGATCGAGACGCCATTGTGCATTGCACATACTGACATAGCGTGATTGTTTATTTAAATAGATGAGGCTTGAACGCAATTATACACACACGTGCATACGTACATACGCGCATACGTGCATACGTATAGGTTAAGAATGATAGTGTGATAAAAGGTTGCCGTCTAGGTACAGATGAGACGTACATGTAGATGAAACTTGAACAAGGAATACCCCTTCAAAACAGTTTACAAACAGGATACCCACTGTGACCGTTGGTAAGTACTATGATATTCTGTCAAATACTGTTACATGACAACCAGTTTGACCAAAATTGTACACAGATAGCTGGTAGTTTGAATGTTTTAGCTGATAAGTTCGTATAACTTCCTTAACACGGGACAAATAGTGAAATACACAGAACCTTGAGGCTTAATGTATACCAGTTCATACCAGTTCATACCAGTTAACGGGGAAATTTTTCACTCGCTATACTATAGCATGTCGGTATTTTTGAGTTGTATATCCGTGTTTGTAAGTTGTTTGTCAGTGTTTGTAAGTTGTTTGGGAGTGTTTGTAAGTTGTTTGTCCGTGGTTATGTGCTGTAGGCCAGATAGCCTTTAGCCTCTATGACTATGGCTATGCCTAGGCTATGACTATATGCCTATGCTATGGCTATGCTTTATCCGGTTTGGATCTATGTTTTTGAACCTATGTAAATGTATAGACTAGGAGCGTCCTACACCTAATCAAAGGGTCGACAACCTACGACCTATAAGAATAGCCACTATTGCGCATGCGCAATTACTTATTTAATTAACGTCACATGAAGGGATTACATTACATACGCGCAAGTTCAACACAAGGTCTAACCAAAGCACTATCTGCTTGAACAACTCACTTCGTGTACAACATTACAGCGCGTACCATGACGTCATATAGGGTGCGCGTGCTTGCGACAAACAAACGTGTCCAGACACCTCTCGAGTACGGGTTTTTTGTAACATACACCAAAGGTCTAACCCCAAAATGTTCGCTCTGTTCGAAAAACAAAACAAAACGAGGCTATAGGCTCTGGTATAACATAGTCCTATACATAATCTACATTTCGTATACATTACTTCAAACAAAACGGTCTCCGTTGAGTTTATAACCGCTTTTGTTATACATTACGCCTTACTATAACACCACATTTTCGACATGTCATAGTCAAACAAATAAAGGCTCGGTTCCTTGGCGAAGCCTGGGCCTACGGGTCAAGCAATCTCGTGTATGACATATTCAAATGGTGTTCGGTATATTTTATTTTATTCAAAAAGTGGTCGCGTACCTTTGCGATAAAAATCCCTATGCTTTACCATGTGATAAAAATTCGTAAAGTGGTCGGATACCTTTGCGATAAAAATGGCCTATGCTTTAACCCAAGATAAAAATTCGAAAAGTGGTCGGATACCTTTGCGATAAAAATCCCTATGCTTTAACATGGGATTAAAATGGCCTATCCTTTAACATGGGATTGCCCCGGTCTGCACATTGCGTAATCTCAAAAACCATTTCCGGAGGGACCCCTATCTCTCCCACGTTAAAAATCCCTATCTTTAACCCGGGCGCGGTCTGGCGCAAAATCCGAATCTCGAAAACCGTTTTCGGAGCAAATTGTAAACGAGATTTCTCATTTACCAGTGTTGTATCTCTCCCATGTTAAAAATCCCTATCTTTAACCCGGGAGCAGTATGTGAGAAGTCGTTTACCAATTTCGGAGGGCTCCCTATCTCCCCCCTGTTAAAAATCCCTATCTTTAACCAGTGACCGTATTTGGGCGCGCTGGGCGCGGTGCGGAGCAAAATCCCTATCTCTTAACATGGGCTTCCACCCGAGCAACTCAAGTTGCCTACGCTACACCACGCCTATTACTACGGACAGTAATTACATATAGTAGCGCCGTAGTGCAGTGGCTAGAGCTTCCGACTCTCAACCGATAGATCCCGGGTTCGAATCCTGTGCGGCGGTGTCGAACCTTGGGCAAGTTCGTTCACTATACGTTGCTCCAGTTCACTCAGCTGTATGAATGAGTACCTGGCAGTGGTGGATATTTGTGCACGAATAGTCTTCGTGACTTTAATTGCAGCGTGGCTGTACGCTTCCCAGAGAAGTCGATATGAATACTGCGCTATATAAGAACTTACCTGTACTTTTTTTTGGAAACCACACAATCACACGAGTGATATATTTTATTTATTTTACAGTCAGTTTACCTTTTTTCCATGACGTTTCGGCTGCTTTCAAGTTGCGGTAGCCGTCTGATGTAGACTGCTAAAAGTAGCCGAAACGTCACGGAAAAAGATAATGTGACTGCGAAATAAGTAAAAACTATTACTCATTTGAACCATCGAGTCTGATTAACCTCTTCACTCCAACACACAAACACACAACCGAATGATGCTGTAGCACAACACCACTCGTGAATATGACAACTTTATTGAACAGGTTTAAAGAACTACTTATTAGTTAGAAGGACGGTAGTCGAATGAATTTTAAAACGTAAGTTCTTGTTTCGTGCACGCGTACACGCGACGTACCGACGTCATGCGCACACGCGCTTAAGACCGCCAATATTTGCTATGTGGCAAGTCGCCACATGACCTCCCCCAAATGAGAGGATGTTTATTTATTATTTACAGGTTCACGTTGACATTTGACTGCAATAGTCGAACTGGTTGCGATGTCGAAGTCGTCGTTCACAAATGCTGGTTTCAGACGATCGATGGACACCGTGTCTCTTCGACCACGAATGTCCAACGTATAGTACTTGTCATTACGCTCTAATACTCTGAACGGTCCTTCATATGGACACTCCAGAGGTGTGCGATGAGCGTCTTTGTGTACGAAGACGAATGTACATGTCAGGAGTGCGGTTGGTATTCGAGAAACGTGTTGTCGGCCGTGATGAGTCATCGATTTCGCTCGCAGGCTGCGCATGGTCTTACGCAATCGTGTGAGTAGGGCTAATGCGTCTGTGGTTACTTCTGTCGATGCTTTAGTAGTTTCGAAAAACTCGCCCGGCAGACGGAGTGTTGTTCCATAGACAAGCTCGGCGGAAGTACACCCCAAATCTTCTTTGATGGAACATCGTATACCCAGTAGAACTATGGGCAGTTCGTCTCGCCAATCCGGACCGTGTAGACGAGCTTTGAGTGACGCTTTAAGCTGTCTGTGGAATCGCTCAACTAAGCCGTTCGATTGTGCATGGTAGGCTGTCGTGTGATGAAGTTGCATGCCCAGTAGTTTCCCGAGTTCCAACCATAGTCCGGAAATAAACTGTCGACCCCGGTCGGATACTATGTCAGTGGGCACGCCGAAACGTGACACCCAATTCTCCAATAAAGCTCGTGCACAGGATACGGCAGTAGCATCTGCCATAGGTATGGCTTCTGGCCATCGTGTGAAACGATCAACGATTGTGAACAAGTAAGATGTTCCTTGCGATGATGGCAGTGGGCCCACAATGTCCACGTGTATGCTATCAAAACGATGATCTGGTGTGGGGAACTGTTGTAACGGCGCAGAAACGTGGCAATGAATCTTTGCCCGTTGACATGCCAGACACGTCTTAGTCCAGGCAGTGATGTCCTTGTTGATACCATACCAGACATAACGCGAGTTCATAAGACGTTTCGTCGTACGTCCAGATGGATGTGATGTACCATGAATTGCATAAAAAATGTGCCGCCGCCAATTCAGTGGTACTATGGGTCGTGGAGTAGAGGTGGATACGTCACAAAGAATGGTGTCGCCATTCTCTAGTTCCACATCGCGTAGAGCAAGTGCCGTAGTTGCTATGTTGTCTTTGTATTTTTGTACATCGCGATCATCTAATTGCGCATGCGCCATGTCGGTGTAGTCGATAGAGTCGTTAAATGTCACTGTGTTGACTGTCGAGGGTGATGAAGGTGATGATAACTCGTCTTCTGTGTGTAATCTCGACAGCATATCTGCTGCAACATTAGTCTTTCCGGGTATGTATCGAACATCCGTCGTGAATTCTGCAATAAAAGACAGATGTCGTGTCTGTCTCGGAGATCGATCCGCATTATTGTGAAACGCGAAGGTAATTGGCTTATGGTCAGTATATATATATATATATATATATATGAAACAATCGACCTTCCAAGAAATAACGGAAATGGCGCACTGCCAGATACATGGAAAGTAACTCTCGATCAAACGCACTATATCTTGTCTCAGCTGGCTTGAGGTTTCTCGAGAAGAAGGCGAGTGGTTGCCATTGTCCGTTAATATACTGTTCTAGCGCTCCTCCGACAGCTGTGGATGACGCGTCGACAGTAATGAATGAATGAATGAATGAATGAATGAATGAACGTTTATTCAACAACAACAACAACATAATACATGCACAGTATGGTTTGCTGCTGCTGCTGCTGCTGAAAGGACATAGCTGAAGTCATAGACTTATGTGTTGCTATGCCCTACTCGAACTATGAAAACTGAATAAATACAACAGGAATTATAAATAAATCACAAAATAATATTCACAACTCATATAATTTTATAGACTGTTTACTATAGTGCTTGTGTTACTATTCCATGGGTTTAACAAAACGTCACCTTCAATTAACAATTCACAAATATGTAGAAAGTAATGACAACTTGATTGCTTTTTTAAATTGTGTTAAACTTGGAAGCTGAGTCAATTTATTTGGTAAATTGTTCCACGTTTTTATACCCTTGACGGTGATTGACAGCAGTCGGAGGGTGGTGTTTGTCTTTTTAACATAGAACAGTTTGCTTTGTCTTGTATCATGTATGTGGATAGCTGCGGTTGGTTCAAATAATGCTTGAACACGACCATTTAAAGAATGGTTGTTTGCTTTATAAAGTATGATCATAGTCTTGTATTTAACTAAATCATGAAATTTAAGCATGTTTGAGAGATGGAAAAATACAGATGTATGATCATGATAATTAAGATTATAAATAATCCGTATAGCTTTTTTCTGTAACATAAATAGTTTTCTAAGTCTAGATTGATAAGTATTTCCCCAGATCTCACAGCAATATGACATATGTGGTTCAACAAGTGAATTATATAATGTGTGTAACGCTTGACAATCAAGAACATGCCTAGTTTTATACAAAACTGCTATGTTTTTTGATACTTTTGATTCAACCATTTTTATGTGTTCTCTCCATGTTACGTTTTCGTCAATGGTTACTCCAAGGAATTTAGTATATGATACCTGCTCAATGTTTTTCCCATTCAAAACTATATTCACACCTGTTCTAGGTTGCTTTTTATTGTTGAACATTATAAAATGTGTTTTGTTCACATTAAGTGATAATTTGTTCGCTCGAAACCACAGGTCTAGTTTTTTTAGTTCGTTGTTAATAACAGTGCTTACTTCAGCTGTGTTACTAGCGGAATAAAAAATGTTTGTATCATCAGCAAACAAAATAATGTCAAGCAATTTTGAGACTTCACACATGTCATTTATGTACAGAATAAATAATAACGGGCCAAGGATTGAACCTTGCGGGACTCCACACTTGATTTCCTTTTGTTCTGAGTTACTGTTGTTATAGCATACATATTGTCTACGGTTGGTTAAGTAGCTTTTTATCCAGGCCAGAGCCAGACCCCTGATTCCGTAGCATTGCAGTTTACTTAGCAGTATGTTGTGGTCAACAGTGTCAAAGGCTTTTGCTAGTCATAGCTGTGTGTTTCGGGTGAACTAGTAGTGATGCTGTAGCTAACGCACTCTTAGAAGCTTCGAAAGCATCGTTCATCTCCTTAGTCCAAACCAATACTTTGTTTTTACCTTTCAGTGCATTGTGGAGAGGTCGTAGCAAGTTGGCGACATGTGGCACGAAACGGTGGTAGAAATTTAGCATTCCTACGTATTCCTGTAATTTCTTCTTGTCCACAGGTCTTGTTAAGTGAGTGGTGGACTCGACGCGATCAGCCAGCGGTTTAATACCGTGAGCTGTGACATGATGGCCCAGGAAATCGACCGCATTGATGCCAAAATTGCACTTGGTGGTGTTTACCACGAGTCCATGAGCAGTCAATCTCTCGAACAACTGGCGAAGGTGTTGTTGATGTTCAGTCGCAGATGAACTGGCGACCAAAATGTCATCGAGGTAGACAAACACAAAGTCGATGCCTTGAAGTACATTGTCCATAAGATGTTGAAAGGATTGAGCTGAATTTCGCAATCCGAACGGCATTCGAACAAATTCGAAAAGTCCGAAAGGAGTGATGATTGCTGTTTTGTGTATATTGTCAGGAGCTATAGGTGGTACCCTTTTACAAGGTCGATCTTTGGGAAGATAATTTAGCCATCTAACTGTGCAGCAAAGTCTTGTATGTGTGGCATAGGGTAACGGTCAGGAATAGTAACGTCATTCAGGCGCCTATAGTCACCACACGGTCGCCAGTCGCCAGATTTCTTAGGTACCATATGAAGTGGTGATGCCCATGTACTGGATGATCATCGCACTATGCCTAGCTTCATACACGATTAAAATATACAAAATGCAGGGACTGTCTATTATTCAGAGTAGTTCGCCACATAGCTGAAATAACCACTTTGATTCCATATGAATGTAATTTAGAAGAAAGAAAAACGACGACCCAAAAGAACTTGGACACGAACTCTGGAGGGGGAACTACGTGAAACCAATTTTATCTAAAGCCTCACAGAAGCAGCCCGAAATAATTAGATACGAATCGTTTCTACCATATGTTTAATAGGATCGATTGCTTAAGTAAATAGGGAACGAAATTCATATTGGGGGCTGTCGGAGCTTCAGCACTACTGAACTACTAAACATTTTTCGCCGCCGTGTCTTCAGTTCTTCTTCAGCTTCTGTCTGCACTGGCTCGGTTGACTCGACCGTGATATTGAAAGAGGGTGGGAGGGGGTGTTGGGGGGGGGGGGGGTAAGGGGCGGTATGGGGAGGGGGTGCTTATGCCTATTACTGGGGGGACATAAAACAATATGTCTGCCCTCATGTTTTACACCCACCTTGCACTGTCGCCAAAACACCTTAATCCTCTCATTAAACCTCGATATCCACCCGCCATTGACGCTCGCCACAAAAAGAAACATTCATCTTATAATCTACGTACGTTCCCATAGTTGACCAGCGTAGCCCGTCACACACTGGCATGTGACGCCACCCCAAGTGATGTCTGTACACGTGGCGCCGTGGTCACAAGGACCATCCGCACAGGTTTTCAACCCTGTTGGCAATATAACATAGGAGTATAGTATCAAAATAACAACTAATTTAAGAACAAGTACAAAAATAGTAATGTGAAGAATGTATTGACATCGAACGTAAACGTGCATTGCATAGACGGTAATACTAGTTAGTTTGTTATATATATATATATATATTTTGTTGTATATATATATATATATATATATATAGTATGATTGGTGTGATTGACACACTCCCAATTGACCTAATTTTATACACGATGACCATGGCAATAGATTATCTGTATTTGTATTTGTATTTTAAATCAGAGACTGGCATCTGCATATTTCGGTGCTTGAATTAGTTCTATGCAGCATTTGATGTTATCTCGATGTTGCAATTAAACGTATATATATATATATATATATATTAACAAGATTTAACAAGATTGCCATCCAGATAATTAACTCTAGATGGCAGGTGGACAAGGAAGCCCTTTGGCTTATCGAGAGTCCAACCCTTTTATCTACATATATCCAGCCCTTCTGAAGTATGTGTCGATTTTATTTTTAAACATATTCACATTACTAGCACCCACACAATCATCAGATAATCTATTCCATTCATTCACAGTCCTTTGTGAAAATGAGAACTTTCTTACGTCTAATCTACACTGCTCCTTTACTAATGTAACTTCATGTCCTCTAGTCTTTCTATCTTTCTTAACAAAAAAAAACATATTTCTATCAATATTTTCATAACCATTTAATATTTTAAACACTTCTATCTGATCTCCTCTCAATCTCCTGGTCTCTAGTGTTGTTAAACCACATTCTTTTAGGCGTTTTCTTTGAATTTCTAATTTCAGCTGTAGCTTGTTTTAGTGCTTCTTTATAACTGTTGTAGTCTTCATCATTTCCAGTACGTCTATATGACTTCCACATCATTTGTTTATACTTAATTTTTCTAATGGCTTCTTTCGATAAGTGTTTCTTTTTGGACTGTTTCCCGTGTTTTTTTAAGGGAACAAATTTGACGATGATGCATTCAATTTCACTCTTTAAGATATTCTGTTGCTGTCTTATTCTTCAGTGTGTTATTCCAGTCTATATTTGCTAAATATTTCCTTTGTGGAAATTTCTCCTGTACTGCTTTTTACTATTCCTTTCTGATTTTACTTTGACGGTAAAATGTATCTGGTTGTGATCACTATTCCCCAGTGGCTCACATATCCTGACATTGTCAACTAATTCATTCTGTGAGGACAAAACTATGTCTAACACATTCTCTCCCCTGGTTGGTTCTAGCACATGTTGTGAAAGGAAACTATCTTGTACTAAAACTAAAAACTTGTGGTCCTCACTACCCATACTCTGTAGATATACATATATAGCTGCTCTTCAGTGAGTGCATGGATTACCTGCTGACTTGAGTTGCTTGGAGACTTGACGATTTGTTCCCTGTCATGTTCACTCATGAGTTATTTAATCATTGTGTACTTGAGTGTGAATTCATGTGTATGTGTGCATGCGAGCGCACGACAGCGCGTTTCTGAGTGTGTGCGACGTCCTCCGTTTCAGCTGTTCTTTTCGGATGGTGTATGTGTACGTGTGTGTGCGTGTGTATGCGTGTGTGCGTGTGTGCGTGTGTGCGTGTGTGTGTGTGCGGTGATGTATCCTGTTTCAATCGGAATCGCATCAAATAGTTCAGTTAAAATTATCAACTATTAATAGGTAGAGTTGTCATAAGCAGGCGACGTCTACACGAGTATCAAAGTATTACTTCCACGTATACGTACTTTCGCAGTAATGTCCGACTGTGCAGCGGTTACATGTACACGTCACCCCGCCTTGGCTCTTATCTCGGCATACGCCATTATGTTGACATGGGTTGTCCGAACAGGTCTGTTTCCCTGAAATAGCCGACATAGAACATTTGCTACAGCAAAGAAGAAACCATTAACGTAGCGTCACACGGGCCTTTACAGGAAACCCGTTTCAGTCTCTGCATATATCCGAAATCAGAATATTCAAAATATAATTATATATTTTATACATATAATTTTATACATAGGCCGTACGCTACGTTGCCGTGCCGATGTCGACGCTCTGCGCGCACTCGACCGTGAACAGTGGCGACAATTGGGGCTAGCCATTTCAAAATAAGAAAGCACCATATGAATCCATGGAATTGACCATTTTAAATTATTTATTTACATTTTTATTACTTTTTAGTGCAATTTCTACTGACATTTTTTTAACGATTATTTTATATATGTTTATATCATATGGACATTTTAATTATTCATGTATCTATTCATTTAAATATTTTTATTTATTTACATGTCTATTTAGTCCACTTCTACAAAGAACTGTGATGGTATATTTCGTGCGGAATGGCACAAGCGAAACAGACGCGATCTACATCACGTCTGCCACGCGAAAGTGCACATAATAAAAAATAAATAACTATGATATATGTCTTGTCCGATGCAGTGGTATCACCTCCAACTGCATCTCCCTTGAGGCTTACCAAAACATGCCACTGCATATCTCCTTGAGGCTCACCAATTTCAAATTCCATAAACATGTATTACTTACATTCATATAAGTCAGTGGTATTTAACCTTTTTTGGCACTATTAGCCCTTGAGCGAGCCAACAAAACCGTAATTACCCCTCCATTATTGTATACTAACCCGAGAAAAAACAATTAAAGAAAACATATTCAGGTGATTATTTGATATATTTATTAGTAAAATATAACATTACGTACACCTTGGCTTTCCAGCATTTTAAAGATTAAACGTACAACAAGAACTACTTTAGAGATAAACATATTTGTGTATGGTTGAAGTTGCATTTTTATATATGTTTTGAGATACTGTGCTTTGTCACAGCTAGAGCACATTTCTCGTTATCAGTAAGATCCAATATATTGGGTGTTTTGGTTGTAATGTTGATCCTTATAGAATTACTAGTTATCCATAGCATTACATTGGGATGAGGACTGTGAAAACTCTGTCAGAGCAAACTGGGTATTCACCATCTGGGTATTTGTCAGAAAGTTACCAGGTCAGAATTATGAAAGTCTTCTTTCGGTGTTCTATCTTCTCGCAAGCCTAGGAAGTTGTCCTTCGTCTTTGATGAGTTTTGTTCACAGAAAAAGTACCACTCTCCATGCATTCCTCTCACATCCGGGAAATATTTCAGGATATATCCAGGGAAAGTATGTGTGGCATGATTTCGCCAGCAACAGAACACTGCTCTCCGTTCTCTTCAAATGGTGTTGACATATTTTGAGAAAACATGATGTACGATATAGCCAGGATTATAATAACTTGTATTGCCTCTGTCTCACATCGTCACCTGAAATTTTTGTCATTAGTGGTTTTCCTCCTTCAGAGAACATAATGGTGTTTTCTTTTAATTCGAACATTTGATGAACTGCTGTCTCCAGGATAACTAGCGATCCTCGATACGGAAGAGAAGAATGCTGGAAACGGACCCAACCTTTTCACATTCACTGACAACACTGCGGTTCGTGGCATACCATGGTAAACGGTTTATAGAACAGTCATTTGTTTTACAGAATCGCCTTTCATATGGTAAACAGTTTATAAAACAACAGTCATCTTATACAACGTCGCCATTCAGATATAACGAAAAATGTGCACTTGGAGGGGTTGCGGGTTTGTTAAAACTTCTCTTTTTATGACAGCGCCTTTGAACAGGGTCACCTGGAAAAATTATACCCTGAAAGTTATCACAATACTATTATATCTACATCTAAAACGGCCTGATCCAAAAGTGACCTTTCTCGTCTCACATTCTCAGTTTTCACGGTTGTGTCCTAGAGTTATATCTAGTTCATCTGTCTCCCTGGTCAACTGCACATGTCTTGATGACGTCCTCTCCTATCGTAGGGGAATATTTATGTTCAGTATGAACCGTTCTTAACTTCTGATACGTCTTTCGACAACATACATAGTCAATATAGCGCACTACGAGAGGACAGTCGTGATGAAATGATTACTGAAAAATCCATACTTTCAAAAGCTTGTGAGACCCCCCGAAAATGCCCGAAGTACTCCCAATGGGGTAATTATGTCCAGGTTAAATACCGCTGATGCCAGTTATTCAGTATGTCGAGGAGTCAATACCGTCAATGTAAATTTTACGTGATACAGTATCCTACGTACGTTCGCATAATTGACCAGAATAGCCGATGACACACCGGCAGGTCACGCCACCGGTACTGATGTCTGTGCACATGCCTCCATTGTCACAAGGACCTTCGGAACAGGTTTTCAGTCCTTTTTTCCACAAAAAGAACCATACTTTTAGAATTTCGACATATCAGTTATTCAGATGTGTTGGTAATGATGACATTATTAAGGAGCTATTCAATTCAATAAGTGAAATACTAGGTCTGAAGATGAACATTTCGAAGTTAAAAGTGATGCTAGACAATGACACACCAATATATATTATCATCACGCAGATATAAAATGTTGAAAGCTACGTCTATATGGGACAGCGATACAGTATCAGAGACAAAAATAAGACAAGAAGATTAAAAAAATCACCGCTGGCTGGACAGCATTCGCCAAACACCGCGATAATTTTGGAACCTGCTTGAAGAGACAAGTCTACAACTCATGCGTACTTCCAGCGATGACAGACGGCGCGGAAACATGGGCACTCACCATCCAGACAAAGAACAAGCTAGCAGCCGCACAAACAAAGACGGAAAGAAGTATGTTAAACATCACGTATCGGGAGAGAAAAACAAACATCATGATAAAAGAGAAGACAAAGGTAATAGACGTGATAGAACAAATCAGAATACAGAAGTGGACCTGGGCAGGGCACATCAGCAGGCTACCAGAGAACCGATGGATATCGCGTGTCACAACCTGGAGACCTTACGAAGGGAAACTATTTAGAGACCGGCGAGACTGTAGAGAGACGAACTAAACGAGTACTGGAAGGGCACCAACTGGCAGAGCATAGAGCAAGACAGGCAGATTTGGAAACGACATGCTGAGGCCTTCGCCCAACCACGGGAGACAACGGCTGCACAATGCTGATGATGGATTCAATAAACTACTTTTTATTGCAGTTATATCTCAACAACGCTCACTACCCCTATGTAAAAAACTTTACATACATTACAACATAAATTATGCAAAAATACTACTGCTCCAGCATTTTAAAACACGCTTTGCTAAATGCAATGATTTAGTTTTGTTAAGTTATACTTAGCCACCACGTCAGAAAACATAACCTGTCTGTAAAGTCTTATGAATGTAGAATAACTTAAATACACAAGTTTGACTTACAATGTACCTGTATAAATAGACATGTCAATCAGTCAATGTTTTTATTTCAGACTTAACATTTTTGTCTTTGAATGTACATGGACGACAATGTTAAGTTTGAAATAAAATATTGACTGATTGACATATCTATTTATACAGATACGTTGTAAGTCAAACTGGTGTATTTAAGTTATGCACCTCATGTAATACAAAATATCTACAGATACAAAAAAAACATATATTTCAGAAAGAGACCAATTGATACATGTATAAGGACTCTTAATTATCCAGCTTACATATAATTTACATACAAAGCCTTCACTGGTGTATATTTCTGAATTGCCCTATGATGTCATTATGTAAGCACAGGCGTGTGTGAATGGACATAGCAAAACAGTGTGAAATGTTTTGAAACATGATGACACAATTATAGGTGTATGTGAGAGTATCTTCTTTTCGTTGAGGAGTGTAGTGTGTGGACGAGACCTGCGTATGTTTTATAATGTCACAGAGCTATGAATCCATTAGTGAGCTATTACTCTATATATATATAACCATTACTGCATGTTGGTTTATGATTTTCTGTTTACACAGAAACCTTTAAACATTCATAAATAAATAAATATATATGTGTAAATATGCAGTAAATATGCATCCAAGTTCAAACATTTATTTTTGAGCACCTCAACATATTTCAACTTGTATCTCAAATCCACGTCTGGAGACAATAAATGCTTCATTTGTATGTCCCGCCTTCTAATCCGCGGCACCCATTGGCTAATGTAACTGTGCTATCATATAACCGCATCACACAGTGTTCATTGAGGTAGTCCGCGGAATGTACATGGTGCAGATATCGCATGCAAAATAACAATAATCTGGCTAGTTCCGACCGAAGAACTTTTTGTTTTAGTACATGGTGTTATGATATAGACATTCAAAGACAAAACTAGGTTTCTCAAAGTGTTGGTACGAAACTGAACGAAAGACCGACCAGACGTCTGTTACAACCCATTTTGTAATAATCGACCCATTTTGTAATAACGACCCATTTTGTAATGAAAACAGGCCCATTTTGTAATAAACCGATGTAATAATGTAATAACATTATATAATGACATTGAGGCCCATTTAATAATAATTTCAGGTTATCACATATCAAAGAACATGCAGGCCCATTTTGTAATAACAATGACTGACCATCAACTCATGTCAAAAAAGACTTGAACATATTGACTACAACACGGACATCCTACATATGCGCACGCACGCACGCACGCTCGCTCACACAACGATGATGACGAAGATGAAAAAGAAAATTATGATAACGGAGAAAAAAGATGATGAAGACTAACATATAGATGATGATGAAGAAGACGATGATTTGGGTGAAGAGGATTGTTATAGTGAAAATGAAGACGTTGATTAAGATGAAGATAAAGAAGATGACGAAAATGACGGTGATGTATACGAATATGAAGAATATCAAGATGTCGAAGACGATGGTGATGATGATGATGAATGTGTTGATTTTGATGTAGGTGATGCTAAATGATGTTGACGCATATAAAGGTATATTATTATTTATTATTAAATATTTAGTAATTAGTACTTAGTACTTAATATTGAATATTGAATATTGAATATTTATTATTCAATATTCAATATTCAATATTTATTATTTATCATTTATAATTTTGGCTATCAGTATTTACAATTTATTATTATCATTTATTATTATTGTTATTATTATTACTATTATTATAATCATCATCATATTAATCATTTTCTTCTTCATTGTCATCGTCGTTATCATAATTATCATCAGCATTTACATCTTCGTGGTCATTCTAAACACAACAATAATCTTCATCATCACCATCATCGTCTTCGTCTTCATCATACTGTGCATCATCATCACCTCCTTCATCATCATTTTGTCTACATATTTGTACTAATCATCGCTACTATTTTCAACTTCACCATAATCACCATGGTAACCTTCGTATGCATCAACATTATTTAGCATCACCTACATCAAAATCTGCACATTCATCGTCATCATCACATTCATCGTCAACATCACATTCATCGTCATCATCACATTCATCGTCATCATCACATTCATCGTCATCATCACATTCATCGTCATCATCACATTCATCGTCATCATCACATTCATCGTCATTATCACCTTCGTCTTCGACATCTTAATATTCTTCATAATCTTCATATTCGTATGCATCACCGCCATTTTCGTCATCTTCTTTATCTTCAACTTCATGTTCACTATAACAATCCTCTTCACCCAAATCATCGTAACCTTCGTCATAACCACCATCGTCGTCTACAGCTATCTGTTAGTCTTTATCATCTTCTTTTTCTTCGTTATCATAGTATTCTTCTTCATCTTCGTGATTATTTTCATCTGTGTGTGTGAGCGTGCGTGCGTGTGCGCGCATATGTAGGACGTACGTGTTGTAGTCAATATGTTCAAGTCTTTTTTTAATTAGTGATGGTCAGTCATTGTTATTACAAAATGGGCCTGGATGTTCTTTAAAATGTGAAAACCTGAAATTATTATAAAATGGGCCTCAATGTCATTTTGTAATGTTATTACATTATTACATCGGTTTATTACAAAATGGGCCTGTTTTTATTACAAAATGGGTCGATTATTACAGAATGGGTCGATAATTACAAAATAGGTCGATTCTTACAAAATGGGTCGTAACAGACGTCCTGCCTAAGAATGCCGAGGAGTCATTACCAACAATGCGGTAGAGTATTGACCAGCATAGCGCCAAACACACTGGCATGTCACGCCACTCGTACTGACGTCTGTACACGTGGCGCCATTTTCACAAGGGCCAACGGAACATGCTTTAAGTCCTGTTGCCAATTAAAAGAAGCATTTTGTCAAATACCTAACGACCAACTAACTATTTACATGAACAAGTACAACAACAAATCAGCAACTGGTAGCCGCATATATCCTTATATATATATGTGTATATATATATGATTGTGGTCACACCACATTTTATCGCCCAGTATTGACTGGGTTCTACCTGTAATATTGCATAACACAGCCGTGCCACGGCTTTGTTCTTCTGACTGTGAACGCACTGGTCACGCTCAAGCGCCCGTCAGCATGACAACCATTATGACTGACGGCGCTGCCCCTTCGAACAATGTAAGCGATCACACTGCCAACTGCAGATCTCCGGCCCGTGGTCAGTGTGCTGCCGAAGTTCAGACAGATGGCCAAACTCACATCGTATGCAATGGTATACTTTGCAATCTCTTCAACAAGATGGACATCATGGTGCATGACACGCTGGTAAAGTTGTGCGTAGACCACTTCATTTCCAGCGAGATCGCAGCAGCTAAACATACCCTATACGAATGCGAAGTCGTCAAGAATCTTGCTTTGCGTCAGGGCCAGGGCCGGCGCCGGCAAGGGCATCAGAAAGAGAAAAACAACATTGAAGATATACTGATGGCGCTGCACAAGTCGCCTAGGGGACTGCCAGTGTTTGCAGTTACGGATTTGTCCACCCTGCCGCCGCTCGACGTCAACAACATCGACTTTGCTCACATTATCTCCGAGTTTCGTGCGATGCGGGCAGAAATGGCGGATCTGCGGCGTGACATGACAGCCGTCAAATCGAGGGAACCGGACCCGGTGATATGGCCTCAGCGTAAGCCTGAGCTCACGACAGATGATCGACAGACGCTTCGGGTGAATTTGCCGCCGATCAGCGCAGTCACCACAGCCGAACCGAGCAACACGTCGGCCGACGTAACCGTGAGTAACATTCGAGCTACGTCTACTCGTCAGCGTGGCCCTGCGATGGTTAACATAACACCTCTACCAGCTGCGAACGTTATCGGGAACCGTGCGCCGGGTGTCGCAAAACAACCAAGAAAGACTATCGTTGATGATGACTTTAAGCTGGTGTCTGGCAAAAAGGCGCAGTAACGGTTCGAAGGCGGTGATCGGCACGCGGAAATGCGGTAACCAGCTCAAAGTAAAGGATGGACGTTTCCTGACAGCCTTTATTTCACGACTGGATCCTACGGTCACTGTCGATGACATGTCTTTGTATGTGAAGTCTGTGCATAAGCTCGAGGCCAAATGTGTGAAACTAAAAACTAAGTATGAGAGTTATGCCTCATTCAAGGTTGATGTTGTATGCAATGACGCATCTAAGTTTTATGACCCGGACAACTGGCCATCTGGTGTATACTTGAGGAATTCTTTAACACCAAGAACTAAGTTATGGAAATTAACATCACATCTTTTAATAGTAATGGATTTAAAGGTTTTATGCCCCTCTTAAATGATGTGTTAATGGAATGTGATATACTGTGCGTACAAGAGCTTACGCTCACTAAACAAGATTGCCATATGCTAAACACCTGTCACGAAGGTTATGTGGGATATGGTGTTTCTCCTGTAGATGCATCTTGTGGTATTTTAACTGGTAGGCCGTATGGTGGTGTATGTTTTTTTATGGAAACATTCCCTTGATCAATACATCACCATTCTTGACCAATGCTATGACTGGCTATGCGGCATAAGAATTTGTTGGGGTAATAAGGAGTATTATCTAGTAAACGTATATTTACCTTATGAATGCGAGGAAAACAGGGACAAGTTCAATGATTATATGTCCAAAATTGCTGTATATGTTAATAATATTAATAGCTCGTGCATCACTATTGTTGGTGATTTTAACGCGGATATTTCCAAGAAATCAGTTTTTGGGAATATCTTACTTGATTTCTGCAAAGAATTTACTCTGGCTATATGTGATCAAGATACTCTCCCGATAGACACATACACATTCGTTAGTTCTGCCTGGGGAACTACATCATGGCTAGACCATATCATATGTACCGCTGTAGCGAAGGATTGCCTATCTAACATGTCCATACTTTATGACGTTATTTATTCTGATCATCACCCGATATCGTTCAGCATAGACAGCGATAGTGTACCAGAATGCGTTAGTGGTAGTGGCAATACTAATGAGATTAAGCAAGGCATCCAGTGGGACAGATTAAACCCACAAGATATTGAAGCATACAGAGAATGCACGAACGTTGAATTGAGCAAACTGAATGTTCCACCGGGTGTTAGATGCAATGATCCCAATTGTCATAAATGTAATCATCATGATGATCTCGATGACTTTTACAATTCTATCGTGATTACATTGAAGAGGTGTGGTCACACACTACGGTCAAATCGCAAAGGTGCTTATAAGTATAATGCTGTACCAGGTTGGAACGAGAGAGTGAAAGAGCTGTATTGTGCAGCCCGTGATGCTTACTGTATATGGAAAGAGACTGGCAAACCTAGACAAGGTGACATTTTTAATGTTATGAAATTATCCAGAATTAAATTCAAGCAGGCGATCAGACAATGTAAAAGGGAGAAAGAAACTATCATTGCTGATAACATTGCAGAACAGTTGTGTCAGAAAGACCACCGCAAATTCTGGAAAGAAATTAAGCACTGTACGAACAGTAAAGTAAAACTTCCGACAAACATTGATAATATACACGACGACGTAAACATCGGGTCAATGTGGAAGCATCATTATGAACATTTATTTAATGATGTGGAGGATAGTCGATGTGATAAAGTTTATTATGATTGTTCCACTGGCAATAAGGGAATGACTGTTGGTGCAGTTGAACTGATGGATATTATTAATGGACTCTCAAAAAATCACCAGGTCTGGACGGTATCAATGCAGAACATATTAAGTTCGCTGATTATCAACTCGCTGTGCTTTTATCTATCCTTGTGTCTTCGATTCTGGTGCATGGTTATTTACCAAAAGAAATTTCACAGTCTGTTATTGTACCAATTATTAAAGACAAGAAGGTCGAGTAAACGACAAAGGGAATTATAGGCCAATGTGTCTATCGAACATATTTTCGAAGATAATAGACACTGTTCTTTTTAACAGAATGGAAATGTACTTGGAAACCACTCCTAATAAATTTGGCTTTAAGCCTAAACATGGAACGGAGTTATGCGTGTTTGCATTTAAGGAATTATTAAGGTTCTACACTGAACATGGTTCAGCTATGCACGTCGCGTTTTTAGATGCATCAAAGGCGTTTGATCGTGTCAACCGATATAAACTTTTAACGAAACTAGAACAACGAAATGTACCGAACTATATCTTAAGAGTACTCAGCAATGAATTCAATAATTAATGTGTATGCATACGATGGGGAAATACCTACTCGGACTTCTTCTCGGTAGGCAATGGTGTTAAGCAAGGTGGGAAGTTATCCCCTTTGCTTTTTAACATTTATATGGATAATCTGAGTATACAACTGCACAAAAAACAAATCGGTTGTAGTCTTGGTAACATGGTTGTTAATCACCTTATATACGCCGAAGATCTACTTCTGTTTGCACCTTCTGCTAAGACTACAAACACTACTTGACAAGTGTTACTCATATGGATGTGTGCATGACGTGCAATACAATGCGGGTAAATCCCTGGTCATGTACTTTGAATCTAGAATGTCAAATCTGTCTAAAGAAATGACATTAGGAGGAAAGAAGCTAAACTTTGCCACCTCCTGTAAATATCTTGGATATGTCATTTCTAATAACTTGTCTGATGAGTCTGACATGCAAGCCAAAGTGAGACTTTTGTATGCCAAGAGCAATATGTTATGTCAAAAGTTCCACTTTTGTTCAACTGCTGTAAAAAATAAGCTATTTACAGCGTATTTTGGTAATATCTATATGTGTGCGTTATGGGTGAACTTTAGAAAAGTAAATTTTCAGCAATTCGTTGTTGCATATAATAACTCTTTCAGAATATTGAACAATTTGCCCATGAGGTGTAGCGCTAGCCACATGTTTGCTACAGCTAATGTCAGGTCGGGTAAATGTGTAATCAGAAAGGCTATTTCTAGCTTAATGAATAGGATTGACATGTCTTTGAATCCCATTATTTATAGCATTAAAACTAGCGACGTGTATTGTACCTCGAAACTGCGGCACCAGGGGGTCCGGGATTTATATAATTTTTAAACATATTGTTCTTATCGATGTATTTTTATATTTATTTACATACCTTTATTGATGTACGTGTATATATGGACATGACGATTGTCTGAAATAAATACATTATTATTATTATTATATATATATATATATATATATACATATACAGCTATATATATATATATACGCTATATATATCTATATACGCAATTACAATATGGACATCATATCAAAGGCATAGATATATATATAGATATAAATATATATAAATTGTCTTTCAACGAGTGAATGATTCACTTACTGATTACAACAAGACATTTCGCGCGAAAGAAATCGATATCAACCATGAACAATACCAGCGGAATACATACTATGTTGGGTAGAATAACAACGGATATATCACAATTCAGTAAGTTTCTGGTTCAGACTGCCTGTTGCAGTGGAAACGTCGATGTAATAAGTTAGTCGTCATAGTTGTGATCCAAAGAAAATTCGATTTATATTACAGTGAAATATACGTACGTTCGCAGTAATGTCCGATGGAGTCGCGATTACATGTACACGTCACCCCGCCTTGGCTGTTGACATGGGTTGTCTCTACACATCGCTTTCCCTGAAACAGTCGGCGATTATCATGTGTTATAACGATCGCGAGGAGAACCCATCGCATCAAACTGCATAATATCCGGGAGCAATGTATAAAATAGAATTAGGCCTAATATATATATATTATATATATATATATATATTGAAGCAAATTAGTATAAATGTTAAAATAAATCAATTAATTAATCTACACAATAATAGTCAATATTAACGTCAAGAAGTTGAAAAAGTATTAGACTGTACACTGTTCATAAACTGTTAGACTGTACATAATTTATATATGGGAATGCTGGACAAAACTATGAATCAGTTGGTGCTGGTATGTCTACACAATTTTTGTTGATGTGTACAATTTATATTAAACCTGCTACAGCAATTCAACTGTATGCTCGTTTCAAAATGTGACCTGTGTAGTATAATCTACAATATGCCACCTCTTTTCTGCAAATGTGTTGGCTACTTTTGATGAAATCGATGGACTACATTATTTTATATGCCAATCTGTCATCACTGCCAGATTATGCCAACATGGCGTCACTGGTCAGGCGAAATACACGATGCCGTAGTTTAACATTATTGTAAGTTACCCGATATTACGATCAAAGTCAATTCACGGTTACGAAACTATACATTCCTTTGTACAACTGCCCATGGTGTTAACTAAAGCCCAGCATACACGTAACGACGCGAGTGAGTTTTAGTGTTTTTTACTAGCGACGTTATTTTTGCGAAAAAGCGTCGCATCGTTACCTGTATGACCCCCTCCAGACGCGCATACACGATACGACGCGACTAGCGACGCGACTGGCAGCTGCGACAGGTTGATGCATGCACTCCTGTTGGTAGCGGCTGGCACTGCCGCCACTGCCCGGCGGAATCCTGTGGAACTATTCGAAAATGGCGGGGTTGTCTGCTCATCAATGGCGAGCTACGGCATTAAAGGTGCACAATCACTTCAATTTATTGCTCCTGACGTGTCAGACTAATTTCACGAAACGTAATCGTATCAGGTATTCATTATTGATACACTGGTTCATTTGTACGTATGCTTTACTTCGTTTTAGTGAAATTAACAGACAAACAATAAAATGATTTTCGGTCAGTCCTAACCGAATATCAAGACACATATCTGAACTTGGATGTGGTCTGAGATAGAATTCTCGTGTAATAGTCACGTGAACGGGAATATGCGGCGACATCGGCCTTTGACCCCACCGTGCGGTGCCTGGATTCATTCAGCATTGCGTATTTACGAATCGCCATCCATTTTTCGTATACAAGTCGTAGCTCGATAGTTTTATCTGCAATGAAGGGACGCCCACGGATATATGTCACCGACTCGGCTAAAAAGAGGGTGAGAGCGGAAAGGCAAAGAGCGTATCCGCGTACAAAGGTGTATATTGGAAAGGTCATGGATTTGTGGAACCAAACGAAAGAAACGGCTGGCGTGAAAAGTGATTCAGCATTCGCCAAGGTTCATCTGGACAGGTTAGTAATGTTTAATTTATCAGCATCAGTAACACGTATTTGGGCGTATGAGGGTATATGGAGATTATGTTGCTTGAGTCAAATTGGTTTTCTACTTTTAACCAACGAAAGGTAGTCGTCGAGTTGATATAGCCAATTAATATAGTATTATCGCCCACATCGGTGCAGGCCCATACCTGCGGGCCCATGGTATGGGCATGAGTATGAGGCTATGTATGTATGGCTATGCCTATACTATAGGCGGCCTACCTCACCTAGCAGGGACGTACGTGACAGCGACATGCTAGCAGGCATGGGACAATTAACTTTGGAATAAAATTAATGAAATTACAATAAATCATGATATATTTCAATGATCAAGTTATATGTTTACAATTTATATTTTGATCAAATTAAGAACATGTTCTTCAATTTGATGTAATATCATTGATAATCATTTTATTTGGTCACTTTATTTTATGCATAGACTAAATATAATCATAATAAAAAACTTGGTGGTGTAATTGTAATTAATTTGAACATTTTAGTTTTAAATTGCAGTAGCACCCACCGGACATTCACATTTTACTAAGCTCAATTACTGACTGACACTGGTTGGACCTTTCCGACTGAAAACATAATTGCCTGGATCTAACTATAAGTACTTGCTTTATTGGATGTCAGTTGAGTTACTGGCTGCTTGTAGTGTGCACTTTGATCAGCAAAGCAAGTTACATTTACTGACAGCAGATCAGTGACAATCACCTCAGGAATCACATAATACCCAGTAAAACACAGCTAGTCTAAAGCCCTGCGTGGGGCGGGTTTTCGGGCTTGATTTTTGTTGTTGTTGCGGTGCGGGTTAAGTTTCAATTTGTGCGGGGCGGTCTGCGGGTCAGGTCACTGCGGGCTAGTAATTTCTACATGCCGGTTACTGCAGGCTGATTTTTGTAACTCATTAATGGTCACCAGTTACTCAAAGGTGGGACATTCTTTGAGCTAGTTAATTGGGGATTACCTGATTGCCCTTTTGTTTGTGTTTAAACAGTGTTATGTTAACATGTGCTGGCCTGCCTTCCACTTCAGTCAGGTGTGATTAGTGGCTTCTTCCAGGTGGAAGTATCAGTTCAGGCCATCAATCTGTTTGTGTAATTAAGCCACCAGGATGTCCATAAAGAGCAGTTACCCCACCAATTAGACAGGAAATGCCTTTGATGTGTGGAGACTGGAGACCATGCCACTTGGCACTGCTGACAGTGCTAACTGCTAAGAACAAGAACTGTCAGTCTGCCTCTGTAGAAGTAAGATGGCTCAAGTCAAACTGCCTTCTACACTAGTATAATCCGGTGCCAGTAGCCTGGTCCAGAGGGGATTTTGAAAATGTAAATTGCAACTTCTAATATCTGCAAATTGCAACACTGCCTTTGTGCACCAGACTCAACCTTTGAACAACTCATGTTTATGCAGTACAATGGCAAATAGATTATAAGATCATAGGATGCCACTGAAATTAATGCCAGCGGTGTAAATTTCATTGTTCTTCATAAAAAAATGATCAACTACCATTGCATATTCACTTGTGCTGAGTTATATCAATTAATTAATTAATAATTTTAAAATACGTTAAAATTGTACTCGTACCTTTACTTTGTCCCAGGTCTGCTTATCATCTTCAGGTATTTACATTATAATGACAATAATAATAATAATAATAAGATAACTTCTATTGCGCCTAAATCCTTGGAAACCAAGCTCAGAGGCGCATCAAAACAAAAGGGTTGGTCAATCTCAAAGTCCATAAGTAGTTTTCCAGTTGTCAACAGATGGGTCAAGGCGCTAGGGAGCTAAGGTGGATAAGCAAGGTTGTAAAGATACGTTTTTAAATGACGACGGAATTTTGTAATATTTTCAACTGATCTAACACTAAGAGGAAGCATATTCCAAAGAGTTGGTGCAGCAACAGAAAAAGCCCTAGTTCCAATGTTAGTTTTGGCTCTAGGAACAAAAAGTAGGTCAGAACTAGATGATCGAAGCTGGATAGATTTTCTTACAGGAGTAAGCAATAAATGCAAATAAGATGGTTGCTTATTGGACAGTGCCTGATATGTAATGGTACAGATCTTAAAAATTATACGATATCGTACAGGAAGCCAATGTAAAGACTTCAAAAGTGGCACAGAGCGAGAAAAACGAGGAGATCTTGTAACTACTCTTGCTAGACAATTTTGGACACGCTGAAGTTTTGTGATATCCTTGCTAGCGATATTATAAAGGAGGGAATTGCAATAGTCAATTCTGCTGCTAACAAGCGCTGTTGCAATAGTCTTAGCAACAGAAAATGACATATACCGGCGAATACGGCGAAGATCACGAATATGATAAAAACAGCAGCGACATGTTTGAGATATATGTTGTCGGAAATTGAAGTTTCTATCAAAGATTACTCCTAGATTACGCACCGAGGTTGCTGGCGTGATGTACTGATTCAAAATACGCGTAGGGAAAAAACCATCCAGTTTACAACGCTGCATTCGAGTACCAATAATGATCAATTCCGTTTTATTTGCATTTAATTTCAACTTGCTGTCAGTCATCCAATGGAAGATATCTTGAAGGCAATCACTAAGTTGGTTAAGGGAGCGATTTGTATCCGGGGTAGCCAACGAAATGTAAATCTGAGTGTCATCAGCATAAAGATGATGATCTAAGTTATGTTTTTGTATAACAGAGCTTAGTGGCGTGGTGTAAAGAGTAAAAAGCAAAGGCCCAAGAACAGAACCCTGGGGAACACCAAATAAAGCCGGCAGTGCAGCTGAAAAGCAGTTCCCAATCTTTATAGTTTGGTATCTATCAGTTAGATACGAAGAAAACCAGCTTAGAGCTGTGCCAGATATGCCGTACCACTTTAATAGGCGTTCAATGAGAATGCTGTGATCAATCGTGTCAAACGCGGCAGAGAGATCTAGTAAGGTAAGTGCAGTCACTTTACCATTATTAATGTTCAAGGTAATGTCATTATGAACCTTTAAAAGGGCAGTCTCTGTTGAATGAAACTGCTTATATGCTGATTGTGACACATTAGTTAACACATTTGTGCTAATGTGAGACCTTAGACGACTTGCTACAACCTTTTCTAGTATTTTGGAAATGAAGCTGAGATTAGAAATAGGTCTATAACTGTTTAGGTCTTGCTTAGGCAGAGATGACTTCTTAAGAAGTGGTGTGACATGGGCGTATTTAAAATCATCAGGAAAACAGCCAGAGCAAAGTGATGCATTTATAATATTTGTTATAGGTCCAATTAGTGTATCGAGACATGCTTTTAGCAGCATTGTTGGAAATGGATCAAGTGCACAAGATTTATTTGGGGAGGACATAATTATTTTCCTAACTTCATCAACTGTTGCAGGTTCAAATGATACAAGTTGAGAATTTACTTGTGGAAAGTCCACACTGACATTACTTATATTATGATGTGGGAAAGCAGAACGAATGATACTGATTTTATTCTTGAAGTGACTAGAGAACGAATCACATAGAGACTTAATTGACATATGATCAGGTAACGATGGAGTAGGCCGTCTGTGTAGAATGTTATTGATGCAGTTCCATAACTGACGCGGATTATCAGACTTATTTATGACCATATCTGTAAAATAATCTGATTTAGCTTTAGCCATTTGTCTGTTACAGAGGTGACATTGCTTAGAATAACGCGACCTATCTAATGGCGAGCGTGATTTGCGCCATACACGCTCTAAATAACGACGACGCCTTTTAGATAGTATAATTTCAGAAGTCATCCATGGAGCCGGTGGCCTTTCTGACACCCATTTGGATTTTATAGGTGCATGTTTGTCAAGTAGTGCATTGAGTACTTGACAGTACTGTTTATATAAGTCAGATATATGTTTTTTTGGATCTGTGATAAGGTCAGATATAAGGATATCAGCCATTAAAGCTGTAATGTCAATCCTATGAATGGCTCTGTAAGACACATTGTGTTTCGATTGTAAAGGGGCTATAGAACCATTAATATTGGCAATGACAGTATGGTGGTCTGATAACCCATCTGAAACAGTAGGTGCTTGGATATTATTACAAGTTGAACGGGTTATCAAGAGGTCAAGCCAATGGCCATGTATATGTGTCGAAAAGGTAACATGTTGTTTCAAATCAAATGATGCCAGAATATCATCAAACGTAGTTGTAGTTGAAGAAGGTATATCCAAATGTAGATTAAAATCACCAAGAATGTAAAATTCTGAGTGAATGACTGCCAGATTTTCCAACATATCCTGAAAGTCTTCAAAGAAATTGGCAGGATGTCCTGGAGGGCGATAGATACAAACAAAGTGTGCGGAGAAAGAAGAATCTGAAATTTCAGCAAAGATGGACTCAAAACTAGAGTATTCAGGGTTAGAATGTAATTTAACTTTGAACTGCTGTGATATAAAAAAGCCAACACCACCTCCACGGCCGACTAAACGTGGTCGATGGTGAAAGGTGTAACCAGAAGGGGAAACGTCAGCAATGCATGCATGTGTATCACGTGGTCTAAGCCAGGTCTCAGTTACAGCTAGAATGTTTATTTTCTTTGAAATTAATAAATCACAAAGTGAGGCTGTCTTATCTCGTACAGATCGAACATTTGTAGTGGCCACCCGAATGTGTCGTCTAACAGATGGCCCAGGATTGAGACTTACATCTCCTGCTAGTAATAAAATTATTGCTAATTTCAATGTAGGCGTAGAGCGGGGGATTGGCAGTAACTTTCTATTATAACAAACATGAAGACATGGCAGACTATGCAAAATTGAAATAGAATGATGAATTTTAGTGTGATTAGGAAAAAGCACATTAAAATGATTATATCTCAATGGTTTGCATAAAACAAAATCGATGTCCCTTACAACAACAGAACAAGACAAGCAGAAAACACCAAATAGGAATAATGGTGACATAATTATGTTAGATTATTATCATATTTAGTAGACAATAATAGACCAAAACCATATAATTTTATATCATATAGATAATAAATAGTAAAGAATGTTAAACCCAGAGCTAAGGCTAAGCCTACGGCGTAACTACCGTAACTAAGTAAAAACTAAAATATATTTACAAGATCAGTAGAGTCTCAATTTTAACAATAAAGCCTACTTTATTTAATTAGAAAATGTTGAACCGGGGCCAACTCCGGTAACTAAATTGAGACTTACAGGCCTATTAAGGGAGGAAGAACTATTTATATTTATTATAATTCACTCAGTCAGCCGTAGCCTTAGTCTTAGATAGGCAGAAACTGACTGTAGTATCAATCACTCAATGCCATTAACTGCACCATGATTCATTTTTAAATACCGTATTTATTGTAATAATATAAAATGCCAATAGTAATCTAAAAGGTCAATTGAAAAAACTCACAGGCAGCATGTTTTGTAACTTCATAATTTAACAGTATAATTGGTACAAACGACAACATTTAAACAAACAAAAAACTGAACATTGCCGACCGGCGAAAGTGAGCGATAATCATAACGGCTTTAACGCCGATTTTATTATTAAGTTGAATATGACTGGAACAAAACTTGTTAAAATATGCTTATAATTTAAATATACTTAGCTTGTGGTTGAATTCTTGATTCTGTAGCGCATTACAAGTTACATAATATTAAAAGTAATCTATTCAAAATAATTAGTATGCTATAATTGAACATTAAACGAAGGATAAATTTTGAAAAGTAAACATTATGCCACGCCCCCTAGCGACCAAGGGTTCTATTTGTCTTAAAAATGGAATTCCAAGTACGACATGGTTGTCACCCATCACCGTGCATTTATTAATATTGTAAACAACAACGATTAATAAAGATGATATATTTTTAATGATTCCATGTCATCTGTTGTGGGCTGCGGGGCGGGTGCGGGCTGACTTTTGACTAATTACTGCGGGGCGTGTTGCGGGCCAAGTTACTGTGGGGCGGGCAGCGGGCCAGGATGTGGCAAAATATGCGGGGCGGGCTGAGTTGTAATATGCGGGGCGGGTTGCGGGTCAAACGACATAGTTGCGGGGCGGGTGCGGGCTCAGATTTCCAGCCCGCGCAAGGCTTTAACAGCTACCAATTGACCTTTACCCATGTCTACACAATAGTAGTATGATACTATGAGTTTGACTACCATGTTTTGTATGATATAAATATATCTTTACTTGCCTTCAGCAATATAGAATAAAAAATAACACTTCTTTACTGTTTTTCCATGTGTGATGTACAACATTGAATGCTGATTGTAATAAAATATAAATTTAATAATCTTGTATTACGTAAATTTAAAAGAGTAGTAATAATTTAGGATTTTTTTAGAGAATTCTAAACATTTATACATATATTGTGACCGTAATAGTGTACATATTACCAGGGGGTAAGCGCCCAAAACTGCATGTAGTATGTATAGAAAGAACAGTTTATAAGTTACATCTCTGAAAAGTGTGGAATATGTATACACATTGAGAGAGATCTTTTAGGCCTCTATGCTAACCTTAGTTTGATAGTGAGCAAGAAAACAAGTACACCGGGTGCATGAACATAGGAGGAAAATTTATTTTATTCTTTCTGAAAGGTATTTAAATAGCCTGGATATTATTTTGATGTTATACTATTTATGTGTAGTAGTACTATTAAAAATGTCAAAATTAACCAATTTAGGCCATTCCACTTTATGCCTTCACTTGACAGTTTCATCACAAATATGCAAACGACATCAACACCAATCCAGCCATCACAGACAACAACCGCTGCATTGGCTCTATCGAGTATCAGTGGTCACAGTAAAACCAGCTCACTGTCAGGTATTCAGTCTCTTCCTGAGGCTGGGTGTAGCTCTGAACCATTACAACCAATGTAAGTTTACGTAATGGTATTAATGTACTGTTATGTTCTGGTTTGACCAGTCTAATTTCTGTACAATTATTCCATCTTTGTAAAACTGTCAACTACATAACACATTTCATTTGCAGTTAATTTTGTCAACTTAATTTTATTTTTATTTCATTTGGAATTTTTGTATTGCAAACATAAACATGTATATACAATGCAAGTAAATAAACGTGGCACAATTAGCCAAGCCTCAGTGATTGTCCTTTCACAATAATTATGTTTATGCTGGGGCACATATCTACTAAAGCCTGCAACTGCTTTAATGTTACTTCACATGACATTTTATCTCACTAATCACCTGCTGGGTCGCACAGCACAAGATGCTTATGTTCAGTTACTGATTTGTATTTTTGAATGTATATTTTATTGTGTGTTCAGAAATCAAAATTAAAAACTTAATTTGACCTGTTTAAACAATACAATGTGTGGAATGATTTTAATAATACGTAAGGTTGGGGAGACTTAGTAAGACATATGATATAATGTCGTTAGCATGGGAGCTGCCTCACAAGTGTTGCTATGTTGCTAACAATAGTTAATCAGTACACTTTGTTGCAGTATCCCATATGAAGACGACCCAATGGGATTGGAAGCTGTGGATCCTGGTGATACATCGTATCAGTTTGGAGATGACACACTACGAGAGATACATCAGTAAATATTTATATTATGTAAAATTTTATATATGTATATATATATATATGTTTCATGTACAGTAACAAATGGTTACTTTTGTGGTAGTTCACCACCGACAACCTTTTCTTCTGGTTAGCATTTTTTAAATGTCAATCCACCAGACCAGCACATTTTCTCCTGAAATTACAGGAACATGCATGCAAGTGCTGTTATGATAACATATTAGTTTTGTTTTCATAGTACTTTAATTAATATTCTTCATTAAAATGTGTTACAAAAGGTGTTTCTTTCTGTCATTACATATGGTACAGTACATTTTTTATTAAACCACTAATGGACAACATTTATAGCAAGTTTGTAGATATTCCGTTAACCAGCTTTTTAGTTGATATGTTTGTCTGCTACACATATGTACGCACTAATTAATTGTACATTATTGCAGAGGAAATATTATATGATGTCATGTTTGATGTATTGATTTCAAAGCAATACTCACTGCTTTGCTTTTTAAATGTAGATGTCGCATCGACATTGCCGGTTTAGAGAGCGTCACCACATGTGATTTAGTGCACGATTTGGAAGAGACGGTCAGTGATACCTCCAGTCCAGGAGAAGAAGAAACAACGATGGTGACAACAGCAGAAGACATCACAGGGAAACCCTGCTTCATTGTTTATGAAGAATGTCTACTGGAACTTGCAGCAATGAAGGTATACACTTTTCTTTGATAATCATGAAACACTTTTCTTTGATAATCATGAAACATACTGGTGGCATAAGTATAACTAACAATAATAACTTCATGCCAATCCGTAGAAAAAAAAACATGTGCATCAAGGGTTTAAAAATGATGGAGACTTGTTTCTATATTTTTTATGAATATATATATTATCGGGTTTGGGGTCAATTGTAATTCGTAATTGTGTAATTAATTACAATTATGGTGTAATTGAAATATTTTAAAGTATCGTAATTGTAACTGATTTTGTGTGTGTGCCGTAATTGCAATTCAATGACATCCCCATAATTTCTCCAATTGTGGGTAAAACTCCCAGAACTGTTTTTTATTTCATTATGGAAACTAAGTCTGTTTCCCTCTGAAATCACCTTCTCTCTCATACTCCACATTTTTGGGGTGTTATAGTCAGACAGTGACTCTTTCTGGTGAACATGGGCAGATAACAGCTGTCTGCCTGTTCTGCCACAGTCCTGTTGCATAAAGCATTTAGCAGTGTCTGTCCAAGCAATCAGTCACCCATGGAGAGGCACAGTGCCAACTAGTCTTTATTTGCCTTATTGACTTGGCACATTGGAAGCACTGATAGAAAGATAAAACATGGCTTCTCTTCCATTGGGGAGGGCATATAGAGCTGACCCATTGAAGCACTAGCTCTAACAGTAGCAGGCTTCAGCAGTTGACAAGTGTCAAGTAGGAGGCCAAGAACAAATGATAGGCCTGTGGTCCAGTGCTACATGGGCTAGCTGCAGTAATTGTAATTTATTTAAATAAGGCTGTGCACTAACACTATCCTTTCACTGTGGAATTACTTTCTAGTAAGCTTGAAGGCAGCAAGGTGCTGAGAAGCCAATTGTGTGGTAATGATATAATGCCACCAATCTATTGTAATTGACAATGATAATTGAATATATTTTGGGACGGTAATTGTATTTGAAATGCAAAATAATTGTAATTGTAACAGTACTAACTGTAATTGATCAATGTAATTGAACCCAACCCTGTATATTATATATATATAATAGAGAAATCAGTTTGAACTTTGGTGTCATTACATGTTATCATACTTTTTCACAACGAGAAGTCATGGGCACATCCAGGAGGGCCTGTAGGACATGTTCCTCCATAAACCTTTGGAATGTGCCCCTCATTTTGTTGATCTTTATGAGGGTGGACTTTGACACTCTTAGAGAACCTTAGATTGTTTTTTTTTCTGTGAACCATGGGGGTGCAGTTGGGGGTTTCTTGAAGAGCCCCCATGTTGTGTTTTGCCAAGCCTGCATGGGGATGCAATTGGAGGTTTGTGATGAGCCTCAGCCCCTCCTCAAATATTCACAAAAATCTTATGCCTGTGTACTACTCTCTATAAATTACTTCTCACACTTATAAATTTGTTTATTGGTCTAGGTAGAAAAACTTTGCAAAGTCAAAGGATGCAGACAGTCATATGACTTGAATCTGAAGCACGTTGGAAGTACTGCTGTACTTGTGTGGGTGAGTACAGTTCAGATTTGGGGCAGAAGTACTCGGTACTCGAGTATATTTTTGAAGTACTCATACTCATAAAAATTATGGGTCATGGATTCGTACTTATACTCATTGTACTCCGATTTTATGAGTACATTATGAGTACGTCTGAGTAGTTTCTAAATATGCACTGGGGAAAATAAATTTATTTGGTTATAAAATGAAATTTTCCTGGAATATTTAAATGTTGAACTATTTTTTAAATACGTTGTTATTTCTGAAAGAATACCACCTTACCATCCCTACACATAGTACATCCTCATTCTCTGAAAACCATGACTATGCTAGTACCCAAACATGGCAACGGGCAGCATCTTTTCCCCTTCAGAAACACCCTGTTAAACAAACAATAATTGTAGGTTAATCACTCAGTTCATGCCATAATCCTGTTTGTTAATTAATTTAATTGTTTATATTAATCTGCTCTGTTCATTTGTGTAGTTGTGAAATTTGGTATGACAGTTACTCGTACCAATCTGTTTGCAGTGCAGTTCCCTTATGGATCATCACAAAATGTTTATGTCTGATATCATACAAAATAATTTTCGTTTGGGGGAGGGATGGGGGTTGATGCCAGATGAAATTAATTTGGTCTGATATTGGATATCAATGTTGTTAAATGATCCCTTACTGCTGCCATATAAACATCTTTATTAGTAAAAACTTGCATATACAGGGTGTATATATTTCCTCATTCAGTTATATATCATTAAAAGTACACATGATGCAAATTATATTCATATTCACATTGGCTGTACAAAACGTCAACATTAATCAACAAGTGCCTCACATAATTAACCTAACTTATGCATAATCATCTCATACAGAATTATGCTTTCAGACCTGCCCAAAGGGACACAAGGGTCGTAAGTGGGCCTCACAACCTCGGCTTCGCAAGCGGGGAGTATATGCTGGTGATTTTCTCCTGGCAACAAACATTTTGTTGTCAGGAAACAATTACACAAAAGTGGCGCTACTCTTCCGCTTCATGTGCCTGGGGATAGTGAGCCCGGCACAGTTCGACAGGATACAGTCACTCTACATCGTGCCTGCTGTGATGGAGTACTGGGAGAAGCTCAGGACCACAACCATTCAGCAACTGCAGGGCAAAGCACTCATCCTCGCAGGTAAATGGTCACATTAATATGTACCTATGTTGATAACCTGTACCTGGACTTATTTTTCATACATATTTATATTATGGCATATTCATCTAAGGCACATTTGTATTATCTAATTTATAAACATAGTATATGTTAAACAATTTATATCACATAAATTCTAATCACTAATTTCACATAATGTAATTACGTTAAGTAGTAATTGTCGATATTACTATTACAGAATATACAGGAGTTATTTTTAACAATAGAAAACTAGTACCCCTTGACTGTTCGTAAGATGGTAAACAACCCATATGATATGTTTCAGTTACAGTGTATAGTTAACAACTGTGTGATACATTTTCTTTAGGAGATGGACGAAATGACAGCCCAGGTCACAGCGCACAATACTGCTCATATACACTGATGGACTGCGAGTCAGGCAGTATTGTGTCAACAGTAGTGGTCGACAAGAGGGAAGTCAACCTTAAATCCCCCAACATGGAGAAGGTGGCACTTGAGAGGAGCCTCACCCTGCTGTCAGGCACTCTGCAGATTGCAGAGCTTGTCACCGATGCACACACACAGATTGCTGCCTTCCTTCGTGAGTTATCTTAGTTGTACAGAAAGTGGACTCTCACAAAAAAACAGTAAACATCAATTGTAACGTTAGGCTTACAAATTTATGTACGTTTTCAATTATGTTCTTCTGGTGAATATGCTTTATCCAACTATTTGACAAGATATTCAACTTTGTAATTGATGAGCATGCTCATGACTAGTGTACACAACATGATAATGTGTATAAATGAAAATAAAAATTGTATGTGCATTTTAAGTCCTACACATTCATCCAAGCTTCGAAAAAACATTATGCATGATGTGTACACGTTTTGTGTGTTGCTTGTGTGTAAAGACAAATGATCGATACATTTTGGCTGGTATGGCTGCAAAGCATACATACTAAATAAGTTATTATATTTTAGGAGATGAGTACCCACAGATCCTTCATCAGTGGGACATTTGGCATGCAGCAAAGAACCTGGGGAAAAGACTGTCAGAGGTACATGTTTCATTGTGAACGAATGTTGTTGGTGTATTAAAGAAGGAGCAGATCAAGGACAATGTTTCCATGTCTGTTATGTTTGTAGTTACATCAGCATATGTAACAAAATAAGATATGAATAATGTCAGCTTACAAATTATTGAAATGTGATGAAACATTCCAAAAGAATTATGAATCTTAAGTGGAGCGTATTAGCACAGTGGGAAGAGCTTCGGACTCTCGACTCGGAGAACGTGGGTTCGAATCCTGTGCGATGGTGTCAAACCTTGGGCAATTTTGTTTACTCTACATTGCTTCAGTTCACTGTATCAGTGAGTACCTGACTGTAGACAGTAGTTGATATTTGTTTACGAATAGTCTTCATGCATTAATTGCAGCATGGGTGCATGCTTCCAAGAGATATGGTGTTCAATTGAACAGGTCTACCAGGGAGTAAAATTGTAAAGCACTTTGAGCAGCCCTGGTGACTGGATACTGCACTATATAAGAACTTACCTTTACTTTACGATTATGACTACTGTGAAGCATCGATAACCCAAACACTTTGGTCCCTAATGTACGTGCCATGGCTGATGAGGTTCTACTCTATTGATGGGCCATGCCATGCCATACCATAGTCTGAGCTGGCAGAAATTAATCATAAACATAATAACAGTACATTTTGATATGATGGGTGTATCAAATGCTATCAATATATATGCACCCATATATATGTTTATATACCATACCATAAATATAAAACATTATGTGACCCTACCATCTGCTATTTGCCAGGTGTCTAGTAACCGTGCAAACAAGGCTTTGGGACCTTGGTGCAAGGACATCGTGACGCATTTCTGGCACTGTGCAGAAGTTGCAGAAGGTTCTGAGGAGCGATTCAAGGTAATTGTTTTAAAAAAACCTGTTTTCTTTACATTTTCACAATGACCCATGTTAATCACACCAATATCATAATCTTTCTAAACATGTTCCAATAACATAAATTTGGTGGCTAAAACAATTCAATAACGTACCAATTGGTAGATTTAAAAAAATGTATGTACAAGTTCATTACTGTATTTATTTGATTTAGTGTATTGACATGTGTGTAATTTAACATGAATGTTTGTTTTGTTATGTAGTGACAACGCTGTGTTGTAGGAGGAGTGGCGAGGGATCATCCACCACACAGTCAACAAACACGAGTGGCAAATTGGTGGTGGGGTGTCTGCTGGCCAATGTTCCCATGGTCCTCTGGAGGAAGACCATGACAAGGTCTGGCTGGAGGAAGGCTCGCCAGCACACAAAGCCTTGGTGGAAGTTGTACTGAATGTTCGCTTCCTCAAGAATGTCCATCATTATGTGAAATTCAGGTGTGTATTTCAAAAGTTACAATTTTGTACTATTTTAACTATTACACTATTTATTTATAAAACAAATTATGTATTCATCTTTTTAAAGAACACCTCTTATTTTATCACTCCATCAAATGTTGGTTGTCAGCACACTGTGGTTGTGTGTAAAGTACAGATAATGGTTATGTGATCGTTGGTCATGGTTTTCAGACATACCGGAGAACTCGAAGTGTTTCATCACCACATGTTGATGTATGCGGCTAAACTTTTCACATTCAGGTAAACGAATAATATGGTACAGATTATCATAGGTCTGTCACCAAACCTTTCATGAAAATCATAAATAATAGCAATGAAGAACGACGACATATAATTTTGTCTGCATGATAATTTTTTATTAACTCCTGTCCTCATGAAATTGCATATTCGTGTTTAAAAATGTGAAGTAAACACTATTTCCAGTCTTATTATATAAGATTGTATTAAGACTGTGATTCTACTGACTAGACAATAATTACAAGTAAGAAAATAACAAGTACAATTATTGCACTGTATATTATAACATTTATAATATTACATGAATAAGTTATGATTACATGTGTTAAAAACAACAACACTTACATCAAACTGCAATTGTTTATCGCATGCAGTGTGTAATGAAAAATCACAAGAAAATGACTAGGCAATTATGAAAGATAAACAAGAATTACAGGTATAATCATTAAAATTGGACGTTGATCATGACATAGTACAATATGTGTGATCGTACACAAAAAACAATGTAATATAAAGTATTAGAAAAATATAAATTGGTGATAATGTAAAAAAATAAAAAATAAAATAAATAATAAATACATAATAAATATACTTTCAAAAATACAATGTCGATGCAGTCAGTATACACAGAAACAGGTGTATCAAATGTCACAAACATGTTTTATATCTCGCAGCTACCCAGTGTATGTTGCAAGAACTCAGCTGGCTGCCATCGACTACCAAAAACACAAAGACAGACCCTACCGCCTTAACTCTGCAGGAGAAATTATGTGAGTATTTCCGTTGACATAAATAGAAATTATTGATGTAGCAACATTACTTATTAATTTTGAAAAAAATACCAATATTAAAAAACTTAGAAAACATTAAAATGTGGCTTTGTGTGAAGAAATCTAAGAGTACCACGAACATTCTTAGAAGAGTCAAAAGGAAATACTAAGGCAGTTAGAACAAGAGCAAGATTTATAGGATGCATATTGAGAAAGGTTTGTGTAACAATGGAGAGAACGTTCTAGAGTACAAATAATAGATAGATAGATAGTCTGTAAACATGGTTTAGAAACAGAACTGCTACTAAATACAAATGAAAGAAATTGGAGGGCCATGATTGTCAATGTCTGCATAACATGTAGCAGCAAGAAAAAGAGCAGCTAGAAGAAGACCATGTATGAATTACTTTTGAAGAATATGGTGTCACATTTATCTAAAAAATAATTCATGCCACAGTCATGGAAATTGTTATTTTGTCTGATTTAAAGGTACAGGAGGATGTACAGCAAAAAATCGGGAAACTGGTATGCTGTTCCCATGAAGACACGGAAATCCTACAGTTACATAATCGACATGCAAATGGATGCAGTTCGTCGCAGAATGGTTGATACAGAATCAGTGTCAAGACGTCGCGAATTGATGGCAGAAGATCCCCGCCGAATCAGTCGGACCATGGCACCCACTGCTCCACCACCAACTGCCGAGCTAGTGAGGCGTCACCGCTCCCGGATGTCCAGAAACCTCCGGTCTACAATGACGTCTGGTCAATCAAGCTAACCGACTGACCTGGAAGCCAGTGTAAACCCCATTTGCATTGGGGAATCGATCCCTAATGCGGCTGACCACACAACTGGGGATGACGCGACGGATGTTTGTCCCGAGTCGGCCATGTCGCCACAGGACAAACTGCCTGTAAGCAGCATGTCGCAGGGCTGCCGAGTCGTGTCCGGGGTCCTGCGCAAAAATGTCTGCCCAGTAGGCCATGTTGATTTGTAGAACTAATGGCTCCAGACACACTAGTTCAATCTCCTGTAAAGATAAAATTGTTATAGCAAAACAACGTTGGGCATCATTGCAATGTTGGGAGTAAATATGGAGTATTCATTGTGGTAATCCGTATAAATTGTTTGATGAATGACCTGATATACCTCATACATATTGGCATATATCTTGCGAGCAGTGAGTATTCCACAGGGGATGGTTTCAGTGGGATGTAGGGGGTGATACAGCAAGGATAACTTAGTGTAACAAAAAAGATGATGATGTATTTTAATTGTATGAGGTCGTTGTCATTAAATTTATTGTTATTTTTTATTATGAATATTCATTAAAATTGCCATCCTGGCCAGAGTCAATATTATACATTGATGTGATAGCTGCTAACTGGCAAGGATTATGAAATTTGTTTCCTGACAATACATCTCAGTTTCTGTCATGTGTAACTATTACAGCTACTCTTGTTTGACATTTCAAGATGCTGCCTGAACGTCAAGGTTACATCGTCATGGGAAATGTTGTAATGCCAACATTTTAGATAGGTGTTATGCCAACAGTATGTTTTCCTTATCATGTATTCGAAGGGTTTGTCACATGTGGCATATTATGAAAGAATCAGTTCACTCCAGGGTTCATTACTACATAACCTCAGGGTATTATCGTTCATTTAAAACTTGCATTCTTATTACACAATTGTAGTATGCTTAACTAGTCCTTCTATGTTGCATTTCAATGTCAGGTACTCACTGGTCTTTGAGATATGCAGTTGTGTAGGCCACAGCATAACCTCTCCAGGTCTGTCGGCATGTCTCTACATCTGCCGCAGATGCACCACTGGGGGGTGATTTCCGATGGCTGGTCCGGGTGGGGGGTAGGCGCCTGGGCTTGTAGCACTTCAAGTGCATCGAACACGATGCCTGGATGCTCATTGACAATTGAGTGCAACAAACAGCGCATCGACGTTGCATCTAACTGCTCTATTGTTTCCTATGTAAATGAATGCAAACAAGTTATATTTTTGTAGGTGTTATATGGATGAATCACTCTGGGTTTAATGTACAAATGCATGATGCACACACAAGGGACTTTGTTGAATAATGATAACAGCTTTTTTCCATGACTACATGTGGATTTGGTGTGAAAATGTAATGTTTACATAAATGTTTTTTCGTAAAGTAAGTAAACATAGTTTCTATATGTATGTCTATGCAGCCGAAGATATATTTAAAGGTGCAATTAAAACTTTGTTAATAACCTATGTGTGGTTAATTGTTGTATATGATATTACCTGAGTTGAACGAATGCGGGCCTCCCGAAGCCTACGTACTCTCTCGATATCAGCCTGACTTAGCCGACATCCTCTGCCACCCCTCCCTCCTCTCGTCCTTACACGCTGGTTGCGGGGTGGCATCTATCAACATCAAAACAGATGTATGAACTTAATCACATGTCACATGAACATCCTTTTAGTATTGCACATTCCAGAAATACTTCCTCAATTGTGATGACAATGCACGAAATTGGATGATTGCACACTAACACCTTAACTTTGTAATTTGACAGTTATCCCAGGAAACCAATTACAAATTACATAGGCATATTCTTGGTTGTCGCATAACATGCATATTTATTACATTACGTAATTAAAATACGATGCTAAATATCCATTAACACAAAATGTCAACAATATAACAACTTTCATATATATATATATATATATTCATAAATACTATAATAGGTGTCGGAATTGGGTGAAAATTTAGGGGAGGGGCTGAATCTGAATAAAAGCCATTGATCGCCCTCCATCCCAGAGGGTCACAAAAAATCCCAACTGCACATCATTTGCAAAAATAATGGGGCTCAGCTTCCTGGTTTCAACCGCCGAAATTTATACCCCCCTTGTTTGACGTATTTGATGAACATAATATAATTACTGCTCCCTTAAAATGCACAGTCGCTATACTGCCAAAACAATGTTATTTCCCATTATGCGCCGTCGCCGTCAGGTAATTTACTATCGTACTGTATTTTCGTAATAAATAGTTTATTAACGTGATTCGCCGTAGCCATAGGCATGTCAATACATATCAAATCGGCCCCTGTATTATCTTATTATGCCCACTGTCAGTGTCACTCTCCGTTTCTGGCGCAGTGCCAGTACAAATGATGACGTAAATTCGCAATGCACTGTCGCAGATGTCACTCACTTTTATTAACGTTGGCTAATTCACTTTGGATTAATACACCGCTTGGTATCATACATGTTCGCGTTACCAATTGTGACAGTGTAATACGTACCTTCTATTCATTCTACCACCACGTGTTCGCTCTTCTCTGTTGTTGATGTTTTCATAAGCTGGCCTGGATGTCTGGTCTCGCGTAAAGCACGTGACTGTCTAATTTTAGGAAATCGACAGCGCAATTGGCTTTCGCGCCAGCTACCCGATGTAACGACACATCTTTTTTTGTCGATTAAAAAACAAGTACGAATTTTTTTTTTATTAAACAGATTGTGCGCACTAATTAAACTATTCACACATTACACATCTGGACATAAAAGAACAGGATTGGCGATGGGCAAACGAAGTGATTGTGCACCTTTAAGCTGCACCTACCCGATCATCCAGAGAGAGAACGTCGTCGTTCATGCTGAACTAAACAGTGGCTGTTAAGGCATGACGTACAATGTGCTTTTAATAGGTCTGACTCCACGAATTATGACTTCACGAATTATTAAAAAGATTTATCTTTCCTCCAAAATTTGTTCATATGATGTGATATCTGTTAATTTCGCCGTACGCTAAAATTCGCCGCATTAACATCTCGTGCAAGGTTGGTGAAGCTATGAGGTTGGTAAAGTATAATAAATAATATAAATAATAAGGTTGGTAAAAATATGTCATTAATAATACAACATGGAACATTTTCATGATAAGTTACATAAATAAAAACCAAAGTAACGGTCTTTTCCAGATATGATTATTGTGATATTGTTAAATCGATTTGTCCTCCTGACTGGCTAAGCCTAAGTGCCTCAAGCACTTTTGGAATGCAAAAAGATGCGTCGTAGACGCTGTTGTACCGGCATACACGTAACGACGCGACTCGCCGACGGCGGTTTGTCTGCGACTACGTGTTTTTAATATCAAACATGTTTGATATTCTACGACGCGTTAAAAACTGGAAAAAGACTGCCCTCAAGACAAGCGTCCCGTCCCAAGGGGGGCATACACGTAACGACTCAGAGTCGCAGACGCGTCTAAGTCATTAAAACTCAGTCGCGTCTTTACGTGTATGCCGAGCTTTAAACTACTCACTTCCCGCACTACGTATTTCAACATGGGCGAATATGGTTTGTGATGAGATAGGTCTTAAACGAATTGCCTAGGGACATGTAGTCTTAATATAATAACGGATATATATTATAGTATCAGTGCACTTACGTTCGCAACGGAAGCCAGTCCATCCGCGTGCGCATGCGCACCTTGCATTGTTTTGGGGACTGACAGTGGAGCAGATGTCACCGTTCATACACGGTCTCTGTGCGCAGGTGTAGTGCCCTGAAGATACGAACTTTTAATACACTTCTAATGTTCTACCACAAATAATGTGTGAATGTGTGTGTGGTGGGTATAACCGCTTACAATTTCATGCGCATAAAAATCACCCGGAGTTACATGTAAATACACTAAAGAGTGTTTTGGAATGTCATGAAGCACTTGTAAACTGAATACGGCATTAAAGGTGACATGAACATAACTGTTCTATTTTAACCACGTGCATAACATACTAACATGATGCTATTTAGACAGGTGTAATACCTGACAGGTTTCTTAGTTAATATTTACACTCAGTTTTATGAGTAAAAATCACCATAGTTGTCCGATTGCCGAATGAAATCCCGAATGAAATAGTGTGCCTGATTGCCGGTTGGAAAAGTACTGTGACGTAACATGTGCCATAGCCCAAATCTGTCTCACCACAGGAAACACCTATACGTATAACTGTATCATATTGTAATCATATTAATATGATTCACGCAACTGACAGTCTGATTGTGCAAGTCAGCCATTAACTGATTCAGTGTTTTCACTGACACTGTCACTGTCACTGTCATTGAATGATTCAGAGATTTCAGTTACTTCCGACGACAAGGCGGCTCGATTTTTGAAAACACTAAATAATTTGGGTGGGCTGCTGCAATGATGTCATCCAGAGATGATAAGGTGACCCCATGTTCGTTAACAGGAACCTATATTCATCACAATAACCGCAATGCAACGTATATTGACAAGCGGGACCGACACGCTCGAGCCGACATTTCGCCGCTGACAGCTTCGGGAGCAAGCATTGCTTTTGTCCGACTGTTATTTGTGTACGTTCATAATCCGTAGTACACTTGTGAAATATCCAATCTCTGTGTAATTAATCACACCAATTTGCTCATCAATGGCTATATCTATCAAAATAGGTTCGTAAATGTGCAAGGTTTTTTCATGTCATATTTTAATGTGATTATTTATTTTAAAAATCCAAAATATACATGCTGTCATTGCAGTTACAATTGTTCAAGAACATTTCTCAAAAGACCCACACCACGATTTTGCATACCAGCTATACATCATGATAATGTATCATGGAACAGCATTAGATGTAATTTAAAATGTTTGTTGACATACTTGATTACAATATTATTTATAGAATTTTGTAAACAGAACAGCTTTTTACTATACAATATATATATATACATACATACACGTATTTTGCAATATAGTAATTCTCCAAGTTAAACAAAACATTTTAAAACAAAAAGGTCAACATCCTGCATCAACAGAAAGCTAATTATAAAAACACTAACATCACTTGCTATTTTTATTTGATAGTTGATTTTTATTGTAAATGTGTTTCTTTCAAAATTAGATGTAGGGTATATATCATTCAGTGGCGGATTAACAAGTAGGTACTATAGGCATGTGCCTAGGGCCCACGAAAGCCAGGGGCCCACGAAAATACCCGAGCAAATTGTTTACACTGAATATTTCCGAAACCCAGCTAGCAAGACATGATTTGGCCAAAGATGACCCGACAGCGAAGTCCCCGCCCAATATTCATTTTGTTCCGGCGTCAGTGAAGCCTCCTAGACTACTCTCTCTGGATCCGGCCCTGCGTCTCCCTAGAACCCACGAAAGTGCCAGTTGCCCAGGGCCCACGAATGTCTTAGCCCGCCATTGATATCATCACAGGAGAATAGTGATAGTATTCATGATTGTCAGTAGTATTGTATACTGTTTAGTAAATGTGATATGTTTCTAACGATTGAGCTTAAGCTACAGTATTGAGAAACAAAACTTTTTTTATTATTGCAATCCAATGAAGCATGCAATATTATTAGGCATGTTGTCATTTTCCATTTCATTTTCTTGTTGATACATAATCATGTTTGCTTGACTGCTCTCTCACAGCAAGTGTCTCCAAATTCCTTGGAGAATATGAAAGGATTCAATTATAACTGGTGAAGACGATAGTGTTTCCTCATCCCTTGATTTGTCAGCATTAGCAATACTGAAAAACAAAACAACTACACATCAATATAGTTAAAACAGATAACCTTATCTATTTGTTGGTATTACGAAAATCTAAGCACACAGAGGACTACCTAGTAATAATTGTTGTTGGATTGAAATAAGTATCCCCTTAGCGTACTATGTTGCAGTCAGGAAATACATAATTAAAATAAATTTATCGTAATATTATTTGATAGTTTAATTGCAGCACGGAAAGTAAATAGTCACTGTACAGTTCAGTTGAACCTTGTTATTTCTGTAATTATGGCGGTGTAGTGAATATAGTAAAACCATATATTCCCATAGCACTTTTACACTGAATGATGACATGCCAACCAGGTTTATTAAGAATGGTAGCTGCCAGTTCAACATAGACATTTACCGAAGGAGTCAGACGGAAGAAAAAACGACACAATACAAAGGTGTCACGGAATTATAAACATTGCCATTGGACGTGATGTTATGACATGCAAAGTTCTACACATTTATGATATACCCACACTCAGGTATACAACAAAACAAGAAATAACAGTCCATGTTATAGAAAATATCCAACAACATGGCCAAATGTCATATTGTATACACGCTAGAAAGACATGTTCGCGAACTGCCAAGCAAGTAATTAACAACAGTCGAGCCGAGGAGTGTGTTTGCCATTGGGACGGGTAACTCATTGAATGATCTTAGTGTATACGGCACATTTCGAATATTTGGTAGTAGCGTATTCAGTTTATGGTCACTACGCTTCATTCTAGCGAAATACGTTTTACACAATTCATTGCGTCTATCATGCAGCATTGGTAAGTTTACCATCTCCAGAATATCCTCGTACACACAACCAGGAAATATGTCCGATAAATATTTAGGCAAGTTCGTGTGCCATACCGGGCAGGCATATTCAACTACTGGTCTAATCACAGATACATATATTCTAACCAAGTCATTTTGGTTGATACCAGCACGTTTCAACTGATAGATCATATACACTCTCTTTCTTGCCTTTGATACTATTTCATCTACGTGTGCATTCCAACTTAAATCCGATGATATAGTTACGCCGAGAACTTTTGCTTGAGTAACTCTCTCAATATCTGTCCCATTTATATCAATGTACGGCAGAGATTCTACAACTGTTCTATCTTTACCGAAACATACAACCATTTCTTTTGTTTTACTCGTATTGATGCGCATGTCATTATTACTAGATCATCGCTCAATAATGTTGGCAGAATCCTGTATAACAGATATCATACTTTGATTGCATATTTCAAATATGGTGCAATCGTCAACATATTTAAACATAGGACAAGATGTTTGCAAATCATTGATATGAACCACAAAGTTGGTCCGCGTCGCCGATTTTTACTCTCTGTTCGCGGTCTAGTAGAAACGCTGCCATCCATCGGACCAAGTGTGGTGATACTTCCATTGCAATCAGTTTCTGTATTGGTATATCATGGTTAATTAGATCAAATGCTTTGCTGTAATCGAGAAATAGCACTCTTACAAAATTGCCCTTTACATCGGTGGTTTCGTACCATTTGTGAAGCATTCCAACAAGGGCGTCCGTGGTACCAGTCCCTAATATACCCCCAAACTGCTTGTCGTCTATTTGTGGTTTAACATAAACATCGACCCACTTTAGCACTAGAGACTCAAAAACCTTAGCCAGAATTGGTGTAAGCGATATAGGTCTAATGTCATTTTCAACTGTCACTGGAGAGTGTTTCTTCGACAACGGAATAACGGTTGCTGATTTCCACAATTATGGCAATACACCTTCCCTGAGCGAGGTGTTGAATATTGCAGTGACCGGTGCCGCAAGAAGGTGAACAGTTTTTCAAAGCCCATGGTGGTATATTGTCCGGACCCGTGGCGTTGTTCACTTTGACCTTACTAAGTGCCAACTCACTGTCAGTTACGCTGATGATGAATTCAGCTGGCAGTGGTTCCTTAATGTCAAAGATCGGGTGGGAAGTCTGCAATCTCGGTAAATCAATTCACTCACTGACACGAAGAACGCATTCATGGAGTTGACTAAGCTGACTACATCTCCACCAGCCAGCCCCAGCATCTCGTTGCGACTGCCAGATGCTTTTCCAATGAGTGACTTCATGTGCTTCCACCAGTCGCGTGACGATGTTTAATCAATTGATGCTATTTTAGATTGATAGAACTGGTGTCGTAATTTAGGTGCTGTGCGATTCACTAAGTTCCGGAGTGTATTGGTCCGTTCCGTGTCACCTGCCTTGCGAGCACGTTGCCTCTGTCTAATGAGGTGTCGAAATCCATCTGTGACCCACGGTTTGTCTGTGCTGTGACGTGACACAGTCTTGTACGGACAGCACGTATCCAGTAAATGGTCCATGGTTTCTTGGAATAGATTAAACTGTTCCTCGCACGTACGCAATGTGTACATATACTCCCATCTGGTCTGTGACAGAGCCGAAGTGAACAATGCTCGTTCGTTGTTACCCATGCGCCTGGTAACGGTGTACTGGACTATACCCGTGTCAAGTGTTGGGAACCACGGTGGCAGCAATAAGACCATCTTGTGATCTGATGTTCCCAATTCATCAAGCACTGTCGGATAGCCGTACACAGGTGACATGTTAAACCACATTTTATCCAAAATTGCACAATTACGCGTGGCTGTCTTAACAAGCTGCTCGTATCCATAATGTGTCCGTAAAAACGTGTCCTTGAATTTATTAAAATCACCACTGATAATGACATCACAATCTGGGCTACGTCGCAAAACTGTGTCCAGACTAGTTATCAGGTACTCTCGCATAGAGCCATTGTCAGCACCAGGTGGGTGGTAGATGCACGCTAAAATAATGCACGAGTATTTTCTTGGTAGTTTCTTAGGCTTCATTTTAATCCATATCACTTCGTGTTCAGCATCTTCAATATCATGTAACCGGTCATACGCAATGGTCTCGGCCACATAACACGCCACTCCACCGCCTCCTTTATCCACGCGGTCCTTTCGTTCACAACTGAAGCCTGCCAAACCGACAGATTCCATTGACATGTAACTCTTGAACCAGGTTTCTGTGACACAGAATGAGTGTTGAGACTCAGAATCGTTGGTAAGCCCCACCGTGGATTGATCGCAAGCGTGACTAAATTGTCTGCATTCACACCTGTTGTTCTGTGTTGTGGTATGCTACGGCAACGAGTGATTATAGGTCGAATATTGAAAGCTCCGTATTCCGTACATGGCATGGCCGTGTTATTTCGGCCGCTTACCTAGTCCCTTTTCGTATGATGTTTGCTTCTGTGGCCCTTTTGACCACATACAAAGCACGACACAGCATTCTCATGTCGACAAATCTGGGTGACGTGATTTGTCTCACCACACTTGTTACACTGGCCAGCAATACGCACGTAGCCAGCAGTTGCACGGTCACCCGCATTAGAAGGGCGAATAGCGTGCGTACCTCGATCGGCGATGTGTGAGGAAGCATTCATATTTGCGTGATTTTATGAAAACTTGTAAATATATTTTTGGACTACATGATTATCTTCTTTTATATATATTCTATTAACTATAGCATTTATTTCAACCTGTTCATGTCACCTTTAAGAAAGTGTCCACGTTCTATAGTGGAAAACGAAAAGGAACTGAGTGGGGAGATTGTTATCATATGCACACACACACACACACACACACACACACACACACACACACACACACACACACACACACACACACACACACACACACACACACACACACACACACACACACACACACACAAACACACACACACACACACTCACTCGCACACGCACACGCACACGCACACGCACACGCAAACGCAAACGCAAACGCACACTCACTCACTCACTCACTCACTCACTCACTCACTCACTCACTCACTCACTCACTCACTCACTCACTCACTCACTCACTCACTCACTCACTCACTCACTCACTCACTCACTCACTCACTCACTCACTCACTCACTCACTCACTCACTCACTCACTCACTCGCACACACTCACGCACGCACGCACGCACGCACACACACAAACACACACATACACACATTCACTCGCATTCGCACTCGCACACGCACACTCACTCACTCACTCACTCACTCACTCACTCACTCACTCACTCACTCACTCACTCACTCACTCACTCACTCACTCACTCACTCACTCACTTAATCAAAGGGGACGTCCACTTCCATGGAAATTATACCCCAAAACGGGAAATTGTTTTAATGCAATCCTTCAAAATGGCTTTTCTACACGGAATTTCTCGATACACAGTTATCGGAATGATTACCCAAAACCAGGAGTGTGATTTGTTTTCTAGGAAGAACATTGTTTGTAATTATCGGATTAGTGTCACCCGTTTTTCCTCAACATTTACAGCGTTTGGAAAATGGTAACAGTTTTAAGAGTTAATCTTAGAATCATGGATGTACTCAGCGACGAACAAAAACTGCCGGTTGAGTGGCAGTGAGGCTTTACATTTCGGTGCTCTGCATAGCAATGAAATAACGTTTGCAATGACGCTGCCTATGGCATCAATCTGGCGGCTACATGGTATGGTGAAAATGGCGAACATGTATGTCTGAGCAGGTAAACAGTAATACAGTTTGAAATCGTCACACCGGAAAACTTATACTTGTATGTGATACACTTCTCAAGACATGGGCACAATGCTTTTGACGGGCGGCATCTTTACGAAAATTGCGCAAAGGGCACACTATTTCAGCATGTCCGCATGGCTAATGTCTATTGGTTGATTAAATAAATATCCGATCAAATATATGAGGGCATCCGAGGAAAAACGAAAAACGTCCAGTAACGAAGGCGTTATGTAGTTTCACTTACTTGGACACCGAAAGACAAACTCGTAGAGCACGCTGGATTGCCTCGGTACTATGGTTGCATCCTGAGTCCGAAAACTCATGGACATACCAACAAAACCACCACCCATAATCCATTCCGATGCCACACAATTGATATCTGTCAAACATGAAGATCGACACTCAGCTTCGGTAACGCCAAAATCTGAACCGGCGTTTGAATTCGAAAGACCCCTGTTTGTGGAACGCCGTATGTTATCTGTGCACGCTGAAAGGCCAAATACGTATAGAAGTTTATGCCAACTTACTACGTTCATGGCATTTTGTAACATACACAGGCCCGCGTGTACGCACGCACGCTCGAACGCACTAACACACGCGCACACGCACACGCACTCACGCGCGAACACATGTGCGTTTGTGTGTGTCATTCAAGTTAATTTTGACATCATCATCACCGCGACGATAGAGAAAATAATCCCGCGACGATAGAGAAAATAATCCCCAACCTGAAGTTTGAAATGAATATTTTAAATCATTAAAGGAATGTGAACAAATATAAAATAGTACCTTTGCGAAATTCCTTTGCAATCGTAATCGACGGTGGCTTTGTAGTACACGCAATCTGACGCGATCTGCGGTTGTGTCTTGCATTTTGACACGCCACCGTCTCAATTCAATTACAGTTTCACGCAATTTGCAAAGACTTACTTGACTTGAAGGCTTTGGCCAATTTGATCCGTCGCAATCCTCCTGGTTGTCACACCCCTCCACTTGCAAAGGTACACATTGATTTAAGTTGACCATTGAATGAAACCATTAGCTATATTACCTTCACCTAACTTCCACCCAGCCACCGAGCACCAGACGATTCTAATATAGTGCCTTGTGAAGAATTCATAACAACTCAATTATCTCAAGTAAGAGAAACGCCCACCAAAACATAGCATTTCACAAACATATAAGTAAACAACTATACATACTTATCGTTGTGTTTGTTGTTTTAAATGTATCATATGGAAAAGCAAACAAGACACTTTTTATATTGCTACTTACTGCTGGTAGGTGGACCCTAGATACAACAACAACAACATGTACACGCATGAAATGAATACAGCGGAGAGTTGGTGTCAACATCAACATTCGTATTGTCATTGTTTTCATGATAGTGTGGATGCCTATGAACATTGGGTCGAAAATGAACCCATTATGGATATAAATAGTACAACGTTAATTTGTTAGAATATTTGCTAAATGTTACATAGGACAACGTACTAAACGTTCCCAGGAATCCTTTATATGGTAATTGCAGAATTCAAGATGGCATCCAACGGTGGGGTAACCAGCGATTAATTAGTTGTAATGTCTGAACCGGATATGGTATGGCTATAGGGAAATTACTTGTGCCTAGCATTGGTGTCATAACGACATTTTATCCAATGTCTATGGTTTTATAAAAGTGAGTGCTTAACATTGACAATAATATGATAAAATATATAATTGTAAGGATATTCATAATGGGCCCATGTGGACTTGCTGGTAAAATCACAATTACAACACTGAAGTAAATTTATTTTACTAAATCATTTCAGAAATGTAAATACTAGACACTTCATTTTTGGCTACAAATAGAATATGAAACTTCTGACCACAGATCTGACATACGGCAGCTTTTGATATTATACAAGTGTATATTTTATAATCAGCTGTGTTACGTAGACAGTACATTTTAAATTGATAGGGACAAACTACGATGCCATGATGTAAAATAAATAGTTAACGTTTTACCCCCAAAGTGAACCATTTCTCTTTAATAAACGACATTTGTCGATTATTATCGAATACAGCAGCATCTTGGAGAATTGTTATAATGCTGGCCTGTACAAAATGTGGCATTTAGCAACTATTCAGAAAAAAGCTTTATAGTATGTCATGATAAACCCTAATGCGCCTGCACTCTGTACTTCATGCGTAAACACTTTTGTCTTCTGACAAATATCATCGCCGTTCTCAAATAATTAAGTTATTGTTACGTTTTATCCGCATACTAAAGTCCCATGCCTTACCGGAAATTAAATTAGATTTTCCTAACATAACATTGGATCATGTGTATATAGCATCAATGTCAACATATGCTACACAGCTATTACGCTACACGTTTGAATACTTGCTTCCGTTAGGTTGTCGTCTGTGACGTATCGCGATGTTGTCAGTCTGGTTGTCCGCGATATCCAACCTGGTCATAAACGAGGCGGCCAAGGTATCAATCTTCGCCGAAAACGAGCGGCAGGTGTATATAAACAAACCTATTCCATAGTTTGATATTGTCTCCACGAATCATATATATATAGATACATACACACATACATACATGCATACATGCTTACATGAATACAAGCATACATTCATACATGCACAAATGCACACATGCACGCATACACGGATACATGCATACACGTACATACATACACACATACACGTTTATTTAAACAACAATATTTATAGCACTTTATAGTGATCTTCAAATTCATAACGTACGCGGACGACACCACCGTTTTCAATATACTAAATAAATAAAAAAATTCAGAAGGTCAAATGTTTAGTGGAAATATAAACACAGAATTAAAGAAGATTAGCAATTGGCTGAAAGTTAATAAACTTTCACTAAATGCAAAAAAGACTAAATTCATTATTTTTCATATGCCTCAAAAGAAAATAGAATACCCTCTGTTAGAAATGGACATACATTGAATGTGTGAATAGTTTATTTTTTTAGGCATCACGATAAATAACCATTTAAACTGGCATATAAACAAAATAGCTAAAAAACAATGGGAATATTAAAAAAACTTAAACACTGTTTACCACTTAATGCATTAGTTATTATTTACAATGCTCTTATTCTCTCTCATATTAATTATGGCTTACTTTTATGGGGTCATCTGGCACATCGAATTTTCAAACTACAAAAAAAAGCAATACAAATAATATCATGAAGTAAATATAATGCTCATACAAGTACTATAATAACATTTCAATTTCTATAGTTGGATGACTTTTATAAACTCCAACAACACAAATTTTACTACAAATTAATTAACAATCATTTACCCGATTACTTCAATGTTATTCCCAACACACCCATCTATGACATTCATCAGCATTACACGCGTGAAAGGAATAATCTGTATATGTCCAGTCAAACATGAATATGTCAAAAATGCATTAGACATGACCTAGTAGAGACAGTAAACAACATACCAAGTATTGTCATTAATAATAATTACACCCACAGTCTACATGGTTTTTCAACATACACAAAAAATTACTTTATTTCAAATTATGAATCATGTTGTAGTATTAACAATTGTAATATTTGTAGTTCATAATACATATTGAAATTTACACACATATATATATAATTATGTATGTCAATACATGAGTACATATTGTATGTAACTGTACATATGGATGTATGTTGATACGTTGAGTCATCTTCTTATTCTAGTCACATATTAATCTGATCGTTTCATGTAAATGTTGTTGTTGTTTACATTAATGGGAGTCTCCCGACCTTACGTATTACTTAAGTTATTCGTTGTTTATGTATTGCATATACAGGTCAAATAAACTGATTGTGAGTTCTGCACACACACACACACACACACACACACACACACACACACACACACACACACACACACACACACACACACACACACACACACACACACACACACACACACACACACACACACACACACACACACACACACACACACACACACACACACACACACACACACACACACACACACACACACACACACACACACACACACACACACACACACAAACACACACGCACACACACGCACACACACGCACACACACGCGCACACACACACACACGCGCACACACGCGCACACACGCGCACACACACGCACACACGCGCACACGCGCACACGCGCACACGCGCACACGCGCACACGCACACACGCACACACGCACACACGCACACACGCACACAACGCCAGTAGTCGCAAGTCTATCATAAACACAAATTAAAATACTCACAAGAAAGTAATAGTAGGGTCAGTGTCGTGCTAATGTTCAGATACATGATGCGGTTTATGAACGTTCAACGGTCTGCGATATTACGTCAATTCATGACGTCAATACGTAAAGGTCAGACTTCAGTAGACTCATTTTCGCGGACAATATTAATCATTAATGAACCTAGGTAATTACTAATGTAAAGGTAGGAACTATTTATTACAAATGGCCGGATTGTATGTTAGACACACCAGTATGAGTCGATGCCACGTAGATAGAGAACGTTAAAAGCTACGTCTACCTGGGACAACGATACAACACCCAAGACAAAAACCAAGACAAGGATATTCAAAGTAAAATCACGGCCGGCTGGACTGCTTTCACCAAGCATCATGACATCTTCAAAGATAACTTTGGGAACTGCTTGAAGAGACAAGACTACAACGCATGCGTACTTCCAGTAATGACAAACGGCGCGGAAACATGGGCCCTCACGAACCAAAAAGAACAAGCTAACAGCTGCACAAACAAAGATGGAAAGAAGTATGTTACACATTTGGACAACAGAGAAGACAAGGGTCATAGACGTGATATACCAAATCAGAAGACAGAAGTGGACCTGGGCAAGACACAACCAGTAGATCACTAGAAAACCGATGGACATCGCATATGACCACCCAGGGGCGTGCCCAGAGAGGGCAGTCCGGGGGGGGGGGGGGGGTACACAGTCCTCCACTGGCCGCCGAACCAAAAATGGTGTAGAAAATATTCTGCTGCCGCGAGCTTCTCTCCGCTGTCCCAAATTCCACAGGTCTAGGGTGCACGTGCCCCCAGGCCCCCAGGCCCCATAGACAAGCCTATTCCACCTGGAGTCCTAACAAAGGGAAGCGATCTACAAGAAGACCGGCGAGACAGTGGAGAGACCAACTAGACGAGTTCTAGAAGGGCACTATCTGACAGAGGATAGCGCAAGACAGGCAGGTCTGGAAACAGCATGCTGAGACCTTGGCCCAACCACCGGACACTGCACGATGTGATGCTGTTTATGACGATGATGATAGGTTAGAATGTATCTTAATGGTCGCATCTAACCAGTATGCATAGATCACAGAGAGTACGTGAACAGTTATCAGAGGTCGTGTAACAAGTGTATATTATTTATAGTGCTAGTTCGCCAGGTGGAGTCGTTGTCACTACGAACATTGAACATTTACATTTAGCATGAACATTTACCTTCTTCTGTTTACATGTCATCACGTTATGTCTTGCTGTGATATTGTGCTGTGTTTACCGCCCAAGTATAAGCTGTTCATAACATATTTAAAGGTCTTTCCATCAACAACTACATGCAGATCCTGTTCACCTATCCACATTACTTCAGTCTTCTCCAGATTAATTCGGAAGCCATGTTTTCTAAAGGGGCTACACCATTCACGGATGCTCATCATCATGAAATGCTATCTGGAGTAGCAGATCTCAAAAGCAAATTTGCCAGCAGTGGTGCGACGTTTTGTTTGTGAAGAGCAAACACATTCATAATTTACAATTTCCTGCAATATCATCAGCTAATTCAGACCCGCATTCCTAAAATTAAACACTACGTTCCCCTGTTTGCCACATGTACAACGTTATAGCTAGCGACAAAACATCCTGGGGGATAATGATATATTTGAACGTGCAGTTAACGCAGGGCCGCCAGTTGTGTTAAATTTATAATTTTTTCTAGCAAAATGGACGGCAGATAGTTGTCATTAAATGGCTAATTGAGAATTAATTACATGTAAAAAGAGGATCCGGGCCAAAGGGGATTCGCATACATTTTTCCGTGAAGTGCCAAGATTGATTAAACATGGTATTGTGCGTGGTGTTGTTACTAGTACACCCATCCCTTACTGGATAAGTGAAATATTAAATTATTAAATAGTAAATGTTATGTATGCTAGTATGACTGTTGTGAGTCTTGTATTCATGTCGTTATTGTTTTATTAAGTCATAAACAAAGGGTAAATAAAAAATCATTTATAGTTGTTAATTATATCTATCCAATGTTCCTTGTCATTTTGAAATGTCACCAGAATAGCGATGCAGTCAAAAGATATGTACATCGTTATAACAATATAAACGTATCAAGCAAAACATATTTTCTAAACCGGTATTTTGTATATAATTAATGATCTCACAAACAGATTCGATTCAATTGATAGCCATTTGTTTTATTTAGTCACCAATAACAACCTGGCGACACACGTAAGTGCCACACACAACATGACAACGTTACTAAGTAGCTACAGTTGTTATACACCAGTACATATTTAACAACATTACTATGTTAGAACACCATTGACAAGCAACTAAAAGTGAGACTAGCTGATAAGAGCTGTCCAGGAAAATACCGTCAGTATATTTACGTTGCTTACATTAACTAATTCTGACGTATGGTACGATCACAGTTCCACAAAGAAGATTCGTACAAGAATATAACATATGTCAGCCCCATAAATACGAGAGACAGTAAATATACTATCCATTCTTCGTTCAATTAAGTTGATGGCGTACGAACAAATGTGACCTCTGCAAGCTATCTCTGCCAGGTTTGCTGAACAACAATGATGCGCTGCAGAAATGGTGACAAGAATATTGCTTTGAAAGAACCATTATAAATAGCTAGCTTATACAGCCATGGAGCAACAAATCAAGGAAAAGTGCTATGACTTGTCCGGTGTTTTATATTAAACTAGATCATATATTGCTTACCATTCTATTTGTCCACTTTCCGTTTTTTCGCCAACAGTCAGAAAATATTATATGGGGTACAGCTACAAAAAAATAACTATAACTAACTATATGTGTTTATTTCCAAATGTATCCGCAATTGGTAGTTCAGAGTCCAGTTGTCCAAGGAAGAGATTGAACACGGTGAGAGAATCTCGGAACTCGGTGGAATTATTGTACAAAGAGAGACTTGGTGGAATTTGGAGAGGAGTGGAGACCGAGAGCGACAGATATATAGGCGGGAGTTGAGAGGATTTGTGGAGATGGCAACGCTGGAGTAGTGTCGGGGAAAGAAATTGCCTCGGACTACTGGGATATATAGGAGACCAGGATGAAATGAACGATATGTGTGAAATATCCATTGTCCAGAATTGTATAGAATATATTATGTAGTAAATTATTAAATGTTTATTTATAGAATACGTTGTAATCTAGAATTTTATAGAATGTCTGCATGAGTCTATAACAATTGATGTGGCCATACAAACGATCTAGAATTTTATTTTATAGAATTCAATAGTAACTGAAGAGACCATATAATTCTAGGAATTTCGACACGACATACTACATAATTCTAAAGCTACATATTTTTGAAACATTTATATTGTATTCCATAGATTCCTTTTGCTAAAGACATAACACTGACATTACACCACCAGGTGAAATCAAATATTCTCCAATGCCAGGTGCTAGAACTGGCCCTTGATAACACGTTTGAATGCATTCTGGAAGTCCTTGTTGCTGTAGGCGTAAAGGAACGGGTTGAGCGTAGAGTTGAAGTAGGTCAACCAGAACGTGACGGTATAGATCACATCAGGCACTCGGTCACGGTCGATGGCGCTGATGTCAAAGACGAAGTGGAACGGCACCCAACAGGCTAGGTACGAGAATATGATGTAGCTTAGGGTAACGAAAGCTTTCCGTTCCTGGTTGTAGCGGTCTTGGTCCCGCTTCAGTCGCTCGTATTGTTCGGCTGCCGCTGAAGAAATGGTCGGCAGACTTGTCCCCGTCGATGGGTTTGACGATGACCTCACATGGGCGCTGACGGCGTCAACAGATACGACGGTGCTGAGGGGAGACGAGTAGACTTTTTCTGGCAGTACCTGAAGTTAACATAAACGGCCAACTTGACGTTTTGTGTTGGCTGTGTTATATGTAAAATACGAAGTAATTGTAAATTACAGAGCAATATCACGGCAAGCAAATGTATTCACCAACACCAACACGCGCACACACGCGCACACACACACGCGCTCACGCGCACACGCATATCCACAGACGATATATATATATATATATATATATATAGGGGGAGAGGGGGAGAGAGAGAAAGGATGGATGGTGGATGGATGGAGGGAGGGAGGGAGAATGATAAATAGATAGATAGATAGATAGATAGGTATATAAATAGATAGATACGTATAGATATAGATCGATATATATATACAAATATGTATACATATATTAATATATTAGTTATATAGTTAGTTAGAGATATATATATATATATATAAATATATGTATATATATATATCTAGGGATGTATAGATAGATATAAAGATATATCTATACATAGCTAGATAGATAGATATATAGATATATAGATTATACACACATATATATTATATATATACATATGTATATATAGATAGATTATATAGATACATATATATATATATATATATATATATAGATAGATAGATATATATATATATATAGATAGATAGATAGATAGATAGATAGATAGATAGATAGTTAGATAGTTAGATAGATAGGTTAGGTAGATAAATAGATAGATAGGTCAATATATATATATATATAGAGAGAGACAGACCGACAGACATACTAACAGCCAGACTGATAGACAGACAGACAGACAGACAGTACATACATACATATAGACAGACAGACAGACAGACAAATCAGACAGACAGACAGACAGAGAGGCAGACAGAGAGACATACATATAGATAGATAGATAGACATATATATGATATTAGACAGACAGACAGACAGACAGGGAAGAGGAGGGAGGTGGGGGGGGGGGGACGTTTCTCATATGAGCATTTAATTAGTGTCAACATGTCCGTAACCAGGTTTCGCTGAGGGGGGTCTTTTTGACATTGTTGGTGCGAATTGATTAAGCATTGAGGTAATTCCATGTTTTTTCGTGTTGTAAACAAGCATTTTTATCAGCTGATATCCAAATTTGTTTCCCCTTTGCCGTTACCATTCCTTGGGATTGTAAGTAATCTAAATGGTTACAAAATATCGTTACCATAATTTATTATTTCCTCTCACATTCAACGTTTTTTTTATCAGCAAACGCAACGCAACGATGCCGTCAGTGGTCTCTCTTCTCATTACTTGAAATCGTAATTTTCTTTGTATAATTCCTGTTCCACTCTGTTCCGCATACTTCCATCTAAGATCTTCTTGTTTGAAGCTCGATGCCTCTATGCGTACCCAAGGACGGTTGTTTCGGACATTTTGTGCTACCATTGCGCATTCGTTATTCCTTTTAGCTTACGGAATATTAACTAACCATTCCTGGTAAAAACCGTTCTCTGTACATTTGTGGCATCTTAAAACTGTTAAAAATTTAAATTTCTTTATGGTGCAAGTTAAAGGTAGAATGTCTGCATGTTTCAGGATTGTAAACTTTTAAAGCATGGATTCGGTGGAGTTTTCACCGTACAGCTTACGCTTTCAATCATTGATAGCCATGACCACGCGTGAAGTTGTTCAGGTGACTCGGGAGGCCGAGGGGTTTCGTTTTAGGTGAGAGTGTCGTAAAAGGGGTTCCAACAAATAGTAGATGCGTCGGCCACATTTAAATCTCTTGCACTTGTTAAAAATTACAAATGTTCTTTTTCGCTAAATGACAAATGAGTATCATCGGAGAAAAGAGTCATTCTTCGCTGAGTGAGGAGATTGGGATATTATACATTTTGATTGGAGGTTCTGTTTCTGATGTTTTTTTTATATAGAATCGGGTTAATTCGAACCCACCCGAGATATATCATACGCCTACATGTAAGACGTATGTGCATATTAGTTAGAGTAGTCATTGCCAGCCATATAGTTGGCTTACCAGGGACATCGAATGGTGTGGGGTGGGGTCGGTTTCAGAGTTGATTCGTAAAATTGGGGTTAGTCCGAACGCCCTTTTCCTGAAAGATTTTCAACGCGTACATGCAAGAATGGTGTGCACATCTCTTACAATAATCGTTGATAACCACGTATTTGGTTTCGCTGAATGATGTGTGTAGGTTCACACGGGGTTCGTAAAAGTGGGTTTACTCCATGCTACGTAGTTGCCTTAGGAAGGACATTGCTGTGGTTTCGAGTTGGCGGGGGTCGTTTTTGGATAGTGGTTCCATACCCCTTGTTTACCGGCCTGGTCAACACAATTAAGTCACATTTAACAACAATCCTAGAAACGGTTATTGTGGGTGTTACACACCAGACTATTGGGGACGCAGTGGGTCGACGCAGGTTCCGGATGAGCGATCGTGCTGATTGATTGGCTCGGTGAGCGTAGCGAGAGACGGCGCTTTCTCATCACCGCGAATATCCGGATAAAACAGAAGATCATGATGACGTCAGGTAGGTGATGTCCAACGATGGCAACGAAGATGACGAACTCGCGGTTCTTGGACGGTTCCCACTTGCACACGTACGGTTCGCTCCAGCGGATCCGGTCAGTGATACACGGCGCCAACCACACGACGAGCACAGCAATCCTACGACACAAGATTTGTTGCTTTATTACGGAGATACAGTTAACACATACCTCTATTTAACATCTACCTCTGGATAGTTTCTAGACACTGTGAATCCTCATTCGTTATACGTTTTCTAATTTTCTTTTTCTGCGAATATTTAGAGTCATGCTGTGACAGACATTTAAGGAAACGTGTGCTGTTACAATGACGTCTTAGTATTCGCCCTACGTTTAAACTGTTGATAATCGCCATACGACTAATCTATCAGAATTCGTGCTGTGGTAAATAGATTGCGCTGCTGATATGAGTTACGTAATAGGCCTAATTCCGGAGTCGCCTTGTGTATAACGTATTGGTACTTGGACACAAGATTAATTGTCTAGACTCGAACAATATATTATCGAGGATTGAGATGTTTTTATGTCATTATTAGTGTCCACGTACACCACGCGTTATGGGTGATATGACAGTGACGCACCAGATGACAACAATGACGACTGTCGTCTTTTTCATGGTGTTGTATTGGCGATAGTTGAGACTCCACTGCACGGACCAGAAGCGGTCGACCGAGATGGCGACCAGGGTGAAGACAGACGCGAACGTCATGCCATAGTCGAAGAAGATCCAAAAGCCGCACAGAACCTGTTCGGTCAGAAATTCAACACCAGAGTTATTGGAATCCAACGTGTTGTTATGTGCTAATCGACATGCAAATAGGCATGCACGCACGCACGCACGCACGCACGCACTCATTCAATCACGCTCACGGACACACGCCGGACACACGGAAAACACGTTAACTCATAAGCATACGCACATTATAACATATTGCACAGGCACATCCACGAACACGCACATGCACACGCACATGCACACGCACACGCACACGCACACGCACACGCACACACATACACCTATCTAATCACAGCAAATATATCATTGGCGGTCTTCTTTTGTAATAACATATGACGACATTATTTATAACCGCGCGATGTTGTTTGGCTCAGCGGCTTGGTTGACTTTACTCTGGACTATGTGCTCTTCCTTGGGTGTGAGAAGTGGCGACACTATTTATAAAACTGTGCTGATATGTTGCAGTGGATAGCGGAAATATGACACCACATCAATAGCGGAAATATGACACGGTTGTTTAAGAATAACTGACAGTCACCACTGGATGTTTGACATTATTTTACGTGTCCTTCGTCAGAAATAGAATTGTCACAACGTAGCTCAATAGATATTGATCAAGATCTTGAATAATACGGAATATTAATTGAAGACAAAAAGAAAGACAAATCATTCGTAACATATTATTGCAAATTAGCAGAGAAAATGATGAAGATGTCTCACCTCTCCGAAGGGCCACCAACCCAAGAGAATATCAAAGGTGTAGAAGGACATTGCTGTGACGGCGACACAGACATCAGTGATAGCGAGGTTGAGGATGTAGAAGGTAAAGGTTGTACGCAATTTTTTTTCGATAACAAAGGCGGCAATAACGATGATATTTCCGACAATTGTGACAACGATGATAATGAAGAGGCCAAGACAGACGATAATTCGGACTGGCTGTATTTGTGTACTTCCGGCATCGGTCGCTGTAGTATCGTTTTGCTCTGTCCCTATATCGGACGTGATGTTGCCCGCATAGTGTGACGCCATGTTATCTGTAATTAAAACGTAAACATCAGTAAACGTTTACATTTTGTGTATATGTCATAACGAATGCATCATTTGTCAGTCGCAATGGATGATGTTTGGCGACTGCTTCAAAGTCGTGACTAACTCTCAGTTCATTGGAATATGCACCGAGACCATCATACTGTACGGTTCACAAGACTGGACTGTCACCGCAACTTTAAAGACCGGATCAGTGGAAGCTAAACCCAGATGCTGTTGTTATACTTGATATCACGTGATATCATATAGCCTATTCCTACAAGCGTGGTACGTACACAATTGTCGACAGTTGTAAGAAGGGTACGAAAACCTTCTGTCGGTCATTGCACAACAGTCGATCAACTAATCTTGAAGCTGGTGTGTTGCCACACTCCTTTTTACACACACAGACGGAGCAGACGTACTGTTCCGTACCTTTTTGTTCATGCACAACACGAATGTGTGGATGATACAAGTAGTTGCTGCTTCCATTCCGATATATGCATACAAAGACAACACCCTTCTTTCATTGTTTTAACAATGTTAATAAAATGGTTGATCAATATTTCCTTGGCCATTCTTACTAAACACTGCTAGGGGCAGGAGATAAGGCACATTACGTGAAGCGCCCACCACGATACAGCTATTTATTTACATTTGCTTACGCACGTGTTAGTGTGTGTGCGTGTGTGTTTCTTTTGGACTTTTATTCTGTTACACACGTGTACTCATAAAACATGATGACTTTAATTTCGCCGGAACTGGAGAGCCATGGCATCGTTGGTTTCAATAGCAAGCTGCTCCAGAATTTATTCAGGAAAATATGAGACTTTGGAATGCGTGTAGTTACACGTGGGTACAGATCCGGTGGCAATTGAACAAAGCCAGTTTGTGGAACTATGTGACGTCGATCTGGTTCGGCGATCACATATCACAAACGTGGTGTCATTAGAAGAATTGCTAAATCTGAAGGATTGCTATAAATAAACCGATCCGTATACCGTAAACATCGCCAACGATTGCGAAATGTCAGTTTCCTTACCTCAATGCTGCACGTTGTGTACGCAATGAGACGTAAACAATGACAAACGAGTGTATTCTCGTTCACAAATGGGATTCGAGGGCGGTTACCGAGGCGTGGCTAAAATGACCGAAGATCAGACGCTGCTATAAACAATCAGTGTGCTTCTCAGTGCGTTTTTTATTAATCCATAATGGCATTAATTAATTAATTAATCTCTTGTTCATCGGATCGATGAAGACCATGACATCATATTTACATGATAGTAACAGTTACTGTTTGGTTATTTCTTGTTGCGGTGGGTTCGCTGGTGGCCGATAAGACCAATGTTCACATGAAATGTCTTTTTGCAGGTTACGCACACGAATGGAGCAGGTATTGTTGATGTATTTATTTGCAGCTCTTGCCTTTCGACCCTCGCACTTGGTACTGGCTGCTTCGACACGCTGATTCTTGAACGAGGTTGCACCTTTCCAGTCCAGATCTCTCCAGGCAAGACGGTTTGCTGCATGATTTTTCCCAGGAACCCGGTGCAATTCCGAATCTCATTAGGGAGTCCTTAAGAGTATCTCTGAAAGGCACCTTTGGCCGGCCCATCTCAGTTGACCCATCCTGACGAGTGTGTGGGTACTTGGCAGACTGGCTTGATCGAGGACCTCTGTGTCCGGAACTCAATCCAGCCAGCGGATTTTCAGCCAGCGGCGGAGACAAGTCATGTGAAAGTGGTTGAGTTTGCAGGTATGCCTCGGGTAGACAGTCCAACTTTCGGAGGCGTAGAGTAGTGTAGGTAGCACAACAGCGCGGTACACATCCAGTTTGGTTGCAAGGCTGTTTCCTCTTCGTTCCCACACTGACGCTTGCAGTCTTCCAAACGAAACACTTGCTTTTGCAATGCGGTATATGGATCTCGTCATCAATTTGGAAAACTGTGGAGAGCTACCTAAGTAATTGAACTTGTCCACCACATCCATATTCTGTCCCTTCACATTGATTTCTGGTTCCACGTACTGCTTGCCCGGAGCTGCCTGATGCAAAACTTCGGTTTTCTTCGTGCTAATGGTAAGGCCGAAGTTGTCACAGGCCATGGAGAATATGTCCCAGTTACTCTGCATTTGTTGCTCAGATCCGCTTTTGAGAGCGCTGTCATCAGCGAAGTTTAAATCGCGGATCACATCCAGTAATACCTTTGTCTTCGCTTGAAGTTTTCTCAAGTTAAATATCCCAACCATCAGTGCGGTAGTTGATGTAGGTGCAATGATCATTTCCTCTGAAGGCGTTTGACAACAACGGTGGTGTAGAGGTCGCCGTTCTGCAACTGGCATTTTTCTTGGAGTTGGCGAGCTGCGAAATTCATGTCGACTGTGTCTCTGCCTGCTCTAAATCCACACTGGCTCTTTGGAAGAAGATGGCCTTGGTCCAGATGGACGATCAGGTTCGTCACTGCTTATATATCGCAGCATAAAGGTAATATCTTGTTTGAAATTGGGGAAAGTGTGTGTGTGTGTTTGTGTGTTTGTGTGTTTGTGTGTTTGCGTGTTTGCGTGTTTGTGTGTTTGTGTGTTTGTGTGTTTGTTTGTGTGTGTGTGTGTGTGTGTGTGTGTGTGTGTGTGTGTGTGTGTGTGTGTGTGTGCGCGCGCGAAAGCTAACGTAATAACATATAATAACACTAGGACAATCGAGGGGAAATGATGCAGATGACGTCAGAGAATACAAACGCTGGACAGTCTTGTAACATGGTTAGGAAGGTGCATGACGCAACGTTTCCAACACACCACAATATCACTACCACAATGGAGACCGCTGAGTTGTCTTACTCTCATATTGGCTATTCAGATATATGCGTTGTTAATGTAATTTCTTTATAAACGTCTATCGTAAATACGACTGATAGATTAGCCCTGCGATGTCGCTAAAGCGAGAGTATGATGTGGATGCAAAAGAAGAGGACCAGTTTGGCATTATTTGAAACACATACGTTTGGTACATATAATCTATATTGCGGATAATGAATAAACAAGTAAATGTTTAGTATTATTCTAGTTGATGCCGCAGACCAATTGTACCAGTCCTCAACGATTGCGATATGTCGCTTTTCCCGTGAGCTGATCAAACCGCGATGTGTACGCACTAAACGTTCGCGGAATGGGAATGCTTTCTCGTGCATACATGGGAAGCATGGGCGATTACCGAGACGCGGCTCACAAAGATGGGATGTGAAGCAATACTTTCGGAAGCACAATCGTCCCGTCATTTTCCAACACGTGAAATGCGATTCGAGAGATATTGGTCCTTTAAAGGGTGCTTTCAGTAATAAGTGAGGTGTGGGTTACTCCTCACGTTCATTAATCCAGCCAGATATATGGAACAAAAAATCAACTTCTTCTACTTCATTCATCATCATTGTTCGTTTTCGTGGTAATGTTACATCACAAAGATTTCGCAGCATCATTAAATCACTCAGTTTAGCTCAACGTGCACATTGGCTGACATGTCAAACCAGACTTGAATAGAATCCAGTTATCAGCCAAAGTGAAGACAACTTTGTGTCTTCTGTTACTGTTACTCTTACTGACACAAATCAAAGCATCTAAAAGTGAAAAAAACGTCTCTTCAGGAATGTGGACATTGATGCGCTCCCAAACGACGTCGAATCTGTATATTTTGACCACATAATATATTGAGCCGTACTAATCGGCAGGCAACTGTGTTTTGTTTATTGTGACCATCAGACGGTCAGCACATTACCCATGTGTTAAATCAAACAATGGACACAACTGTTAAACCACCAAGAAAACTAGCGTTCGTGGCCTCTACCCACCAAAAAAGCGACCATAAAATTGCCATGTAATTCCCAATTGAGCCAGTGTCAGAAACGTGAACAATAATTATAAATCCCGTTATATATACCGTTTGACGTGTTGGTGGTTGAAATATCCCAGCATAATATATTCTCCTTGCTACTCACTTCGGTAATTGCGTTTAGTAGTTTTTGTCCTCCTCTTTCTTTTCCTTTTCTAAGAGAACGTCAGGCAGCTGGAATCAGACACAAGTCTGTCTAAGAAGTCCGCCCGTACCAACTGTCAATCACCGGACTGAGATTATACTAGTCATCGTTGGTTATATGATGCGTTGCTAATTTCATTTAATCAATATTTAGGCGATAATTTGTTACTTACGTTTGCATGCAGAACAACAGGATATGTTGCTGAGGTAATTTGTGTCTATACCCATGTGAAGATACGCGTCAGCACATGGGACGCGTGTCCAGAAACCCGAAAAGGAGAAGAGTAACGGCTTCCTTCTGAATTACTAAGACGTCATCAAAGAGGGTGCACAGAAACTTTGGAGGTATTTCCTACAGTTAAAGTAGGAAGTAATACCAACAGTTCCGTGAGGATAAATATTCGCAAAACTACAAATTGTGTCGTTCAAATGATCTGGATGAAGCGTGCTATGCAAAACGACAGTTACGTGTAACAACAGAATCAGCTTACGTTCATATCTGCGAAAAAACAAGCAACTTGGTAGCATTTTGGATGTGTTTACCCTAAGTAACATATTGTATGCGTATACAATAATTTGTATTGTGTGTGTGTGT
>OZ023206.1:28601553-28718057 GCA_963995525.1 Escarpia spicata | reverse complement strand
ACTTGTACCGAATAAATAAATTGGTCGCGATTTTTCTTAGTGAAATTGTACGTGTGTGACGGATTTATATAACGAATTTGTTGATATAACGAACAATTGTGTCGGTCCCAAAGGCCAAATATATTCGAATATCATCGGATATAACGAATGGATGATGCGAAGTAAACAAAATATGCATGAAAAATGCGTAATGTTATAAGATTTTCAAATAACCCCGAGGGAAACCTATTGTCCTGCCACCTAATACTACGTCAGTTACGCAGCCAACGGAAGCAGGAATCATTTCAAATATGATATTCCAGTATCGCAGGCTAGTCGTTAATAAACGCCTAGATGCCGCTGAGAAAGACCGCGACTTCAAACAGGATATTCTGGGTTTTTATGATTAGATGCCAGTGTGGCTACCTTGATTACCTGTTATTATTGATTACCTATACTACACCTATCCCTCTTTCTGGATCTCCTTTTCCACATGCACGGGTTTTAACAAAGACGACAATGGCTAGCATGAAGGCTGAATATCTGGAAATGTGGCTGCTGTGAACACAATGATACATATTTAAGTTACAACGACATGTCACTGTGTGGCTTTCCTTTAATGTTGCTGTTAACTGATGCACTTGGATGTACTTGCAGCTAACCAAAAATAAATCCCTAACACAGTAGTCCAAAATATAATGGTGAGGATTCTAATGTAGTAGGAATGACAACGTTGACCCATCTAGCCATGGTACCATAAGACATGCATCGGCAATGGAGGCAGCACACGGCAAGTGACAACGAACAGGACTTACACCCATCGAAGAAACACGATTGCAGAAAGCAACAAAGTTCACTAGTCGTTTTCATTTATAGGTTGAAAAACATTACTAAATTTGGTAAACGTAATCGGATTACGGAGTACCGTACATGTTTTATTGATATTAATCCATTGGAGTGATAATCATTATTATATTGTGTGAACGTAAACATCTCAACAAAACTTCGAGAAATAGCATATCCGACGCTGTATATATGACAGTGTATACGAATTACGGTACAGGTTTTATTGATATTAATGCATGTGAATGTACATATCTCGCATATAACCACTTTTATCCGATGTAAACTGTTAGCCTACTGACTGGTAGTTCACATTCGATGAAAACCATTCGACCACACAGTAAATATGGGGTGACCAATTATGTTTTCTTACCCTTCTGTCAATATTTTGTGTTACACTTATACATTTATGAATACATAACCGAGAAAGTTTGTAAGAATTAAATGCTGAGTCATTGGAACAGCGGCAAGATGTTTCGCACCGCTATTTCTAAATATGGAAGTGTGTCCCTGGAAAGATGGCTGCTTCATATATATATATGCTTTCTGTTAAATGAAGCGATACCTCATACAAATCTCATGACCGGATGATTGGACGTGAACCCTAACATATGGCTGCCTCTTGAAATGAAGGTATTTGACGTGATTTTCCCGAGATATTTTGGATATAGAATTTTTTGGATAATAACCTTTTTTAAAGTTACTTATCCGAACTGGCCGCCCTCAAATTGACACGTAGAGTCATTAGGTGGCGTTTCAGGGTAGGTCAATAGCTCAAACTATGATATGAAAGTCGCCGGACGTCACTTGTCGGCGCGATCACGACGTCGAAGAGCACAACTCGATAGATAGAAGAGTGCACGACACAAGCTGAGCCGTTGTCTCGCCTGTTGTCTCGTTTGTTGTCTCGTCTGTTGTCTCGTTTGTTGTCTCGTCTGTTATCTCGTCCGTTGTCTCATCCGATGTCTCATCTGTTGTCGTCTGTATTCTCGTCCGTTGTTTCGTCTGTTGTTTCGTCTGTTGTCCCGTCTGTTATCTCGTTTGTTGTCTCGTCTGTTGTCTCGTTTGTTGTCCCGTCTGTTATCTCGTCCGTTGTCTCATCCGATGTCTCATCTGTTGTCGTCTGTAATCTTGTCCGTTGTTTCGTCTGTTGTTTCCTATTGTCTCGTCTGTTTATTCCCTAAACCGTATGGATGGCATGGTCACACGGCGTGTTTGTAAATATGCCGAAAAGATGGCCATTTCGTGTAAATATGTTTTCTGCTAGACGGCGCTGTACACCCAAACTGACACGTAAGCTCACTAGGTGGCACCGCAACTCGATAGATCGAGCGGTACCCGACATGGCCTGGTCCAATTGTGACTTTGGGTATTCGGCGGGATGAAGAGAGTCGTTGTTACTAGTGTCGTTTACCCGCATTTATTTTTCGATAATGCACCGCAGAATGGCAACCGCTAGAGATATTGTCGTGGGATATTCGGCCTCTAATTTGGTTCCCGGAATTGTGTCGACGAATAGAGATTCGAATAGAAGGTAGATGGCGTTACTCTAACTAGTTATATTGGCGTCCGTTAGGTGGTGCCTGCCAGAAGTTACCTTCATGAATGATATGGCCGCGCCCAGTGTTTGTAAATACGGAAGTTTCAATACCGGAAGTGTGTCGACGAATAGATGCGACACCCATGGTAGATGGCGTTACTCTAAGTTTTTAAATATATGTCCGTTGAGTGGCATAAGAAATCGCCTACGTCTCTTAGACACACGCACGCGCACGCACGCACACAGTGTTTATATTCAGCATTTATATTATAGGGAGTCGTGCAACCGGATGTGAATCGATTGAAAGATGGCCGCTTCTTAATAGTGTGGTTTCTTCTAGATGACGAGACACCTCCCATAGGAAATTCCATAAACCGTGTGGATGGCATGGTCATATGCCGTGTTTGTAAATATGTAAGTTTAAATACCGGAAAGATGGCTACTTCGTGTACATATGTTTTCTGCAAAATGGCGTTGTGCATCCCAACAAATTGTGTCACTCAAATGGGGAAAAGTGAGGTGTGTCTTGATGACTATTAAATCTAAAAACAAACACACTCGTCCATAGTATCAACACAATTTTATTTGTCAATTCATATATTTCTGATACATAATATACATAATAATTCCCGACATGATGTCTCTTGCACATTGTTCCTGTGAATTGAATGTCGCACACGAAACCTGTTTTACGCGAATGAGTAATCCTAATATCGACAATACGGTAAGTCTATTTTTGTTTGAGAAATGTAAGACCATTAATAAGGTTCCCAACGTGTGATTTGCAACGGTGTCGCCGAATGAGCTTCGCGTCATGACGATGAAGGCCGTCTACGACAACGATGACGACTGCTGTCAAGCGGACTGCTGATTTCCTTTGACATGTCGTTGTCCATTGACTCTGTCTGCATGTAAATCCAACGATCTGAATTCCCCACTAAATCCTTTGGCGTGTTGACGTCCTTAAGACCACGAGCGAAGGTTACCCATCTCACCAGTTCAAACGACTTCCGCTTTCTCAGCAGGTCGTTCACGAGATCTACAATGTTACTTCCTGGTACCGTCTTATTTCTGTACACCATCTCGCCACGATCGTTCCAATTTACGGAGCCTTTAATTTTGTCGAGGAGTCGCCGTGCTTTCTGTTTTATCGTTTTTGGAACTTTGTCGATGATTTAATTTTTGATGCTTTCATTTTCGTTAGCAGGTTGTACTTTGTTTTCATCTTCACTGCACAATTTTTCGATGTTCACAGGCCGGGGTTCCTGCATACCGTTGTCGGCAAGATCGTTGTACCGACTCAACACCTGGTTATACAACACAACCTTTTCCCTCTCGTCTATATCGCTTCGTTCTAATATATATCGCATGTCGTCGTCGAGTCGTCGCAAGGCACACGTTCGATGCGATTGGTCGAAGTACGTTGCAATTGAATGTAGTCCAAAATACGGAGATCGACCAGGGTCGTTTTCTTTGTATGATCCAAGGTCACCTGATATGGAGAAAGCAATGTCGAGCTTGTCACTGAGGCCAGAGGTGCTGGTGTTATAGTAGGTGTCGGACAAGTGAATTGAGTGTCATAGCACTTGTCGATCGTCCACAGCGATTGTGGTCGATGTGTTGTTTCCAGTTATCCCGACATATGAAATGCCTCTTGCAATCTGGAAGGTCGCCCGTATTGGTGATGGTGTGGGCAGAAACCAACGCGCCTACCAACTGAGTTCGCTGCCTGATTTAAGTTGTTATGATAAATTGTACAACTCCTCCTTCATACGTCAATATTCTAGTGATATTATGAGATTATACACGTTACTTTCTGTAGCTGGATACAATATATGTTTGCTATGTATGTATATCGGTGTAGATTATCTCCCGTTGGTTGCATTCGACATAATTATTCTGAAAACGAGCCCAAGCTCGGCAAAACCTACTACCTGGTCCTAGTCGACTTGTAGGCCCATTCGCATTCATTGATTTGAATAAAATTGGATTCATGTGGAATTGTAAGATAACTGCTTGTTCCTCTAGGATGACTAGTGTTTGTATTACATCGGAATATCGCACAATATATAATGTTGACGCTCGTTTCGATCCGAAAGCTATCCTTGTAAACATGCTCTGAATGCATGGAAAGGGTCGGCCTGATGCGTGTATGGGTCATATGTGACGTCACATCTCGGCATCCTGAAAAGCGCGCCAAAAATATGCATATTCGAAAATGTCCGGCTGCACAGCATAAAAATGTGGAATTTCTAATTCATTGCATTTTTTGATTTGTTTTGGCTTGGTGGACATGGAAATAGATAGCAGGATGTAATATAATATGAATTCAAGCCATAGGTGTTTTATTCCCTTTAATATTTTCATGTAGTTTTCGCTTAACAAAGACAAATTCAGGAGATTATCCAAGACGAACAAGGCAGCCCCATAAGGCATTTAGGTTTACACAGTCAAATGTCTTAATTAGATCATTAAAACAAAGTATAGGTTAGGTCTGTTTTCACGACATTTTCGCTGCATTTGACGAGCAGTAAAACATATTTGCTGTGTCACGTGTGGGTCGGAAACCGAATTGTGTTTCAGGTAAGTTGATCTCCGATAGTGGTTGTGGCCGGTTCAGGAATGCCTTGGCGAGGAACTAACAGCAGAGAGATCACACGACGTTGCCGCAGTCAGCCATTTCTTAAAGATGGTGATGATCATGACAAACTTTAAATCCTGGTGTATTTCCTCAGATTCCAGATCTTCTGATTGAAATTATGTAGGTGCTTGGATATGATTTTGTTAAGTTCCGATTCAATGTCAATCACACTGTTTATGTTCTATTCCAAGTGATCACTAGCACATCTATGTTTTGTTTATATTAAGCAGTTGTTGATTTTATAATTATAGAATGTTGATGATATTTAACCTTCCCGTGTTTCGATACGTCAAAGATGTCCAAACAAATTCTCTGATGAGAAATATGACAGTCTAGATGTAGGTACATATAATAATAGAAATAATTACTCTATCTCTTTTTCGTTTGTATTAGGCAATTAGTCACTTGTTTTATACTATGTATACCTACATCCAGAGTGTCATCTCTATCATTAGATAGTTTACTTGAAACGTGTTTGACGTATTGAATCCAGGGTACATAAGCTATTTTATATGTGTAAAATCAACGAAAAATATATGGACACGTTGCATGCTTTTCCAGAAGAATAATTTATTTCAAAAGACAGTGCAGTACACAAACAAATGCGTGCAAGACAATATAAATGGCAAAGCGATTTTCCCAAATACCAGACAATAGCATAAACACGCACGGCTTAGAGGAAAGAAATAATTTACAACAAGTAAAAGGAGACCGTTCTATTTACAACCGAGACGGAAACATTGTACAAAGAGAGACTTGGCGGAATTTGGAGAGGAGTGGGGACCGAGAGATATAGACACATAGTTAGATAGACGGGAGTTGAGAGCATTTGTGTTGATGACAACGCCGAACCAGGGATGGGGAAAGAAAATGGAGCTCAGCCTCGGCCTACTGGGAGATATAGGAGACCAGGATGAAATGAGCAATATCTGTCAAATATCCCTTGTTCAGATAGTCGGTTTCCAAGAAAAAAGGAATCATATCATGGCATGTATTCAAATACGATACTCCAACGTTACCTATAAAAAAACACTGTTTGCAAGATAAAACATTAAATCATTTTATTGTATAGAATATTTGATGTAGGAAATTCGTGGATGTTTATCTATAGAATAGTTTGTAATCTAGAATTTTATAGAATGTCTGTATCAGTCTATACAAATTAATGTATTGTATTTTATAAAATTAAATAGTAATTGAAGTGACCATACAATTCTAGGTATTTCCACAAAATACTCTATATAATTCTATAGCTATAGATTTTCGAAACATTTATATTGTATTCTATAGATTTCGTTTGCTAAGGACATAACACAGACACAATAACTCCACATGAAATCCCATATTCTCCAATGCCAGGAGCTAGAACTGGCCCTTGATAACACGTTTGAATGCATTCTGAAAGTCCATGTTGCAGTAGGCATAAAGGAACGGGTTGAGCGTAGAATTGAAGTAAGTCAACCAGAATGTGATGGTATAGATCACCTCGGGCACTCGGTCAGGGTCGATGGCGCTTATGTCAAAGACAAAGTGGAACGGCACCCAGCAGGCCAGATACGAGAATATGATGTAGGCTAGGGTAACGAAACTTTTCCTTTCCTGCTTGTAGCGGTCTTGGTCCCGCTTCAGTCGCTCGTGTAGTTCGGCAGCCGCTGAAGACATCGCTGGCAGACCTGACCCCGTCGAAGGGTTGGACGATGACCCCATGTGGTCGCTGACGGATTCAACAGTTACGACGTTGCTGGGGGGATCCACTTTCGATGAGAACGAATAGACTTTTTCTGGCAGTACCTGAAATTAGCATAACTGTTCAAGTTGTTGTTTTGTGTTGGCCATCTTATATGTACTATACGAAGTAATTGCAATTTCAGAGCAACATCGTGGTAAGCAAATGTATAGACTACACCCACCCACCCACCCCCCACACACACACCTTCACACACACACACACACACACACACACACACACACACACACACACACACACACACACACACACACACACACACACACACACACACACACACACACACACACACACACACACACACACACACACACACACAGACACACACACACACACACACACACACACACACACACACACACACACACACACACACACACATACACACACACACACATACACACACACACACACTCACATAGAGAGAGAGAGAGATAATTAATTACTAATTAACAAAGATCAAAGGCCTTAATGAATTAACTAATTAACACAGATCAAAAAGATTTTATTAATTACCTAATTAATTATGATGACATGACATTCACCACTGTTGTTCTTGTGTCTGTAGCCCCATTCGACATGTTGACAGTTGAAATCACCTGCGTATACACAGGGCGAGCTGACAATAGGAAGAGTTGCTGAGTGGATGATGGATGGAGGGTAGGGTAGGGAGGGAGGGGTGGAAGGACGGACGGACGGACGGACGGACGGGAGGAAGGGATGTATATATATATATATATGTACATATATATATATATATGTGTACATATAAAAAATATATATAGATTGGTATCTTAATATTAAATTATACATTTTGATTGGTGGTTTGGTTTCTGATGTTTTTTTTTAAAGATTCGGCTTATTTCGAAAGTAGTAAATAGGTTCGTCCTAATCAATAAATTATGGTGCATGAAAATCAGGGAGTGAAAATGCTGACTCAGTTCATGTTTGTGAGTGCCCCCTAGCAACTGTTGCCTTACTTCCAGTGACGTTACTTTCTTAGTTATCGCTTAACCTAGCGAGTGGTTCGTGGTGGTGGACCTCCTCTTAGCGTGTGCATGCGTGTGAGTGTAAAGGAGGACGGAGTGGTGGACGGCCCTCTTAGCGGGGATTGGGTAGGACGAGGCTGCTTGGTGGACGCTTAGGGGGTCAGCACACTGATAGTTTTCCCATTGGCGACCATGTTAACGTTTTGTCTGATTGTAAGAAAAAGTGACCTAGAAAATGTATTAAACTTCTTACCTGCCGTTACCATCATCTCATTTACATGCTGGTCGAGTTTAGTCAAAATCTTATATTTCTAGCTCTTACAAAATGCCTGTATGTATGACACCCGTCAATATTTACAAATGGATGCAGGCAGTAATTCGGCTAAAGTGTCAACTAGCCAAATTGCTGCCAAATACCCTTCCGCTTAGTAAAATCAGCTAAAAAGACACCATTTTACTGTCAACAGCTTCTACAATCACATCTAGAAATCTGACTACTCAAATGCCCTTATGTCAGAGCAAGTGAATATTGTAAAAAGTCATTTCTAAAAAATATAGTGCACTTTTTTCGTCTGTAACCAAGCAGGAAGTCTAATAGTATCCTAACCCCTTAGTTTGTTTTCAAAATGTTATTCACCTTTTACAATTTTTTTTAAATGTTTTGAATTTTTTTTTTAAATTAGTTTTTTTAAATTCAGAAACTAAATACTGTATTATAAAAGTGTCATTATGCAACATACAACAAGACTTTATGTACTTAATATGATTAAACAACTGAGCAATATTGAAATTAATAACAGCAGCTGTGGACATTCCAGTTCGATGGAGAAAATGCTGGCAGTGTTTATTATTTTAATTAATCATCACACTTCCAAGCTAAAACTGTTAATAAATCCTGTGAAAACTATATACTAACAGTAATGTTAAGTGTACTTATATTCGGATCCTATACCAATAACAGGGAGTTGCTTTCCTTATTTCAGGCCATCGACACATACAACATGCAGTCACCTTCATTTCTCACACATCCACCGTTAGTACAAATTTCATAATCCTTTGTCTCACACCATTGCGCTTTGTCATAACCACTGTTTCTAGAAAAAAACATACCGTAGCTACGCAACGCGATTGGACTTTGGAGACTGGGACGGCAGCGTGTACTTGGTGAACTAATATGTTGTTGTTCATAGCGAAAGACGGTTTATTATCATTAGCAGATGTCAATTAACGCGGTGATAGTGCCACTTAGATCAAAGCGTGATGTCGATAACCATTATGACACTTCAAAGATCTTTGATCAGTTTAACTTTTTTACTTTTTTTTCACATTTGTTTTACTTTTTTCTAAATTTTTTCTCACTTTTTGGTAACATTTTATTGATTTTTTTTGAATGAGTGTTATGAATCACCGCTATATTTTTTTAAATAACATCCCTCTTTCTTTTCTGACGTCGTGTTGACGGGTACCTTTACCCTTTTCTTTTGTGACATCATTCCTATACTATGGAGAAAGCGCTAAGAGTTTTTTGAATTTAGCATCATACTTTGAACCTAAGACCCTTAGTAAATCCTGTGAAAACTATATACTAACAGTCATTTAAAAATTATGTACTTACACTAAGAACAGGGATTTTCTTCCGTTATATCCGGCCATCGATACACACACGTAACGTTCAGTTATCTTTACCATTCTTTCTCCCACATCAACTCTTATACAAATGTATAATCCTTTGTGTAATAACCACTTTTTCTAGAAAAAAACATACCGTAAATAGGCAGCGAGATTATGTTTTGGACTTTGGTGACTGAGACGATAATGTGTGCTTGGTGACCTAATCAAAAAGCAGATGTCCCTGATGCACAGTACCGAACGGTTTATTATCTGTAACATATGTCAATTAAGGCGGTGGTAGCGCCTCTCACAATTCAAATGTTTTGGCAATCTCGACTTTACCAACGGTTATGCACTTTTAGCAACGACGACTATCTCTTGTGCAATAACAGGTCCAAAATTCACCAACGGATTAATTTTAAGTTCTTCATATAAATTCCGCGCGCGCTTCACTGCACTATACAACTGTTTCTATCGAACGCAACAATTTTTCCTGATCATTGGAAATGGCATCGCTAGCGGAAGAATCCATGACTTCGTCAACTCTGCAGAACGTTGTAAGTGGCATTTACGTATTTAAACGTCACTTGAATCGATAATTGTGACATGTGTATGTCAGGACAAATATACTTTTTACCCCTCCTGTCGTCATTGTAAGAAAACCTTAGACGCAAAAGGTTATACCTGTAATACACACAAACACCAGAGGGCCCGTTGTTTACAGATTTGCGTTGTAGCTCTCGAACTGATCGGGTCCTAATTCTGATTGGAGATTTATCCCTCCCAGAGCCAGTCATCACAACATACGATGGATCCGCTGATGACCCTCACACAGGTCGTCAAGAAAAGAAAAATTCAAGTGTGACACTTGTAGAAAATGTTTTTTATAGAGTGAATACTTAACAAAACATATCCGTATGAACACTGGAGACAATACATATCCGTATGAACACTGGGGCACAATTCTCAATAAGTGGTAATTTGAAGACACATGTCCGCGTCCACACAAGTGAGAAACGTTACAAATGTGATACCTGTGGGGCACAATTCTCACAACATGGTAGTTTAAAGAAGCATATCCATATGCACACTGTTGATAAACCCTACAACTGAGTTACATGTGGAGCACAATTCTCAATAAGTGGTAATTTGAAATCATATTCGCATCCACACTGCGGGAGAAACCATACAGCTGTGATACCTGTTGTGTTCCATCCCATCCTCATGACAGGTTTCTTCTTCTTCAGTTCAGCATATCTCTGCGAGACGTATCTGCCCAGATGATCCCACGATACGCTGCTCTGTCTGCCGTTTGTCTCCCTGCTCTCACGATGTCGTCTTCCAACCAGTCGCTGATGTCCTGCTCCCACCTTCTCCTTGGTCTTCCCTTTCCTCTCTTTCCCTCCACTTTGCCTTCTAGGACAGTTTTCTCTAAGGAATTATGTATTTTGATGTGGCAAAAATAACTTAGTTTTAGTCCTGTTATTCTGTTCACTAGTTGACAGTTCTTTATGTCTAATTTTTAAAAAGGATCTCTGCATTGGTTGTTCTTGTTATCCATGGCACTCTTAGGACTTTTCTGTAGCATTTCATCTCAAACAGTTGTATTCTTCTCATATCTTCTTTGTTCAGTGTCCACGTTTCCCTCCCGTATAGAACTGTTGGGAAAACGCATGTTTTTAAAATTCTTATCTTTGTTGATATGTTTTGTCCTTTCCAAACATTTTTCAGATTATTTAGTTTCTGCATTGCTATGGCTATTCTTCTTCTGATCTCTGATGATGTCTTGTCGTCTCCTTGTAGTCTTGCTCCAAGGTATTCGATGAAGCATATTCTTAGATCATTATTTATCTATCTGAATTTCTGAATCAACATTCTCAGATTGAATATGTGGTCCCTTGTGCCTCTGTTTTTTTCTGACGCCTGCCTGTGTAATGCTCACTTCCATTTCCATTTTATCTTGCATTATTTTCGTTATGATTTTCAGCAGCAATATTTTGCTTGCATGGCTAATGAGTGATATGGTTCTGTAGTTGGAGCATAGCTGTAGGTCTCCTTTCTTTGATAATGGGATGTATATTGATTTCTTCCAGTCGTCTGGCCATTTTGCCACTCTTCCATATTTTCTTACACAGTGCAGATTTTGCTTCTTTGAGTAGTAGTTTGTTTTGTGTGTCTGTTGTTTCATGTTTCATATACATGTATGTTGAACGTAAGATTTGTCTAGATGTTTTTCATTTGTACGTGCTGACTTTGGACTCCGTGTAAACATGTTGTATAGTCTCACCCATAATTCATGTCGTAGTTTGACCTATCGACTTACCAAAAAGCGTCACCTGGTGACTTTACAGTTTGAGGGTGACCAGTTCATATTAGTAACACGTTTGTCCATTGAACGTATTTACTTTGTTGGCTTGTGGCTGTTTAGCCTTGTATATCTGTTAAAAATATAATCTTTTTTCTAGATGTTTGTGTCTTGAACGTGTCGATTTTGCTTCTTTGAGTGGAATTTCGTCTTGTATGTCTGTTGTTTTGTGTTTTATTTATGTTGAACTTTAGATTTTTCTAGATGTGTGTCTTTTGAACGTGCTGACTTTGCACTCTGTGTGTATAAATGTTATAGTATTGCCCATCATTCGTGTCATAATTTGACCTATTGACCTACCAAGAAGCGCCACCTAGTGAACTTATGTGTCAGTTTGGGGGTGACCAGTTCGTATAAGTTCGTATAAGTAACAACGTATTGACTTTCCTGGTTTGTTGGTGCTTAGCCTTGTATGTGTGTTGAACATGTGCGATTTTGCTTCTTTGAATGGTATTTCGTTTTCTGTTTTCTTTTATTTCGTGTTTCATATCTGTTGGACGTTAGGTTGTTCTAGATGTTTGTGTTTTCATATATGTTGGAAGTTAGATTTTTCTAGATGTTTGTGTTTTGAAAGTGCTGACTTTACACCACGTGTGCATAAATTGTATAGTCTTGCCAATCATTCAAGTCATAGTTTGATCCCATAAGTCTGTCATATTAGTACCACCTAATGGACAGGATGTAACCTTTTCCGTTCTGAATTCCCCACGCCACCATTACTTCATGATTCACGCGCTCGCACACACATAAGCCTATTATAGGCGCACATAGAGGACATGATGTAACTTTGTTTCCGTCTGAATTCCCCACGCAATTACCGTCCCTTTGTCCATCATACCACCTTCACACACGTCCGTCATCTCACGTTCGCATGTGCACCTACTGGTCACGTCCACACCTACCATTCATTGGTTCATTCATCTCAAATTCGCATATGCACACTTACTGGTCACTCCCATTCCTACCTTTCTTACCCTACCGTCCTCCCTCGCGCGTGAATCATGAAGTAATGGTGGCGTGGGGAATTCAGAACGGTAAAGGTTACACCCTGTCCACTAGGTGGTGCATCTATGATAGACGTATTGGATCAAACTATGACATGAATGGTGTGTAAGACTGTAACATTTATGCACACGGAGTCCAAAGTCAGCACGTTCAAAAGACAAACATTTAGAAAAATTTTAACTTCAACATATATGAAACACGAGACAGCAGACGTACACAACAAAGTACCACTTAAAGAAGCAAAATTGCATATTTTTAACAGACTGACAAGTATAAACACTCACAAATCACCAATGTCAATACGTTCAATGAACAAACATGTTACTTATACGAACTGGTTCACCCTCAAACCGACAGGTAAAATCACAAGATGGCGCTTACTTCTTTGTAGGTCAATAGGTCAAACTACGACATGAATGATGGGTAAGACTATAAAATATATGCACACTGGGTGCAAAGTCAGCCCGTCCAATGGACACTGTTCACTGTGTAATGTCATTGGGCATGTTTGTTTTATAGAATAAATATGGTAAGAAATGTTGTATCTGTAAAGGGTGACTTTATTAGAAAACAATGCAACTAATCCAAGTGTACCTCATAGCATTTATCAGCTTTCTCCCGACTGTGGATACGGACATGTCTCTTCATTTTACCACTTGATATGAATTGTACACCACATGTATCACATTTGTAGGGTTTCTTCAATGTAAATACGGATGTGTTTACGGATGTCAAACTAGGATGTCGTGAGAATTGTACCCCGCATGTATCACGCTTGTGTGTTTTCTCCCCAGTGTGGATCGGGACATGACTATTCAAATTACCACTTATTGAGAATTGTGTCCCACATGTATCACACGTGTATGATTTCTCCCGTACGTTTATTCAAACTACCTTATTGTGAGAATTGTGCCCCACAGGTATCACATTTGTAGGGTTTCTCACCTGTGTAGACACGGACATTTGTCTTCAAATTACCATTTATTGAGAATTGTGCCTCACAGGTATCACATTTGTATGATATCTCCGCAGTGTGCATACGGATATGTATTGTTAAGTATCCATTCTTTAAAAAAACGTTTTCCGCAAATGTCACGCTTGAATTGTTTCTTTTCTTGACTACCTGTGTGTGGTTCATCGGCGGGTCCATCGTCTGTTGTGACGATTGGGTCTGGGTCAGTGGAGCTGGAGGGAGAAATCTCCAATCAGAATTAGGATGACTCTTTACCCCTCCTGTCGTCAATGTAAATTGAAGAAAATTAAATATGAACCAAATGTAATTTTTTTTAAACAAAACTGTGAAAGAACTTCGCGTCCACCAAGCCGCCCCGTCCTACCCACCCCACCATAAAAGGACCATCCATCACTCCGTCCTCCCTTACATGCACACGCACGCACGCCCGCACTAAGAGGAGGTCCACCCCCCGTACCACTCGCAGGGGTGGCCGATAACTAAGAGTGTGAAGTCAGCGTATGTATGTGCATATTAGTTAGAGTAGTCATTGCCAGCCATGTAGTTGGCACACCAGGGAAATCGAACGGAGTGGGATCGGTTTCAGAGTTCATTAATAAAAATGGGGTTAGTCCGAACACCCTTTCCCTGAAAGATATCCAACGCCTACATGCAAGGATGATGTGCACAACTCTTAAGGTAATCATTGATACCCACGTATTGGTTTAGCTGGATCATGTGTTCGGACGGACTTCGTAAAAGTGTGGTTGCTCCGTGCTACGAAGTTGCCTTAGCAAGGGTGTTGCTGTGGTTTCAAGTTGACGGGGGTCGTTTTGGGATGGGGGGGGGGGGGGGGTTTGCAGGCTTGGTAAACACCACTATGTCACTATGTCACATTTAGCAAAATCCCAGAAACGGTTATTGTAGGTGTTACCCACCTGAACGCAGTGTTTCGACGCAGGTTCCGGCTGAGCGCGCGTGCTGCTTGATTGGCTCGGAATCCACTTCGCCTGTGCTAAGCGCAGCGTCAGACGGCGCTTTCTCATCGCCGCGTATACCCGGATGAAACAGAAGATCATGATGACGTCAGGTAGGTGATGTCCAACGATGGCTATGAAGATGACGAACTCGCGGTTCTTGGACGGTTCCCACTTGCACAAGTACGGCTCGCTCCAGCGGATCCGGTCAGTGATACACGGCGCCAACCACACGACGAGCACGGCAATCCTGTGACACAAGATTGGTTACTTTGTTACGGTCAATACATACCTCTATTTAACTTCACCAAGATGGTCGCCCGGTAGTAGACGTGTTTTCTAGTGTGTGGTGAGCTTTGATAGTTTTTGTGGTGGGGATGCGTTGCAGTGTGGATGTTTTCAAGGTGGGTGATTGACCGAAGGAGATTGAGCATTTCCATAACCTGTTAGTTCCATAACTTATGCCTGAAATCGACGCACATTATGCCTCGGTATCACTGCGTGCCTGTGTAGCAGGGTGCGTTACATAACGACATATGTCATTGGCAAACAACCCCGGACAGTGGAACTGTAGACACTCACTTCTTCTTGTATTTCGCAAGACAGCGTTTGCAAATTGGCATACAATATGCCGAAGTCGCGCACCTCAAGCAATATTGAGGACAACCAAAAAACTAAATTGCAGCACTCAGCGATTCAGCAGTGCTGAAAAAATGAAACAGGTTCTCTTTCCGGATGAACTCGCCAAAGAATTCCGTGAATTGAGACAAACATTCTTTGATATGTTAACTACGTTTAGTCTCTTCCACCAAATCACGCTTCCTACAAGGTTCACAACATGTACTAGTACATTTATTAATTTGTTTTGTAAGTTAACTAAACATATTTTACAAAGTACAAAACATACATTTTACAAAGTACTCTTTAAAAATTTTTTTATCATCAACCTTATTTTATGCTTATGGAGATTATTCTGAAAGAGGAACATCCTACACACGTTATACGAGTTAATGTACAAAATAAAGAGGCTAAAATTATATAATCTCTTCTGAAATACATAACAAATTAGATAAATGTCCAAACGCTGACACAAACCATAATTATAACATGATCATCAATGAAACAAATCAAGCTAAAATAAATATATGAATAGCAAATTTGTGAAATTTTTTAAATATAAACGTCTGCATGGATAACTCAAGGCTTGCTAACCTCAATAAGATACAGAGACAAACTTTATAAAAAATATAAAATAACAAACTCTGAATCTTCCGAATATGACGCATTATTGATTAATTTAAAACATACAATATTATTTTGAAAAGAAGTTTTCACAAAGCAAAGTAATTATATTTTGACAAATATTTTAATCAATTTACATTTGATATAATAAACTCTTGGAAAACTATAATTGAAAACAAATAATTTCCAAAATGTTTTAAAGAATCCGTTTTTATTGTGACAGATACATGAGAAATTACAAATAAATCAGTGTATTATTTACCAATATAGGTAGTAATCTGGCAAATGATATTAAATACAAAGGCATTCATGATCATTTTTGCATTTTTACAAATGCATTGAAGAAGATATCATAAATAGAACAATAATTAATCTACCCAACAAAAGTAGCTGTAGATGTGATGGTCTCTCCACCAAACTGCTACAAATGCTTGAACCTGCACTCGCCAAATCAAATATTCCCTTATATACAAAAAACTGCTCTAAGGTAATTCCAAAAAAAGGTAAGCCAACATTAGTCAATATTATAGGCCCATATTTCTTCTACCTGCTATTTCACAAGTACTTGAAAACAATATTTTGGAAAAATTTTCATCTTACTTAAAATACTCTAATAAGCTTTTTTGACCATCAATATGGATTCCGACCTAAACATTAAACTGAATATGCGGCACTATAATTAATAGATAGAATAATAACCCAACCGGATAAGGATGAAATATCCATTAATATTTACTTAGATCTTTCCAAAGCCTTTGGTACCATTGACCATCTAATTGTAGTTGACAAATTGAAATATTATGGTATACATGTAACAAATATGAACTTATTCAGCAGTTACCTAACAAATTGTAAAAATATGTGGAAATTTACAATATAAAATCAAACATGTTATCGATAACAACAGGTGTACCACAAGGCTCAATCTTAGGATATATATATATATATATATATATCAATGATTTTGCACACAGCCAGTAAAATGTTTAATTTATTTCATAATTTATATATCTTTATCAAATGCATTAAACACTTTCAGCGATGACATACATTACGACAATTTAGATTCTTTAATACATGAACAACTTTTAAAAATAAATTCATAGTTCAAAACAAATAAATTATCATTAAACATAGCAGAATCTAAATACATTAAATTTCAAAAGGCAAAGAAAAATGTACAGACACATACCCTGAAGATAGACAATGTAAATATTGACCAAGTCAAGGAATTATTTTTGGGGGTTTAGTTGTAGATACAAATCTAAGCTGGAAAAAAAACACTGACAAAATATCAAATGTTTGTTTTAAACAAATTGGCATTTAACAAAAATTGAAACATATGTTACCTCTTCATATTAAAATAACTTTATATAATTCTTTAACAGTGCCACACATTAATTATTGCATCATGGCATGGGGCTTTCAATCAAATATAATAATAATACTTCAAAAGAAGCCCTGAGAATTATAACCTTAAGAAATTATATTTCCCACACAGTATAACTTCACTAAAAACTCAACTTGTTAAAAGTAGATGACATCCTTAAATTACAATAATAAATTTTACTATACATATTTACACAATGATTTACCAGTTTATTTACAAATACTATTTAATAATGTCAACCATAAGGTACATAATCATGACACAAGAGTCAAGAATAAAATATACACTTTGGCAAAGAATGTCTTAGACATAATTTATTTTTACTAAATAGCCAAAGGCATTTGACACCGTGCCGAGAGAACTCGCATTTGCAGTCATGAGATGGATGGATGTTGGAAAAGCAGAAGCCAGAATGGTGGAGGAAATGCACAAAGAGACAACAGCGGTAGTGAGAGTCGAAGGAGAAACATCAGAACAATTTGGAGTGGAAGTAGGACTCGGACAGGGAAGTGCCTTGAGTCCCCTGCTTTTCATTATGGTGATGAACCTGATCAGTGGAAAGATATCGGAGCAGGAAGAACTTAAGAAGATACTGTATGCAGACGAACTAGCAGTGGTGGCTTATAACAAAGAGGAACTACAGAAAGCTTTGCAAGAATGGAGTGACACCTTCAGAAAACACGGCCTCCGAATGAATCTGGAGAAGACTGAAGTAATGTGGATAGGTGAACAGGAGGTAGATCTGCATGTAGTTGTTGACGGAAAGACCATTAAACAAGTGAACAGCTTTGTATACCTGGGCGGTGCGGTGAAGTGGAAAGAACTGACAAGAAAAGTAGAAGAAGCTACCAAGTGACGTGGACCCCACCCCGCAAGGGAGCAAGGGGAAGAAGACGACTAAATAGCCGATATAGTTAAAGAAAAGCTTAGTAGACATAGTTCACAAGGATTTGCCAAGTATGTTAAACGTTATACTTATCAAGTAACATACACAAGACAAAATTGCTATATACGTATAAACATTAAGAACCGACAACCACCTGTCAACTATATACAGTACAAAACAGTGCCTTAACAACAAACACAATAATCTTGTAAGCTTGCTCACACTACACACATGCTCACATTTATATTCTGTTTTTTTTGCTGGAACGAATGTATCACAAAAGGTGGCTCCTCGATGGCGACTACCATAGTTTTAGAGGAGTCTCCTGACCCTACTTTTTTTTATTTACCCGACATTACACCATGTATACCATAAGTTTATATATTTGTATTATTCTTTGACATGGATGTATTGTATGTATATATTATTTGAAATGTCTAGATCAAACAAAATTGTCTTCTTCTTCTTAATATCTACCCCTGGTTATTTTCTAGATACTGTGTATCACCATTCTTTATACGTTTTCCTTTACTCTTTTTGTGCGAATATATAGAGCCATGCTGCGATAGAAACGTAAGGAAACGTGTGCTGTTACAATGACGTCTTAGTATTTGCCCTATGTTTAAACTGATGATAATCGCCATACGACTAATCTATCAGAATTCGTGCTGTGGTAAATAGACTGGGCTGCTGATATGAGTTGCGTAATAGATCTAATTCCGGAGTCGCCTTGTGTATAACGTATTGGCACTTGGACACAGGATTAATTTTAAAGACTCGAACAATAAATTGTCGAGGATCGATATGTTTTGTATGTTACTATTAGTGTCCTAACACAAACGCCGTGTTATGGGAGACAGGCATGTGACGCACCAGATGAAGACAATGACGACTGTCGTCTTTCTCATGGTGTTGTATTGGCGATAGTTGAGACTCCACTGCACGGACCAGAAGCGGTCGACCGAGATGGCGACCAGAGTGAAGACAGACGAGAACGTCATGCCATAGTCGAAGAAGATCCAAAAGCCGCACATAACCTGTTCGGTCAGAAAGTCAACACCTGAGTTCTTAGAATCCAACGTGTTATTATATACTAATCGGCCTGAGCTTAGATGCAAACACGCACGCACGCACGCACGCACGCACGTATGCAACACGCTCACATCCACACGGACAGGAAAACGCGCTAACTCACAGGCATACAAACATAATAATGTATTGCATACGCACATCCAGGCACACGCACATGCACACGCACACGCAGACACATCCACCTGAATAATTACAGCAAATATGTCATCGGCGGTCTTCTTTTGTAATAAAATATGACGACATTATTCATTACATGTTATTTGGCTTAGCGGCTTGGTTGACGTTACTCGGGACTATCTGCTCGTCCTTGGGTGTGACAAATGGCAAAACTATTAATAAAACTGTGCTGATCTGTACCAGCGGATAGCGGAAATATGACACCAAATCAATAGCAGAAATATGACACGACTGCTTTTTGACAATACCTTACGTGTCATTAAAATTGTCATAACGTAGCTCAACAGTTGTTGAACAAGATATTGAAAAATACGGAATCTAATTGAAGACAAAAAGAAACACAAATGATTCGTAACCTATTGTTGTCAATTAGCAGAGAAAATGATGAAGATGTCTCACCTCTCCGAAGGGCCACCAACCCAAGAGAATATCAAAGGTGTAGAAGAACATTGCTGTGATGGCGACACAGACGTCAGTGACAGCGAGGTTGAGGATGTAGAAGGTAAAGGTTGTACGCAATTTCTTCTCGATAACAAAGGCGGCAATCACGATGATGTTTCCGACAATTGTGACAATGATGATAATGAAGAGGCCAAGACAAACGATAATTCGGACTGGCGGTATCTGTGTACTTCCACCATCGGTCGCTTTAGTGTCGTTTTGCTCTGTCTCTATATCGGACGTGATGTTGCCCGCGTAGTGTGACGCCATGTTATCTGCAATTAAAAGGTAAACACAAATAAACGTTTATATCTTGTGTATATGACATCACAAATGCATAATCTGTCAGTCGCGATGGATGATGTTTGGCGACTGCTTCAAAGTCTTGACTAATTCTCTGTTCATTGAAACAAGCACAGAAACATACTGTCTATTATATAAATTAATATTTTCATTTTCCCACAAGCGGGTTATTTCAGTACTTTTCATATTAATTGACTAATGTATCTACACCGTCAAGTACATCTGTTAGCCTTCTAGAAAGCACATATTGAGACCATCATACTGTACGGTTCACAAGACTGGACTGTCACCGCAACTTTAAAGACCAGATCAGTTGAAGCTAAACCCAGATGCTGTTGTTATATATCATATAGCCCTTTCCTACAAGCGTGGTGCCTACACAACTGTCGTCAGTTGTAAGAAGGAAACGACTCTCTTATGTTGGTAATTACACAAAAGTCAATCAACTAGTCTTGTAGCTGGTGGGTTGCCATCCTCCTTTTTACACACATGGACGCAGCAGACGTTTTTCCGGTTTTTTTCTCATGCACAACACGAATGTGCGGATGATACAAGTAGTTGCTGCTTCCATTCCGATCTATCCACATATATGCATAAAAAACAATACCCTTCTTCCACTGGAATTTTTAAAAATTTTAATAAAATGGCTGATCAATAGTTTCTTGGCCATTCTTATTCAACGCAATAATAACTGTATAGCTAGAGGCAGGGGACAATGTATATTACGTTAAACGCCCACCGCGTGACAGCTATTTGTTTGCACTTGCTTGACGTCGAAGAGCGCGCGAAGAGTTTGATCATTTCTTTTTGCGGGGGGGGGTTCGCTTGTGGCCGATAAGACCAATGTTCGTTTTTGCAGGTTTCGCACACGAGTGGAGCTGGCACTGTTTGCAGCTGTCGCTTTTCGACTCTCGCTCTTCCTTTCACAATGCGGCTGTGGAGCTCGTCCATGTTACTCTGCATGTGTTGCCCAGATCAGCTGTTGAGAACGCAGTCATCGGCGAAGTTTAAATCGCGGATCACATTCTGCTGTATGTTTGTCGTCGCTTGGAATCTTCTCAAGTTGAATATCCCTCCATCAATGCGGTTGTTGATGTAGATGCCACCATCATTCCCTTGGAAGGCGTTGGACAACACTGCCGTGAACATCATGCTGAACAGAGTCAGTGCCAGTGCACACCCCTCTTTTACGACGTTACTGTATGGGAAAGCAGCGGAGGTGTCACCATTGTACAACATAAGTTGGAGTTGGCGAGCTACGAAAATCATGACTATTGTGCATATGCCTGCACCAAAACACACTAACTCTCTATAAGAATATGGCCTTGTTCCTGATCGACCACCAGGTGCGTCACTGCTTAAATCCTCCAGCAAAAACGTAATATCTTGTTTTAAATTGGGAAGGTGTGTGTGTGCGTGTGTGCGTGTGTGTGTGCGTGTGTGCGTGTGTGCGTGTGCGTGTGCGTGTGCGTGTGCGTGCGTGTGTGTGTGTGTGTGTGTGCAGGCCTTGCAGCATTTACACAAAATGTGATGGTCACATGATCACCGGATGGATTGCTGTGTGTGTGTCACAACCACGGGTGATACACACTCGGTTGTGTAGTTACTATTGCACTGTTGCTTCGAACGATACCTACATCCAGGTGGTGACCTTATTGTATGTGTCATCTGTAACTGGTTGAGTCATGCCGCGGTCAGCGAGCATCTAAACAAATGCCGTGTGTCAGGTTCTGATGCAATGTCAATATGGAAGTTTAAGTCGCCGGCAATAACGATGTGGGATTTGATACAACGTCGACCAAGAAAACATTCTTCTCGTAACTAGTGAGAAACAAACACGATTGCTGCTCCTTGCACACACTATTCAAAATGAACCAACACCCAATAAGTTGATATCTTCCGAGAAGGAGACATTGGTTGTGTCTCATTCGAACTGTTGGATGCTATAGAACCTATTCCAGAACGGCATTTGCTTTTGCAGAGACTTTATAAGCATAAGGCAAGACGATCTATCTATTACGAACTAACAGTGGAGACGTTTAACGAGACGAGTTAAGAAGATTTAAAGAGTCCAGGTGGATGGACGTAATCCTGTTTCCACATATGTAATTTACCCATGACAAATCACGAAAGATTATCGTCCTGCGTGAACAATGGCCGATACAATTAGTGCGAACGTTAGAGTAGGAGGCGTTTCTTCCGAAACGTCGCAGGACCAGACGACTAATCAAGTGTTAATAGTGTCACAAACACGCTACATTTGTTTTTCAATGACGCATAGTTGAAAGGTAAAAAGGTAAGTCACGTAAATGTTCACCAGCGAAAATTGGTTATGAACAAATGGATACATGGCGCAGGCCGTCACCACTGTTCACAATGAACTTAAACATGCTATATACAACGTCTGTAATTCATGGTAGATTTATGATTTGGCTGAGTCGCATGAAGAAAGAGTAATCTGCCTGCGGTTTAGGTTTACCACGGTACATCACGGTAAGACATGATATCTATGTCATATCTATCACGGTCCGGTGGGTCTCTCGCAAATAGATGGTTTGAGTCTAGGAAATGTCCCTATTATGCAATACGCAACGCTGGCAAATGATCGCTGCAGTATGAAACAGTACCTGTAAGGACGGACAATGAATATATATATAAATATTGCTGAATAATGTTAATATGATTACCCAGAATAATCACGCTATAAAAGATACGTGATGGACATAACATGTGATACGTAACGAATAGCACAGTCTATAATCGTCCCAGTCGTCAGGCAGTGAAGGTTCACATTAGACAGTTACCTAAATTTTGTCTCACTGCCCCGGTCTCTTTCCATGGTACGAATGGCATTGGCTCTGAAACGTACAGCTCCGCATCAGTTTGGTACGTTTGTTCGACTCTGGAACGATTGCCCGTCTCTGTTGATCGCGGCTTAGTTCTGTCCTGACCATTCGCAGATGGCGCTTCGATCTCGCACGGTCTCTCTCTGACATACAGGCAAGCCCATCGTTGGCAAGCTTTTCCGTCTCTATTGCTCGTGGCTTCGGTCTCATATGTCACGGGCCAGTTTGTATTAGAATTACGCAGGCCTGTCCGTCTTCGGCACGCTGGTCTGTCTGTGTTGCTCGCGGCTTTGGTATTATACGGTCCGTCTAGGCCTCATCTTTCACATTTCACTAGTCACGTCATTCTACACACACGCACGCACACACACACACACACACACACACACACACACACACACACACACACACACACACACACACACACACACACACACACACACACACACACACACACACACACACACACACACACACACACACACACACCAACGCACGCGCACGTTAACGCGCACACTAACGCGCACGCACACACGCACACACACACACACACACACACACGCGCACACAAACAGACAGAGAGACAGACACACACACACTCATGCACGCGCAAGAAAGCAAACGGTGCATCTAGTAACACTAGGAAAGATCGAGGGGAAATGATGCTGAGGACGTCAGAGAATAAAAACACGGGACAGTCTGGTAACATGGTTTGTAAAGTGCATGACGTAACGTTTCCAACATAATACTACCATATTGAGTTGTGTTTCTCTCACATTGGCTATTCAGATCGATGCGCTGATAACGTAATTTCTTTATAAAAGCTTATCGTAAATACGACAGGTAGATTAGCCCTGCGATGTTGCTAAGGCTACAGTAGGATGTGGATGCAAAAGAAAAGGACCACCTTGGTATTATTGGAAACACATACGTTTGGTACATGTAAAATATATTGCGGATAATGAATGAACTGGTAAATGTTTAATATTATTCTAGTAGACGCAGGAGACCAGTCGTACCATTCCCCAACGATTGCTATACGTCGCTTTTCCCGTGACCTAATTGTCCATCTGATGAAACCGCGATGTGAGCGTACTAAACTGTGCATGAGCAGAAATAAGCCAACTTCTTCTACTTCATTCATCGTCATTGTTCATTTTCGTGGAATGTTACATCACAACAATTTCGCAACATCATTAAATCATTCAGTTTAGCTCAACGTGCACATTGGCTGACATGTCAAACCAGACTTCTTTGGAATCCGGTTATCATTCGAAGTGAAAACAGTTTTATGCCATCTGTTAATGTTACTGACACAAGTCAAAGCACCTATAACTGCAAAAGTTAATTTGAGCAGTGTGGACATTGATTCGCTCACACACGTTTGGGAGCGAATCAATGTCTGAACATTTTGACCAAATAATGTCCATTTTGACCAAATAATGTGTTGAGCCCTATATCGGCAGGCAAGTGTGTTTCGTTTATTGTGACCTTTAAAGGTCAGCACATCGTGCAAGTGTTAAATCTAACAATGGACACAACTGTTACAACCACCGAGAAAACTAGCGTTCGTGGCCTCTACCCACCAGAAAAGCGACCACAAATTTGCCCTGTAATACCCAATTGAGCCAGTTTCAGAAACGTGAACTATAATTATAAATCCCGTTATATCTACCGAGTGCCGTTTGACGTGTCTCCTTGCTACTCACTTCGGTATTGCGTTTAGTAGATTCTGTCCTCCTCTTTCTTTTCCTCTTCTTAGGGAACGTCAGGCAGCTGGAAACAGACACGAGTCTGTCTAAGATCACCGGACTGAGATGATAATAGTCCCCGATGGTTATATGATGCGTTGCTAATTTCATATAATCAATATTTAGGCGTTGCGTTGCGTTTGCGTGCAGAACGACCACCTATGATGCTTACGTAATTTGTGTCCATACCAATTGGCTATTGTTTTACACTGTTCAACGCGATCGACTACACATATGTTACGCCTACTCAGAGATACACCTACGCACATGGGACACGTGTGCAGAAACTCGAAAAGGAGAAGAGTAATGGCTTCATTCTGAATCACTATGACGTTCACATGCAAGTCATCAGACAGGGTGCACGGAAACGTTGGGGGTTTCCCACAGTTAAATTGGCAAGAAACACCAATTGTCCCGTTAAGAAACATATTCGCGGAACTACAAATTGTGTCGTTCAAGTGATCTGTAGACAGCGTGCTATGCAAAACGACAGTTACGTATAAGAACTAAATCAGCTTACGTTCATATCTGCAAAAAGCAAGCAGGTTAATAGCTTTTTGGATGTGTTTACCCTAAGTAAATAACATATTGTATGCGTATGTAATAATGTGTGCGTGTGTGTGTGCGCGCGCGTGCGTGCGTGCGTGTGGGTATCAATACAATACAATACAATACAATAACTTTATTGTCTGTTGGGTTACAGAAAATTTCCTTTAGGCTTGTTCATATAAAATCCTACATATGTATGTATACAAGGTTAAGATAAGTACTAAAAGCGAGGTTATCACGTAATATCACATGCACAAAAGGATATAGTGATAGATCATATGCTCATAGATAAGTAAACCACAATAAATAAGTAAATAAGTAACAGGTAAACAAGCAAACCACAGGAGGAGATTGTCTATCATACAAATAGAACTGTAAATAATCAGGCCAATACATGGGGTCAGAGTAAATACATTGTAAAATAGTAACATTATAAAATGGTAAGCATACTATCACAGGTTGTAATTATTAAATTAAACACATATATATTGCAATAGATTATTTTGAAGTCATAGTCATGCCTAAAATTGGTAAGATTCATTTACACACACACACACACACACACACACACACACACACACACACACACACACACACACACACACACACACACACACACACACACACACACACACACACACACACACACACACACACACACACACACACACACACACACACACACACACACACACACACACACACACACACACACACACACACACACACACACACACACACACACACACACACACACACACAATAATAATAATAATGGGGAAAAAAAGAAGAAGAAGAAGAGTGGCGTTACCATGAGTAGACATCTGGCGCCGGCATTACATGTTAAAAACAAAAACAAAACTGTGGAGCAACGACATATACACTGCAGGACACTAAGGCACAATATAATGACATAAAAAAAACTAAATGAAAACACAATACTGCTACAGAATACATTCACTTACAGTTGAGGATGGACACTGCTGTTGGTATAAAGGATTTTTTGAAGAGATTCTTCCGGGCAAGGGGCATCTTATAACGTCGGCCAGACGGAAGCTGCTGGAACTGGCCAAAAAGAGGATATGTGGGGTCGCAAACAATAGTATTAACTTTCCTTCTGACAGCGCCACTGTACAAGTCTTCCAGCGTGTACTGTCCTGACCCAATAATTTTTCCTGCAACTTTGACAATGCGTGACAGCCTACCTTTGTCTTTCATGTTCAGATTACCAAACCATACAACACCATTGAAGGTCAGAACACTCTCTATTAAACGCCTATACACCATTTCCAAGATTTCTTGGTTCACATCAAAAGATCTTAATATCCTTAGAAGGTAGAGGCGCTGGTTTGCCTTTTTTACAATGTGATCAGTGTTATCAGTAAAAGACAGCTTGTTGTCATAAAAAGTGCCAAGATATTTAAATTTGGACACAACTTCAACAGGTTCATTACTAATCTTGGCAGGGGCAAAAACATCAGAGACTTTCCTGTTGTCGATCATCAGTTCTTTCGTTTTGCCAACGTTAAGGTGAAGAAAGCTGTCAGCGCACCATTTCTCCAAAACAGAGATTTGTGAAAACTATTCTGCCAGGGAATCTTCTTTTTTCAGGAGGCCGTGTGAGTGTGTGTGTGTGAGTGAGTGAGTGAGTGTGTGTGTGTGTGTGTGTGTGTGTGTGTGTGTGTGTGTGTGTGTGTGTGTGTGTGTGTGTGTGTGTGTGTGTGTGTGTGTGTGTGTGTGTGTGTGTGTGTGTGTGTGTGTGTGTGTGTGTGTGTGTGCAAGTGTGTGTTAACGCTCTTACCTGATTGATCACAGCCAAATGTTGAGTTCTACGGTTATGAAATATGTGAAAATAACATTCACGTTTAGCAATTACGTTCAAATTTTGTAGTGTTGTTTTTCAACCTATTAATGAAAACCACAAGTGAACTTTGTCGCTTTCTGCAATCGTGTTTCTTCGATGGGTGGAAGTCCTGTTCGTTGTCAGTTGCCTTGTGCTGCCCCCATCGCTGATGCATATGTTATGGTACCATGGGTAGATGGGTCTACGTTGTTATTCCTACTATATTAGAATCCTCACCACAATTATATATTGGATTAGGCGTAGTCATATTTTATGCTCGTTAGCCTTCATGCTAGATATCATATTCTTTATTAAAACCTGTGCATGTGGAAAAGGAGATCGAGAAGAGGACAGGTGTAGAACAGATAATCAATAATAACAGGTAATCAACGTAATTACACTGGCATCTAATCATAAAAATCATTTCATTTCACCGATCGATCTGACGATCGTGGAGACATGCTCACTATGATTCAGTGCACTGTTGACGCTTTCTTCAAATCGTTGACATCCTGGTGTTGTTCGGTTTGCTCAATCACCTGACTGACTTCCTCATCAGTGTGGATTTCAACATCATCCATTATTTCTGCCAAACTGCCCTATACGTTGTTGAAGGTATCATGTGTTTCAAGATTATCATCCGTCTGAGCCGCCACTTGTTCCTCGCATACACCGTACTGGTCATAGCCCGCCAACAATTATCGACAGTTTCACCCTTATCCATATTCCAGCTTGATTTCACAGCGAGCAAACAATCCAGAATGTCCCATTTGAACTCGCGGTCTTTCTCAGCAGCATCTAGGCGACTATTAGCGGGTATTCAGCGATACTGGAATTTCAGATTTCGAATGATTCCTGCATCCCAGTATTGGGGGGTAGGACAATTATATTTCCCTCGGGGTTATTTAACAATCTTACGACATTAGGCATTTTTCATGTATATTTTGTTTACTTCGTATCAGCATTTCGTTATATCCGATAATATTCAAATAGATTTTGGCCATTGGGACCGACAGAATTTTTCGTTATATCAACAAATTCGTTGTACATATTCGTCACACACGTAGAATTTCAATAAGAAAAATCGCGACCTATTGATTGATTCGGTACAAGCGAGAATACATTATAAGCGAATTCATCATATCCGAGTTTCATGTATCTTCAATTTCCAACGGAAACTATCACAAAAACCACCGACCATTTTTGTTACAAGCATTTTCTTGGTGTATCAGCATTGTATAACACACATTGATATTCCAAATATATAGTCAATTTTATTCTTTATTTCAGACTCAAATACACATAGCGATACACATATGTCGGTTCAAATGTTCATAAACATGTAAATTTAACATGCTGATATTAAAAGTAGAAAACGTATTATATAATAAAATACATATATAAAAACGCACTACTATAATAATAATAAGTTTTTTTTTCTTTGGCAGCCATAGAGGCTGAAAAGTAAAATAGGTACATTAAAATGTATAACACAATTACATAAATTAGATTAAAAAACACTAAATGGATTATACAACCTAAATAAGTTAAATTATAACTAATTGAAATGTATAATTTGCGTATAAATAAGAAAATAGAATAAATAACTAAAACAAGATTCACTGTTAATTGCGAGTAACCCGTAGGAAATAAAATGTCCGGTTACTGCCAGTGATAAAGTCCATAAGTTATAAAAGAGTTCTTAAAGCGTTCGGTCCTACACCGAGGAGCACTGTACACATGTGCGTTTCGGATTGCGTTTGGAGGTGTCCGGGAGGGAGGCAGTAGATGGTGCAGTTTGTGGTTAGGTTGTTGTATGTTCGTGAATAGAGTTCTGCACAACGTCTCACTCCGGTCTGCCAGCGGTGGTAGTCTCGCTGTGGCGATGACTTCGACGTAACACACGTCATGGAATATTATCCGCATAGCTCGTCTCTCGATACTTTCCAGCTGCTTGATTTGCCTTTTCGTTAAGCTCGTATGTCACACCTGGCAGGCATACTCAAGGACATATCGGATTAATGTTGTATATTATATCTTGACGAGCGATGGGGGTCGACTGCTGCTCGCTTGAGCAGGATTATGAAATATAGTCTTGTGAAAAGATCATGTGAAAGTGTGACACCTAGTAGGCGAGTGCAGTTTACTTGTTCTATCTGTCTGTCGTTGATCATTATCGGCTGGATGTCTGGTGTTTTTTCTTGAAGCATATGCACATTTCCTTCGTTTTGTCGTAGTTCAATGCCATTTTGTTGGTGGCAGTCCACTGTGCTACTTCGTCTGCCGCTGTTTGGCGCGAGCTATCGAGGCCTGTAGGTGAACATGATTCCTATATTGTGCAATCGTCTACATATTTGACGTGTTCACAAGTTATTTGTAAGACATTTACATTGATGCACAAAACCGATCGGGCCGAAGATTGATCCTTGTGGCACGCCTGCGTTGACAGTAATGCACTTCGACTTGATACGGCCGATCTTCACTCGCTGTTTGCGTTAGCATAAGAAGGATGTTATGTTAGCCATTTGATTACGAAGTTCGGGAGTCCAAGTGACGCGCATTTAGTTAGCAGGGTGTGGTGGTCTATTCTATCAAACGCTTTGCTAACGTCAACGAGTAGTATGCGGATCATGGTTCCGGTGGAATCGAGCGCTGCTTTCCACCTGTGCACTAGCTCGATTAGTGCGTGCACTGTGGACGTTCCCTTTACTGAACCATATTGTTGAGGGTCAACTTGGTCTCTAGCGATGGATGGATTGGTCGACAATCTGTTTCAAGTCGTGATTTCGTTTCAAGTGAGAATCCTTCATCTTGTTGAAGTTGCCCGTCATGATGATACCTGTATGTGGGTGGTGTCGGCGTATGTAGTCTAGCGACTGGTCGATGTGAATTAGCATTGCCCAATCATCTGACCTGGGAGGATGATATATGGTTCCAATTGTAATTTGTGGGTGGTCGCGAGGCATCTTTGGTGTGCGTATAGTTATCCACAATGTTTCTAGCTCGGGTTGATTTAGTTCGGGTCAATATTTACTTGGAATTGAGTCTCAAACGTAGCAGGCTATACCTCCGTGTTGGCAGCCGTCTTGTCTGTCTGTCCGGTAGATATTGAACCCGGACAGCGAAAGCGGGCCGTCTGGTATGCTGTTGGTGCAACACGTTTCTGTTATAGCTATAACGTCTACCCCGTAGTTGTCCTTTATCACTTTAATTTCGTCCAGTTTACTAGACAGAGCTCCGCGAATGTTTGTATTTATTATCGTTGGTAGGTCCTATTTGTTTGTTTGAACACATATCAGATTTATACTGTCAGCACCAGTTCCACAAATGTTCGGTTCATTGTTGTTGTTATGGTGTGTGGGTGGTCGATGACCGATCACGGGGGTATTTGGTGTTGTTTACGTCCGCCTCGGCACCCGCGCTTGGTGGGAGGTCTCGCAGCCAACTGACACTGTCACTGAAGCGTGACGGCCGATCTGCCGGCTGGTTGGGTGTGTCTCTGGTTCTGGTTGTGGTCAAGCCTGACTGATCACTAGTTCAGTAATACAATGACATAACACCATTAAAAAACTCACATATATGTCGCACTTGCATCAAAATTGTCCATCGAATTGTAGCCCACGTATATTCAAAAATCACGTCTGGTAAACAATACGTATATCAGATAGCAACAACTTATAATAAATCAAGATGTTATACAACACTTGCAAAGTGCAGCCACATAGGCGCGATCATGTGACGAATATGTTACCACTGCATTTACACCATGCTATTATATGTGTACAGGGACTTAACCAATTGTCAACTTATCTTGGATATTCACCTGATGTCAGTGCCGAGGACTGCAACTGCCATACAGTTTTTTCTGAGTAATCTATATGATTATTATATTAAGGTAAGGTGTATAACTTATTCATGCATAATCATGAAAACATAGGTGTCTAATATTTATGTGTACAATATAATTTGGGAACGTACATCAATATTTTACGTCAACAAAACTTACACTAAACCGATGATTATTTCTACACACAACTCCTTTAGTAAATATATTAAAATAATCTGCATTAACGCTGTAGTAAATAGGTTAAAATCATCATCATTATCATAGACGTGACACGCTATGCTGTCAGGTGGTGCTCTTTCTTGAGTTACTAATCACTTGTAATGTGCCACAAGCTACCATGCCCTTGGAACAATTATATTATGATACAATTAATAAAAAGAATACGCGACCCGAGAAAGGTGGTTCGCAAAACCTTCCCCAGAGCCCCTCCGCAGACTACGCGAGGCTACCTAAGAGTGGCGCCACACGGCGGACTAGCGCCCCGTTTACTTCCTGTCGGAGCAACCAAGTCCCATCTTGCAACGGTATCGCATGCGACCACGTGTAAGCCTATTGTTTCTCGACCAATATCAGCCACGTTGAAATAGTGAATACGACCAACACGTTTTCAAACATATTATGTTTAAAGACGTGTTGCTGAAAAGTTGTGATACTAGAATCACAGATAGTATTTTCTCACGTCTGTGTCTGAATGTTATTTTAATGGCTTTCTGAGAATGTCAGATGTGAGTTGTTATGCTTAAACTATATCTACCAGAGTTGCAACATATTCACATATGTTTTGATAACACGTGATGCTGAGTATAATATTACTACATATAGGCCATGGGCCAATACCCAAAAATTCACATGCCGGTACCATTTTGAGGGACAAAGGCTCACTATATTTTTTTGAAAGATCATCACCTTGGGCATATTTTTCAGTATGATGGACATTCCCAAGTGGTAGCTTAATAACTTTTTTTGTGGGAAAATATGCTTTTTGGGGTAAAATCACGTTTTTTTAAATTGTCCTTTTAAAAATTGGAATGTACAGCTAGAAAAAAATCCAAAAGTGGAAATTATGACCAGTATAAGTGTTGATTTTTTGGTATTATTTACTCAAAACATTTCTCAACGGTTGCTATGGAAACGGCCATTTTGAGGCAAAAAATACGTTTTTTGGTGACAAAACTTTTAAAATTCATATCTCAGGATTCACATGAAATATTTGGGTTCTTTCAATGGCATACCCATTCTGAGATACCCAGGCAGTTTTTCAGTTACCTTTGTGTACAATATATTTAGGCATAATGGTCAGTTTCGAGGTAAAACATCAGTTTTGAAATGACATTTTTAGGAAAATGGCAGAAAAGAGTGATTTTGAGATTTCCTTGCTATAAGACACCTTGCCCAAAGCTGTCAAAGTTGAGTATATCGGTAAAATCAAAAAGAATAAGACAGCGGGCGGGGGGGGGGGGTAGTGACAACATGAGCAGATAATCATTGTCTTCCATCATATGGCAGCACTTTAGGTTCAGCCTCAGTCACGGGGGCACATGAAAGCCGCTAGGTAAGTTGCAACAGCATAGCGTTCGATTTGTAATAATTATACACTATCACCGAACGTGCTATAAGGATTATACCAAACCCACCAACAAGCCAAAAGACATTGAAGACTCAAACGACCTGTTGTGGATGACTCCTATAATGAACTATTTGCTTTCATAAGAAACAATCTATTTACCAATCCCAGAGCAGTTAGGATGGTGGACCTCTCCCAGAAGCTTGTATCCATAATCGAGTCTCATGGCATCAATCATGTAGAAGAGTCAACAAAGATGCACATCCGTCGATAACTGGAAAGTGAATTTGAAGAAGCACTACACTTCACTCAAGATGACGGGGGAAACTCTGATGAAAATGTCTACCCTGACAATCTGTCGAGGGAGCATCTGATCCTCGAGAATGTGATGATGCGAAAGGAGCTGGAAGACCTCAGATCTTCTGGCTCGGATTAATCAGCAATGCTAAAAAAAGGCGGTTGTTTTCTTGAGACCAGACATCAAAAAGTTGAGGAAGAGTGGCCACCTCAACCATCAAATCAGACTTTAGAATCAGCCAGGATACCAGAATCGATCTCTCAATGTTTACAACTGTTAATTACTGGTTGTAGTGATGAGTCAAACCCGACGAAGTGTACAGAGTTCCAGAAAGCTTCCATTGCCCAGGATATCATCGTTATGGTTCAGTCTACTTGGCGCAAATGTACCAACTAGCCAGTAGCCACCCAGATGCGCATGCTTACCTGTCAAACGGAGGCTTCTCCGTTCAACGTGGGTCAAGAAATCCTTTTGGGAAAATCCCCGTTGACCAGACAATTGAGGAAACGATCAATAAGGACACCAAGACTCCAGGAGGTACAAAAGGATTCAGCTTGAAAGCCTCAGCTGTCAGCAGGTACTATTTGACCTCAGAGTTTCTCTGAAACAAATAAGAGAGATGGTCACTGAGCCGAATACAAATTTCACCCATGCTGATCTTCAGGCTAGCCGCATTCAGAGGGACCATTCTGACGTAAATTCTGCAATTCTTATTCTGGAAGAAGAAGAATGGATTAATCCAATGAGTGGGAATCATTCCGAACAGTGGAGCTTGCCAAAGACATCAAGCAAGCGCACACAGTTGGAAAAGAGGCCTATGAGAAATTCAAGAAGGACCGTCTCGACACAGATCCACCGAAACAGCTGTTTCTTCAGAAAATTAACAAGCTGAAGTTTAAAACATTTTCTGACTTGAAGAAGAAGATTAAACTGACACCTAAAAAGGGTCAACAGATTGTCATGGAAGCTGACCGGCGGTTATTTGTGAACATGATACTCGCTGCGCAGTATCGTGACGTTGATCTACAAGATGTATTGGCGTACCCATTGGACCCAATACCATGGGTTTTGGCGACACCAGATGGTTCATTTCAAAAGAAAACCAAGTCAACTCTACCTGAAGCTCTGGCACAGGGTGTATCAGCTGCTGGGACTGTGCCACAGTCTAATGCAAACATCATCGATGGGATGGCACTTCTGCAACGCTTCAAAGGTGAAGGTCAGACATTTGCACAGGTATCAAAGAATGCACTGGACTTAGCTTTACATGAAGGCAGGGACATTAATAGAATTGATGTTGTGTTCGGTGTCTACAGAGAAGTGTCTATAAAGAATGCTGAGAGAAGAAAACGTGGATCAGATGAAGGAGTCAGGTTCAATACATTTGTGCATGGTCATGAAATCCGTCAATGGAGAAAACTACTGCAGGATCCATACAGCAAAAGCAGTCTCATACGATTTCTGATTGAAGAATGGAAGGATGAGAAGCATAGGGAGAGCATCGGCAACAAGACTATCTTCATGACCTGTGAAGAAAAATGCTTCAAAATAACCAGAGGCAGCTGCGTGGAGATTGATGAGCTCACATCAACACATGAGGAAGCCGACACCAAGGTCTAGCTCCATGCTGTAGATGCAGCAAAAAGTGGATACAACTATGTCGTTATCAATGCTCAAGACACTGACATAATGGTGCTTGCTTTAGCCCGATATCCCTTGCCACCTCTACCAAAGGAGAGGAACCAAAACTCGATAAAAGATTGTAGACATAGACAAGGTAGCTTCGACATTAGGAAAAAAGCTATGCACTGGACTCATAGGCTTCCATGCATTTACTGGATGCGACTCCATCAGCTCCTTCTCAGGAAAAGGAAAGGTTAGACCTCTGAAAATATTGAGAAAAGAGGAGGATTACCAACAATGTTTCACGGATCTTGGACAGTCGTGGGAAGTCTCGGATGAAGTCAACCAGAAGCTTGAGGCATTTGTGTGCAGTCTATATGCCTCAAAGGAGCGACCGTTAGAGTCAACGAATGCCGGTACAAGCTTTTATGTGCCAAGAGGGAAGATATTAGCTCATCATCTCTCCCAAACTGCAGAGACTGCCTCCAACAGCATACTAGACGGGCCAACTATCAGGCTGCAATATGGCACAAGTCAACTGTTCTTGAGCTGATGAAATGCAACTGTAGCCGGGCATGCGATAGCCGGGCATGCGATAGCAACGACGAAAGAAGATGAATCAGAGGACCCGACACCTATTGCTGGGGAAAGTGATGATGACGATGTTTGAATTGTTAAATGACTGTGTTGCAAAATGTCCATGCGCTGAATATGTAATTCCTGTGACATAATAGCTTCTAAATATGCTACCTGGTAATTACCATCGCGGGGGAATTCGTTTCTGGTTTTTTATTCCACCAAAGTTATTCACATATATCTATTTTCAGTCATATCATGATATACAAATCAGGATGACTTTCAAATGGAGGTTTGACTTCAAAAGAAATAAACAGTGATGTACCAGACTATTGTTTAAATGATATTTTACCTAAAGACCAAATTACTCATTATCCTCAAGGGATCCTGGATAATGGTGACATTCCTATTTATCATGTTGAAAAGTTCGTAACTGAGGCATGAATTGAATATTTCACTGTAAAAGACTACAAGCTGTGCTCAAAACTGTCTGTAACCTCGGCAGCCATTATTCAAATCAACTATGATAACAAGTGAAAAAAATAGAAATGTACGTTTTACCATGGTAACCACTCATCAATGAGACCTTAGGAATATCAATGAATGAAAATTACTTTGCATTGGTTATTTACCGATATACTCAACTTTGACAGGTTTGGGCATAGCTAGACCTAAAGTGCTGCCATATGATGGAAGACAATGATTATCTGCTCCTGTTGTCACTACCCCCCCCCCGCCCGCTGTCTTATTCTTTTTGATTTTACCGATATACTCAACTTTGACAGCTTTGGGCAAGGTGTGTTATAGCAAGGAAATATCAAAATCACTCTTTTCTGCAATTTTTCTAAAATCGGCATTTCGAAACTGATGTTTTTACTCCAAAACTGACCATTCTGCCTAAATATATTGTACACAAAGGTAATTGAAAAACTGCCAGGGTATCGCAGAATGGGTTTGCCATTGAAAGCACCCAAATATTTCATGTGAATCCTGAGATAAGAATTTTTAAAATTTGGTCACCAAAAAACGTATTTTTTGCCCCGAAATAGCTGTTTCCATGGCAACCGTTGAGAAAAATTTTGAATAAATGGAATTAAAAAATCAACACTTATACTGGTCATAATTTCCACTTTCAGAATGTTTTTCTAGCTGTATATTCCCTTTTTTTAAAGGACAATTTCAAAAAACGTGATTTTACCCCCAAAAAGCATATTTTCCCTCAAAAAAGATATAAAGCTACCACTTAGGAATGTCCATCTTATAGAAAAATGTGCCCAAGGTAATGTTCTTTCAAAAAAATATAGTGAGCCTTTGTCCCTCAAAATGGTACCGGCATGTGTATTGGCCCATGGACTAATATATGAATTGAAAACAATAATATGCCACTGAAGTTTTTGTATTTTGGAAAACAAAGCTTACTAGAAATAACATAACCGATGATGTATATATGGCAGTGTACATGGAGTACAGTACAGGTTTTATTGATATTATTCCTTGGTGTGATAATATATTGTGTGAATGTACATATCTCGCAAATTACCGTTTTTATGTAGACTGTAGGCCTACTGACCGGTAGTTCAAATCCGATGAAAACCATTCGATCACATACTAATTATCGGGTGACCAAAAATTTCTTCTCACCCTTCTATCAATATTTTGTATTACATTTATAAAACAAATTACCCGAGATAATTTGTAATGAATTAAATGCTGAGCCATTGGAACAGCGGCAAGACGATTCTCATATTTCTATCTCCCTCTCTCTCTCTCTCTCTCTCTCTTGCAATCACTCGTTGTCGCGTATGATTATCCGGGTCATAATAAAGACGGCGATGATAATATTATGTCTGATGAGTGCGTCGGTGTGTGAACAGGCCGATTCTAGATCGTTCCGCCGCTGTCGTTTTCAAGCTTCCTTTGCTACGTGGTTTATTTCAAAATGTTCCACACCGGTTTCTGCACATGGACGTCCATCGTACACGGTCTTCATAGTCAGTTTCCTACATCGTCGTGTCTTCTTGTTTTCTTTTGGTCTGTTCAAGAATGGTAGTATTGGTTATTTGATCAGGATAGCTGTGAGTGCGTGCTGTTGTTCAAAAGCTTAAGTTGATGTGGCGACAGTATCCAACCTATGTTTCACTGCGATGCAAGTGTGGGCAGCACGACAGGTTTGTACACAAGGATCTTAGTTGTTGCCCTAAGCCAATGTTAAGAGAAGAAACGGCGGTTTAGGGTTCTATAAGCAGTACAGGTTCACTTGATTCTGTACTGAATTCCCGCATCGATGTTTGCTGGACTAGACAGCTGGCTTCCCAACTAAGCGAAATGGTGACCATTATCAAGAGCAGTAGCTTCTATGATAATGGTTGGTCGTGCTATTGTAGCTGATGGTTGTGCCGGTTGATGTAGAATTGTTGTCTATGTTGCACTGACTGATAGTCCAAACATATACAAGAGCGTTAAGCGTGTTCTGGAGATATTGTGCTGAGTGCAAGCGAAAACTGCACAGTCGTCCGCGTACAGAAGATCAACAAAGTTACTGCTTTCACTCTCAAATTAGCCACGAGGTGTCTTAGCTTAAACACGCCACCTTCGGTATGATATATGAAGTCCACTTGGCTAGTGGCTAGATTGATCTTTGCTTGCGAAAAGAAAGCAGCCAGAAATATAGAAAAAAGTGTGGATGCAATTAGAGTCTTGGTGTCAAACGGTTCCAATTTATCACCATCGTGCATGATACACCCTTTCATCTTTTTATGTAGTTGTTGCGTAACAGAGTAATTCAGGAGGTCATCCAAGGGGTCGAAAACCACATTGTATATCAGGTAAATTGCTTTCCGATAGTGGTTGTAGCCGGTTCTGCAAGTTTTTTTGCGAGGATTTTTCCGGCAACTGATAGCAGGGAGATCCTACGAACGTTGCCACATTCAGCCATGTAACTCTTCTTAAAGATGGTTATGATCATGACGCACTCTAAATCCTGGAGTATTTCCTCAGTGTTCTTCTGAATAAGATTATGTAGGTGCTTGGCTAAGATTTCGTTAAGTTTCGCACCAATGTCAATTAGACTGTATGTTTTACTCAAAAAGCACTTTAATATTTATTCCAAATGATCACTACCATATCTACGTTTTGTGTGTATTAAGTAGTTGTTGATTTTATAACTATAGAATGTTGATTTAGTTAACCTTCGCGTGTTTCGATACGTCAAAGATGTTCAAACAAATTCTCTCATGAGAAATATCAGTCTCGATGTCGGTATACATAATAATAAAAATGATGACTCTATCTCTGTTTCTTTTGTATTTGGCAATAATTCAGTTGTTTTATTTTGTTTTTACATAAAACTATAAATAGTGTCTATCTCTATTTCATTTGTATTAGGTGATCAGTTATTTGTTTTAAATATATGTACCGACATCCAGAGTGTTATCTCTATCATTATCTAGTTTACTTGAAACAATATTTACGTATTGAACCCAGGGTACATTAGCTATTTTATATCTTTAAAATCAGCAAAAACATCGGGACATGTTACATGTTTTTCACGAAAGCATTTCAGTTTTGACGAATAGTTTATTCCAAAATACGGTGCAGTACATAAATAAACGCGTGCAAGACAGTATACACGGCGGAGTGACTTATAACAAATTAATTAAACAAGAAATCACCTAACAAGCAGCCAACCTGCCATTAACCAATCGATCTTAAAATATGTAGGCTAACACATGAAATTGGACCGGAAATCAGATATACAGTAATTACACTTTAGATGCAATAAAGTACGATTACGATTATTGTTTAAAAGAGTACGAATATATGCAGTAACTACTACAATAATAATTTATAACATTAACGTGCAACTGATTGATCAGATAACTGTGTTAAAGCGCTAAATTAGTCACAATTTATCTTTAAAAATGGTACGGTGTAATGAGTCTACATTCAATTCTAAACAAGTGGTAGCGCCTCTACTAAATTCACACATGTAAGTGAGATGTTGTAGAGACATGTACCCGTGCACGTTATGTGTGTTGTGGACGAACGAATGCCACGACCTATCACCCTATCACAACACGTGAGAGGAATTAGTTCACTACGGACAAATGACGAACAAAGAAGCAAGGTAGCAACATAATGGCCATCTGCACAAACACGGAGAATAACACCACACAGAAAGAAAATAATTTGTGAACACATCTGAGAAAACGCTCAGTACACTTCATATGGTTGTGTTACTTTTCACAAATACCAGGCAATAGCATCAACACGCACGGCTTAGGGAAAAGAAATAAGTTAGATAAAGACTGAAATAAAAGGAGATGGTACTATTAATAACCGAGATGGAATTATTGTACAAAGAGAGACTTGGCGGAATTTGGAGAGGAGTGGAGACCGACAGCGACAGATAGATAGGCGGGAGTTGAGAAGATTTGTGGAGTTGGCAGCGGTGGAGGAGGGCCGGGGAAAGAAAATGGACCTTAGCCTCGGACTACTGGGAAAAATAGTAGACTAGGGTAAATTCAGCGGTATATGTGAATATCCATTGTCCAGATATTCGGTTTCCATGAATTCAGGATTCATATCATAGCATGCATTCGAATACGATTCTCAAGACGTCAAGACACCCTTTGCAAGATAACATATGTAAATCATTATATTGTATAACGTATATTACTATAGAATACTTTATAATCTAGAATTTTATAGAATGTCTGTATAAGTATATAATAATTGATGTGGCCACACAAACGATCTACAATTAGATACTATATTTTATATAATTCAATAGTAATTGAAGTGACCATAAAATTATAGGTATTTCGACACAATACTCTATATAATTCTATAACTATAGATTTTCGAAACATGTTTATTGTATTTTGTAGATTCCTTTTGCTTAAACAAAACACCATCAGATATAATCAAATGTTCTCCAATGTCGGGAGCTAGAACTGGCCCTTCATAACACGTTTGAATGCATTCCGGAAGTCCTTGTTGCTGTAGGCGTAAAGGAACGGGTTGAGAGTAGAGTTGTAGTAGGTCAACCAGAACGTGACGGTATAGATCACCTCAGGCACTCGGTCAGGGCCGATGGCGCTGATGTCAAAGACGAAGTGGAACGGCACCCAACAGGCTAGGTACGAGAATATGATGCAGGTTAGGGTAACGAAAGCTTTCCGTTCCTGGTTGTAGCGGTATTGGTCCCGCTTCAGTCGCTCGTGTTGTTCGGCTGCCGCTGAAGGCATGGCCGGCAGACGTGACCCCGTCAATAGGTTTGACGATGACCTCACGAGGGGAGGGAGGGAAGGAGGGAGGGAGGGAGGGAGGGAGGGAGGGAGGGAGGGAGGGAGGGATGGAGTGAGGAAGGGAGAGAGATATACAGACAGACATATACACACACATACATACACACATATATATATATATATATATATATATATATATGTATATGTATATATATATATACCTACACACACACACACACACACACACACACACACACACACACACACACACACACACACACACACACACACACACACACACACACACACACACACACACACACACACACACACACATATATATATATATATATACAGATAGACATATAGATATACAGATAGATAGATAGACAAATAGATAGATAGATAGATAGGTATATAGATATGTAGATAGATATATATAGATAGATAGATGGATATACGGATAGATAGACAGATAGATAGATAGATAGATAGATAGATAGATAAATAGATAGATAGATAGATAGATAGATAGATATATAGATAGATAGATAGATAGATAGAGAGATAGATATATAGATAGATAGATAGATAGACATGCCGAGAGGAGGAGGGAGGGAGGACGTTTCTCATGTGAGCATTTAATCAGTGTCATTTTGGGTGCAAATTGATTAAGCATTGCGGTATTTCCATGTTTTGTCGTGTTGTAAACATGTATTTGTATCAGCTGATATCCACATTAGTTTAACCGTTGCCGTTTCCATCTCTCTAGGGATTGTAAGTAATCTAAATGGCAACGAAATATAATTACCATATTTCCTCTCAAATCCCACCTTTCTTTCTGTCAGCTTGCCACGATGCCATCAGGCTTCTCTCTTCTCATTTTGAAATCGTATTCTTCTATGTCTAATTGCTGTTCCACTCAGTTCCGCATCCTATATCCACAATCTTCTTGTTTGAAGTGCGTTGCCTCTATGTTGACCCAAGGACGGTTGGTTTGGATATGTTGTGTTAACATTGCACATTCGTGTTATTCATTTTGTTTTACATAATATTAACTAACTATCCCCTTTCTCTACATTTGTAGTATCTTAAAACTGTTTAATATTTTAATTCTTTTTAGTGCAGGTTAAAGGGAGAATATTTCATTATAGCATACTCTTGCAGCATGGATTCGGTGGAGTTTTCATCATACAGTTTACGCTGCCAATCATTTGATAGCACTGACCATACGTGAAGTTGTGCAAGGGGTTCGGGAGGCCGAGGGGGTTCGTTTTAGGAGAGAGAGTTGTAAAAGGAGTTCCAACAAATAGTCGATTCGTTGGCCACATTTAAATCACATGCAATTGTTAAGAATTGCAGTCGGCAACGACAAATGTTCCTTTTCGCTAGATGACAAATGAATAGCGTCGGAGAAAAGATTCATTCTTCGTTGAGCGAGGGGATTTGGAAATTATGCATTTTGATTGGGGGTTCGGTTTCTGATGGGTTATTTAAGAGTCGAGTTAGTTCGAACCGACCCGAAGCACAGTGTATATCCTACACCTATATGTAAAAATATGTGCATATTAGTTAGAATAGTCATTGCCAGCCGTGTAGCTGGCTTAATAGGATGGGGTCTGTTTCAGAGTTGATTCGTAAACATGGGGTTAGTCCGAACGCCCTTTCCCTGACAGATATCCAACGCCTACATGCAACAATGATGTGTATATATATATCTGTTACGGTAATCATTGACAGCCACGTATTTGGTTTAGCTGGATGATGTGTTATGCACGTAAGGAAACGTGTTCTGTTACAATGACGTCTCAGTATTCGCCCTATGTTGATAATCGCGAAGTCTGTCTCGGTGATTGAAGATAACATAACAAAACTCAGTGGCACACACGCTTGTTTATGGACGCTAATTAAGGCACTCTAGTTTGACGCTCGTGAAATCGAAGAGTTGACCGATAAGTAGAGGCCATTATCATGCGATAGTCACAATAAAGACGTACACAGAGCAAGATGACTGACATTTACAATCAATAATAATTACTAAGCTAGTAGCTTAGAGATTCGTGCCAAACTGAAGCTCAAAACTGTTCTAATAATGCATAATGTTGTACGTTGCTTGGGGACATCAACATATGTAAACATTACCGCAGTAATCAGTCACTTTCAAGCGTTATTCACAGTAACCTTTAGAGGATTGCCTTTGGTACTGGGAGATGTCATCTTTGGCTAAGTCGGATTTTCGCCTAACTCGGATTAAATCACTCGGTCCGATTGAATCCGACTGTTTACTGTATTTCCATTGTCCCACTAGCGCATAGTTTCATGACGTTTCATATTAATTGACTAATGCATCTAGACCGTCACGTACATCTATTAGCCTTCTTAGAACACGTATTGACACCATCCTACTGTACGGTTCACAAGACTGGACTGTTACCGCAACTTTAAAGACCGAATCAGTGGAGGCTAAACCCAGATGCTGTTGTTATACTTGATATCACGTGACGTATCATATAGCCCATTCCTGCAAGCGTGGTGCCTACACAGTTGTCGTCAGTTGACGACTACCTTCAGTTGGTCATTCCACAACTGTCAATCAACTAGTATCCAAGCTGGTGTATTGCCAACCGCTTTTTTATACACATGAACGGAGCAGACGTACTTTTTCGTACCTTTTTTGCGCATGCACAACACGAATGTGCGGATGATACAAGTAGTTGCTGCTTCCATTCCAATATATCAACGTATATGCATACAACGAAAACACCCTTCTTCAACAGTGATATTTAAAAATGTTAACATAATGACTGATCAATATTTCCTTGGCCATTCTTACTCAGTAATACATGTATAGCTAGGGGCAGGGCACATTGTACATTACTTGAAGCGCCCACCAGGAGACAGCTATTTATTGGCATTTGATTTACACCATAGACCGCGCGCGCGTATGTGTGTCCATGCGTGCGTTCGTGCGTACGTGTGAGTGTGTGTGCGCATGTATTTCTTTGAGACTTGTATTCTGTTACACACTCATGTAACACGGTGACTTAGATTTTGCTGGACCTGGATAGCCATGGCATCGTTGGATTCACTAATACAAGCCGCTCCAGTATTTGTTGAAAGAAATATAGGAGTTTGGAATGAGTGTAGTTACTCGTGGAACTGTGTGACGTCAATCTAGTTCGGCGCTCACATGAAACCAGCGTGGTCTCATTAGACCAAAGATCACATTGCTAAAGCTGACGGATTGTTATAAATAAATCGATCCGTATACCGGAAAAATATCGCAAACTATTGCTATATGACAGTTTTCCTGACCCCCAATGTAGTATTGAACGCTGCACTTTGTGTACGCAGTAAGACGTACACAATGACAAATGAGTGCATTCTCGTCCATAAATGGTAAGCGACGGCTATTACCGAGACGTGGCTAAAATGACCGAAGATCAGACGCAGACATCAACAATCACTGTGCTTCTCCGTGCGCATTTCATTAACCCATAATGTAATTATTTAATTAATTAATCAATCTCTCGTCCATCGGATCGGTGAAGACCATGACATCACATTTCACATGATAGTTACAGTTACAGTTTGGCCATTTCTTTTTGCGGTTGGTTCGCGTTCCGACCCTCGCGCTTGGACCTGGCTGCTTCGACACGTTGATTTAACAAGATTTAACAAGATTTAACAAGATTGCCATCCAGAAAATTACTCTGGATGGCAGGTGGACAAGGAAACCTTTTGGCTTATCGAGAGTCCAATACTTTTTATCTACATGTATCCCGCCTTTTTAAGGTGTGTGTCGATTTTATGTTTAAACATATTCACGCTACTAGCACCAACACAATCAGGAGATAATCTGTTCCATTCATTTACAGTCCTTTGTGAGAATGAGAACTTTCTTATATCTAATCTACACTGCTCCTTTACTAATGTAGCTTCATGTCCTCTGGTCCTTCTATCTTTCTTAACTGAGAAAAAAATGTTTCTATCAATATTTTCATAACCATTCAATATTTTAAACACTTCTATGTGATCTCCTCTCAATCTCCTGGTCTCTAGTGTTGTTAAACCACATTCTTTTAGGCGTATTTCGTAACTAAGATCCCTCAGATTTTGTATCATTTTAGTCGCTCTCCTCTGTACTCTTTCTAGCATATCTATGTCCTTCTTGCGATATGGCCTCCATGCTTGTATACAATATTCTAAATGAGGCCTCACTATTGTTTTGTACAGCGGTACTATTAATTCTTTTTTCTTATACGCTATATTTCGCCTAATTAATCCAAGGATTTGATTTCCCTTTGACGCTGCAATTCCGCACTGCTCTGAAACCTTCATATCAGCACTAATGGTTAACCCTAAGTCCTTTTCTTTTACAGTAGTACTTAGAACAGTACCCCCTATTTTATATTTTACCTCTTCGTTCCCATGACCTGTGTGGAGGCATTTACATTTCCCAAAATTGAACAGCATTTGCCACTTTTCAGACCATTTGATCAACCTATCAAGATCATCTTGTAAATGCTGTCTGTCTCCATCACTTTTAATCCTTCTAAACACTTTTGTATCATCCGCAAATTTTAACACCTTGCTTGTTATATCATCGTCCAAATCGTTGATATATATTAAGAATAATATAGGTCCTAGTACTGATCTCTGTGGTACCCCACTCAATACCGATTTCCAGTTTGAAGCCTCCCCATCAACTACTACACGTTGTCTTCTGTCATTCAGCCATTTTTCTATCCAGTTTATTATACCATTTCCTATGCCATGGGCCTTTAGCTTAAGGAGTAATCTTTGATGTGGTACTTTGTCGAAAGCTTTTTGAAAATCTAAATAGATGATATCTACTGGTGATCCCTCATCTACCCACCTAGTGATGTCTTCCAAAAAACATAACATATTTGTTAAGCATGACCTCGCTTTTAAAAACCCATGTTGAGATGGGTTTAAAAAGAGGTTGTACTTTTCCAGACCAGACCTTTCCAGGCAGGACGGTTTGCTGCATGATTTCTCCAGGAGACCGTTTCAATTCCGAAGCTCTTGGTGGAGTCCTTAAAAATATCTCTGAAACGCAGCTTTTGCCGTCCTCGTTCCAGTCGACCTTCTGCCAGTTCGCCGAAGAAGAGTCTCTTCGGTAAGCGCTCATCAGGCATGCGAGCTAGATGTCCAGCCCATCTCAGTTGAGTCTTCCTGAAGAGTGTGTAGATGCTTTTTAGACTGGATCGTTCAAGGACCTCTTTCTCAGGGACTTAGCAAGCGGCGGAGACAAGTCATGTGAAAGTGGTTGAGTTTGCGGACATGCCTCTGGTAGACAGTCCAACTTTAGGAGGTGTGGTAGCCCAACAGCGGAGTACACCTTCAATTGTTGATGATTTCTCTTCGTTCCCACAGTGACGCTTCCAGTCTTCCAAACGAAACACTTGTTTTTGTAATGCGGCAATGGATCTCGTCATAAATGTGGACAACTGTGGAGAGGGTGCTACCTAAGTAATTGAACTTGACCATCACTTCCAGTTTCCGTCCCTACACAGTGATTTCTGGTTTCACGCACTGCTTGCGGGGAGCTGCCTGATGCATAACTTCTGTTTTGTTCGTGCTAATGGAAGTTGAAATCGGGGATCACATCCTGTAGTACCTTTGTCTTCGCTTGAAATCTTCTCAAGTTGAAGATCCCTCCTTCAGAGTAGCATTTGATGTAGATGCCATCATCATTCCCTCTGAAGGCGTTGGACAACATTGCCGTGAACCTCATACTGAACAGAGTAGGTGCCAGCACCAGAGGAGGGAGCATAATTAAGCATACTATTTAAATGACATTGCAGTATGTACATAATAAAATTAAGTGTGTAGGCAGTTGCTGATTAGTAATACTGAGTGTCGTGCATAGATAATAGTATAACCATGAACCATGGATCGATGCATACCAGCAATATTAAATGAACTAAACACATTAAAACAGTATGAATAAATATGCTAAAACAAAGTGGCACTACTAAGAGACAGTGATAACATTGACCAATGATGTGATGTATATATGACTGGTTCAGTAACTATACTGGTCGTATACGAATTGGGTGGGTTCAGGTAGAATTTTCTATCCATTTGCCGGGTTCTCGACTTGTACAATTGCTGTAAACTGGTTTCAGGTGTACAGCATACAGCGATCTTGCAAGAAGCGGTACATAGTTTAGTTAGTTTCATCTGTTACATATCAACGATTTCGCAGCATAAATAAGTCATTCAGTTTAGCTCAACATGGACATTGGCTGACATGTCAAACCAGACTTGTCTAGAATCCGGTTATGTCTTCTGTTACTGTTACTAAGACATGTCAAAACATCTATACCTCTAAAACGTAATTTCAGAAATGTGGACATTGATGCGCTCACAAACGAAGTCGAGGCTGTAGATTTGGACAAGACAATGTGTTGCGCAGTACAATTCGGCAGGCAAGTGTGTTTTGTTTATTGTGACCCTTAGACGATCAGCACATTAGCCATGTGTTAAATCAAACAATGGACACAATTATTACAACCACCGAGAAATCGAGCGTTCGTAGCCTCTACCCACCAGAAAAGCAATCACATATATATGCCCTGTAATACCCATTTGAACCAGTGTCACAAATCTGAACAATAATTATAAACCCGACATATCTACCGAGTGCCGTTTGACGTGGTTGAAATATCCCACCATAATATATTCTCCTTGCTACTCACTTCGGTAATTGCGTTTAGTAGTTTTTGTCCTCCTCTTTCTTTTCCTCTTCTAAGAGAACGTCAGGCAGCTGGAAACAGTCACGAGTCTGTCTAAGAATTCCGCTCGTAAAAACTGTCGCACACCGGACTGAGATAATAATAGGCCTCGATGATTATATGGTGCCTCGGTGATTTCATATAATCAATATTTAGGCGTTGTGTTGATATTTACGTTTGCGTGCAGAACAACAACATGTGTTGCTGAAATGATTGATGTCTATGCCCACTGGCTTAGCTGTTGTTTTACACTGTTCAGCGCGATCGACTCTACATAGTTTACACCTACCCAAAGATAAATCTCAGAACATGGGATACGTGAGCAGAAACCCGAAAAGGAGAAGAGTGTCGGCTTCCTTCTAAATCACTAGAACGTTCACATGCACGTCACCATAGAGGGTCCGCAGAAACTTTAGGGGTATTTCCCACAGTTAAATTCGCACGTAACACCAATTGTCCCATAAGGATAAATATTATCAGGAACTACAAATTGTATCATTCAAATGATCTTGAGAGAACGTGCCATGCAAAACGACAGTTACGTGTAACAACAAAATCTTGCGTTCATACCTGCGAAAAAGGAAGCAAGTTAATAGATTTTTGGATGTGTTTACCCTAACTAAAAAACATATTGTATGCGTAAGAAATATTGTGTGTTTGTGTGTGGGCTCGCGCGCGTGTGTGTGCATGCGTGCGCGTGTCAATATGTGACAGTGTAAGTGTGCGTGTGTGTGTGCGTGTGTGTGTGAGTGTGTGTGTGTGTGTGTGTGTTATGTCCACATGAGTGTGCAAGTGAGTGTCTACGCTCTTACCTGAATGATCATACCCAAATGTTGAGTTCTACCACAAGTGTACTTTTGTCGCTTTCTGCAAACGTCATTCTTCGAGGGGTGTAACTCTTGTTGTTCGGCTGCCGCTGAAGACATCGCCGGTAGACCCGACCCCGTCGATGGGTTTGACGATGAGCCCATGTGGTCACTGAACGGCGTCAACAGTTACGATGGTGCCGAGGGGAGCCACTGTCGACGTGAACAAGTGGCCTTTTTCTGGCCATACCTGAAGTTAGCATAAACGTTCAAGTTGTCATTTTGTGTTGGCCATGTTAATTGTATAACACAAAGTAAATGTAATTTACAGAACAATATCACTTCAATCAAAAATATAGACTACACACTCAGAAGCTCACGCACACAGAAGCACACGCACACGCGCGCAAGCGCGCACACACATAGTCACAGACGAAAGGCATACAGAGAGATAGACAGACTGAGAGAGAAGGAGACAGGAAGAGAGAGAGAGTGAGAGAGAGAGAGAGAGAGAGAGAGAGAGAGAGAGAGAGAGAGAGAGAGAGAGAGAGAGAGAGAGAGAGAGAGAGAGAGAGAGAGAGAGAGAGAGAGAGAGAGAGAGAGAGAGAGAGAGAGAGAGAGAGAGAGAGAGAGAGAGAGAGAGAGAGAGAGAGAGAGAGAGAGAGAGAGAGAGAGAGAGAGAGAGAGAGAGAGAGAGAGAGAGAGAGAGAGAGAGAGAGAGAGAGAGAGAGAGAGAGAGAGAGAGAGGACGGATGGAGGGGTGGAGGGAGATAAATTGACAGACAGATAGATAGATAAATATATACATATACCTAGATATACAGATATAGTGATAGACATAGATATACAGATATATATATATATATATATATATATATATATATATATATATATATATATATATAGATAGATAGATAGATAAATAGTAAGATAGATAGATAGATAGATAGATAGATGGTAGATGGATAGATAGATAGATAGATAGATAGATAGATATATGGTAGATGGATAGGTAGATAGATAGATAGATAGATAGATGGTAGATGTCTTATTGACATTTTGGGTGCAAATTGATTAAGCATTGCGGTAATTCCGTGTTTTGTCGTGTTGTAAACATGCATTTTTTTGTGTTGAGAGACTATCTATAAAATAATAGATAGTCTCTCAACATATTGTGGAATAAGCACAGCAGAACTGCTACAAACCACAAACGACCGTGCGGTATGGAGGGCGATAATCACCAATGCCTGTGACAGACATGGCACGAAAAAGAAGAAGAAGAAGAAGAAGAGGAAGAGGAAAAAGAAGAAGAAGAAGACAAAGAAGACGAAAACGAAGACGAAGAAGACGACTAAGATGAAGATGAAGAAGAAGAAGAAACATGCATTTCTACCAACTGTTATCCACGTTAGCCTAACCGTTACTGTTATCATCTCTAGTAATCTAAATGGCTACGAAATATCATTACCATATTTCCTGTCACATCCAACCTCTTTTCTATCAGCTTACGTAACCCAACGATGCCATAATTCGTCTCCCTTCTCATCTTGAAATCGTATTCTTCTATGACTAATTCCTGTTCCACTCAATTCCGTATCCTTCCATCAAAAATATATCTTCTTGTTTGAAGCGCGATGCCCCTTTATTTACCCAAAGACGGTTGTTTTCGGCATTTTGTGTTAACATTGCGCATTCGTGTCATTCCTTTTATCCTACAAAATACTAACTAACTGTTGAGTCACGTGTGTACGTTCGGATGGGGTTCGTAAAAGTGTGGTTACTTCGTGCTGCGTGCTACGTAGTTGCCTGAGCAGGGACATTGCTGTGGTTTCGAGTTGACGGGGTCATTTTTGGATGGGGTTCCCTATCACAGGGTTACGCGCCTGGTCAACACAACCATGTCACATTTAACAAAAATCCCAGAAACGGTTGTTGTGGGATTTACACACCTGACTATTGGGGACGCATTGTTTCGACGCAGGTTCCGGCTGAGCGAGCGTGCTGATTGATTGGCTCTGCGTGCACATCGTCTGTGCTGAGAGTAACGCCAGACGGCGCTTTCTCATCGCCGAGAATACCCGGATGAAACAGACGATCATGATGACGTCAGGTAGGTGATGTCCAACGATGGCAGTGAAGATGACGAACTCGCGGTTCTTTGACGGTTCCCACTTGCACACGTACGGCTCGCTCCAGCGGATCCGGTCAGTGATACACGGCGCCAACCGCAAGACGAGGACGGCAATCCTGCGACACAAGACATGCTATTTTGCTACGGCGCTACAGTTAATACATACCTCTATTTAACATCTACCCATGGTTATGTTCTAGCTATTGTGGATCCCCATTCTTTATATGTTTTTCTTTATTTTTTATTGGAATATTTAGAGTCATTGTGTAACATACACGTAAGGAAACGTGTGCTGTTACAATGACGTCTTAGTATTTGCCCTATGTTTAAACTGTTGATAATTGCCATACGACTAATCTTTCAGAATTCGTGCTGTGGTAAATATATTGCGCTGCTGATGTGAGTTACGTAGTAGGCCTAAATCCGGAGTCGCCTTGAGTATAACGTTTTGGTACTTGGACACAGGATTAATTGTATAGTCTCGAACAATAAATTGTGGAAGATCGAGCTAGCGTCATCGTACACCACGCCGCGTTATGGGTGACAGGCGTGTGGCGCACCAGATGACGACAATGACGAGTGTTGTCTTTCTCATGGTGTTGTATTGGCGATAGTTGAGACTCCACTGCACGGACCAGAAGCGGTCGTCCGAGATGGCGACCAGGGTGAAGACAGATACGAACGTCATGCCTTAGTCGAAGAAGATCCAAAAGCCGCACAGAACCTGTTCGGTCAGAAAGTCAACACCAGAATTCTTGGAATACAACGGTTTATTATGTACTATTCGGCCTGCGCCAAGATGCAAATACGCCCGCACGCCCGCACGCCCGCACGCCCGCACGCCCGCACGCTCGCACGCCCGCCCGCCCGCCCGCCCGCCCGCCCGCCCGCCCGCCCGCACGCCCGCACGCACGCACGCACGCACGCATGCACGCAATCACACGCACATACCCATGGACAGGAAACACGCTAACTCACAGGCATACACACATTATAACATATTGCACACGCACATACGCGCACACGCGCTCACATCCACCTATATAATTACAGCAAATATATCATTGGTGGTCTTCTTTTGTAATATAATATGACATTATTCATAACCGCGCGTTGTTGTTTGGCTCAGCGACTTGGCAGGCGTTACCCGGGACTATGTGGTCTTCCTTGGGTGTGGCAAATGGCGACACTATTTATAAAACTGTGCTGATCTGTAACAGCGGATAGCGGAAATATAACACAACTGCTTAACGATGTCATCAAGTTACAGACACAAGCAAGCAAAGTTAACAAAGATTAATGCATTTGCATCAAAAATAGGCCTAAAATCAATAACAAAAAAAATGAAGTACTGAGGATAAACAGCAAATGCAACGACAGAATACAGATTTATGAACAACAACTGAATGAAATAAATAAATATACATACCTGGGCGTAAACGATAGCAAGCATGGAGGAGGAGGTGACGATATTATGAACACAATACGAAATTCATGAAACTCAAGCTCAAATTTGTACACATTAAACTAAACTCAGATTATACAATATTCTGGTCAAGTCAGTGTTACTGTATGGAGGTGAAACATGGAAAGTACACAAAAGTGACAACAAAAAACTTGACATTTTCCAGTTAATCTGTCTCAGAAGAATTTAAAAAATAGATGGACAGTAGTAATTTCTAACAAAGACATTAAAACATAACAGCAGAAGAGAAGACCAGCACAGAAATACAGAGAATAAGGTAGAATTGGATCGGGCATGTGCCGAGAAAGAAGGACCACAACCACTGCCTGACAGCACTGACATGGACGCCGGAATGAACAAGAAAAGTTGGTCGGCCAAAAACAACGTGGAGAACGACAGTGTAGAAATAACTAAAACAGCTGGGTGGGCAATTTGAAGCAAAGCTGACTGGGCGACATGGCGGAGTTGCACAACAGACATATGGCTTAAAACGCCCGAAGAGGATAGGTAAGGTAAGGTAAGGTAAGGTAAGGTAAGGTAAGGTAAGGTAAGGTAAAGTAAGGCAAGGTAAGGTTTAAAAATAGCTGACCGTCACCACTGAATTTGTCACATTACCTTACGTGTCCTTCGTCGGAAATATATTTGTCACAACGTAGCTCTTTAGGTGTTTATCAAGATCTTGATTAATACGAAATATAGATTGAAGACAAAAAGAAAGAAAAATTATTCGTAATACTGTTGCCAATAAGCAGTGAAAATGATGAAGATGTCTCACCTCTCCGAAGGGCCACCAACCCAAGAGAATATCAAAAGTGTATAAGGACATTGCTGTCACGGTAACACAGACGCCAGTGATAGCGAGGTTGAGGATATAGAAGGTAAAGGTTGTACGCAATTTCTTCCCGATAATAAAGGCGGCAATGACAATTATATTTCCGACAATTGTGACAATGGTGATAACGAAGAGGCCAAGACAGACGAGAATTCGGACTGGCGGTATTTGTGTACGTCCAGTATCGTTCGTATCCTTTCGCTCCGTCTCTATGACGGACGTGACGTTGCCCGCGTAGTGTGATGCTATGCTATCTGCAATTAAAATGTAAACATCAGTAAACGTTTATGTTTTGTGTATATGTCATGACTGGTGCATCAGCTGTCAGTCGCGATGGACGATGTTTGGTCACTGCTTCATCAAAGTCATGACTAACTCTACGTTCATTGGAACAAGCACTGAAACATATATATGTCTTTCAATTGTCCCACTAGCGCGTAGTTTCATGACTTTTCATATTAATTGACTAATGTATCTAGACCGTCACGTACATCTGTTAGTCTTCTTAAAGGCACGTATTGACACCATCCTACTGTATGGTTCACAAGACTGGACTGTTACCGCAACTTTAAAGACCGAATCAGTGGAAGCTAAACCCAGATGCTGTTGTTATACTTGATATCGTACAATATATCCTATAGCCCATTCCTATAAGCGTGGTGCCTACACAATTGTCGTCAGTTGTAAGAAGGAGACGACCACGTTCTGTTGGTCATTGCACAACAGTCGATCAATCAGTGTCGAAGATGGCTTGTTGCCACTCTCCTTTTCACACACATGGACGCAGCAGACGTACCTTTCCGTTCCTGTTTTGCTCATGCACAACAGGAATGTGCGGTTGATACAAGTAGTTGCTGCTTCCATTACGATATATCAACACATATGCATACAAAGACAATACCGTTCTTCCACAGTAATATTTAAAAATATTAATATAATGGCTGATCTATATTTCCTTGGTCATTCTTTCTCAACACAGTAATAACTGTATAGCTAGGGACAGGGTACAGTGGACATTACGTGAAGCGCCCACCACGAGACAGCTATTTATTGGCAATTGATTTACATCGAAGACCGCGCGCTCGTGTATGTGTCCGTGCGTGCGTGCGTGCGTGCGTGCGTACGTGTGAGTGCGTATGCTTGTATTTCGTGTACTTTTATTATGTTACACACTCATATAACATGGTGTGTTAGATTTTGCTGGACCTGGAGAGCCATGGCATTGTTGGTTTCAATAATAGCAAGGTGCTCCAGTATTTGTTGAAGGAAATATAGGAGTTTGGAATGAGTGTAGTTACACGTGAGTACAGATCCGGTCACAATTGAACAAAGGCAGATCGTGGATCTGTGTGACGTCGATCTGTTTCGGCGCTCACAGGTCACCAGCGTGGTGTTATTAGTCCAAAGATCACGTTGCCAAAGCCGACTGATTGCTATACATAAATTGTTCCCTATACCGCAAACGTCAAGTATCGTGATATGACAGTTTCCCTGACCCCCAATGTAGTATTGATCGCTGGACTTTGTGTACGCAGTAAGACGTACACAATGACACATTAGTGCATTCTCGTGCATAAATAGGATGCGAGGGCTATTACCGAGACGTGGCTAAAATGACCGAAAATCAGACGCAGCTATCAACCATCAGGTTGCTTCTCCGTGCGTATTTCATGGAGTCCTTAATAATATATCTGAAACGCATCTTTGGTCGACCACGTTCCGGTCGACCTTTTGCCAGTTCGCCGAAGATGAGTCTCTTCGGTAGGCGCTCATCAGGCATGCGAGCCAGATGTCCAGCCCATCGTAGTTGAGTCTTCCTGAAGAGTGTGTGGATATTTGGCTGACTGGCTTATTCAAGGAACTTTGTGTCTGGGACTCGATCCTGTAAGCGGATTTTTTTAGCAAACGGCGGAGACAAGTCATGTGAAAGTGGTTGAGTTTGCGGGTATGCCTCTGGTTGACAGTCCAACTTTAGGAGGCGTGGAATAGTGTAGGTAGCACAGCAGCTCGGTACACCTTCAATTTAGTTGTAAGACTGACTCCTCTCTTTTCCCGCACTGACGCTAGCAGTATTACAAAAGAAACACTTGCTTTTGCAATGCGGCAATGGATCTCGTCATCAATGTGGACAACTCTGAAGAGGGTGCTACCTCAGTAATTGAACTTGACCATCACTTCCAGTTTCCGTCCCTTCACAGTGATTTCTGGTTTCCCGTACTGCTTGCGGGGAGCTGCCTGGTGCATTACTTCGGTTTTCTTCGTGCTGATGGAAGATGAAATCGCGGATCACATCCTGTAATACCGTTATCTTCACTTCAAATCTTCTCAAAGTGAAGATTCCTCCATCAGTGCAGTATTTGATGTAGATGCCATCATCAGTCCCTCTGAAGGCGTCGGACAGCATTGCCGTGAACATCACACTGAACAGAGTAGGTGGTGCCAGCACACACCCTTGTTTTACGCCGTTAATGACTGGGAAAGCAGCGGAGGTGTCACCATTGTCCAAGACCCGAGCTTGCATGCCCTTTTGGAACTGTTTGTTAATGAAGATGAATTTGTCGGGACAACCAAATTTTGCCATTATTTTCGAAAGGCCATCTCGGTTCATCGTGTCAAAGGCTTTAGTCAATTCAACAAAGACGGTGTAGTGGTCGCGGTTGTGTTCCTAGCATTTGTCTTGGCGTTGGCGAGCTGCGAAAAACCATGTCGACTTTGCCTCTGCCTGCTCTAAAGCTGGAAAAACGTTAGCATTGCCTCTAGATGGACGATCAGGTGGGTCACTGCTTATATCATCCAGCAAAAAGGTAATATATTGTTTGAAATCGGGAAGGTGTATGTGTATGTGTGTGTGTGTGTGTGTGTGTGTGTGTGTGTGTGTGTGTGTGTGTGTGTGTGTGTGTGTGTGTGTGTGTGTGTGTGTGTGTGTGTGTTTGTTTGTGTTTGTTTGTGTGTGTGTGTGTGTGTGTGTGTGTGTTTGTGTGTGTGTGTGTGTGTGTGTGTGTGTGTGTGTGTGTGTGTGTGTGTGTGTGTGTGTGTGTGTGTGTGTGTGTGTGTGTGTGTGTGAAAGCAAACGTTACAACGTCTAGTAACACTAGGAAAGATCGAGGGGAAATGATGCAGAGGACGTCAGAGAATAAACACACTAGGCAGTCTGGTTTGGAAGGTGCATGACATAACGTTTCCGACACACAACACTATCACTACCACAATGGAGACCGCTCAGTTGTGTTTCTCTCATATTGGCTATTCAGATCGATGCGCTGCTAACGTAATTTCTTTATCAACGATTATCGTAAATACGACAGGTAGATTAGCCCTGCGATGTTGCTAAAGGGAGAGCACGATGTGGATTCAAAAGAAGAGGACCAGTTTGGCATTATTGGAAACACATACGTTTGGTCATAGAAAATATATTGCGGATAATGAATGAACTAGGAAATGTTTAGTATTATTCTAGTTTACACCGTAGACCAATTGAACCAGTCCCCAACGATTGCGTTATGTCGCTTTTTTCATTCAGGACAGGAGTGCATTTTCTTGCATCAATGGGAAGCGTTGGCGATTACCGAGACGTGGCTCACAGTGACAAGGTCCAATAGCATGGCCGTCGCCTGCGATGTGTGTGATAGATGGATACATATAACATGTGGTGGAATACCAACACACGTGTATGCGGATGCTGTCAGTGCAGGAGAGTGCATCCCTTTGTTATGTAACAAGTGTGAATTAGCGGCGGTGGCCAGCGCCGATGTTCTGGACGAATCAGTGGTGTCAGATTCTCCATCTAACAACCGACCCTTGAAAGATCCACAGCTGACCCCCGAAGACACCACTACCCCGCCATCTGACGCTGATTTTGAACAATTCGAGTGTTTTGTAAGAAAAGGATTAAATTTTATTCATGTAAACGCCAGAAGCTTACTGCCGAAACTGGATGATCTCAATATACTTGCTGCAAAAATAAAGGCAGCAGTGATTGGTGTAAGTGAAACGTGACTTGATGACTCGGTTGAGACCCGGAGGTCGAGCTGCCCGGATGTTCAGTCCTTCGTAATCGAAACGGAGATGGTGCCTGTATTTATATCTGAAGCGACCTTGCGTTTAACGCACATCAAAACTTAGTAACCGACGGCATGGAGACTGTGTGGGCGGAAGTCCTGCTGCCTAAAACGCATCAAATATTGACAGGGACCTGTTACAGGCCACCTAGACAATGTAACTTTTATTAACTTTTACAATTGTCCTTTAATGAAAAAAAAGATTTTAGGGAATGCATTTTGCTTGAGATTTTAATACTAATGTTTTGGTGCCATCTAGAAACAATGTTCTCGTTAATGTTCTGCGCAATTTTTAACGCGCATTTGGCTTTAAGCAATTGATTGCAGAATTTACCAGAGTATGTACTATTAGTGAATCTGCTATTGACCTTATGTTAGCTTATGTTACTAATAGTACATACTCTGGTAAATTCTGCAATCAATTGCTTAAAGCCAAATGCGCGTTAAAAATTGTGCAGAACATTAACGAGAACATTGTTTCTAGATGGCACCAAAACATTAGTATTAAAATCTCAAGCAAAATGCATTCCCTAAAATCTTTTTTTTTCATTAAAGGACAATTGTAAAAGTTAATAAAAGTTACATTGTCTAGGTGGCCTGTAACAGGTCCCTGTCAATATTTCATGCGTTTTAGGCAGCAGGACTTCCGCCCACACAGTCTCCATGCCGTCGGTTACTAAGTTTTGATGTGCGTTAAACGCAAGGTCGCTTCAGATATAAATACAGGCACCATCTCCATTTCGATTACGAAGGACTGAACATCCGGGCAGCTCGACCTCCGGGTCTCAACCGAGTCATCAAGTCACGTTTCACTTACACCAATCACTGCTGCCTTTATTTTTGCAGCAAGTATATTGAGATCATCCAGTTTCGGCAGTAAGCTTCTGGCGTTTACATGAATAAAATGTAATCCTTTTCTTACAAAACACTCGAATTGTTCAAAATCAGCGTCAGATGGCGGGGTAGTGGTGTCTTCGGCGGTCAGCTGTGGATCTTGCAAGGGTCGGTTGTTAGATGGAGAATCTGACACCACTGATTCGTCCAGAACATCGGCGCTGGCCACCGCCGCTAATGCACACTTGTTACATAACAAAGGGATGCACTCTCCTGCACTGACACCATCCGCACACACAGGTGTTGGTATGCCACGACATTTTATATGTATCCATTTATCACTCACATCGCAGGCGACGGCCATGCTATAAGACCTTGTCACTGCGAGCCACGTCTCGGTAATCGCCAACGCTTCCCATTTATGCAAGAAAATGCACTCCTGTGATTCGAACGTTTAGTGCGTACATATCGCGCTTTGGTCAGGCGGACAATTAAGTCACCTGAAAAAAGCGACATAACGCAATCGTTGGGGACTGGTCCAGTTGGTCTACGGTGTCAACTAGAATAATACTAAACATTTCCTAGTTCATTCATTATCCGCAATATATTTTATATGACCAAACGTATGTGTTTCCAATAATGCCAGACTGGTCCTCTTCTTTTGATCCACATCCTACTCGCCCTTTAGCAACATCGCAGAGCTAATCTACCTGTCGTATTAGCAGCGAATCGATCTGAATAGACAATATACGTTACGTCATACACACTCCAAACCATTTTACCAGATTGTACAGTGTTTGTATTCTTTTACATCTTCTGCGTCATTTCCCGCGATTTAACTAGACGTTGTTATACTTGCTTTCGCACACACACACACACACACACACACACACACACACACACACACACACACACACACACACACACACACACACACACACACACACACACACACACACACACACACACACACACACACACACACACACACACACACACACACACACACACACATACACACACACGAACAAACAAACACACACACACATACACACACACACACACACACACACACACACACACACACACACACACACACACACGAACAAACAAATACACACACACACGCACGCGCGGATATAAGCAGTGACGCAACTGATCGTCCATCTGGAGCAAGGCCATCTTCTTCCAGAGAGCCAGTGTGGATTTAAAGCAGGCAGACGCACAGTCGAAATGATTTTCATTACTTGATATTAGTAACTCAAGAAAGAGCACCACCAGACAGCATAGCGTGTCATGTCTGCGGCATTGCAGATGGTTTAACCTATTTAATGGAGTAGTTTTGTGTTGAAATAATCATCGGTTGAGTGTCAGTTATGTTGAAGTAAAATATTGATGTACTTTCCCGAATTATATTGTACACACAAATATTAAAATCTTATGATTTCATGAGTATGCGTGAATAAGGTATACACCTTACCCTAACATAATACTCATACAAATTACTTTACTCAACAAAAGTTGTTGGTAGTTGCAGTCCTAGGCACTGACACCAGATGGATATCCAGGATAAATTGACAATTGTTAAAGTCCCTTTACATATATAATAACCTGGTGTAAATGCAGTGATACTGGATTTGTTATATGTGTTTTATTACATAATGTGTTTTCTACTATTAATATCAGCATGTTAACTTTTACATGTGTATGAACACATATGAACCGATATATGTATCGCATATGCTATGTGTATTCGTGTCTGAAATAAAAAATAAATTGAATACATATTCGGAATATCAATGTGTGTTATACAGTGCTGATACACCAAGAAAATGCTTGTAACAAAAATGGTCGGTGGTGTTATGATATGTTCGGCTTACCATAGTCTAAAATAGGGCATATGACCTGGTTTCCGCTGAGGCGCGCCACTGTACCTACAGGAGCAGATTAAAGCCTGAATCATCTTTGCCTCCGTTTGTTTTCTCAATTCAAGATAATCTATACATGGATGACAGCGGTGAAGTCAATCTGAACTGTTCTGTTAGAACTGTAGTACCAAGTGTATATGTATCACGAGGCTGTGAGTACTCTCTAATCTCGACTACACTGAAGATTGTTTGAACTGACTATCGCATCGAACTGCCATGTGCTATAAGCCTAAGTGTAGTAAGTCTAAGCCATTCGGCGAGTGTGTCTGCGAATATGTCCGTGTTTGGACTCTGAGTTATATCAGTTATAAATGAACGACCATTCTGCTACTGACTACACTCTGTGAAGTACTATATATTGATTGTGAAATAATTGCATATTGCTGCGAACTGTAGTTTTGGCCATGTCGAACGTTTTTGCACCGTCACATTGAAAGAACAAGTATGGCACACCAAGACGTTCAAAATACTACGTTGCCTGCCAGAGTTAACCCTCCACCACCACTTAATATAAAACGCGGTGCAGATGAGTGGAAACTATATAAACAGATGTGGCAAAACTATACTATTGTCGCAAAGATCGACAGTCAAACTGACGAGTATCAGCGTGCGTTATTACTGCATACCATTGGTCCAGAAGCACTGACACTGTATAACGGCATGCGCTTTCTAGATGCACATACTTTGAAAGATGTCATTGATGGTTTTGATGCTCATTTTGTCGGAAAGACCAATGAGATATATGAGCGTTACGTGTTTAACAACCGCAACCAAGGATCTGCTGAGTCTGTGGAAGATTATGTTGCTGCTTTGCGCAACCTGTCACAAACATGCAATTTTGTACATGCTTGAGAGACAGCATCCTGCGAGACCGGATCGTGCTGGGAATTATCAACAATGCCACAAGGAAGCGATTGTTGCAAGAGACGGATCTTACTCTTGCTAAGTGCATTGACATCTGCCGATGCGCAGAGATCAGGGCAGATCAAATACGTACAATAGAACATGAAGAGGATTTGGCCCATGCTGTCACAAGTAACTCTCAAAGAGGACAACCGAGATTGAAATGCAAGTTCTGCGGGAAAAGTCATCCTTTCAAGAAGGAGCTGTGCCCTGCATGGGGAAAGACGTGCAAAATGTGTAACAAGATAAATCATTTCGCAGAGAAATGTCCAACGAAGCACAAGAATGTCCATATGATGCTTGAAACTCAACCTGACTCAGACTCGGAACAACTCCTATCTGTGACAGAACAACAGCGGCAGAAGATCATCAAAGCAGAGATGCTGATCAATGATAAAGTTGTGACATTCCAGATTGATTGTGGCGCATCTGTGAATGTCATTCCCGAGAAGTATGTCAAAGACGAGTTTAAAATTAGTTCGTGCAAGACTTCACTTCATATGTGGAACAAGACAGTTCTAAGACCAAAGGGAAGACACGGATAACTCTTTGCAACCCAACGAACATGAAGAAGTATTCCACTGAGTTCTTCGTTGTAGAGGAAAATCTCATTCCGTTGCTAGGAAAGCAGACGGAAGTCCGAGATAATGGGTCTCATCACAGTGAACTATGACAAGTTTGAGAGTGTAGCGAAACTCACTCCTGAAACAGATGACATTTTCACGACCTTTGCAGGTGTTTTTGATAATGATCAAGGAAATCTCCCTGGCACTGCATACTTCGAGTTAGACACAAACGTAAGTCCCGTGACCTCTCCTGCTGGCCGAGTACCTATCGCCATGCAGTCTGGAGTGAAAACTGAACTCTTCAGATTGACAGAAAGAGGTGTGATCACTCCAGTTGACCAACCTACCGACTGGATTAGTCGGATGGTAGTCGCTACGAAGAAATCGGGTGATCTTCGCATCTGTCTTGATCCTCGCCCGTTGAATAAAGCCCTGAAACGTGAGCATTATCCTCTACCTGTGATGGAAGACATCCTCCCCAAGCTGGTAAATGCAAAAGTGTTCTACAAACTAGGTCTGGATAGTGCTTACTGGCATGTCCACCTGGACGAAGAGTCAAGTCTCCTTACGACGTTCCAGACACCGTTTGGACGATACCGGTGGAAACGACTCCCTTTTGGAACATCGGTAAGCTCGGAGCTCTTCCAGAAGCGTCTAAACATCGCCTTGCAGGGACTCGATGGAGTGGTTGGTGTCGCAGATGATATCATTGTGTACAGATCAGGTGAAGATGCAGAGTCTGCCACACTGAATCATGACAACAATCTGACAGCCCTGTTCCAAAGATGTCGATCTGTTGGCATGAAGCTGAACAAAGACAAAGCGGAAGTCCGCAAGAAAGAGATCACCTTTCTAGGTCATAAGGTGACAAGTGAAGGCCTCAAGATTGACCCTGGGAAAGTAGACGCAATCTTGAAGATGCAGAAGCCTGTGAATGTTGAAGATGTTCAGCGTTTCTGTGGGTTTGTCAACTACTTGGCAAAATTCATGCCCAAATTATCTGAGGTCCTCGAGCCCATCAGACAGCTGATACGTGCTGGTGTGATGTGGAACTGGACGCCAACACATGATGCAGCCTTCAGTGCTGTCCAGAAGCTTGTTACTGAAGCTCCAATTCTGATGTACTACAACCCGGAACGTGAACTTACGATTCAGTGTGATGCCAGTCAGAAAGGAATTGGTGCCGTTCTAACACAAGAAGGCCAACCCGTCGCTTATGCCAGCCGTGCCATGACTGAAACAGAAACTCGATACGCTCAGATAGAGAAGGAAATGCTGGCCATCGTTTTCTCACTGGAGACATTTCACCAGTACACGTTTGGTCGGCACACAAATGTTGAAAGTGACCACAAGCCACTGGAAGCAATTCAGCAGAAACCTCTATCTGCCGCACCACGACGTCTTCAAGGCATGATGTTACGTATCCAAGGATATGATGTCGCTGTCAGGTACAAGAAGGGCAAAGATATGTACCTTGCTGACACCCTCTCCAGGGCCTACCTGCCTGCCTCACAAAGCATGCAAGAAGAATTTGAGCATGTAAACATGGTGAGTTTTCTGCCGATCATAGATGAGAGACTCTCCAGACTCAAGGTAGAAACTGACAAAGATGAATCCCTCCAGAAGTTGAAATCGGTCATCATGCAGGGATGGCCAGAAGAAAAACAACTGTTGGCTGCTGAACTTTCTCCGTACTACAGCTTCCGGGACGAGATGACTATCGAAGATGGTCTCATTTTCAAAGGCGAGAGAGTCGTACCATTTGCCATGCGACCAGAAATGAAGAAGGCTGTCCACTCGTCCCATGCTGGAATAGAAGGATGTCTCAAGAGAGCCAGAGAGTGTTTGTTCTGGCCAGGCATGTCTGGTGACATCAAACACTTCATCTCGACCTGTGAAACTTGCCGTGTATACGAGATATCTCAGCCAAAGGAGACACTTATGAGTCATGAGCTTCCTTCTCGCCAGTGGGAGAAAATCGGAATAGATCTGTTCGAATATGATGGCAAAGATTTTCTAGTCACAGTGGACTACTTCAGCAATTACTGGGAAATCGACAGACTGGAGAATACAAAGGCATCAACAGTCATCAGAAAACTGAAGTCACATTTTGCACGCTACGGATGTCCGTGTAAGTGACAATGGGCCCCAATTCATCTCTTCGTCGTTCTTGAACTTCTCCAAAGAATGGGACTTTGAACACAGAACTACTAGTCCTTACAACAGCAAAGCAAATGGGAAAGCGGAATCAGCAGTAAAGACAGCCAAATCTCTTCTGAAGAAGAATAAAGAGCAATACCAATTCCTTGCGCTGCTTAACTATCGCAACACACCCAGCCAGGCAACAGGGACAAGCGCTGCACAGCGATTCTTCAACAGAAGAACAAGAACTCTCCTTCCCACTTCACAAAACTTCTCAAACCAACTGTGAACCTGGAAGGTGAGAGAATGAAGCTACATGATCACCAGAAGAAACAAGAAAGAGCGTACAACAAACATGCCAAAGACTTGCCACCTTTGGAAGAAGGTGACGTTGTACGTATGACACCATTTCGGATGGGTGAGAAGAAGTGGAACAAAGCTATTGTCTCGAAACGACTTGACGAACGCTCCTATGAAGTAGAGGTTGGAGACGTCATCTACAGACGCAACCGGGTTCACCCGAGAAAGACCTCGGAAAACCCTCGGTCATAGTCTCTGTGTGTAGAACCTACCGAGATGGTGTCTGATCCTGATTCTGGACACTCTCCTGTGAACCCAGGAGCGGCTAGCCCAAGTCCAGCTCGAGCTCCTCCCACTCCCGAGAAGATCGAGTCCAAAGTTCCAGTGCGTACAAGATCTGGACGTGTGGTGAAAGTTCCAATTATGGATGACTGTTAAATGTTAATTCGCTAAAAGGCGCTGGTTTAATTACCACAGCCTAACTGTTGTTGAGTTATATTTAAAGACAGTCAAGAGTGACCATTTAATTGTCTTATGTATCAGAGTTACGTCAACGTTATGAGCACATTAAGTCTGGACATTTTCAAGAAACGAACATTTAAGACATTATAAAAGAAGAGGGATGTTATGATATGTTCGGCTTACCATAGTCTAAAATAGGGCATATCACCTGGTTTCCGCTGAGGCGCGCCACTGTACCTACAGGAGCACATTAAAGCCTGAATCATGTTTGCCTCCGTTTGTTTTCTCAATTCAAGAGAATCTAAACAGGTGGTCTTTGTGATAGTTTCCGTATATGTAATAAACGGTGTTAGCTTACCGAAACAAATTGGAATTTGAAGATACATGAAACTCGGATATGATGAATTCGTTTATAAATTATTCTCCTAGTATCGAATAAATCAATTGGTCGCGATTATTCTTATTGATATTATACGCGTGAGACGAAATTTGTATATAACGAACAATTCGGTCGGTCCCAAACGTCAAATTATATGCGAATAGCACCGGATATAACGAATAGACGATGTGAGGTAAACAAAATATGCATCAACAATGCCTAATGTTGTAAGATTGTCAAATAACCCCGAGGGAAACCTTGTTATCCTGCCCCCAAATACTACGTCAGTTACGCAGCCAACGGATGCAGAAATCTTTCGAAATCTGAAATTCTAGTAACGCGGGCGAGTCACCAATAAACGCCAAGATGACGCTGAGAAAGACTGCGCGTTCAAATGGGACATTCTGGATTGCTTACTCGCTGTGATATAAAGCTGGAATATGGGGAAGAGTGAAACCATCGCTAACTGTTGGCGGACTTTGACCTGTATGCGTGGAAGCAGTGGCGGTTCAGCCTGATAATGAGCTTGAAGCACGTGATTCCTTCAAGAATGTATGGGGCAGATTGACAGATATAGTAGGAGAAGTTGATAGTCACACTGATGAGGAAGTCAGCCAGGTGATTGAGCAAACCGAACAACACCGAGATGTCAGCGATGACGAAACTTTTGTAGGCCAGACGAAAGCGTCAACTGTACACTGAATCACAGTGAACACGTCTCCACGATCCTCAGGTCGATGGGTGAAATGAAATGATTTTATGATTAGATGCCAGTGTAATAACGTTGATTACCTGTTCTACACCTGTCTCCGTCGCAGTATTTAGCAAAGAAGACGATGGCTAGCATGAAGGCTGAAGAGCAGGAAATGTGTCTATTCCTGTGAACATAATGATAAATAATTTTACGTTACAGTGACACGTCTCTGTGTTGTTTTCCTTTAATGTTGTTGTTAACTGGTGCACTTGCATGTACTTGCAGATAACCATTAATTAAAAAAATAAATCCCTGACACAGTAGTCCAAACTATATCTGTGGTGAGGATTCCAATATAATAGGAATTACAAAGTAAACGCATCTAGCCATGGTACCATAAGACATGCAGCAGCAATGGAGGCACCACACGACGAATGACAACGAACAAGAGTTACACCTCTCGAAGAAAGACATTTGCAGAAAGCGACAACAGTACACTTGTGGTAGAACATTTGGGTACGATCACTCAGGTAAGAGCGTAGACATTCACTTGCACACTCATGTGGACATAACACACACACACACGCACACGCACACGCACACGCACACGCACACGCACACGCACACGCACACGCACACGCACACACACACGCACACATACACTGTCACATATTGACACGCGCACGCATGCACACATACGCGCGCGAGCCCACACACAAACACACAATATTTCTTACGCATACAATATGTTTTTTAGTTAGGGTAAACACATCCAAAAATCTATTAACTTGCTTCTTTTTTCGCAGGTATGAACGCAAGATTTTGTTGTTACACGTAACTGTCGTTTTGCATGGCACGTTCTCTCAAGATCATTTGAATGATACAATTTGTAGTTCCTGATAATATTTATCCTTATGGGACAATTGGTGTTACTTGTTAATTTAATTGTGGTAAATACCCCTAAAGTTTCTGCGGACCCTCTATGGTGACGTGCATGTGAACGTTCTAGTGATTTAGAAGGAAGCCGACACTCTTCTTCTTTTCGGGTTTCTGCTCACGTATCCCATGTTCTGAGATTTATCTTTGGGTAGGTGTACAGTATGTAGAGTCGATCGCGCTGAACAGTGTAAAACAACAGCTAAGCCAGTGGGCATAGACATCAATCATTTCAGCAACACATGTTGTTGTTCTGCACGCAAACGTAAATATAAACTGAACGCCTAAATATTGATTATATGAAATCACCGAGGCACCATATAATCATCGAGGCCTATTATTATCTCAGTCCGGTGTGCGACAGTTTTTACGAGTGGACTTCTTAGACAGACTCGTGTCTGTTTCCAGCTGCCTGACGTTCTCTTAGAAGAGGAAAAGAAAGAGGAGGACAAAAACTACTAAACGCAATTACCGAAGTGAGTAGCAAGGAGAATATATTATGCTGGGATATTTCAACCACGTCAAATGGCACTCGGTAGATATGTCGGGTTTATAATTATTGTTGAGATTTGTGACACTGGTTCAATTGGGTATTACAGGGCATATATTTGTGGTTGCTTTTCTGGTGGGTAGAGGCTACGAACGCTCGATTTCTCGGTGGTTGTAATAATTGTGTCCATTGTTTGATTTAACACATGGCTAATGTGCTGATCGTCTAAGGGTCACAATAAACAAAACACACTTGCCTGCCGAATTGTACTGCGCAACACATTGTCTTGTCCAAATCTACAGCCTCGACTTCGTTTGTGAGCGCATCAATGTCCACATTTCTGAAATTACGTTTTAGAGGTATAGATGTTTTGACATGTCTTAGTAACAGTAATGGAAGACCGGATTCTAGACAAGTCTGGTTTGACATGTCAGCCAATGTCCATGTTGAGCTAAACTGAATGACTTATTGATGTTGCGAAATCGTTGATATGTAACAGATGAAACTAACTAAACTATGTACCGCTTCTTGCAAGATCGCTGTATGTTTTACACCTGAAACCAGTATACAGCAATTGTACAAGTCGAGAACCCCGCAAATGGATAGAAAATTCTACCTGAACCCACCCAATTCGTATACGACCAGTATAGTTACTGAACCAGTCATATATACATCACGTCATTGGTCAATGTTATCACTGTCTCTTAGTAGTGCCACTTTGTTTTAGCATATTTATTCATACTGTTTTAATGTGTTTAGTTCATTTATTATTGCTGGTATGCATCGATCCATGGTTCATGGTTATATTATTATCTATGCACGACACTCAGTATTACTAATTAGCAACTGCCTACACACTTAATTTTATTATGTACATATTGCAATGTCATTTAAATAGTATGCTTAATTATGCTCCCTCCTCTGGTGCTGGCACCTGCTCAGTTCAGTATGAGGTTCACGGCAATGTTGTCCAACGCCTTCAGAGGGAATGATGATGGCATCTACATCAAATGCTACTCTGAAGAAGGGATCTTCAACTTGAGAAGATTTCAAACGAAGACAAAGGTACTACGGGATGTGATCCCCGATTTCAACTTCCATTAGCACAAAGAAAACAGAAGTTATGCATCAGGCAGCTCCCCGCAAGCAGTGCGTGAAACCAGAAATCACTGTGTAGGGACGGAAAGTGGAAGTGATGGTCAAGTTCAATTACTTAGGTAGCACCCTCTCCACAGTTGTCCACATTTATGACGAGATCCATTGCCGCATTACAAAAACAAGTGTTTCGTTTGGAAGACTGGAAGCGTCAGTGTGGGAACGAAGAGAAATCATCAACAATTGAAGGTGTACTCCTCTGTTGGGCTACCACACCTCCTAAAGTTGGACTGTCTACCAGAGGCATGTCCGCAAACTCAACCAATTTCACATGACTTGTCTCCGCCGCTTGCTAAAAATCCACTGGCAGGATTGAGTCCCTGAGAAAGAGGTCCTTGAACAATCCAGTCTAAAAAGCATCTACACACTCTTCAGGAAGACTCAACTGAGATGGGCTGGACATCTAGCTCGCATGCCTGATGAGCGCTTACCGAAGAGACTCTTCTTCGGCGAACTGGCAGAAGGTCGACTGGAACGAGGCCGGCAAAAGCTGCGTTTCAGAGATATTTTTAAGGACTCCACCAAGAGCTTCGGAATTGAAACGGTCTCCTGGAGAAATCATGCAGCAAACCGTCCTGCCTGGAAAGGTCTGGTCTGGAAAAGTACAACCTCTTTCGTAAATCAACGTGTCGAAGCAGCCAGGTCTAAGCGCGAGGGTCGGAACGCGAACCAACCGCAAAAAGAAATGGCCAAACTGTAACTGTAACTATCATGTGAAATGTGATGTCATGGTCTTCACCGATCCGATGGACGAGAGATTGATTAATTAATTAAATAATTACATTATGGGTTAATGAAATGCGCACAGAGAAGCACACTGATTGTTGATGTCTGCGTCTGAGCTTCGGTCATTTTAGCCACGTCTCGGTAATAGCCCTCGCTTACCATTTATGGACGAGAATGCACTCATTTGTCATTGTGTACGTCTTACTGCGTACACAAAGTGCAGCGATCAATACTACATTGGGGGGTCAGAGAAACTGCGATGTTTGCGGTATACGAATCGATTTATTTATAACAATCCGTCAGCTTTAGCAATGTGATCTTTGGTCTAATGAGACCACACTGGTTTCATGTGAGCGCCGAACTAGATTGACGTCACACAGTTCCACGAGTAACTACACTCATTCCAAACTCCTATATTTCTTTCAACAAATACTGGAGCGGCTTGTATTAGTGAATCCAACGATGCCATGGCTCTCCAGGTCCAGCAAAATCTAAGTCACCGTGTTACATGAGTGTGTAACAAAATACAAGTCTCAAAGAAATACATGCGCACACACACACTCACACGTACGCACGAACGCACGCATGGACACACATACGAGCGCGCGGTCTATGGTGTAAATCAAATGCCAATAAATAGCTGTCTCCTGGTGGGCGCTTCAAGTAATGTACAATGTGCCCTGCCCCTAGCTATACGTGTATTACTGAGTAAGAATGGCCAAGGAAATATTGATCAGTCATTATATTAACATTTTTAAATATCACTGTTGAAGAAGGTTGTTTTCGTTGTATGCATATACGTTGATATATTGGAATGGAAGCAGCAACTACTTGTATCATCCGCACATTCGTGTTGTGCATGCGCAAAAAAGGTACGAAAAAGTACGTCTGCTCCGTTCATGTGTATAAAAAAGCGGTTGGCAATACACCAGCTTCGATACTAGTTGATTGACTGTTGTGGAATGACCAATTGAAGGTAGTCGTCAACTGACGACAACTGTGTAGGCACCACGCTTGCAGGAATGGGCTATATGATACATCACGTGATATCAAGTATAACAACTGCATCTGGGTTTAGCCTCCACTGATTCGGTCTTTAAAGTTGCGGTAACAGTCCAGTCTTGTGAACCGTACAGTAGGATGGTGTCAATACGTGTTTTAAGAAGGCTAATAGATGTACGTGACGGCCTAGATGCATTAGTCAATTAATATGAAAAGTCATGAAACTATGCGCTAGTGGGACAATGGAAATACAGTAAACAGTCGGATTCAATCGGACCGAGTGATTTAATCCGAGTTAGGCGAAAATCCGACTTAGCCAAAGATGACATCTCCCAGTACCAAAGGCAATCCTCTAAAGGTTACTGTGAATAACGCTTGAAAGTGACTGATTACTGCGGTAATGTTTACATATGTTGATGTCCCCAAGCAACGTACAACATTATGCATTATTAGAACAGTTTTGTGCTTCAGTTTGGCACGAATCTCTAAGCTACTAGCTTAGTAATTATTATTGATTGTAAATGTCAGTCATCTTGCTCTGTGTACGTCTTTATTGTGACTATCGCATGATAATGGCCTCTACTTATCGGTCAACTCTTCGATTTCACGAGCGTCAAACTAGAGTGCCTTAATTAGCGTCCATAAACAAGCGTGTGTGCCACTGAGTTTTGTTATGTTATCTTCAATCACCGAGACAGACTTCGCGATTATCAACATAGGGCGAATACTGAGACGTCATTGTAACAGAACACGTTTCCTTACGTGCATAACACATCATCCAGCTAAACCAAATACGTGGCTGTCAATGATTACCGTAATAGATATATATATATACACATCATTGTTGCATGTAGGCGTTGGCGTCAGGGAAAGGGCGTTCGGACTAACCCCACGTTTACGAATCAACTCTGAAACAGACCCCATCCTATTAAGCCAGCTACACGGCTGGCAATGACTATTCTAACTAATATGCACATATTTTTACATATAGGTGTAGGATATACACTGTACTTCGGGTCGGTTTGAACTAACTCGACTCTTAAATAACCCATCAGAAACCGAACCCCCAGTCAAAATGCATAATTTCCAAATCCCCTCGCTCAGCGAAGAATGAATCTTTTCTCCGACGCTATTCATTTGTCATCTAGGGAAAAGGAACAATTGTTGTTGCCGACTGCAATTCTTAACAAGTGCATGTGATTTAAATGTGGCCAACGCATCGACTATTTGTTGGAACTCCTTTTACAACTCTCTCTCCTAAAACGAACCCCCTCGGCCTCCCGAACCCCTTGTACAACTTCACGTATGGTCAGTGCTATCAAATGATTGGCAGCGTAAACTGTATGATGAAAACTCCACCGAATCCATGCTGCAAGAGTATAGTATAATGAAATATGCAGACATTCTCCCTTTAACCTGCACTAAAAAGAATTAAAATATTAAACAGTTTTAAGATACTACAAATGTAGAGAAAGGGGATAGTTAGTTAATATTATGTAAAACAAAATTAATAACACGAATGTGCAATGTTAACACAACATATCCAAACCAACCGTCCTTGGGTCAGCATAGAGGCAACGCACTTCAAACAAGACGATTGTGGATATAGGATGCGGAACTGAGTGGAACAGGAATTATACATAGAAGAATACGTTTTCAAAATGAGAAGAGAGACGCCTGATGGCATCGTGGCAAGCTGACAGAAAGAAAGGTGGGATTTGAGAGGAAATATGGTAATTATATTTCGTTGCCATTTAGATTACTTACAATCCCTAGAGAGATGGAAACGGCAACGGTTAAACTAATGTGGATATCAGCTGATACAAATACATGTTTACAACACGACAAAACATGGAAATACCGCAATGCTTAATCAATTTGCGCCCAAAATGACACTGATTAAATGCTCACATGAGAAACGTCCTCCCTCCCTCCTCCTCTCGGCATGTCTATCTATCTATATATCTATCTATCTATCTATCTATCTATCTATCTATCTATCTATCTATCTATCTATCTATCTATCTATCTGTCTATCTATCCGTATATCCATCTATCTATCTATATATATCTATCTATATATCTATCTATCTATTTGTCTATCTATCTATCTGTATATCTATATATATATATGTCTATCTGTATATATATATATATATATATATGTGTGTGTGTGTGTGTGTGTGTGTGTGTGTGTGTGTGTGTGTGTGTGTGTGTGTGTGTGTGTGTGTGTGTGTGTGTGTGTGTGTGTGTGTGTGTGTGTGTGTGTGTTTGTAGGTATACATACATATATATATATATATGTATGTGTGTGTATATATATATATATATATATATATATATATGTCTGTCTGTATATCTCTCTCCCTCCCTCCCTCCCTCCCTCCCTCCCTCCCTCCCTCCCTCCCTCCCTCCCTCCCTCCCTCCCTCCCTCCCTCCCTCCCTCCCTCCCTCCCTCCCTCCCTCCCTCCCTCCCTCCCTCCCTCCCTCCCTCCCTCCCTCCCTCCCTCCCTCCCTCCCTCACTCCCTCACTCCCTCACTCCCTCCCTCCCTCCCTCCTTCCCTCCCTCCCTCCTTCCCTCCCTCCCCCACGTGAGGTCATCGTCAAACCCATTGACGGGGTCAAGTCTGCCGGTCATGCCTTCAGCGGCAGCCGAACAACACGAGCGACTGAAGCGGGACCAATACCGCTACAACCAGGAACGGAAAGCGTGTGTGTGTGTGTGTGTGTGTGTGTGTGTGTGTGTGTGTGTGTGTGTGTGTGTGTGTGTGTGTGTGTGTATGTGTGTGTGTGTGTGTGTGTGTGTGTGTGTGTGTGTGTGTGTGTGTGTGTGTGTGTGTGTGTGTGTGTGTGTGTGTGTGTGTGTGTGTGTGTGTGTGTATGTGTGTGTGTGTGTGTGTGTGTGTTTGTAGGTATACATACATATATATATATATGTATGTGTGTGTATATATATATATATATATGTCTGTCTGTATATCTCTCTCCCTCCCTCCCTCCCTCCCTCCCTCCCTCCCTCCCTCCCTCCCTCCCTCCCTCCCTCCCTCCCTCCCTCCCTCCCTCCCTCCCTCCCTCCCTCCCTCCCTCCCTCCCTCCCTCCCTCCCTCCCTCCCTCCCTCCCTCCCTCCCTCCCTCCCTCCCTCCCTCCCTCCCTCCCTCACTCCCTCCCTCCCTCCTTCCCTCCCTCCCTCCCTCCTTCCCTCCCTCCCCCACGTGAGGTCATCGTCAAACTCATTGACGGGGTCAAGTCTGCCGGTCATGCCTTCAGCGGCAGCCGAACAACACGAGCGACTGAAGCGGGACCAATACCGCTACAACCAGGAACGGAAAGCTTTCGTTACCCTAATCTGCATCATATTCTCGTACCTAGCCTGTTGGGTGCCGTTCCACTTCGTCTTTGACATCAGCGCCATCGGCCCTGACCGAGTGCCTGAGGTGATCTATACCGTCACGTTCTGGTTGACCTACTGCAACTCTACTCTCAACCCGTTCCTTTACGCCTACAGCACCAAGGACTTCCGGAATGCATTCAAACGTGTTATGAAGGGCCAGTTCTAGCTCCCGACATTGGAGAACATTTGATTATATCTGATTGTGTTTTGTTTTAGCAAAAGGAATCTACAAAATACAATACACATGTTTCAAAAACCTATAGTTATAGCGTATTGTGTCGAAATACCTAAAATGTTATGGTCACTTCAATTACTATTGAATTATATAAAATATAGTATCTAATTGTAGATCGTTTGTGTAGCCACATCAATTATTATATACTTATACAGACATTTTGTAAAATTCTAGATTATAAAGTATTCTATAGATAAACATCTACGAATTTCCTACATAATATACGTTATACAATATAATGATTTACATATGTTATCTTGCAAAGGGTGTCTTGACGTCTTGAGAATCGTATTCGAATGCATGCTATGATATGAATCCTGAATTCATGGAAACCGAATATCTGGACAATGGATATTCACATATACCGCTGAATTTACCCTAGTCTACTATTTTTCCCAGTAGTCCGAGGCTAAGGTCCATTTTCTTTCCCGGCCCTCCTCCACCGCTGCCAACTCCACAAATCCTCTCAACTCTCGCTTATCTATCTGTCGCTGTCGGTCTCCACTCCTTTCCAAATTCCGCCAAGTCTCTCTTTGTACAATAATTCCATCTCGGTTGCTAATAGAACGGTCTCCTTTTATTTCAGTCGTTTTCTACCTTTTTCCTTTCCACTAAGCCGTGCGTGTTGATGCTACTGTCTGGTATTTGTGAAACGTAACACAACCATATGAAGTGTACTGAGCTTTTTCTCAGATGTGTTCACAATTTATTTTCTTTCTGTGTGGTGTGTTATTCTCCGCGTTTGTGCAGATGACCATTATGTTGCTATCTTGCTGCTTCGTTCGTCACTTGTCCGTAGCGAACTAATAATTGCTCTCACGTGTTGTGATAGGGTGATAGGTCGTGGCATTCTTTAGTCCACAATACACATAACGTGCACGGTTACATATCTCTACAGCAGCTCAGTTACATGTGTGAATTTAGCATAGGCTGCCTGTAGACTGATAACACCGTACCATTTGTTAAGATAAGTTGTGTCTAATATTAGCCAGTTACGCGTTTGAACACACGTATCTGTTCAATCAGTTGCACGTTAATGTCATTAATTATTATGATTGTAGTAGTTACTGCATATATTCGTACTCCTTTAAACAGTAATCGTAATCGTACTTTATTGCACCTACTGTGTAATGACTGCATCTCTGATTTCCGGTCCAACTTCATGTTTTAGCCTTCGTGTTTTCAGATGGAGTGGCAAATGGCAGGTTGGCTGCTTGTTAGGTGATTTCTTGTTAAGCTAATTTGTTATAAATCGCTCCGCCATTTATGTTGTCTTGCTTGTTTGTGTAATGCACTGTCTTTTTAAGTAACTTGCTAATGATAGAGATAACACTCTTGATATAGGTATAAATATTACAAAACAAATGACTAAATGAATAATAAAAACGAAATATAGGTAGAGTAATTATTTTTTTAATTATTATTATTATTATGAATACGTACATATAGACTGTCATATTTCTCATCCGAGAATTTCTGGAACATCTCAGAAGTATCGAAACACAGGTAGTTTAACTAACATCAACATTTTATAGTTATAAAATCAACAACTGTTAATAAAAACAAAATGTAGATGTGCCAGTGATCATTTAGCACAAATATTGACGTGCTTTTGTCAGTACAACATACACAGTCTAATTGACATTGGTGCAGACCTTGACTAAATCTTAACCAAGCACCTACATAATCTCATTCAGAAGATCTAGAATACTGCGGAAATACACCAGGATTTAAAGTATGTTGTACCTGCCCTCTTTCTTTTCTATATTTCTGGCTGCCTGCTTATCATAAGGAAAGGTCAATCATATCAGGGAGTGGACATCAGATATCATACGGTGGCGTGTTAAGCTAAGCCGCATCGGGAGAGGGAGAGAAAGAGAAAGAAAGAGAGAAAGGTGCGGAACACTGTTTGAATGACTCAGCATTTAATTCATTACAATCTCTCTCCGGTTATTTATTTAGAAATGTTACACAAAATATTGATAGAAGGGTGAGAAGAAATAATTGATCACCCTATAGTTATTGTGTGATCGTATGGTTTTCATCGAATTTGAACTACCAATCAGTAGGCCTACAGTTTACATCGGATAAAATGGTTATATTCGAGATATGTACATTCACACGACATATTATCACACCAATGGATTAATATCAATAACAGTTGTACGGTACCCCGTATGCACTAATATATACATCGTCGATTATGCTATTTCTAGTAGGCTGTTTTTACAAAATACAAAAGAATCAGTGGCGTATGATTGTTCTCAATTAATTTGTGTACTAATATTATAATCAGCATCATGTTTTATCAAGACATCTGTGAATGTGTTGCAACTCTGCTACATCTAGTGTAAGCAGATCGACTAACATGTGATATGCTCATAAGGACATTCAAATGACATTCAGAGATAGACATGAGAAACTAATATCCATGATTGTAGTATCCCAACTTTTCAGCAACACGTCTTCAAACATAGTATGTTTGAAAATGTGTTGACAGTATTCACTATCTCAACATGGCTGATATTGGTCGACAAACAATATGCTTACACGTGGTCGCATGCGATACCGTTGCAAGATGCGACTTGGTTGCTCCGACGGGAAGTAGACTGGTCGCCAGTCCGCCGTGTGGCGCCACTCTTACATAGCCTCGCGTAGTCTGCGGAGGGGTTCTGGGGAAGGTTTTGCGAACCACCTTTCTCGGATCGCGTATTCTTTTTATTAATTATATCATAATATAATTTTTCCAAGAGCATGGTAGCTTGTGGCACATTACGAGTGATTAGTAACTCAAGAAAGAGCACCACCTGACAGCATAGCGTGTCACGTCTGCGGCAATGCAGATGATTTTTAACCTATTTACAACTTCGGCAATGGAGATGATTTTAACCTATTTATTATAGTACTTGTGTGTAGAAATAATCACCGGTTGGGTGTCAGTTTTGTTGAAGTAAAATAGTGATGTACTTTCCCGAATAGTATTGTACATACAAATATTAGGCTCCTATGTTTTCATGACTATGCACGAATAAGGTTATAATAAGGTTGAAAAAACTAGACGACATCGACACCATTAGCGGAAACATGACTGAGATGATCCAACTAAGTGCGGCAAGTGTAGCCAAAGCAATCAACAGGCATATAGTGACGAGAATATCATCACCGACACGAGCACTAATATATGACCTATGTTGAGCTGCGCCTAGTGGCTGCACCTATTAAGGTTTTGCGTTTCAATGTTGAATTTTTGTAGTTTTATGCGTTTCATAGTACTGTAACTTCACGGAGAGTTTTATGAATGTACAAAGTCTCTACTTGACTGCTGGTTCGGCAAGTGTTTATGACTACTGATACGTTTTGACTACATTTCCTGTGATACTGTCATACTGTTTCGGTCAGCCGTGACCGCTGCAGCCAGAACAACGTGTCGTCCAAGCATGACCACATGACACTACAACATTCAGTAGCACACAGCATGATCAGGTACACTGCCAGTCAATTGCTTCGCCATTCCTGTGCTTCACGCGTGAACGCCAATACTTGGAGGACACTAGTCAATCACGGCATTGCAGAGGCTGCCGAGGCGGCGCTTGGAAACAACGAGCGATTGAACTTGTGGTAGGACATCGACCATACCACGACCGGCACGCCATTGTGACAAACAATTTAAGACACATACGCACAGAACAATGGGACTCACCCACTCCACACAGTACTCCTTCGGTCAATGGGGCTGTGCGAAATGCGAAATGCTCGACACAACGCCATATCCCCCGTCATATTGGGCCTCGTCAACGCCTGTTCCATTCGCAATAAAACATACGTTTTTATTGACCACGTAATTGACGCCAACTTTGATCTCGTGGCAGTTATCGAAACATGGCTCAGCCCGGGCGTTAAGGACACGAAATCAGTGAAAGATTTAACACCAATCGGCTAAAATTGCGTGCATGCGCCCAGATAAAACCGGCGAGGGGTGGCATTGGCTTCTTATACAGATCGATCTTTAAAGGTACCGTCAACAACAACAAACAGCCGATACAATCATTCGAATTTATGGACATTGATGTCATGTCGCCCGCTAGCTTCATCAAGCTGATCATTATATATCGCCCACCTTGGTCAAGCAAAAACAAACTCTCTTATGTCGACATTCTTGCCCAGTTTGCATCCTTCATTGAAGGCTATGCCATGATGTCGTGCCGTTTCGCGATGATCAATATTCACTGGGACAGACCATCCGGCTGCACTGTGAAGCATTGCATTGAGATAACTGATGCCGTTAACGTAATCCAACCCGTTCGTGAGCCTACACACATCGATGGCCACACTATCGACCTAATCCTTACATGGGCTGAGAATCACGGAATTGTTTCCACGAAAACTTCGTCGCTTTTCTCTGATCATTTTTGGATCGAATGCGTTATTGATATCTTAAAGCCAAATAATGTATCGGAAATATACGAGCATCAACAAGCCGGCGTTTCGCGATGACATTGCAGCGTCGACACTGGTTGCAATGCCCTCTACCAGCGACGCAGATGAACTTATCAGTGTATACAACACCATGTTGTCCGACCTCGTCCAGAAACACGCACCCTTACTGTCACGTCGTGTAGCTGTCCGCCCACTGGTGCCATGGTACAACGAGAAGCTGGCCGACGCCAAGAGATCACGCCGAAAACTCGAACGAAAATGGCGACGCACATCCCTTACTGTACATTGCGATATATACAAGGCACAATGTGCATACGTCAAGAAACTAATCAACACTGCAAAATCGGACTACTTTGCATTCGAACTTGATCAATGTGGTGGCAATTCAAGACGACTGTACCGTTTGATGAACGGGCTCCTGCAGCGACGAAAATCCGCTTACTTACTACACAACGACAACATGCAATAACTCGCAACACGTTTCGCCGCTTTCTTCTCAGCAAAGGTCGAGACGATTCGTGAGACGCTAGGTGACTACCCCGCCGCCACACCTAGTCCAGATGTCGAGAAGTGGCAGACCTCCAATGTACCACGATTACACACGTTCGCGACAGCGTCGATATCTGATATTCGCAGTCTCATCACCAAGTCGCCAACGACATCTTGCGCGCTCGACCCATTGTCAACATGGCTACTTAAAGACGTTTCGGACGGATTAGCGCCAATTCTGACGCAACTGATTAACGCATCCATCACCCACGGTGTCGTCCCTAAAACATGCTGACGTCTCCCCGTTACTAAAGAAGCCTAATCTAGATGTTGACAACTTGTCACACTACAGACCCGTCTCGAATCTCCCTTTTGTCTCTAAGTTGCTCGAGAGACATGTCGCACGGTGCCTACTCGATCACGCAACTGCGAACGACCTACTCGACCGGAACCAGTCGGCCTATCGACCGTACCACTCAACTGAAACTGCTCTAGTGCTTGTGCAGAATGACATTCTTCAGGCATTAGACCGGCGGTACGGGGTGATATTCGTACTACGATATGTCTGCCGCATCCGACACCGTCGACCACAACATCCTGATCTCGCGTCTACAAAAACGCATTGGTGTGTCTGGCTCCGCGCTAGAATGGGTCCGCTCATATTTGACCGATCGAACACAATCCGTGAAAATACAAGGCCGTGCTTCTGACCATTCAAATATCGCTTTCGGTGTTCCCCAAGGCTCAGCATTGGGGCCATTGCTTTTCACCACCGACACGTCCCCAATCGGCGATATCATCAAACAACACAACTTGATCTATCACATGTACGCAGACGACATGCAGCTGTACATCAAATTTTACATCACTGATGAAATTGACAGGCTGTCATCGCTGCATACAATCGAACACTGCGTCAACGACGTCCGCGCGTGGATGAACACCAATTTGTTGAAATTCAGCGAGGACAAAATAGTCGCGCTCGTCTTGGCATCACGCACCGACCAGAAGAAACACAACATCACAATGATAAAGATCGGCGACTGTGACATCACTCCTAGTCCGAGTGCCTACAACATCGGCGTTGTGTTTGACGTTGAAATGTCGATGGTACGCCATGTGCAACACGTATGTCGTGCTGCATACTTTCACCTGCGTAACATTGCTTCCATACGATCGTGTCTATCGGAGAAATCAGCGGCTCGAATAATACATTCATTGGTCATTTCGAGACTCGACTACGGGAACGTTTTGCTGTTCGGCATCCCAGACGTCCTTATCTCGAAACTGCAGAGTGCAGAACTCAGCAGCTCGACTAGTAGTCCGCGGCAACAGGCGAGAGCACATCACCCCGTTGCTAAACAAGCTCCGTTGGCTTCCGGTGAAGCAGCGAATCGTGTATAAAATACTGCTGTTTTCATTCCAAGCCCAACACGGCATTGCACCGTCGTACATCACCGACTTGCTCCTTCTCAGTTTCGGCCCCACGGATGTAAAACACTCTTCCGTTAGAATTAAAGACAGTCACAGCGCTAGCCACATTCAAACGACTTTTAAAAACCCACCTTTTCCGTGTAGCATTCCATGTTTAGTTTAGTCTGTGATCCCGTACATGACGGAGTGTTTAAATAACTTATTTCATTTAACTAACTTATTTATGCCTTATGCACATATTATGTCACGTCTTAATTAATGCTATATCCTTTTACCATCTAATCTTATTCCCTGTGTATTATGCATCACGGTTTTAGCAATTCATTTATTTAACTAGCTTATTTTAATATTCATGTATTAATCTATTTTAACGCCTCTGAATGGACTTTTGTCTAAAATTATGGCGCTCTACAAGTTGACATTATTATTGTATTATTATAAGAAACGACGCGAAATGATGGATAACGGCGACCGTATCAAAAAATAGAGTATGCAGAAATATGCAAGACCATCAAAAAGAAAGCGAAGGAGGACATCAGAAAGTACGAACTAGAGATCATACGAGAAACGATTATGTCATCAAAGAGCCTGACCAAAACAAGAAGAACACAGGCACTAGGCCGAGACAGACTGATTACACTTATAGACTATGCGGGGTAGAGAAATACAAGACCAAGATATGATCATAGAACGATAGTGAACAGAGTACCATAATTCAGGCCGATCCGAAAGAAGTACCAGAGATAACACCATGGGAGGTGGAAGCAACATTACGATATATGAAGAATGGGAAGATATCATCTCGAAGACACTGGCTAACCTGTATACTAAATGTTATCAGAAAGACGAATACCCACCGCCTGGAAGAACGCAAAGATGGTGATTATCTTCAAGAAGGGAAATAAGAAAGACATAAAGAACTACAGACCGATATGTCTGTTATCAAACATCTACAAATTACTCACAAAGATACTAACGAATAGGCTAAGGAAGACACTGGACGAAAACCAACCACGAGAGCAAGCAGGATTCAGAAGCAGGTACTCAACGACAGACCACATACACGTCGTAAACCAACTGAAAGAGAAATGCCGATAATATAATATCCTGCTCTGCATCGCTTTCGTCGACTACGAGAAGGCTTTCGACTCGGTGCAAACTCAAGCAAAACTGACTTGCCTTCAAGAACAGGGGATAGAAGATGTGTACATCGATCTCCAGTAAGAAATCTACACTAACAGCTCGGTGACAGTCCACCTACACAAAAAGAACAACAAGATCAACATCAAGAGAGGAGTACGACAGGGTTCACAGCAACACTCGAATGCATATTCCAAAGACTGACCTGGGAAACCAGAGGCTTGAGGATAAACGGAGAATATCTCAGCCATCTTCGCATCGCCGACGACATAGTCATATGCGCTAATACACCGCAAGAACTATAAAACATGCTGCGGGAGCTAGCTGATGAAAGTGAAAAACACGGTCTAAGGATGAACATCTCGAAGACAAAAGTGATGTTAGAAAATGACACACCAATATATATCAACACGACGCAGATAGAGAACGTTGAAAGCTACGTCTATCTGGGACAGCGATACAATATCAGAGACAAAAACAAGACAAGGATATTCAAAGAAGGATCACCGCCGGCTGGACAGCTTTCGCCAAGCATCGGGACATCTTCAAGGGCAACTTTGGAACCTGCTTGAAGAGACAAATCTTCAACTCATGCGTACTTCCAGCGATGACATACGGCGCGGAAAAATGGGCACTCATCATCCAGGCAAAAACAAGCTAGCAGCCGCACAAACAAAGATGGAAAGAAGTATATTAAACATCACATATCGGGAGAGAAAAACAAACATCTGGGTAAGACAGAAGACAAAGGTCATAGACGTGATAGAACAAACCAGAAGACAGAAGTGGACCTGGGCAGGGCACGTTAGTAGCTTACGAGATAACCGATGGACATCGCGCATCACAACCTGGAGACCTTACGAAGGGAAACGAACTAGAGGAAGACCAGCGAGACGGTGGAGAGACGAGTACTGGAAGGGCACCTTCTGGCAGAGGATAGCGCAAGACAAGCAGATTTCGAAACGACAACCACGGGACACCACGGCTGCACAATGATGATGATGATGATGATGAAGATTTAATAAATTTATCCTAATATAATAGTTATATAGATTACGCAAACTGTTTGGTAGTTGCAGTCATGATATGTATATATATATATATATATATATATATATATATATATATATATATATATATATATATATATATATAATACCGAAGCTGCGAGCAACACAGACAGACAAACTTGCCGAAGACTGGCAGGTCTGCGTAATTCTAATACAAACTGGGCCGTGCCAGCGTAGGCGCAATATACGACCCGAAGCCGCAAGCAATAGACACGGACAAACATGCCAAAGATGGGTTTGCCTGTATGTTAGAGACATACCGTGCAAGACCGAAGCGCCCTCTGCGAATGGTCCGCGGGGCAGTGAGACAAAATTTAGTTAACTGTCTAACTTGAGCTTTCACTGCCTGACAACTGGGACGATTCTAGACAGTGCTATTCGTTACGTATCACATGTTATGCGCATCACGTATCCTTTACGGTGTGATTATTCTTGGTAATCATAATAACATTATTCAGCTGTATTAATATTTTATATTCATTGACCGTCCTTCGAGGTATTGTTTCATAAGGCTGCGGTCATTTGCCAGCGATGCACATTACATAATAGCAAAAATAGATAAGCGAGCGAAAAATAAACAACACGTCCAAAACATAAAATTATACTGTCACTAGCACCGTCATGGCTCGACCTGTCCCGACGATTTTGGTATCATTTGAAAGGTTGCACTTTTTATTATTCTAGCGTCATTTATATTTCCCGGTAACCGATCATAGAACACCTATAAACGGACCTATAATCGCGCCGTTTTTGCTGTTCTGTACGGTTCCGAACGATGTTGTCGGCGGGTATTCAGTGCATTAAACTTCCGATTGCGGCGCTGTTTTCCTCATTTGCACAGGTTCTGACATGCGCACTTCACCATTTCTTGATTTCATGTTATAAGCTCCACCCACTTTTAAACTGCAACGAAACTGATGTGCTTTGATCGCAGCAAAGCCGATATGTATCTACGTCGGCGTGACGTCACAATAACGTACGCCAACCAACGGGTCAAAATTCGTTGCGTTGGTTGGTTGATATACGTGATTGTGACGTCACGCCTACTTCGCGTATGTCATTTTAGCAGCCGTTTGAAAGTGGGTGGAGCTTATAATATGAAATCAGATAGTGGTGCCTCAATCGGTAGACTGGTGAACTGTGTCGACGAAACAACATCGTTCGCAGTGTCTAAGACACCGGAACCGGAACCGTTGTATGTCCGTTTATAGTTTATTTTAGGAATAACTATCAGGAAACGTTGATATATATATTTGAATAGCAGAAATTGTAAGCTTTCAAACGATAACAAGATTGTTTGGATCGGACGAACCGTAATGGTACAAGCAATCGTTTAAAAAAACATTTTTGGGACGTGTTTTAAGTTTTTTTGATAATAGAGATCTCCGTTTTTGATAATAAGGACCTCCGTTATACTTGAGCCATCTATTCGCACGAGATCCACCGGACCGTGATATATATAACATAGTATATTATGTAAAACCGTAGTGTACCATGGTAAACCTATACCGCAGGAGGATTACTCTTGCTTCATGCGACTCACCCAAATCGTAAGTCTATCATGAGTGACAGACGTTCTATATAGCATGTACACGATCATTTTGAACAGCGGTAACGGCCTGCGCCATGTATGCGTTTGCTCATATCCAATTTTCGTTGGTGAACATTTACCGTGAATTACCTTTGTACCTTCCAACTACGCTTGATTGAAAAACAAATGTAACGATGTTTGGTCCTGCGAGGTTTCGGAGGAAACGCCTCCGACTCTAACATTCTCACTAATTGCATCGGCCATTGTTCGCGGAGGACGATAATTTTTCGTGATTTATCATGGTAGATTACATATATGGAAACAGGATTACGTCCATCCACCTGAACTCTTCTAATTCGTCTTAACTCTTTTCGTTAAGCGATTCCACAGTAGTAATACTGTTAGTTCACAATAGCAAAAAATTGATAAACGAGCGAAAAATGAACAACTCAAAATTTGTTCCAAAAAAACGCTTTTTGAATAATTGCTAGTGCCATTACGGTTCGTCGGATCCCAACAATATTGATATCGTTTGAAAACTTACGCTTTCTGCTAGTGAAACAAATAAATGGTTTCCTGATAATCATTACTAAAATAAAATTTAAAGGGACCTACAAAGTGTCTGTTCCGGTGTCTTAGACACTGCGAACGATGTTGTTTCGTCGACATAGTTCTCCAATTTATCGATTGAGGCACCACCATCTGTTTTCATGGTATAAGCTCCACCCACTTTCAAACGGCTGCTAAATGACATTCTCGAAGTAGGCGTGACATCACAGTCATGTATATTAACCAACCAATTAACACAACGAATTTTGACCCGTTGGTTGGCGTACGTTATTGTGACGTCAGGCCGACGTAGATATATATATATCGGTTTCGCTGCTATCAAAGCACAGTTTCGCCGTGGTTTAAAAGTGAGAGGAGCTTATAATACGAAATAAAAACGGTGAAGTGCGCATGTCTGAACCTATGCAAATGAGGAAAACAGCGCCAAAATCGGAAGTTTATTGCACTGAATACCCGCCGCCAAAATCGTTCAGAACCGTACAGAACACAGAAAACGGCACGATTGTAAGTTCTTTTATAAGTGTTCTATGGGTGTTCTATGAACGGTTACCGGGAAATTTAGATGACGCTAGAATAACAAAAAGTGCATCCTTTCAAATGATACCAAGATCGTCTATGTTTAAAAGTGTGTTTGTTTCCAAGTTTGTAAGTGTAAGTTTGCAACTTTGTAAGTTTTACAAGTGTGTTTGTAGGTTTTTATGCGAGTTTGTCTATATAAGTTTGCGAATATGTAAGTTTACAAACGTGTTTGTAAGTTTGTTAGTGTAAGTTTGCGTTTTTGGAAGTTTAGTGGTGTGTTGGTGAGTTTGTATCCGTGTTTGCCAGTGTAAGTTTGCGACTTTGCAACATTAAAAGTAAGTTTAAAAGTATGTTTGTAAGTTTGTTTACAAGTTTGTGAGTGTAAATTTGCAACTTTGCAAATTTAAAAATGTTTTGTAAGTTTGTTTGCAAGTTTGTTAGTGTAGGTTTGCAACTTTGCAAGATAAAAAGTGTGTTTGCGCGTTTGTCAGGGTAAGTTTGCGACTTTGTAAGTTTACAAGTGTGCTTGTACGTTTGTTTGGAAGTGTATTAGTTTAAGTTGGTGACTTGTATGTTTAAAAGTGTGTTTGTAAGTTTGTTTCAAAGTTTGTAATTGTAAGTTTGCGTCTTTGCAAGATTAAAAGTGTGTTTGTAGGTTTATATGCGAGTTTGTAAGTGTAAGTTTGCAACTTTGCAAGTTCAAATGCCTGTTTTTAAGTATATTTGCAGTTTGTCAGTGTAAGTTTTTGACTTTGTATGTTTAAAAGTGCGTTTGTAGGTTTGTTTGCAAGTTTGTAAGTGTAAGATTGCAACTTTGAAAGTATAAAAGTGTGTTTTTAAGTTTCTTTACATGTTTGTAAGTGTAAGTTTGCTGCGACTTTGTCAGTTTTACAAGTGTGCGTGTAAGTTAATTTGCAAGTTCGTCAGTGTAAGTTTTTGTCTTTGTAAATTTAAAAGTGTGTTTATAAGTTTGTTTGCAAGTTTGTTAGTATAAACATGCATCCGATGTCGACCTATGTTCAAGTGTATGTTTTGCGATAAAACATTCACTCGGAAAGACAATAGGGTAAAACCCTTGAAAATTGATCGCTCTACCAGAATACAGAAACAAGTCAATGAGTTGCCAGTAAGTATATTGACATACACCAGGTGTTGATCTTGATCGTATTTGTCCTAGAGGGCCAATACTCGTAGCATGCTACATATAGTGATTACTACCAGCTGGACCGAATTCCAATACTTATTCAGTGACGTCACTGAACGAGGTTATTTACATACGCGCATTGAAAATACATTGTACCAGAATACAGAAAGAAGTTAATGAGTTGCCAGTAAGTATATTTATATTCTCCTGGTATTGATCTTGACAGTATTTGTCCTAGAGGGCCAATACTCGTAGCATGCTACACATTGTAATACTACCAGTAATACGACCGAATTACCACACGTACTTATTTAAAGACGTCATTGAACAAAACTATTTACATAAGCGCAAGTTCCAAATGCCTGATAACCGAATTACTACCAGTTAGACCAATTTATGATGCGTTCTTATTTAATGACGTCATTGAACGAAATTACTTACATACGCGCAAGTTCCAAATGTCTGGTAACCGAATTACTACCAGTTTGACCAAACTACCACGCGTACTTCTTTAATGACGTCATTGAACGAGATTATTTATATACGCGCAAGTTCCGAATGCCTGCTAACCTAATTACTACTGCTTTGACCGAATTACCACGCGTTTTATTTAATTACGTCATTTTCACAAATAGCTGTTAGTTTTACTGATTTAGCAGAGAAGGTCCGATTTCATAATGATTATAAGCTATAAGTAGGTTTCAGAAATATATATATGTGTGTAGCCAGTATGTGTAATGACCTATTCCATGAGATGATTGGCCTATTTAATAAGGTTTGTGACCTATTTTTATAGAACATCACATAAAAGGCACGAATTTAAGCACTACCGAACATAAATAATACCAAGGGTCTAATTCCAAGATGGTCGCTCTGTTCGAAAAAAACAAGGCTTTAGATTATGCTATGACATCGCAATATAATGTATTCTACATTTCGTATATAGTACTTCAGATATATAGTGGTCCGTTGAATTTATAATCCTTTTATTATAAATTGCGCCTTCTTATAACACCACATTTTAGAAACATCATCATACAAGCGCTCAGTCTCTTGGCGAAGCCTCGGCCTACGGGCCAACTAGTCTCGTGTGTGACAGGTTCAAATTATGTTCGGTATATTTTATTGTCAAGCGAGCCTATCTTTTAACATGGGGAAACAAATTAGCTCTCAAAGTAGCGCTGAAACAAGCCTACCTCTTGACATTGAATTTACTCCTTTTGAGAGGTCTTTGGAGAGACGCATGCATGCGATCTTTCTGGAGCAACTGGCTAAATTCCTTCAAAACTGACACATTTGTGGCTTTTTTGAATCGGCGGTGTGCAAGGTGCACATTTTTTTCTATCGTTTAACATGAGTTCCTTTGTATACGTATGCACTGCGTTGTGCAGATCGTCGGTTTGTATGTGGAGTCACTGTTCAACCCTTCTACAGCGAGTGATGTACCGCTATGTACCGCGCACTTGATAATGTGTTGTCACGTGACCCAAGTTCAGATGAACAACCAATTGGCTTCCTTGTTGTATGGTTAGTCACCTCAGTATATGGTATTGAGCTGTTGGTTACTTTGAGTCCCTCAGTTTCCTCGTCAACACAACAAATAATGTTAGTTCGCGTCGATCGTTTTCAGCAAACACGTTCAGTAGAAAATGATACCAGGTGTGTGCCCTTTGTTACGTAATGTTTTACCCATTCCGATGGTGATGGCAAATCTTTGCAAACACTGTCGTTGTTAATTAGTTTTGCCTCTGCAGCCGTAGCGTATCATACATCTGACTAAATGTAGTTGCAGACCGCGACCTGCAGACCAGACGGCGGAGTAGAGTAAACATTTAACATAATTCGAGTGAATGTCATCGTTCACGTAACTTCATACTTATATGCATTATAAAAGTGACGTGTTATTCCAGCCTGATTCGTAATGGTTGTTACAAGACATGGCTATTACAAATATGGAAACTTTAAATCGAACAATTGCGGCAATTTGCTCCTCGTTATTTGGTTTAACTACAGGAAAAGGAAAGCCAATTGTTCTTAGATGAAACGATTACTTTGTTAGAAGTCAAACAAGCTGTTCACGACCGGACTAGTTAGTAAATTATACGAGTTTTATAGAGATAGGGTTTCAATTTGAGAGTGTTCTCAATTTAAACGTATCCATTGTCTTTGCCTCTGGAACGTTTATACATAGTTTTTTTGTCTGTGACGCAGCTGTTTGATTACTGCTACGGACACCGCGAGATGTAGTCCATACGGTTGTCTTTCTAATTATCCGACACTCGTCATGAAGTGTTTTGTGACGACAACTTTGCGGTGCGAGGGCGATCCGGGTTAGCCAGCCGGCGGAGTAGTGTAATAACTACAAGTGGAGATGGGTTGAGAGAAAGTCATCGTTCTATTAATGGTAAGGCGCCGGAGACCCCGAATATATGAGGAGGGGGCTGAATATAGGATTAGCCCAACGCCAATGCTCAGGGAAGGGTTGAGCATGTTGTAGAATATGTTTTGTTGATAGGGGGTTGGATATAAGATTAGCCAACACTATTTGTTGGTGCAATTAAAGGTTTTCAGATAGCCTGAAGAGCTTCAGCTTCAATAATTGTAAACGTCGTAGCGAAAATCCTTTAACAGCACCCCTCGTCTTCTGATACTATCGCTCGAGCAGACAGGAGATAGTGGAGTGATTCTCAAGGTCCAGTTCACCCATCCAATATTAATTTCGTTCCGGCACCTATGTAATGATATATAATCTACTGACGTTATGGCATTGATGTGTTATTCCCTCTAAAATAAATTTCGCCTAACTCGCCATTTCTTTCTTCAAACATTAAATATACCGACAAGGCCAATGTTCGGGATGAAACATTTTCCTAATTAAATGTCAGAAAAACGGTTTATTTCCTAACACGCTAGTATATTAAACGAGGTATTTAATCCAGAGGGTCGACAGTCTATTGTTGTGTGTTCAATGTGGGAAAGAATGTTTTGCGGAAACAGGTGCTGTGATATTAGTGGAACTTATACAATCTACAGTATAGACCATATGCTTTACGTTTGTAGTTGCGAGGGAACATTTCAATTGTAATCTATTTTTTCCGAAAATCGACGGCAAAGCAGCAATTAAATTGTCCAATTGGATACCACATCTATTTCTCTTGAAAAGAAGCATTAAGCTACACTGCAGTTATTGCGCGAAGTCTGGTCGTACACACAGAACCACACACACGCATGTTCACGCACCCGCACAGGTAGATACACACACACACGCACACACGCACGCAAGCACGCACGCAAGCACCATACACGCGCGACCGCTTGGCGGTTACCTCTCTGTGCACTTGCTGACTATATATGTTTGTTCCATATCTACATGTATTTCAAGCACTCTGTGTGAACAGCTGTTACACCGAAATTGTCATTTAATTTCTTCACAATTGATCAAATCAATGTTTATTTCAGGTGAAATCAGTAAGACTAATTTTATTACATAGACACAAAAATAAAATCCGATATAGATCGTTGGTTCCCTGTTAAAATACTTTTAAGTAATTTAATAAAATATTTAATTTATTATGCAATGCCCACCCACACCCGCACCCCCATTCCGACTCGACATTTCTTTACACAAATTCCATCCTGCACAGTATATATATATAATACTTGTGTTCATGGGTGGGCATTACATAGTCAATTTAATTTCTGTGCAGGATGGAACTTGTGTAAAGAAATGTCGAGTCGGAATGGGGGTGCGGATGTGGGTGGGCATTGCATATTAAATTTAATATTTTATTAAATTACTTAAAAGTATTTTAACACGGAACCCACGATCTATATCGGATTTTATTTTTGTGTTTATGTAATAAAATTAGCCTTATTGATTTCACCTGAAATAAACATTGATTATTATATATTATATATATATATTATATATATATATATATATATATATATAATACTTGTGTTCATGGGTGGGCATTACATAGTCAATTTAATTTCTGTGCAGGATGGAACTTGTGTAATACTATATATATATGTATATATATATATATATGTATATATGTAATATTATATATATATATATATATATATATATATATATATATGTAATACGTGTATCCATGGATATGAATTACATATTAAATTAAATTACTTAAAAGTATTTTAATAGGAAACCAATTTGTGTGCGTGCGCGCATGCGTGCGTGTGCGTAATATAATTATAATTAATTGATATACAAATCCCCCCACACACACAGACACACACACACACAGACACACACACACACACACACACACACACACACACACACACACACACACACACACACACACACACACACACACACACACACACACACACACACACACACACACACACACACACACACACACACACACACACACACACACACACACACACACACACACACACACACACACACATACACACACCCTAATATCCTCACATCTTCCTTCACATTGTGGCTGTCTCGGTTGGCTCGATTGTGACATCGGAAGACGTGAAGTTGAACATTTTATTTGTTACCGCTGAAATGAAGATATCCGAAGACAGTGCAGGGGGCTTTGGATTTTTTTTCCGCTGCCTATTACTAGGATGGGTGGCAGAAAACCAAATGACTATTGTCTGCCCTCCAATTTCATACACAACTCACAGTCAACAAAAATACACATTAATCGTCTCATCAAATTTACATTTCCACCCGCCACAAAACAAATATTCACATTCACATTTAATGGGGGGGGGGCAGAACCATATGTCTGCCCCCACCCGGAGAAATTCCTGCCCCCTGTTCCCGCGCCTATGCACACACTTAATTTTAAGCGTGGGAGCTGTGTATTCCGTGTACATGCGTATGGGTAAAACAGCAGGTACCCATATTAATTTAGACACAAATTACGTCGGCAACTTCTTTATTTATTCTGCATGCAAACGAAGGCAATAACGCATCGCCAAACATTCATTAAGTGAAATTAGCAACGCACAATGTAAACAACGAGACCTATTATCATTTCAGTCTGGTGTTCGACTGAGACTAGCGGATTGATATATGTTTCCACCGGACTGACGCTTACTTAGAAGAGGAACAGAAAGATGAGGACAAAAACTACAGAAGGCAATCACTGAGGTGAGTAGCAAGGAGAATGTTTTACGCTGTGGTACTTCAACCAGCAACACATCAAATGGAACAAGGTAGATGTAACGGGGATTTATAATGATTACACAGGTTTTTAACGTGGGCTGAGACAATAAACGCTTTTTTAGTCGGTAGTATCAAAGTAATTCTAATTTTTGTGTCCGTAGTTGGATTTAACACCTGAATAAAGTCTGTGAAACTACGGAGAAAACAGAACAAACGAAACAAGGTTCGCTGTTCACGTAAGTACCCTGATCTGAGTGTGGATAGTATTAATCTGTATTTATCTCGGGCTATGGTGTTCTAGTCTGTAATTGCATAGTGATAGGTACATTTGTTGATCAATCTCTAGTTTCGTTCTCTTCCCACATATGTCTCCTTTTCCTTGTCTTCCCCTTACATCGTTGATGTCAGAGTCGTATCATGGATGATATGATATCGTCCATAATAGGGGCGCGCAATAGTGTAGTGGTTAGCACATCCGCCTGACATGCCGGCGCCCCGAGTTCAATATCTGGACCGGGCAGGTATGGTATATTTGGTGTAAAAACCTGGCTCTCAACCGTGAGGACTGTGTATCCCTCGTGACTCGGAGATCACGTTAATGTCGGTCCCGTCTCAGTTTGGGACATAAAAGAACCACTGAGGACGACAAGCACCCTGGCAGTGACCATCCTCAGTGTCAGCATGGAAAGGTCGGCTTGGCGATAATGTTCTGAAAAAGGCTGGCTAGTGCAGACTAGTCAGTTTGTAGAACGTTGCCGACTGCTGGAAACAACTAGAAATACGTTTGTGTGAAGCCATCGATGTCTGTGTTTGTCGATTATTAGTGTCCGAACACATTGGCAAAAACACTCGACGTTGTTTGGGAGCGCACCAATGTCCATATTCCTACAATTTTTGCAGGAATGTTTTGCAGTTATCGATATCTTGACTAGCGACTTGATTGCGTTGACTGTGATCGCAATGCGACCAGGCCAGATTTTTACCCTATATTAACAATAAAATAAGACAATGTATCCCAGAGGAGTCGAGATGGTACTCGAATGCACAGATCTGGTAGGAAGCAAAGTGTAGAGCGTTTTGAGCAGTCCAAATATATCTATATTATATATATATATATTATAATATATATGAATATGTATATACATACTTTATATTATATAACGAAGTATCCAGTCCATTTGGACTGCTCAAAACGCTCTACGCTTTTGTATTAACCACGGACTGCCTGTTTTTATTGAGATTTATTTAGTTAATTAATTTATATATTGTTTTAGATGGACGTTACGAACCGTAGAATATTTAAATATCACTTTTAGCAGTAAATTATTGAAGTTTTGAAGTGTGTACATATACATCTGTTGCTGTAAGGGTTATAGTTTTTGTTTCATCCAAACCATTGACATATAATCATTTTAATGTGCTTTTTTCTAATCACACTAACATTCATCATTCTATTTCAAATTTTGCATAGTCTGCCATGTCTTCATGTTTGCTATAATAGAAAGTTACTGCCAATCCCCCGCTCTACGCCAACATTGAAATTAGCATTAATTTTATTACTAGCAGGAGATATAAGTCTCAATCCTGGGCCATCTGTTAGACGAAACATTCGGGTGGCCACTACAAACCACATAATACACATGCATGCATTGCTGACATTTCCCCTTCTGGTTACACCTTTCACGTTTAGTCGGCCGTGGAGGTGGTGTTGGCTTTCTTATATCACAGCAGTTCAAAGTTAAATTACATTCTAACCCTGAATACTCTAGTTTTGAATGTATTTGTGTTGACATTTCAGATTCTTCTTTCTCCGCACACTTTGTTTGTATCTATTGCCCTCTAGGACATCCGGCCAATTTCTTTGAAGACTTTCAGGAAATGTTGGAAAATCTGGCAGTTATTCATTCAGAATGTTACATTCTTGGTGATTTTAATCTACATTTGGATATACTTTCTACAACTACAACTACGATTGATGATATTCTGGCTCATTTGATTTGAAACAACATTTTACCTTTTCGACACATATACATGGCCATTGGCTTGACCTCTTGATAACCCGTTCAACTTGTAATATTATCCAAGCATCTACTGTTTCAGATGGGTTATCAGACCACCATACTGTCATTGCTAATATTAACGTTTCTATAACCCCTTTAGAGTCGAAACGCAATGTATCTTACAGAGCAATTCATAGGATTGGCATTACAGCTTTAATGGCTGATATCCTTATATCTAACATTATCACATATAAAAAACATATATCTGACTTATATAAACAGTACTGTCAAGTACTCAATGCATTACTTGACAAACATGCACCTATAAAATCCAAATGGGTGTCAGAAAGGTCACCGGCTCCATGGATGACTTCCGAAATTATACTATATAAAAGGCGTCGTCGTTATTTAGAGCGTGTATGGCGCAAATCACGCTCGCCATTAGATAAATCGCGCTATTCTAAGCAATGTCACCTCTGTAACAGACAAATGGCTAAAGCTAAATCAGATTACTTTACAGATATGGTCATAAATAAGTCTGATAATCCGCGTCAGTTATGGAATTGCATCAATAACATTCTGCACAGATGGCCTACTCCATCGCTACCTGATCTTGTGTCAATTAAGTCTTTTTTGTGATTCGTTCTCTAGTCATTTTAAGAATAAAATTAGTATTATTCGTTCTGCTTTCCCACGTTATAATATAAATAATGTCAGTGTGGACTTTCCACAAGTAAATTATCAACTTGTATCATTTGAACCTGCAACAGTTGATGAAGTTAGGAAAATAATTATGTCTTCCCCAAATAAATCTTGTGCACTTGATCCATTTCCAACAATACTACTAAAAGCATGTCTTGATACACTAATTGGACCTATAACAAATATTATAATGCATAACTTTGCTCTGGCTGTTTTCCTGATGATTTCAAATACGCCCATGTCACACCACTTCTTAAGAAGTCATATCAAGACCTAAACAGTTATAGACCTATTTCTAATCTCAGCTTAATTTCCAAAATACTAGAAAAGGTTGTAGCAAGTCGTCTAAGGTCTCACATTAGCACACATGTCTTAACTAATGTGTCACAATCAGCATATAGGCAGTTTCATTCAACAGAGACTGCCCTCTAAAATGTTCATAATGACATTAACTTGAACATTAATAATGGTAAAGTAACTGCACTTACCTTACTAGATCTCTCTGCCGCGTTTGGCACGATTGATCACAGCATTCTCATTGAACTTCTATCTGGCACAGCTCTAAGCTGATTTTCTTCATATCTAACTGATATATATGAAACTATAAAGATTGGGAACTGCTTTTCAGCTGCACTGCCGGCTTTATTTGGTGTTCCCCAGGGTTTTGTTCTTGGGCCTTTGCTTTTTACTCTTTACACCACGCCTCTAAGCTCTGTTATACAAAGACATAACTTGGATCATCATCTTTATGCTGATGATACTCAGATCTACATTTCATTGGCTACCCCGGATACAAATCGCTCCCTTAACCCACTTAGTGATTGCCTTCAAGATATCTTCCACTGGATGACTGATAGCAAGTTGAAATTAAATGCAAATAAAACTGAATTGATCATTATTGGTACTCCAATGTAGCCTAGTAAACTGGATGGTTTTTTCCCGTATTTTAAATCAGTATATCACGCCAGCAACCTCGGTGCGGAATCTAGGAGTGATCTTTGATAGTAACTTCAATTTCCGACAACACATATCTCAAACATGTCGCTGCTGTTTTGATCATATTCGTGATCTTCGCCGTATTCGCCGGTATTGTCATTTTCTGTTGCTAAGACTATTGCAACAGGTCTTGTTAGCAGCAGACTTGACTACTGCAATTCCCTCCTTTATAATATCGCCAGCAAGGATATCACAAAACGTCAGCGTGTCCAAAATTGTCTAGCAAGAGTAGTTACGAGATCTCCTCGTTTTTCTCGCTCTATACCACTTTTGAAGTCTTTGCATTGGCTTCCTGTATGATATCGTATAATATTTCAGATCTGTACCATTACATACCAGGCATTGTCCAATAAGCAACCATCTTATTTGCATTCATTGCTTACTCCTGTAAGAAAACCTATCCAGCTTCGATCATCTAGTTCTGACCTACTTTTTGTTCCTAGAGTCAACACTAACATTGGAACTAGGGCTTTTTCTGTTGCTGCACCAACTCTTTGGAATGTGCTCCCTCTTAGTGTCAGATCAGAAAATATTACAAAATTCAGTCGTCATTTAAAAACGTATCTTTACAACCTTGCTTATCCACCGTTAGGCCTAGAGCAAGCACCCAACATTTTGGCCACCGGTACATTTTTAGGGACGAATGCTCATAATGATTTTTGGCTAGGCCTACACCCATAGAGATGGAAAATAGGTGATAGCATTGCAGCTCTCCCAGCTTTCTGTGAGAAATCACTCTTTTTCACAATGTCCCCATATCCGCGACAATAAGTTTTCTATGAAATTATTAATGGGGTCCATACACAAACTACTATGGAATATTTACTATACATCTTAATAGAATGGAAATTAGATACGATATGGTTTAAATGTCATGCTTTCCACACATTTGAAAATTATTTTCAAATCTTGAGAATTGTGGATGTTGTGGTATTTTATCTACCACATCTCAAAATGAAATCCACGCCATTCAGGTTTTCAACAAAAAATCACTTAAAATTCTGGCCAATAACCACATGTACCCTCATTCCAGGTTCTTATTGCACCAGAATGTTGCCTTACATCCTTGCACAGAACAGGTGGTATCTCGGGTCATTGACGGTCACAGCAGAAGATTTTGGAGCGTAAAGAAGGCATGTAAATGCTTCTGGTTTATCCATGAGATCTGGAGAGAGATCCCATTCCTGGCCAGGCATCCTGAATGAGTCCTGTGATTCTTTGTTGCTAGTCAAGAGTTTCAGAGCACTTGCGTTACCTTTTCCAGCAAATGCACTGACAGTGTCACATCCAGTGTATGCGTGTAATCCAATGAGAGCTTTACAAACATCTCTGCCAACAGTGGCTGCTATATTTCCAATATGAAGGATTCTTGTTCGGGTTCTAAGACCACATTTGTGGAACAACGTGGCTCTAATGTTCTCGTTGAGTGCCAGGCACATGGTGAATATATCATTGTGATGGCACAAGGACGCAATCTCAAGATGACGAATATCCTTTCCCATCCCCTGGGACCTTTTTCATGGGCTTTGTCAACACCAGTTGGGTTGTTAAGAAAGACACACAAACTTTAGTTACTTGTCTGCAGGAAAATGTGACAGTATCAGAGGAGCTACCAGATCATTCTGCAACTGTTGTTGATGGCTTGAACCTTCTCCAACGCGTAAGAGGTGATCCAACTACTTTTGGTGAGGTGGCCAAATCAGGCCTGTCTATGGCACTGAGGGATGTCAGAGTACAAATATTGATGTTGTGTTTGACACATACAAGGAACTCTCTATCAAGAACAGTGAACAATCAGTAAGTGGGGAAGCATTTGGACATAGGCTACAGAGTATCACATCCTCACACATTGTTAGACAGTGGAGGAACTTTCTTAACCAAGTAAATAATAAGACCAGTCTGATCACTTTTCTGGTCAACGAATGGAAGAAGACCGAATACACAGAGCAGCTACAATACAAGGTGCTATTTGCTACTGTTGAAGACAAATGCTACAAGATTACTCCTGAAGGCAGCAAGGAGGTTCCAGCTCTACGGTGTATACAAGAGGAAGCCGATGGACGCTTACTGCTACATGCAGCCCATGCTGCCAGAGAGGGCTATGAAGCCGTCGTAATTAGCTCAGAAGATACATATGTATTCATCATGTGCCTGGCACTCAACGAGAACATTAGAGCTACGTTGTTCCAGAAATGTGGTACTAGAACCCAAATAAGAATCCTTCATATTGGAAAACGTAGCAGCCGCTGTTGGCAGAGATGTTTGTAAAGCTCTCATTGATTTGCACGCATACACTGGGCATGACAATGTCAGTGCATTTGCTGGAAAATGTAAGGCAAGTGCTCTGAAACTCTTGACTAGCAACAAAGAATCACAATTGTAGACATGATGCTGGGGCCAGAAATGGGATCTAGAGGTATTTACATGCCTTCTTTACGCTCCAAAATCTTCTGCTGTGTAGTCAATGATCTGAGATACCACCTGTTATGTGGAAAGAAAGGTGAGATAGAGAATCACCAACTGCCACCATGCAGAGACTGTTTGTTGAAACATGCACAACGCACAAATTACCAGGCTGCATTATGGAGAAGATGCTTGGCGTAGTACCCAAGTTGGCAGAGGCTGGAAGTTGGAAAGAGAAGATGGGACTGAGCAGCTGGTTGTACACTGACTGGATGGAAGGTAATCCAGCACCCAAGGCCGTGTTGGATCTACTAGCATGCAGTTGTCCCAGGAAGTGTGAACTGCCAAAGTGTGACTCAGATGTACTGATATGTGCAGACTCCAAGATTGTGACCACCAGTTGTCTAGTGCTAACAATGATGAAAGTGTAGCTGAGGATGAACTGGATGATGGCTATGATTACTAAACACTGTCTCCAACCTCAACTAAGGACATAGTGAATTAAGCATGTGAAATGTTCACAGTGCATACTACAGCTACAAGTCAATACTATGTACCTGTATAATTTGAATGTATACAACAAATCCATTGTATGTAGGCTAGTGTTACAGTCAGAACTTTAGGTGGCTAACATAAGAAAATTTAATTTGATCTCAATGATAACAACTGCAAATTTCAATGTCATGATAATACATATAACTGCAATAAAATGTACAGACTGTGCTTACATAATAAAAACTGTCCAGTGACCATTCTGTTGCAACAAGAACCTTGAATGTGGATACATGAGGTTACTAACCAGACATTTAAGTGATTTATTTTGTTGAATGCCTGAATGGCGTGGATTGCATGTTGAGACGTGGTAAATAAAATGCCATAAACTCCACATTTTTCAAGGTATTAAAACAATTTTCACGTGTATATGACACATGACACTTCAGCCATAGTATATACAATTATCATACACATAATAGTTTTCGCGGAAAGGTAATCCAGCACCCAAGACCGTGTTGGATCTACTAGCATGCAGTTGTCCCAGGAAATGTGAACTGCCAAAGTGTGACTGCTTGTCAAATGGACACAGATGTACTGATATGTGCAGACTCCAAGATTGTGACCACCAGGTGTCTAGTGCTAACAATGATGAAAGTGTAGCTGAGGATGAACTGGATGATGGCTATGATTACTAAACACTGTCTACAACCTCAACTAAGGACATAGTGAATTAAACATGTGAAATGTTTTCGCGGAAAGGATTAAAAAGAGTGATTTCACACAAAATAATGTACGTACTGCAATGCTATCACATATTTTCCATATCTAAGGATGTAAGCCAACATTCTGGTGCAATAAGAACCTCGAATGAGAATACATGTGGTTATTAGCCAGAATTTTAAGTGATTTTTTTTAATTGAAAACGTGAATGCCGTGTATTGCATTTTGAGATGTGGTAGATAAAATACGTAACATCCACAATTCTCAAGATATGAAAATAATTTTGATATGTATGAAAAGCATGACATTTAAACCACATCGTATCCAATTTTCATTCTACTGAGATTGTATAGTAAATACTTCATAGTAGTTTGTGCATGGGCCCCTCATTGGCAATTTCAAAGAAAACTTGTTTTCGCGGATATGGGGATAGTGTGAAAAAGAATGAGTTCTCACAGAAAGCTGGAAGAGCTGCAATGCTATCACCTATTTTCCATCTCTAGGGATGTAGGCCTAGCCAAAAATCATTATAAGCATTCATCCCTAAACATGTACCAACAAACCCTCTGGCTCATGGGCTACATAGCTCCGTAGCGCCTTGACCCATCTGTTGACAACTGGAAAACTACTTATGGATTTTGAGATTGACCAATCCTTTTGTTTTGATGCGCCTCTGAGCTTGGTTTCCAAGGATGTAGGCGCAATAGAAGTTATCTTATTATTATTATTATTATATATATATACATATTATATATAATATATATAGATATATGTATATATATATATAATATATATCTTATAATATATATATATATTATCATATATTATATATAATATATATATATATTGAAATATTCTGCAGTTCGTAACGTCAATGTGGGCTAAAACAATATATAAATTCATTAACTAAATAAATCTCAATAAAAACAGGCAGTCCATGGTTAATACAAAAGCGTGTATCTATAATGCCAATGACTGTATAACTGGGTGGACGGTTCCCTGGAACACCTCTCCAGTGACGCTGCAACTGCTTCCTGTGTGAGTGAGTTCCACAGTGGGAGAGAGCGTACATAGAACGAGTGCTGGTAGGACGTGCAGGAGACTGGCGGTGTTCGCAGTTTGTGATCGTGTTTTCATGTGGTGCAGTCATCTGCTGTGGTAATGATGGTAGGGAAGCTGATACGCACTAGTCCGTGATGAATTTTATAGAACCCAGTGATATCTCTTAACCGATGTCTTGTACATAGAGTGTCCCAGCTACCTGTAGAAGAGGATGATTGCTTCAATAATTGTACGCCCACGTTCAACAGCAAGGTCCGATGAGGTTTCAGATACCTTACTGGATGCTGGCAGGTGGTAAGCGACATACGTGTTACACAATATTTGATGTCATACATTATGGACTCCAGTCTCAGTAAGAAAGCAGAAGAGATCGAATACTATGCTGACAGAAACGACTCAATGTGTTTCTTCAACGCGGTGAAGACATTGTACGGTCGAAAGTCTTCCTACAGCTCTTCTGTCCTGAGCACCGATAGGTCAGCCTTGCTCACCGATAAAATTCAGATCCTGAAAAGGTTGGTAGAGCACTTCTGCAATTTCCTAAGCAATACAACGTATGCCACAGATGGACATAAACACGTCGCTGGCAGAACTGATTACTGTAGCCGTGGTACGGAAAGCAATTAGTCTGCTCTCCACTGTCAAAGCCCCCAAAACAGATGCTGTCCCACCACCATGGGATCTCCCTGTTGTCTATCGGATGAAAGATCATTGATGGCGTACTACTTAACCGCCTGATCGTCCATCTGATGCAAGGCCATCTTCTTCCAGAGAGCTAGCGTGGATTTACAGCAGGCAGAAGCACAGTTGACATGAATTTCGCAGCTCACCAACTCCAAAGAAAAATGTCAGGAGCAGAACCGCGACCTCTACACCATCTTTCTTGATATGACTAAAGCCTTTGACACGGTGTTCCGAGATTGTTTTTGGAAAATAATGGCACAATTTGGTTGTCCTCAAAAGTTCAAGTCTTGGACAATGGTGACAACTCAGCTGCTTTCCCAGTCAGTAACGGCGCAAATCGAGGGTCTATTCAGCATGATGTTTACGGCAATGTTGCCCGACGTTTTCAAAGGGAATGATGATGGTATCTATATCAATTACCGCACTGGTGGAGGGATATTCAACTTCAGAAGACTTCAAACGAAAACAAAGTTACTGCAGGATGTAATCAGCGATTACAATTTCGCTGATGACTGTGCCCTCAGCAGCGGATCTGAGCAACAAATGCAGAATAACATGGACAGATTCTCCATTGACTGTGAGAACTTTGGTGTTACATTAACACGAAGAAAACCGAAGCTATGCATCAGCCAGCACCCGGCAACAATACGTGGAACCAGAAATCACTGTGAAGGGACGGAAACTGGAAGTGGTGGACAAGTTCAATTACTCTCCAGAGTTGCCCACATTGATGACGAGATCCAAGGCCGCATTGCAAAAGTGTTTCGTTTGGAAGATTGCAAGCATCAGTGTGGGGACGAAGAGGAATCAGCCTTACAACAAAATTAAAGGTGTACCGCGCTGTTGTGCTACCTACACTACTCTACGCCTCCAACAGTTGGACTGTCTACCCGAGGCATACCCGCAAACTCAACCACTTCCACATGCCTTGTCTCCGCCGCTTGCTGAAAATCCGCTGGCAGGATAGAGTTCCGGACAGAGAGATCCTTTAACAAGCCAGTCTGCCAAGTATCTACACACTCCTCTGGAAGGCTCAACTGAGATGGGCTGGACATCTGGCTCTTATGCCTGATGAGCGCCTACCTTAGAGACTCTTCTTCGCCGAACTGGTAGAAGGTCGACTGGAACGGGGCCGGCCAAGCTGCGTTTCAGAGATACTCTTAAGGACTCCCTAAAGAGCTTCGGAATTGACCCGGTTTCCCGGGAAAATCATGCAGCAAACCGTCCTGCCTGAAAGGTCTGGTCTGGAAAGGTGCAAACTCGTTCGAGAACCAGCGTGTCGAAGCAGCAAGGACCAAGCGCGAGGGTCGAAAAGCGAGAGCTGCAAATACATCAACAGTGCCAGCTCCCTTCGTGTGCATAACCTGCAAAAATACATTTCATGTGAACATTGGTCTTATCGGCCACCAGCGAACCCACTGCAAAAAGAAATAACCAAACAGTAACTGTTACTATCATGTAAATATGATGTCATGGTCTTCATCGATTCGATGAACAAGAGATTAATTAAATAATTAATGCCATTATGGATTAATAAAAAAAACGCACTGAGAAGCACACTGATTGTTTATAGCAGCGTCTGATCTTCGGTCATTTTAGCCACGCCTCGGTAATTCGAACCCATCGGGAAAAAAGATCAAACTGTAACTGTTACTATCATGTAAAATGAGATGTCATAGTCTTCATCGATCCGATGGACAATAAATAAATAAATAAATTAATTACATTATGGATTAATGAAATGCGCACGGAGAAGCTGACTGATTGTTAATGGCAGCCACTGACGGATTTTTGTTCCAAATTGCGTACTGCGTGATGGGACATGCGCCTGGGTGGAGATATTGTGCTTCCGGAAATATTGCTTCATCTCCAGTCATTTTAGCCACGCCTCGGAAGTCGCCCTCGCATAACATTCATGCACGAGATTGCGTTCGTTTTATCATTGGGTACGTCTTATTGCTTACACAATGTGCAACGATCAATACAACATTGGAGTCAGGGAATCTGACATATCGCAATCGTTGGTGATGTTTGCGGTATACGGATCTGTTTATTTATAGCAAGCCGTCGGCTTTAGCAATGTGATCTTTGGTTTAATGATACCACGCTGGTGATCTGTGAGCTCCAAACCAGTTCGATGCAAAATAGTTCCACGAGCTGGCTTTGTTCAATTGCCACCGAATCTGTACCCAGGTGTAACTACATTCATTACAAAGTCCTATATTTCCTTGAATAAATTCTGGAGAAGATTACTATTATTCAAACCAACGGTGCCATGGTTCTATAGTTCCGAAGAATATAAGGCACCATGCGTGTAACAGAATAAAAGTCTCAAAGACATACACACGCGCAAGAACAAGAACAAGAACAATATGTTTATTTTGAACCCAATGAGTACAAGTATAGTCACAATATAGTGTACTTCAACTATTAGTAAACATAACTTAATTATAACTAATTAAAACAATGTAATAAAAAAGAACAGTGAAATGGGATCAGTGACTCCTGCTACAACAAAACGTGTCGCTATCCCAGGAGCCACTCAGTATAAAAAATGTAATTGGCCGTTCTTCATGTGAATGTATGATATATTTATATATATATACATATATATATAGTTTTGGAGATTAAACTGAAATATGTAACAATTTGATTGTATAAGTGCGTTTTCATATTTTGGTAAGGTGATTTTTTAAATAGTACGCAAACCCACGTAAACTGTGAGTAAATAGTTTTCTATAACTAATTCTGGAGTATCATATACAACGTGAGGCAAATAATATTTTAAGCATTTTTGTGCAAATTAATGTCTTGGCCTAGATGTGTGTAAATGTGTAACATTGCGAATATTATAACTGTGTATATTATAATTTGGGATAATTCTTCAAGTTTAATAAATAAACTAGCAAATTACCATGACTGTATTTATAGTAAAATTCCAGTTCTTGTAACTTTAGCTGATCTTCTATTTTCAGTATTTCAAGTTTTTTTTAAATGGGTTCTGTATGTGAATTATACCTGTTCAATATCTTCGAACTGCCCTTTTTGAATTCTCATTATTCCACTGCCTTTGTTTTCCCAAGCCAAAATACAATAATTAAGATGTGATAATATTGAAGAATTGTATAAAAGTTTCTTTATTTGTAACGTTAGTATATGCTTTAATTTGTTTAATGTACCCGTAGTTTTAGAACATTTATTTTGCAATTTTGACTAAATGTTTTTTCCATGTTAGATTTGTGTCCAGAGTTAAGCCTAGAATTTTTTGTTTACAGAGTTCATTGTTTATTAGAGATTCTATATGTTTGTTTTTATGTTGTGTGCTATCACTAACATGCTTTAATGTGCTAGAAAGTGTTGTGTCATCAGCATACATAATGAAGTTAAATATATTACTAACTTGTGGAAAATCATTTATGTAAATAGTAAATAATAAAGGTCCTAAAATTGAGCGTTGTGGAACTCCGGTTTATATTTGTAGTATTTCTGATTGCATTTCATAAATTTCAACATACTGTCTTCGGTTATTTAAATAATTTTCAAATGAAAGAAGAGTAGAACCATTCAGGCCGTAGTATCTTAATTTATATAATAACATATTATGGTCAATGGTACCAAAGGCCTTCGATAGATCGAGAACTATATTAATTGCCGTCTCAATATTGTCCATGTGATTTATAATCCTGTCTACCAATTCAAGCGCAGCATACTCAGTGGAGTGTCTAGGTCTAAGACCATATTGATTATCGAACAGAAGTTTAGCTTCATTAACGTATGACGATAACTGAGTAAATATACTTCTCTCTTTTAAGTTTATATGGAATAATCCCAGTATTTAGCACTTGATTTATTGACATAGTCAATGAATTTATTATTGCGGGTTCAATTATTGAAGAGATACCATCGAAACCACAACTATATTTTGTGGGTAGATCGTGTATTATTTTCTTTACTATTTCTTCATCTACATTTTCAATTTTAAAAGCTGAGTGTATTTGTTTATTTAGATTGTAACTACAATATTTGGTACCTTCATATTTGATATCATTTATAATAGTCTGAGCTGAGCTATATTTGTGAAATAATTATTTAATTTATTTGCAATTATTTGTTAGTTTGTAATTTGTGTGCCGTTTCTTCAAAATAAGTTGGGAAACTTATTTTAGTATGTTTTTTTGAGAGACATTCATTTATAATTTTCGTATATCATTTCTAAAAAGAGAGAGACGAGATTCAAACTACATTTGTTTAGTTGCGCGAATGTTTTTCTTTAATATCGCGTTATAGGTTTTAAAATTAAGTTTAATAGTTTCATAATTTGCTGAACAGGGATTTGTTAATTTTAACTGTTTATACATTTTGTCTCGATATCTAATTGATATTAACAAACCCTGAGTGATCGAAATCGATTTATTATGTTTGTATTCATAAAATGTTACTAATTTGCTTGGCATGTATTTATTTTTAACACGGGTAATTTCTTCATACATTATACCATAACTACAATTTAGATCAGCGGTTGGACTTTTATTGAACTTATCGTAAATGTTATTTGATTTTATTTCATTCATGACACTTGTCATTGCTTCTACATTTACAGTGTTTATTTTTACATATTTAGGAGGCGATTGTATCTTTACACTGTTGTGCATAAACATAAAATACGGTTGGTGGTCAGAAAATCGCTTAGTTAAGATCCCTGCAGTACTTCTAATATTGAATTATGAAATGTACAAAATAAATTATCTATCAGGGTTCCAGTTGTTCTAGTGAATCTAGTGGGGAGAGTTATTTATGGGTAGAGACTATGTAACATTAAAGTATCAAAAAAGCTATTAAGACTGTCATCTTCATTTAATTTGAGTAAGTTAATATTAAAATCTCCAGAAATAATGATATCATCATTACCGTTTTATAATGTTGATATAATTGGTGTAAATTCATATATAAATGCGTTTAAGTTATCTTTATGCGTTGTCGGAGATCGATATGTATTTCCAATGGTTAAAGTCTTAGATATGTTACTACCCTTTACTTGAACTATCAACCCTTCCCAGTGTTCATATATATTGAGATTCAGTTTAACTTCTGATTTATACTGGTTCTCAATATATATTATCAACCCTCCTTTGCTGCAACATGTTTTAACCTGCGATATGCAGTGGTATCCGTGTAAAGAAAATGGTGATAAATCCTAGCAAAGTTCTAAAGCTACCATCATCATTGAGTTGTTTCAAATATAAAAATAATAGTACTAATAAAAATCATGTGTATCTGCATATAATGATAGCAACAAATCGGTTGAAAGGAATTATATACCAAAGTCAGAATTGATATAACCAAATTAGGGTTTAGTTTGTCAATCCATAAAATAACAGATCTTAAAGTAATGCTGTTCAAATATTACTTATCAATAATGTTTTGATTTTAAGTAACGTAACAAAACAAACGAATAATAATACATTACGTCTGTCAGCTCATAATTATACACTGACATACCAAAATCAAAATTGATAATAATAGTTAGCATTAAGTTCAGTACGTAAGGTTACGTGTAATATAGTGTACGAATAATAGTAAATATAAATATGTTTACTGGTAGCTGTACTTTTGTTAACGTTTCCATTGGCTAGACTTTACATATATAGTTCTGTACACCAATATCAGTAGCAAATGGCCGCTGTGTATCGTTGATGAGTCACTATAGTGCGACGAGTCACACTTGACTCACACAAAGTCGTTGCCGCGGACAAAAGCAACTTGACAAGTTGTACAAGTGCCGTCTCAGTCAATAACCCGTTCAAATCGGCGTCAGTGCGGAATTACTTTATAACACCGTTCAGGGACTGCGACCACTTTGTCGGTCCGTTAAAAGTCCAGAGGTTACGTATAATACAGTGTAGGGATGTTAGTCAGCAGAGTACAGTGTAGGGATGTTAGTCAGCAGAGTACAATGTAGGGATGTTAGTCAGCAGAGTACAGTGTAGGGATGTTAGTCCGTAGAGTACAGTGTAGGGATGTTAGTCAGCAGAGTATAGTGTAGAGATGTTAGTCAGCAGAGTACAGTGTAGGGATGTTAGTCAGCAGAGTACAGTGTAGGGATGTTAGTCCGTAGAGTACAGTGTAGGGATGTTAGTCCGTAGAGTACAGTGTAGGGATGTTAGTCAGCAGAGTATAGTGTAGAGATGTTAGTCAGCAGAGTACAGTGTAGGGATGTTAGTCAGCAGAGTACAGTGTAGGGATGTTAGTCAGCAGAGTACAGTGTAGGGATGTTAGTCCGTAGAGTACAGTGTAGGGATGTTAGTCAGCAGAGTATAGTGTAGAGATGTTAGTCAGCAGAGTACAGTGTAGGGATGTTAGTCAGCAGAGTACAGTGTAGGGATGTTAGTCCGTAGAGTACAGTGTAGGGATGTTAACAGCAGAGTACAGTGTAGGGATGTTAGTCCATAGAGTACAGTGTAGGGATTTTAGTCCGTAGAGTACAGTGTATGGATGTTAGTCAGTAAATGTTTACTCCCCATATGTAATAGAACATTAACATCACGCATGGCTAGTGTAAACAAGCAGCAATAATAACAATAATTATTATTACTCATATCTGCATATAAAATTGCTTACTATCCATTGATGATGCTTATATAGGCCTATAAAATCCAAATGTTATACAATAAACAAATAATTTTCATTATGCCGATGTTCATTCGTAAAATAACCCAACACAAATTTCAGATGCTCATGTGTAATAGAACATAGTTGACATGACCAATTTCATGAATAGTAAACATAAATACACACACTCACACGTGCATACGCACACACGTGCGCACGGACACACACGCGCGCGCGCGGGCAAAGCAAATGCAAATAAATTGCTATCTCCTGGTGGGCGCTTCACGTCCCCTGCCCCTAGCTATACAGTTATTACTGTGTTGAGTAAGAATGGCCAAGAAAATATTAAATATTGAACCGCCATTTTATTAATACTTTAAAATATCACAGTGCAAGAAGGGTATTGTCTTTGTATGCATATATGTGGATATATCGGAATGGAAGCAGCAACTACTTGTATCATCCACACATTCGTGTGCAAAAAGGTAAGGAAAGGTACGTCTGCTCCGTCCATGTGTGTAAACATGAGTGTGGCAACACATCAGCTTAAAGACTAATTGATCGACTGTTGTGCATTGACCAACAGAAGGTAGTCGTCTCCTTCTTACAACTGACGACGCTTGCAGGGATGAGCTGTGTCATATATCATATGATATCAAGTATAACAACAGCATCTGGGTTTAGCTTCAACTGATCCGGTCTTTAAAGTTGCGGTGACAGTCCAGTCTTGTGAACCGTACAGTAGTATAGTTTCAATACGTGTTTTTACGTGACGGTCTAGATACAATAGTCAATTAATACGAAAAGTCCTGAAACTACGCGCTTTTGGGAAAATGAAAATATCGACACGTATATTTCGATGCTTGTTGCAATGAACGTAGAGTTAGTCAAAACGTTGAAGCAGCAGCTAAACATCATCCATCGCGACTGACAGCTGATGCACCCGTCATGACATATACACAAAACATAAACGTCTACTGATGTATTTTAATTGCAGGTAGCATGGCGTCACACTACGCGGGCAGCATCACGTCCGTAACAGAGACGCAGCGAAACGACACTACAGCGAACGATGCTGGAAGTACACAGATACCGCCAGTTCGAATTCTCGTCTGTCTTGGCCTCTTCATTATCATCATTGTTACAATCGTCGGAAACATGATCGTGATTGCCGCCTTTCTTATCGAGAAGAAATTGCGTACAACCTTTAACTTCTACATCCTCAACCTCGCTATCACTGACGTCAGTGTCGCCGTCACAGCAATGTCCTTCTACACCTTTGATATTCTCTTGGGTTGGTGGCCCTTCGGAGAGGTGAGATATCTTCATCATTTTCTCTGCTAATTGACAACAACATCATTTGTCTCTCTTTTTGTCTTGTATATATATTCCGTATTATTCAAGATCTTCGTCAATATATATTGAGCTACGTTGTGACAATTCTGTTTTCGACGTAGGACACGTAAGGTAATGTCAAAAAGCCAGTGGTGGCGGTCCTTTGTTCTTAAACAGCGGTGTAATATTTCCGCTATCGATGTGGTGTCATATTTCCACTATCCGCTGCAATAGATCAGCACAGTTTTATGAATAGTGTCGCCATTTGTCACATCGAAGGAAGAGCAAAGTAATGATAACTATGCCGCAGAGCCAAACAACAACGCGCGGTTATGCGGAATAATGTCGTCGTATTTTATTTAAAAAGGAGACCGCCAATGATATATTTGCTGTAATATTGTACAGGTGGATGTATGTGCGTGTGCGTGGATGTGCGTGTGCAATACGTTAGAATGCGCGTAGGCCTGTGAGTTAGCGTGATTTCCTGTCGTTGTGTCTATTAGCGTGATTGCATACGTGCGGGCGTGCGTGTGTGCGTGTGTGCGTGTGTGCGTGTGTGCGTGTGTGCGTGTGTGCGTGTGTGCGTGTGTGCGTGTGTGCGTGTGTGCGTGTGTGCGTGTGTGCGTGTGTGCGTGTGTGCGTGCATGCGTACGTGTTTCCATCTAGACGCAGGACGATTAGTACATAATAACGTTGGATTCCAAGAAATCTGGTGTTGACTTTCTGACCGATCACAGGTTCTGTGCGGCTTTTGGATCTTCTTCGACTATGGCATGACGTTCGCGTCTGTCTTCACCCTGGTCGCCATCTCGGTCGACCGCTTCTGGTCCGTGCAATGGAGTCTCAACTATCGCCAATACAACACCATGAGAAAGACGACAGTCGTCATTGTCGTCATCTGGTGCGTCACATGCCTGTCACCCACGACGCGGCGTGATGTACGAGAACATTAATAGTAACATACAAAACATATCGATCCTCAACAATTAATTGTTCGAGTCTAGACAATTAATCATGTGTCCAAGTACCAATACGTTATACTCAAGGCCGCTCCGGAATTAGGCCTACTATATAACACACATCAGCAGCGCAGTAAATTTACCACAGCACGCATTCTGATAGATTAGTTGTATGGCGATTATCTACAATTTAAACGTACGGCGAATACTAAGACGTCATAGTAACAGCACACGTTTCCTTACATGTACATCACAGCATGGCTCTAAATATTCGCAGAAAAAGAATAAAGAAAAACACATAAAGAATGTGAATCCACAGAGTAACAAATCTTGTGTCACAGGATTGCCGTGCTCGTCGTGTGGTTGGCGCCCTGTATCACTGACCGGATCCGCTGGAGCGAGCCGTACGTGTGCAAGTGGGAACCGTCCAAGAACCGCGAGTTCGTCATCTTCATTGCCATCGTTGGACATCACCTACCTGACGTCATCATGATCTTCAGTTTCATCCGGGTATTCGCGGCAATTAAAAAGCGCCGTATGGCGCTACGGTCAACACAGGCGATGTCGACACCGATCCAATCAATCCTCAAGCACACTCAGCCGGAACTTGCGTCGAAACACTGCGTCCCCAACAGTCTGGTGTGTAACACCCGCAAAAACAGTTTGTGGGATTTTGCTAAATGCGACATAGTGGTGTTGACAAGGCCCGTAACCATGTGGTAGGGAACCTCAATTAAAAAACGACCCCCGTCAACTCGAAACCACAGTAATATCCCCGCTAAAGCAACTGCACAGCATGGAGTACCTCCACTGTTGTGAACCCCATCGGAATTCCATGCGAACCTACACACGTGATCCAGCTAAACCAAATACGTGGCTATCAATGATTATCGTAGGAGATATTCAAACCATTCTTGCATGGAGGAGTTATATATCTTTCAGGGAAAAGGAGTTCGGAATAACCCCATTTTTACGAATCAACTCTGAAACCGACCCCATCCCGTTCGATGTCCCTGGTAAGCCAACTACTTGGCTGACAATGACTACTCTAACTAATATGCACATACGTCTTACATGTAGGCAGGCGTAGTATATATTTCGGATGGGTTCGAAGTAACCCGACTCTTAAAAAAACAATCAGAAACCGAACCCCCAATAAAAATGTATAATTTCCCAATCCCCTGGCTTAGCGAAGAATGGCTCTTTTCTCTGATGATGTGCAGGTGATTTAAATGCCGCCAACGCATCTACTATTTGTTGGAACCCCTGTTACGACCCTCTCTCTCCTCAAACGAGCCCCTTCGGCCTCCCGAACCTCTTGCATAACTTCACGTGTGGTCATGGCTATCAATGATTGCCAACGTAAGCTGTACGGTGAAAACTCCACCGAAACCATGTTGTAAAATATACAATAATGAAACATGCAGACATTCTTCCTTTAAACTGCACCAAAAAGAAATTAAACTATTGAACAGTTTTAAGATACTACAAATGTCCAGAGTACGGTTTTACCAGGGATGGTTAGTTAATATTTTGTAGGATAAAAGGAAAGACACGAATGTGCACTGTTAACATAACATGTCCAAAACAACCGTCCTTCGGTAAGTATAGATGCATCGCGGTTCAAACAAGAATATTCCGGATGAAGGATGCGAAATTGAGTGGAACAGGAATTATACATAGAAGAATACGATTTCAAAATGAGAAGAGAGACGACTCACGGCATCGTTGCGTTACGTATGCTGTTAGAAAAGAGGTTGGATGTGAGAGGAAATATGGTAGTGACATTTTGTAGGCATTTAAATTACCTACAATCCTTAGGTAAATGGTAACGACAACGGTTAAAATAATGTGGATGTCAGCTGGTGCAACTGCATGTTCACAACACGACAAAACACGGATTTACCACACTGTTTAATAAACCTGCGCACAAAATGTCAAACGACCCCTCCCCTTCAGCTAAACCTGGTTACGGACCTGTTGACACCGATTAAATGCTGACGTCAAAAACGTCCTCCCTCTCTCCTCCTATGTGTCTGTCTAGCTATCTAACTACTATCTTATATGTATATATGTCAGTCAGTCTGTCTGTCTGTCTATCTGTCTGTCTGTCTATCTATCTATCTATCTATCTATCTATCTATCTATCTATCTATCTATCTATCTATCTATCTATCTATCTATCTATCTATCTATCTATCTATCTATCTATCTATCTATCTATATATACATCTATCTATCTATCTATCTATCTATCTATCTATCTATCTATCTATCTATCTATCTATCTATCTATCTATCTATCTATCTATCTATCTATATATCTATCTATCTATCTATCTATCTATCTATCTATCTATCTATCTATATATATATATATATATATATCTATATATCTATCTATCTATATATTTATCTATCTATTATCTATATATTTATCTATCTACCTATCTATCTATTTATCTATCTATCTATCTGTTTATCTATATATGTACATATCTATCTATCTATATATATATATATCTCTCTCTTTCTATATAGTATATACCTATCTATTTATTTATCTATCTATCTATCTATTTATCTATCTATCTATTTGTCTATCTGTCTGACTATCTGTTTGACTGTCTGTCTGTATGTCTATATATATATATATACATATATATATATATATATATATATGTATATATATATTTATATATATATGTATATATATATATATCTAATATATCTATATATCTATCATTCTATCGATCTATCGATCTATTTATATATCTATCTATATGTCATCTATCTATCTATCTATATATTTATATATATATATATTTATCTATCTATTTCTCTCTCTCCCTATCTATTGCCCTCTCTCCCGTGTGTGCGTGTGCGCGTGTGTGCGTGTGCGCGTGTGCGCGTGTGCGCGTGTGCGCGTGTGCGCGTGTGCGCGTGTGCGCGTGTGCGCGTGTATGTGTTTGTCTGTGTGTGTGCGTGTGTGTGCGTGTGTGTGTGTAGTCTATATATTTGCTTGCAGTGATATTGCTCTGTAAATTACAATTACTTTTCGTAATATACATATACTCAAACAACAAAAAACAACAACTTTAATGTTGGTGTTAACTTCAGGTACTGCCTAAAAAAGTCCACTCGTTCACGTCGAAAGTGGCTCCCTTCATCGCCGTCGTAACTCTTGAAACCGCCAGCACCCATGTGAGTTCAAACCCATCGACGGGGCCAGGTCTGCCGGCGATGTCTTCTGCGGCAACCGAACAACAGGAGCTACTGAAACGGAACCAATACCGTTTCAACCAGGAACGGAAAGCTTTCGTTACCCTAAGCTACATCATATTCTCGTACCTAGCCTGTTGGGTGCCGTTCCACTTCGTCTTTGACATCAGCGCCATCGACCCTGACCGAGTTCCTGAGGTGATTTATAACATCACGTTCTGGTTGACCTACTTCAACTCTACTCTCAACCCATTCCTTTATGTATACAGCAACAAGGACTTCCAGAATGCATTCAAACGTGTCATCAAGGGCCAGTTCTAGCTCCCGACATTGAAGAACATTTGATTTCACTGGTAGTGTTTTGTCAGTGTTATGTCCTTACCAAAATATAATATAATTTTTTCGAGAATGTATAGCTGTATAATTTTATAGAGTATTGTGTCGAAATACTTAGAATTTTATGGTCACTTCAATTACTATTTAATTATATAAAATATAATATATAATTCTAGATCATTTGTATGGCCACATCAATTTTATATAGTCATACAGACATTCTATACAATTCTAGATAACAAAGGATTCCGTAGATAAACACCACGAATTTCCTACATAATATATGATATACAATGTAATTATTTATATGTTTATCTTGGAAACGTCTGGAGTATTGTTTTCGAAAACATGCCATCTCCACAAATCCTCTGCACTCCCGCCTAACTATCTCTCGCTCTCGGTCTCCACTCCTTTCCAAATTCCGCCAAGTCTCTCTTTGCACAATATTGCCATCTCGATATTTAATAGAACGGATTCCTTTTATTTCAGTTTTTTCTAACTTCTTTCTTTCCTCTAAGCCGTGCGTGTTTACACTATTGTCTGATATTTGTGAAAAGTAACACAACCATGTGAAGTGTACTGAACTTTTTCTCAGATGTGTTCACACGTTATTCTCTTTCTGTGTGGTGTGTTATTCTCCGTGTTAGTGCAGATGACCATTATGTTGCTACCTTGCTTCTTCGTTGTGTTGCTATCCTTCGTTCGTTACTAGTTCGTAGCGAACCAATTGCTCTCACGTGTTGTGATAGGGTGATAGGTCGTGGCATTCGTTAGTCCACAACACACATAACGTGCACGGTTACATATCTCTACAGCATCTCACTTACATGTGTGAATTTAGTATAGGCGCTACCATTTGTTTATAATTGAATGTACACTCATAATACCATGCCATTTGTTAAGATAAGTTGTGTCTAATCTTAGCCAGTTACACGTTTTAATACATTTATATGTTCAGTAAGTTGCACGTTAATGTTATAAATTATTATTGTAATAATTACTGCATACACTCGTACACGTTTTAACAATAATCGTAATCGTACTGTGTAATCAATGCATCTCTGATTTCCTGTCCAACTTCATGTTTTAGTATGCGTGTTTTAAGATGGATTGGCTAATAGCACGTTGATTGCTTGTTAGGTGATTTCTTATTAAACTAATTTGTGATAAATCGCTTCGCTATTGATACTGTCTTGCACGCATTTATTTGTGTACTGCATTGTTTTTTGGACTAACTATTCGTAAACACTGAAATGCTTTCATAGAAACAATTCAACGAATCCACATATTTTTTGTTGATTTTAAACATATAAAATAGCTAATGTACCCTGGATTGAATACGTCAAAGACGTTTCAAGTAAACTCGCTAATGACATAGATAATACACTGGTTGTCGGTATACATCTTATAAAACAAATAACTCATCGCCTAATACAAATGAAATAGAGATAGACAATATTTTAGTATTATGTAAAAACAAAATAAAACAAATGAATCATTGCCTAATGCAAAAGAAATAGAGATAGAGTAATTTTTTTATTATTACTGATATCTACATCTAGACTGATATTTTTCTTGAGAAAATTTTTTTGAACATCTTTGACGTATTGAAACACGGGAAGGTTAACTAACATCAACATTCTATAGTTATAAAATCAACACATGCAAAACGTAGATGTGCCAGTGATCATTTGGAATAAATGTTAAAGTGCTTTTTGAGTAGAACATACACAGTCTAATTGACATTGGTGCGGAACTTAACCAAATCTCAACCAAGCACCTACATAATCGCATACAGAAAATCTGAAATACTGCGGAAATACTCCAGAATTTAAAGTATTTCATGATCATCATCGTCTTTAAGAAAGGTGAGTTGGCTGACAGTGGCAACGTCGTGGGATCTCCCTGCTAACAGTTGCCTGGAAAATCCTCGCAAAAAACCTTGCTGAACCGGCTACAACCACTATCGGAAAGCAACTTACCAGAAACACAATGCGGTTTTCGACCCACATGTGACACCACAGACATGATTTTTGCTGCTCGTCGAGTGCAGGAAAAATGTCGTGACGACAAACAAAGATGTGATCTATAGTTTGTTTTTATTGACCTAATTAAGACATTTGACTGTGTAAACATGGATTCTTTATGGGGCTGCCTTGCCCGGCTTGGATGACCTCCTGAATTTGTCTCTATTACAAGACAAATACATGAAAATATGAAAGGGTGTGTCATGCACGATGGTGATAAATTGGAACCGTTTGACACCAAGACTCTAATTGCACTCAAACTCTTTCCTATATTTATGGCTGCCTTCTTATCACAAGCAAAGATCAATCTAGCCAAGGGAGTGGACATCATGTATGTCATTTCGAAGGTGGCGTGTTTAAGCTAAGCCGGCTCGTTGCTAAATTGAGAGTGAGAGAAGTAACAGTGGTTGATCTTCTGTACGCGGACGACTATATGTGCAACACAATATCTCCAGAACACGCTTAACGCTCTTGTATATGCATACAGGCTGTTTGGACTATCAGTCAGTGCAACAAAGACAACAATTCTACATCAACCGACACAACCATCAGCCACAATAGCACGAACAAACATTATCACTACTCTTGATAATGTTCACAATTTCGCTTACTTGGGAAGCCAGCTGTCCAGTCCAGGAAACATCAATACTGGAATTCAGTACAAAGCAAAGTGTGCTTTACAGCATATGGAATCCTAAACCGCTGTGTCGTCTCTTAACGTGGACTTAGGACATCAACTAAGATCCTTGTGTACAAAGCTGTCGTGCTGCCCACACTTGTGTGGCAGTGAAACATGATTTGCGTACCGTCGCCACATCAAAGCTTTTGAACAACAGCACGCATTTAGAGCTATCCTGGGTGTCTGCTGGCAAGACCAAATATCCAAAAACTAGCATTCTTGAATAGGCATGATCTACAAGCATTTAGGTCCACGTGGTAAAAAAAATGCAGCCATGCTGGGCTGGGAAGGTCAAGCGCTTGCTGGACACCAGAGTCCCAACACTATTAGTTTAATTCAAACTTTGCACAGGCAAATGTGCTACCGGGAGGCAACAGAGACAGGACGGTGTAGGAAATTGACTGTGAAGCCGGCGTTGAACATTTTGAAATAAACCACGTTTGCAAAGTAAGCTGAAAAACGACAGCGGCGAAAGGATCTAGAATCGACGTGTTCAGACACCGACGCACTCATCAGACATAACATTCTCATCATCTTTATTATGACTCGGATAATAATACTCAACAACGGGTGATTGCGAGAGAGAGAGAGAGAGAGAGAGAGAGAGAGAGAGAGAGAGAGAGAGAGAGAGAGAGAGAGAGAGAGAGAGAGAGAGAGAGAGAGAGAGAGAGAGAGAGAGAGAGAGAGAGAGAGAGAGAGAGAGAGAGAGAGAGAGAGAGAGAGAGAGAGAGAGAGCGAGAGAGAGAGAGAGAGAGAGAGAGAGAGAGAGAGAGCGAGAGAGAGAGAGAGAGAGAGAGAGAGAGAGAGAGAGAGAGAGAGAGAGAGAGAGAGAGAGAGAGAGAGAGAGAGAGAGAGAGAGAGAGAGAGAGAGAGAAGAGAGAGAGAGAGAGAGAGAGAGAGAGAGAGAGAGAGGAGAAGAGAGAGAGAAGAGAAGAGAGAGAGAGAGAGAGAGAGAGAGAGAGAGAGAGAGAGAGAGATATGCGGAATATCTTGCCGCTGTTCAATGACTCAGCATTTAGTTCTTTACAAACTGTCTCGGATTATTTATGTGATAAATATAACACAACATATTGATAGAAGGGTGAGAAGAAATAATTGGTCACCCCATAATTATTGTTTTCATCGATTTTGATCTACCAGTCAGTAGGCCTACAGTTTACATGGTGATCAACGAGATATGTACATTCACACAATATAGTATCACACCAATGGATTAATATCAATAAAACCTGTTCTGTACTCCGTGTGCACTGCCGTCGGTTATACTATTCCCAGTAGGCTTTGTTTTCCAAAATTCAAAAAACTTCAGTGGCATATTATTGTTTTCTATTCATATGTGTAGTAATATTATAATCAGCATGATGTGTTATCAAGATATATGTAAATGTGTTGCAACTCTGGTAGATATAGATTAAGCAGAACGACTACAATTATATGCTCATAAAGACATTCAAATGACATTCAGACACAGACGTGAGAAAATAATATCCATGATTGTAGTATCCCAACTTTTCAGCAACACGTCTTCAAACATAATATGTTTCAAAACGTGATGGTCTTATCCACTATTTCAACATGGCTGATAATATGTCGACAAACAACAGGCTTACACTTGGTCGCATACGATACCGTTGCAAGATGCGACTTGGTTGCTCCGACGGGAAGTAGACTGGCCGCTAGTCCGCCGTGTGGCGCCACTCTTACATAGCCTCGCGTAGTCTGCGGAGGGGCTCTGGGGAAGGTTTAGCGAACCAATTTACTCGGGCGCGTATTCTTTTTATTAATTATATCGTACTATAATTGTTCCAAGAGCATGGTAGCTTGTGGCACATTACAAGTGATTAGTAACTCAAAAAAGAGCACCACCTGACAGCATAGCGTGTCACGACTGCGGCAATGCAGATGTTTATAACCGATTTATTATGAATCGATTATGCAGAGTTGCTTGAAATGCAGTAACTCCAGTTTGAAAATGCTCTCTCATCTAGCCTTTCAATGTAGTGGGTCATATATGTCTAAAAGGTTTTAACTATATCATGTCCAAATTCAAACTTGATGCCATGACATTCTTTCGAATGAAGTCTAATCAGTTTTATGGTATGATTCAAGACCACTACCAGGAGGGGCTGGATGATGAACTAGTATGTAGAGTCTCATTTGCAAAAGATGTATTACATAATATAAATAATGTGGGTAGCTCTTCTTTTTTAGCCATTGACGAGCTGCGCTCATTGCTTACTGTTTTATGTACAC